>CP139507.1:130212384-130934667 GCA_021014915.2 Artemisia tridentata subsp. tridentata | reverse complement strand
ACGATCTCTGTTTTGGCGGGAAAGCCTAAAGGAAGAGGAGACGTGGGTATGACCAGGTCAAGGTAGCTCTTCGTTGTAGTTCTTTCATAGGAGATACCCCGAAGGGCTTAAGGCTTCGATTGGCGGATTCCCACATGGTAACCACTTCATAGATGAATGGTTTTACGCCAATAAAACGTGTTAAGAAGATTAACCTGGGCCTCCTAAGAGAGGGCTTCGCACAGGCTCGAAGGGGAGTCCTTCGACCCGTTCGGAGGGTACATCATCAAGCCCCCTAGTCGAAAGTGATATATACGTACAAGTATAAATTGCATTCGACTCAAAAAATAAACATACACTCTATCCTCATTGTCTCAAAAGCAAACGAGAAAAAAGAAAAACGTTTAACTAAATTCCGAATTAAATGCGACTTCATACTTATCTACCCATTTGCTTCACAGCCATAATGGCTATGTTTTCGGTAATTGCAAAACGTCTTTTCGAAATTTTACCACTCATTTGAAATCCGCTTTATGCAAGGATAAATAAACACGTGTATGGTCAGGATCAAAGAGATCATGGGTATTTAAACCCTTAGGACGATAAACCCTAGCTTATTTTCACCTTCCGTCCAAAATACACATACACTGTACTGTGCTCTTGTGCTTCCGTTGAAACGAAAGGTAAAAATTATGTCCTTCCTCTTTGATTTTTTACTCTTTAATAGCGACATGAGCATGGCTGCTAAAAGAATAATTAGGCAACAAACATGTACTTTGTCGAAAGAAGCATTATCCGACTTCCTTTGTGATTACCCCATACCAACAGAGTTCAAAATCATGCTTCCGAGCAAAAAGCAAAATATTTTTGATGCTCCCTCTGGATATGTAGGTTTATATGTGCATGCATTCACTCAATCAAACTTTAGGATACCCATACATCCTTTAATTTTGGAGTTTCTGCAATATTACAAAGTTCATATCTCTAGGTTTAATCCATTTGGTCTAGCCAAGTTAACCACCTATATCGTAATGTGCAAAGCATACGGTTTTGAGACTACACTGACTGTGCTAGAGGCTTTGTCAACTTATATCCTGGTGGGGATTGGATAACCATTGCTAAGAGAGGAGAACATGATGTGCCACACCTATTGACTAAACCCTTCTCGAACATTCAAAATTGGAAAGGTCAATTTTTTTATATTGAGAGCACAATCATACCTTCTGAGTATCCAGCTTTGTTAGATGAAGCGTACATGTTTGATGAGAAAAGATTCAATGACCCCTTACCTTATGAGATAAGAAGCGATCCTATGTACCAACGTCTTGCACGCCATCCCATGGATGTACAAACATTTCCTGAGCCCATCTTGTTTATGGCTGGCATTATGGACCATTGGGAAGGGTCTCCATCAAAGCCTGAAATTATTTGTGAAGGAAAAAGTATGTACATTTCCTAGTTACATAAAATAAATAACTTACCTGCTGATATTCATCTCTTTTTCTTTTGTTGGTGCAGAAATGGCTTTCAGGAACTTTGTGGTATCTGGAGGTGCTAAAGAAGTGAGCTTTATGCCAAAAGATCCCAAAGATGTTAGTTATGGAGTCGGTTCCCCATCTGTGTCCGTGAACAACAATGATGTTGATGCTTCCCCCGTTAAAACTCTGGCTGTGCTTCCTCCTGTCAATCCTGTGAATACTGAGGAAGCCCCCTAGTTTGTAGAGAATATTGCTGACTCTGATGATCCTCCTTCCGAGAGTGACCAACTGAAGATTGTAGGGTCTTCCGGCATTGCTGATAGGGTACGAACCAGGAAAGGAACAAGTGCGAAGGCTGCAAAGGCTGCCCCCAAGAGGAAATTAAACATCCCTACTCCTACATCCAGAACCACCAAGCAAAAGACAGAGAAGTCTCGTGGTAAAACAATTATGTATTCACCAGAAGAGATGGCTGATGATGATGACATCCACGGTAAGGAAAAGTTTCTTCAATTCCCCTTTTTCCCAATGTACTTCGTATCTGATTGATATTTTTTGTGTAGGGCTGCCAAACACCAAGGAACTACCAAATGCTATCACTTGCCACCTAATGGTTGAGAATGTCACTCCTGCTCCCTGGAGAAAGTCTTTAAGTGACATGCCTATTGAAAAGCTTTGTGATCTACATGATAAGAGCTACACCAGGCATGTAAAACCCACACTTTAACATAACATGAAATGACAAAAATGGCCTCAAATTCAAAATTTTGAGAACTTATGAAGTCACATTGATAACAATATATATGTCCTAACCAAAGTTAGATAATAAATAAAACTTTACCTTATAAGAATGTTGTACAAAAAAAAAGAAAAAGAAAAGAACAAGCTATATATGCCGCCCCCCCCCCCCCCCCCTTGACCACAATATGGTCCAAATTCATGATAGTTAAAATATTGTTAAGCCCATAATGGTGATTGATTACTTTCCTAAATAGCCCTAAATCAAAGAAACGGTTTCATATTTTTTCCTCTATAACCGAACATCAAACAAACAAGCCCTAATTCTCTCTAACAAAAAATTCGGCTTCTCCATCCTTGATGCTGCTGTGTCGATCCATAATAACCACAAAGAAGGTGTAAAATTCGTTCATAACAATTAAGGTAAACATGTAATGCCCAAAATCAATCCATACGAAATTACTACAAGCCCTAATTGACTTGTATTTTCTTGTGTCCCTTTTTGTTTTACTGTTGTGCGACCCAAAGAAAGAGAAGAAGGAGGCTTGTGGTGATTTTGATCTCGTGTTGTTTGTGTCCTTCGTGTGATCTTCAAGGGTAACGTATCCCACCTTGTTCAATCTTGGTCTTGTTCTTGTCGAGTTGATGTTACATGAAATAATAAAAGATGTGCATAAAATCATAAAATATAAGAAAACCCTAAAACTCATGTATATAAAAATCGACTGGACTTATTGTGGTGTATAATTCGATTTGAATGTGTTATAAACTGATATGAACTGATCTAAATGTGCTATGGACTCACTCAAAGTCGTTTGGTGTAAAGGACTAATGAATGGGATAAAGAAAACCCTAGTAATTGCATGTTATATGAAAACTGCTACTGACATAAAACTTTACTCGACCTTAACCGGCTGTGAATTAATGATATGAACGTATATTTTGATGTTTCTGGAGTCTAGATTGTAGTTTAACGAAATAGCTACCTGGAGAAATTTAGTTTGTAATTTTTGGAGGCCTGTAAGGCTACTTTTTGATTTTTGGGAGATTAGGTGTCTGGTCGTATTTATAAGTCTGGAAAATCAGTCCGGGTTTTTGAATTTTAATTTCCAAACCATGTTGAATTAGGAGGTGTCCTTTGAACTGGGTAATATTTAGGATGTCTTTTACTTCATGAAATTTTTATAGATTTTTGTGAATTTTTTTTAAAAGGTTTATAATTAATAACTTTTCGTATAGCAAAATTAATCAGAAATCTGGACGAGTTGGTTTAAGTGAATTTTAATCCATAGCTATGTTACTTAATAAAATCTGGAAAAATTAGATAAAATACTTAAGACATTGAAGTATCTCTGGGAATTTTTGGGGAATTTATTTCTGAGTTCTTATATGATTTTCGATTTATAGAAAACCTGACAACTTCAAGTTGAAAACTGTTAGAACCTGATGAAAAGTATAAAAGGGTTTTGAAAGGTGTTTTGTGTTTACTTTAAAAACTAAAGGGACTAAATGTGTAATTTTATGAAAATTGAGGGTTTGATTCGTGCCACACTTATATTTGAGAGTATAATATGTAATTTAGTAAATATGAGGGTTAGTTGTGTAATTATGAACATAATAAAGGTTGAAGTGTAATTTGTATAATTATAAGGTTATTTTGTGATTTTGGTAAATCAAGGGTGTAATGTGTAAACTATGAAACTTAAAGGACGGGAGATGTGATTTTGAATAAATGATGTACTTAAATTAGTAGTTTTCAATAATTTCATTCAAGACCCTTAACTTTGGGATGTTTGCAATTAAAAACCCTAACTTATGGAAACTTGTCATATTTAACCTTGAACTTATGTAAAAGGCATTATGAACCTTAGCCTACTAACATGGTCATCTTTAATAAGTTGATAAACAGGAATGATAATAACTAAAGTTACTGAATGTGTAAAGTTACCTAAGATGGAGAGAAACTAAAATGAAACCTTATGTTTAAGAAACTATGAAATCATAAAGCCATGAAACTTATAAGTACAATTATAATTCATGTAGATTCGCTGAAGCGGGAGTAATCCGGTGTTTTGTGATCTGCCTTTGGTTTGTTTTGCTATCGGATAAGGTACAGATACTCTGCCCTTTTTCAGTAAGGGTGTCTTATTCCCTGATTTGATTTTGAGTTATGATTCAGTTAAGCTTTCCAAGCCATTGCTATGCTTCCTTTGCATGAACCTTTGATATTACCTTTATGACTTTGAGATACACATTCTGATATATGACCTTTGATATGACATTGAGACTTGACTCTTAGTTTGATACCCGAGCCATTTGATGTTACCTAGCCAGGAAGGTAACCTGGCCACGTCTGTGATGCACCACTGGCATGACTCATGTGTGGGTGAGTGATTTCTCACACCGTCCCTCTTATATTATGATATGGCCATTATGACTTTGAGATTATGATTTTGAGATGACTTTGAGTTTGGGGGCGTATGGATTGCAATCCTAGATTTGTATGTTTAGTGGATTTAACTATGACTTTGAGTTATGACTTTGAGGTGACTGGTATTGTGTGCAATACATGCCTTTCACATTTATGGGAGCTGATCACTCCACCCTTTTGATACATGAGGACACCCCTCATATTATCTGGTTGCCTGAGAGGTATCCCCTCTGATTGTGAGATTATGACTTTGAGACTATGATGTTGAGATTATGACTTTGAGTTTTTGGGCTCGTGGTAGATGACTATCCTACTCTTCTCTTATTATCCATTTATTTCTTTTATACCTTATGACATTCCCATTGCCCATATTATATTCTGTTTCGTTATTCTTTGCTTTGTATATGTATCTGTTCACTGAGCTTTTTAAGCTCAGCCGCACGTTTTCTTTTCGTGTGCGGCAGGTAATAAGCAGGACGACGGGTTTGGGTATGAGTGAAGAGACTTTTGAACTTAGAAGACTTTGATAGTGTTCTGAAGTAGAGACCATTAGAAGGAGTTGCTTTTGCAGACTTAGTGTTTAGTTTTGTTTCCATTGCAACCATGTAAATTTCATAATTTCATTTGTAACCTTTGAGAATTTTTGTATTACTTGAAATGTATGCTTTTTTTTGATCTGATGTGAAACCATTAGTGTGATACCTTTACCCTTGTCGGGTTGGGGTGTTACAATTATGGTATCAGAGAGACAGGCTGCGACTCGTAATACATTTACCCTTGACCTGTGTAAGTTAGGACCACTAAGTTTTCCCCTGTAGGCGCTCGTAAGATAACCTTTGAAAATTTTGCTTTAAGATTTCCCTATAGGAACCTAAGTTTTGACCCGTGAGGAATGGGTAGACTATAAGGCATTCATTTAAGTATCTTTGCTTCCGCATCACTCTGATTCGTGCTTTGCTTTTGGTTAGATCCTGTTGATATCACTTTTGGAAAGCGAAAGCTTATGTTTTGCACCACCTAAGATTTTGAACCTTATTAAATTTGGAAGGCGTTGAGAAATTTCATTTTAATTGCCCGACACTGTTTGGATCCTTATCTTCAGATTTCTTTCATTAATCATTATGATAAAGGCCCACGTTGCACTCTGATCATTTTGTTAATCACTTTGACGCCTCTTCAGGCATTCCGAGAACCTCCATGGCGATGACATACTGAATATGTTTTGTTATTTGTCTCTTGCTTTTGATAAGTATCTATGAATCTTCCGACACTATTTGATTTCGTTTCACCCATCTCTGTCCTTATAAGAAGCCTTGTGGAGTGTAACCACGAGTATAAGAATGTTTTCCCCCTCACTTTTGAATGATAAAGATTTGATTTGTGATCCGTCTATCTTGGGATAGTTAACTTCAATTTTATTCTGACAAGGAATCGGCTGATTGAGCATTCAAATATGGACAATTTCCCTTCTATGTCTCACCTTTAACGTTTGCAACAATTTTGAACTCCCTACCACGATTACCGATTGATAAACCCTCTGCTATCACTATTACTCTGGAGTCTCTTGTGTTAATTTAGCGGGTATGAAGTTTTCCTAGAACCCATTTCGTACGCTAATGAATGAACCTTATCTTGGAAGCTATTTGGCACTTTGAGTCGTCTGAGCATGAACCTTATACTGAACGCTATTTGGCACCCTGAATTTTCTGAAACACGATTTCTGATTGAACCACCAAGTTTTCCACCGGAGTGTAAAGTAAGTTTGCTTAAGTGCATTCTCTTGGCGTAATTCAGTTTTGTTCGCAATAAAGAGGAATGATGACAGGAGATATGTATTGATTTCTGGAAGCTGAATCGTAATACTGTTAGGAACCAATATTCCTCCACCCTGGAACGACTATGTGTTTTGTTTAAAATTCAGAGCGCGAAGTTTTCCTTTCTGATGAATTGATTCTATTCTTGGAATCGACCCCCCATATTCGTAAACGACTGCTATGACGGTTTGTGACGCTAATAGTATTAGCTAAAGCTCTGACGATTTTGTGAATTTGATAAGTAATGTTTTCTCGTGAGTACTAGGGCAAGTGGTCACTGTATGACTTAATAGTATGTTCAGAAACGAGGAAGAGCATGAAAATCATTTCTTTGCACCTTCTTAGAAATTTGACGATCAATTGTACATTCTGGGAGATTGATATTTGTTGATAACTGCGGAGGCTACCCCAAAGAGTGAAGACATTCCTTACAAGACAGAAGTGTTGGCGATGCAGAAAAAGAAATCTAGTCAAGACGGCGAACCTGGAGCTGATGAAGACATGCAGTCTAACTTCCCTATTCATCTTGGTTGTACTAAGATGAATTGAGAGCGGAAGCAGATGGATGACGAAGAGATTTAAAGATCGTGCCAGAAAGCCACAACACTCCTTCACATTACAAGAAGAACTGCAGGAGGCTCGACGAACCAGACACAAGTTCCCGATTTTGGTTTCACTTCCCAATGGATGGACAGCCGAAGACAGATCAACCGGACTTGAAGAGATTAGATGTGTTGAATGAGCAGATTTTTGAAACAGACCCTCTATACTTGGAAGAATTGATTCTATGAAGGCAGGAGTTTTGGCGACTAATTTTCATTTCCGTTGACCCTCTTAAATTTTGTTATATAGTAATAAGTCCCTCTTATGATTTAAGTTCCCTAGAAGCATTTCAGTTCGTGTTTACCCTTCGTATGATTCGGTGATGACCTTGTTTTGAGAGATTTTGGCGAATTGTGGATGATATGATGCTTGTGACGGCGTACCCCACTTCTGCTAGGCAACCTGGGATTTTTGATACTCTTGCGAATAATTTTGTTTTCTCTCTGGACCATGGCATTTGATTTTGGTTGACCTTTGATGACTATAGAAGTACTAGGTGGACTAAGATAGGTGGTTTTGATTACGATTTGAGATAAAGTATGACCATCATAAGGGCATATTTATATGATGCCAGTATTATGACGTCTGGCCAACGTGATAATACTTACATCATATAACGTGCACTTGTTGTGGGCATAGGATATCTTGGGAAGTACCTAAGAAGTTTAGAATTTGAACTCCGTTGGATTATCCGCGAATAGTGAGGCTTTAGGTTCATCCTATCTATCCGTATACTCTGCTTTCGCTCATTAGATATCTGAATGAGTTTGAACTCTCGATTTGAATTCTGTTGACCTCAGTTATAAGTCTTGAACTCCTTTTAGAATTTCCTACTGTTAGTGCAATTAATTCGATTTGAAATCTTATTCGTATTCCATATGAGCTTTCTGAAGATTCACCTATCGTCCAGTTTATGTTGCATGGACCTTTTGTTCTGAATCAACCTAATTTGTCTTCTCCTGAGAAATTTGAACCCACCTCGTTTTGATCTGAGTCATGAGAAACTTTTGGTCTGGAGATCTTTTTGGAAGACACTCCTCGGGCGTGAGAATGTTTGTGATGATCTTTTGCGACTTGCTACGACTTCCTTTAACTTTGCGACTCCAATTTTCGAGGACGAAAATTTCTTTTAAGAGGGGAAGAGTTGTAAAACCCACACTTTAACATAACATGAAATGACAAAAATGCCCTCAAATTCAAAATTTTGAGAACTTATGAAGTCACATTGATAACAATATATATGTCCTAACCAAAGTTAGATAATAAATAAAACTTTACCTTATAAGAATGTTGTACAAAAAAAAAAAAAAAAAAAAAAGAACAAGCTATATATGCCGCCCCCCCTTGACCACAATATGGTCCAAATTCATGATAGTTAAAATATTGTTAAGCCCATAATGGTGATTGATTACTTTCCTAAATAGCCCTAAATCAAAGACACGGTTTCATATTTTTTCCTCTATAACCGAACATCAAACAAACAAGCCCTAATTCTCTCTAACAAAAAAATTCGGCTTCTCCATCCTTGATGCTGCTGTGTCGATCCATAATAACCACAAAGAAGGTGTAAAATTCGTTCATAACAATTAAGGTAAACATGTAATGCCCAAAATCAATCCATACGAAATTACTACAAGCCCTAATTGACTTGTATTTTCTTGTGTCCCTTTTTGTTTTACTGCTGTGCGACCCAAAGAAAGAGAAGAAGGAGGCTTGTGGTGATTTTGATCTCGTGTTGTTTGTGTCCTTCGTGTGATCTTCAAGGGTAACGTATCCCACCTTGTTCAATCTTGGTCTTGTTCTTGTCGAGTTGATGTTACATGAAATAATAAAAGATGTGCATAAAATCATAAAATATAAGAAAACCCTAAAACTCATGTATATAAAAATCGACTGGACTTATTGTGGTGTATAATTCGATTTGAATGTGTTATAAACTGATATGAACTGATCTAAATGTGCTATGGACTCACTCAAAGTCGTTTGGTGTAAAGGACTAATGAATGGGATAAAGAAAACCCTAGTAATTGCATGTTATATGAAAACTGCTACTGACATAAAACTTTACTCGACCTTAACCGGCTGTGAATTAATGATATGAACGTATATTTTGATGTTTCTGGAGTCTAGATTGTAGTTTAACGAAATAGCTACCTGGAGAAATTTAGTTTGTAATTTTTGGAGGCCTATAAGGCTACTTTTTTGATTTTTGGGAGATTAGGTGTCTGGTCGTATTTATAAGTCTGGAAAATCAGTCCGGGTTTTTGAATTTTAATTTCCAAACCATGTTGAATTAGGAGGTTTCCTTTGAACTGGGTAATCTTTAGGATGTCTTTTACTTCCCGGAATTTTTATAGATTTTTTTGAATTTTTTTTAAAAGGTTTCTAATTAATAACTTTTCGTATAGCAAAATTAATCAGAAATCTGGACGAGTTGGTTTAAGTGAATTTTAATCCATAGCTATGTTACTTAATAAAATCTGAAAAAATTAAATAAAATACTTAAGACATTGAAGTATCTCTGGGAATTTTTGGGGAATTTATTTCTGAGTTCTTATATGATTTTCGATTTATAGAAAACCTGACAACTTCAAGTTGAAAACTGTTAGAACCTGATGAAAAGTATAAAAAGGGTTTTGAAAGGTGTTTTGTGTTTACTTTAAAAACTAAAGGGACTAAATGTGTAATTTTATGAAACTTGAGGGTTTGATTCGTGCCACACTTATATTTGAGAGTATAATATGTAATTTAGTAAATATGAGGGTTAGTTGTGTAATTATGAACATAATAAAGGTTGAAGTGTAATATGTATAATTATAAGGTTATTTTGTGATTTTGGTAAATCAAGGGTGTAATGTGTAAACTATGAAACTTAAAGGACGAGAGATGTGATTCTGAATAAATGATGTACTTAAATTAGTAGTTTTCAATAATTTCATTCAAGACCCTTAACTTTGGGATGTTTGCAATTAAAAACCCTAACTTATGGAAACTTGTCATATTTAACCTTGAACTTATGTAAAAGGCATTATGAACCTTAACCTACTAACATGGTCATCTTTAATAAGTTGATAAACAGGAATGATAATAACTAAAGTTACTGAATGTGTAAAGTTACCTAAGATGGAGAGAAACTAAAATGAAACCTTATGATTAAGAAACTATGAAATCATAAAGCTATGAAACTTATAAGTACAATTATAATTCATGTAGATTCGCTGAAGCGGGAGTAATCCGGTGTTTTGTGATCTGCCTTTGGTTTGTTTTGCTATCGGATAAGGTACGGATACTCTACCCTTTTTCAGTAAGGGTGTCTTATTCCCTTATGACTTTGAGATTATGATTTTGAGATGACTTTGAGTTTGGGGGCGTATGGATTGCAATCCTAGATTTGTATGTTTAGTGGATTTAACTATGACTTTGAGTTATGACTTTGAGGTGACTGGTACTGTGTGCAATACATGCCTTTCACATTTCTGGGAGCTGATCACTCCACTATTATGATACATGAGGACACCCCTCATATTATCTGGTTGCCTAAGAGGTATCCCCTCTGATTGTGAGATTATGACTTTGAGATTATGATGTTGAGATTATGACTTTGAGTTTCTGGGCTCGTGGTAGATGACTATCCTACTCTTCTCTTATTATCCATTTATTTCTTTTATACCTTATGACATTCCCATTGCCCATATTATATTCTGTTTCGTTATTCTTTGCTTTGTATATGTATCTGTTCACTGAGCTTTTTAAGCTCAGCCGCACGTTTTCTTTTCGTGTGCGGCAGGTAATAAGCAGGACGACGGGTTTGGGTATGAGTGAAGAGACTTTTGAACTTAGAAGACTTTGATAGTGTTCTGAAGTAGAGACCATTAGAAGGAGTTGCTTTTGCAGACTTAGTGTTTAGTTTTGTTTCCATTGCAACCATGTAAATTTCATAATTTCATTTGTAACCTTTGAGAATTTTTGTATTACTTGAAATGTATGCTTTGTTTTGATCTGATGTGAAACCATTAGTGTGATACCTTTACCCTTGTCGGGTTGGGGTGTTACAAGGCAAGCCATGCTGGACAACCACTTCAGCACCCGTACAAGGGAGTTGATTAATATGGTGAAGGATGCAAAGGATGTGGTAGCTGTTATCGTTGCCAGGGAGAAAGACAGGGAAAAGAAGTATGCTGAGCTAGAGTCCAGGTGTGATGAGGCTATGGCGGACTTTGAGAAGCATCCCAGGTATGAGGCCCTTCGTGCCAAGATGGACAGTCTCGAACGACAGCTTAAGGAGTCGCAGGGTAAGCTTAAGATGGAGGAGGCCAAGATTTCGGGATATGAGACACAGGTTACAATACTTGAGTCTAAATGTACTGGTCTTGAGGCTGAGAGAGCTAGGTTAGTGGAAAAGGAGGTTAAGCTTTGCTAGGAGATGGATGGATTAAAACTCGAGTGCAAGAGTTTAAAGAATGATAGGGCTGAGGTGGTGTCGAAGGTTGTCCCTTACGTTGCTATGGAGTTGTACCATAGCGATGAGGTGGGAGCTGTTGTGGGAAAGCTTGTGAATGCAGCCATATTCTACGGTAAATGCACAACTCTGGAGGAAATCACCGAAACCAAGAAACCAGTGGTGTTGTCAGAGGTGCCTTATTACCATCCGAATTTCGAGCATGAATATAATGAAGCTGGTAATGCATACACAACAGCAGAGTACCCGTTCCTTGCCGAAGCAACCAGAGACCCCTCAGCCTCAATTGAAGATCTCCTATCCAAAAAGCCAAGGAAAATACAGCCTCCCTCTCCCACCAAAAGAACCCCATCTGTGAAGCTCCCGTCTCCGTCTCAGCAAGAGGATCCGAATTCCTCAAAGAATGTTTGAAGGTTGCCATGTTGGCAATAATTTGGTCTTTAAGGGTGGCATGTACCCTGTTGAACAATTTCTTATGATGCTTTGTTAGGCCTGTGCCTAGCTATTTGAACAATTTATCTTTTGTGTTTCTGGGCTTCGACCCAGATTTTTGACAATTTGTTTTGATGATTTAATGTTGGCTTATGACTATATGTAGCCTTGTGAATGCCAAGTTAGGGGACTATGTCCCACTTTTATATCATGTTTATCTTCTCTTACGCTTATATACAAACGTAAATATACAACCTAAGGTTATGACCTTATTGTGTTTATTTTGGACCAAGATTTTTAGCAATCGTATAGTTTGACTGCGGCAGAGGGCCGCGACCCACTCCGTCTTTTATCCTTAAGTTGCAAGGGGCTTAGAATACCCTAAAACTTTATAGGAAAGTTAATGTGAATTGTAATGGATGTTATTTTCATACAAGACATGTGTCTTGTTTCATCCTTCGACATTGAAACTTGTAAAGTACTTGGCTGATCAAATCTTTGTTGTATAGAACGAAACAAGAGATTTTGAGGGAAATGCGTTATATCATTAAGTGGGTAGGGAGGATTACATCATTTTAAGAAATGAACACTAAGACACCTACCATTAATGCTTCTTTCTCAAGTGAGAAGAATGTGTTACATGAAATTGAAAAACAAGCTAAGTGCTTTAAAAAGAGTAAGTCTTATATGTAAAACTTACGAAAGTTAGTATCATTTCCAGTCTTGTCCGTGACATTTCTTGTCCTTTGTTGCCGCAGCCTTCCGACCTGACGTTGGGTCCTTCGAATGTTGGCCTTGGCTTTGCTTGTGCTGTTTTATTCGAAGGACATATTCCTATATGCCCACAGGACTTGGGGTAGTTCGTCTACCCACTCATGCTGGTGTTGCCCTAACCTTACCTCGATTTCCATGACAATGTCCTTGTCAACACAAGTGAACATTTGCTTTATGTTTAGGCCTTCGTAGAAAGATAGGAATACCCCTTCGACAAATTGCTTCCCTTTGTAGGAGGTGATAATTTGTGGGACTCCAAATCGGCAAATTATGTGCTCCCACGCAATTTTTCCACATGCTTTCCCGTTATTGATGCCAAAGGTTTGGTTTCGACCCATTTGGTGAAGTAGTCTATGGCTATTACCAAGAATTGTACCCCTCCAAGAGATACTGGTAGAGGTCCGATTATGTCGAATCCCCATTGGTCGAAAGGCCTTGCTGATTTGATAAAGTTTTCGTAATGCTCTGGTGGTATTGGAATTTTTGAGTGTGTCGGACATGCCTCACACATTTGTGGTATTTTAGTCGCGTCCTCCAGCATTGATGGCCAGTAATATCCGAGCTTCATTACTTTCAAGACAATGGAATGAGGGCCTGCGTGTAGACCGCAGGATCCTTCATGTACCTCACAGATGATGTTCGAAGCTTGCTTTGGTCCCACACAACAAAGCCATGGAGATAAGAAAGATCTCCTGTAGAGATTATCCCCAAGAAGTCTATATTGGGGGGCCTTGACCCTGACCTTTCGTGCTAACTTTGGGTCTTCAGGAAGGATACCACTGATCAAGTATTCCCTTATTGGGGTCATCCAATTTGGGCCTTCTTCGGGTATGACATCAGATACTTCGCTTCTTTTTATTGACCTATCAGTCAATACTTCTACCAAAACTTCCTTCGTCAGATGAGCAAATGCCATCGAAGCTAGCTTGCTCAAGGCATATGCTTTCTTGTTTTGATTTCTGCGAACATGTGCTATCTCATAGGAGTCGAACCCCTGAAGAAGTTCTTTAGCTTTATCCAAATATTGTTTGATGGTGGGATGCCTTGCTTCGTAAGAGCCCTTGATTTGGTTGGCGACTAGCTGCGAGTCCACAAAAATGGAGAGGTTTTGAACTTCCATCTCCTTTGCAAGTCGAAGACCGGATAACAAAGCCTCGTACTCAGCTTCATTATTGGTGGCTTCAAACTCAAAACGTAATGCATAAGTATACTCCTTCCCTTCCGGACTGGCCAGCATTAGACCTGCTCCAGAACCATCGGAGCTTGAGGCTCTATCTGTGTATAGTTTCCACCCCTCCTTCGTCTTTTGGGGCTTTTCTTTTGGGATTTCCTTTTTTTGGCTAGGTCCGGAGGGTGTTTCAGCAAGAAAGTCTGCAAGTATCTGGCCTTTAACGGAGTTTCGACCCTTGTACTCTATTTCATGCTCCCCTAGTTCGATGGCCCATTTAGCCACTCTACCCGATTTCTCCGGCTTCGCCAATATCTATTTAATTGGCTTGTCGGTCAATACTGTGATGGGATGAGCTTGGAAGTACCTTCGAAGATGCCTTGCGGCATAAACCAAAGCTAAGGTCAGCTTTTCCAACTCCGGATAGTTCAATTCGGCCCCTTGCAGGACCCTGCTAACAAAGTAAATCGGGACTTGTTTCTTATCCCTTTTTGCCAAAAGAGCAACACTGATGCTTTCGAAGGATGCCGCAATGTACATGAACAACACTTCGCCTTTGATTGGGGCTGTAAGTGTTGTAGGATTTCCATAAATTCCTTCAGCTTTTGGAAAGCGGCTTCTGCATCACAACTCCATTGGAAAGTCTTTTTATCCGTACACCCCTTGAGTGTTTTGAAAAATGGTAAAGAACGATCTGCCCCTTTTGACAGGAATCTGCTGAGTGCTGCAAGCTTCCCATTCAGGCTCTGTACTTCTTTCAATGACTTTGAAGCTTGTAGATCAGTGATGGCTTTGACTTTCGAAGGGTTAGCTTTGATCCCTTGCTTTGTAATCAGATGCCCCAAGAATTGTCCTTCTTCTTCGCCGAAGGAACATTTCTTTGGGTTAAGCTTCATGTTAATTGCTCTTAATTGATCGAAGGTTTCTTGAATGTCGGAGAGTAGATCTTCCTCATTCCTACTTTTTATTACCATGTCATCAACGTAGGCTTCCAGGTTCCTTCCTATTTGCTTGTGGAAGGCTTTGTCTACCAAACGTTGATAAGTTGCCCCTGCGTTCTTTAGACCGAAAGGCATTTTCTTGTAGCAATAGATACCCTTTCCTGTGTAGAAGGTTGTCTTCTCCTCATCTTCCTCCGCCATTTGTATTTGGTGATACCCCTTGTAGGCATCAAGAAAACATTTCAAACGGAAACCCGAGAGGGATTCAACCTTCCAATCAATTTCTGGCAGATGGTAACAATCCTTCGGGCAAGCTTTGTTGATGTCGGTGAAGTCAACAAACATTCGCCACCCTCCGTCATTCTTCTTTACCATAACTGGATTGGCTACCCAGGTTTGGTATTTCACTTCCCTGAGAATTCCTGCTCGTACAAGTTCATCCACCTCTTTGCAAGCGGCTGCGTTCCTTTCCGGTGCCAGACTTCGTCGCTTCTGCTTAATTGGTTCAATGTGCTTGAACTCATTAAGCTTGTGTTCTGTGCCGAAGGGCTTGCCATCGATCATAAGAGTCCGAGGAACCCCCGTCATATCTGAGTACGTCCATGAGAAGACGTCTTTGTTGGCTTTGAGTAGCTTCTCCAAGTCTGCTTTAAAGTTAGTAGGGAGTTGTTTTTCGATTACCACCGTTTGCTCTGGATAGAGCTCATTTACCACAATACGTTCTTCGGCATCTGTGCAACTTAGAATGGCCTTCGGAGGCTCTTCGGGACTTTCCTTGATCTTTTTGCCAATATCTCCGGTCTTCCCCTGATTATAACTGGAGAACACGGTTCCTATCCCATAAGGTGTATGGAATTTGACCGCTGCATGTATGGTGGAGACTACGATACCCATCTTTTGCATGGCGGTCCTTCCTATCAATAGGTTGTAAGGAGAATCGGACCTTACGATAGCAAATGTGAGGGTTTCTATCCTTGCGAGCTTGCCTTCTCCTATTGTAATGTCCAATGGCACTTCTCCCAGAGGCCAAGAATGCTCACCGGAGAACCCTACCAAAGGTATCTTCGAATCAACCCGTTGCGATCTGATCGAAGGCTTGAGCTTAAGAAAACAATGCTCGTATATGATTTCGCAGGAGCTTCCGCAGTCCATGTAGGCTCTGTTTACTTCTCGGTTGAAGACTAGAACTTTGATAACCACTGGATCATTCGAAGGGACTTGGACTGTAATAGGAGGAAATGTTACCTCTCCTACTTCGCTTGCCCCCTGCTCCGTTACCTTCCTTTTTAAGCCTGTTTCGCCCCAACGAACCATGAGTATTGGGGCTTCGAGAGGAGTAGTATCTTTAGCCAATTGAGTGTCGGACATTTTATCCTTTCCCTTCTTTATACCCTTCACCAGATGTGCCAATTGCCCGGACTTTACAGCCTCTTCTATCTGTTTCTTTAGCTCCCTGCAACTGTTCGTATCATGGCCATAATCTTCATGAAAATGACAGTACTTGCTTGTATCCATGTTTTTACCCTTGCTTGTCATGCGAGGGGGTGCTTCGAAGGCCTTAGCAGCCCTTTCCGTAGCAAGTATTTCTTTCGGAGACTTAGTTAAACTTCCCAGCAAACCGTGATTAGGACCTTTGTACGGAGAAAACCTGTCTCTGCCTTTGTTCTTGTTCTTGGACCCTTCCCACACAGAATGCTTTGAGAACTTGTTGTTGTTGTCTCTGTCAACCGGAGCACCATTAGTAGATACTTCTTTTGCTTCAATCCAAGTATACGTCTTTTCCATTAACCCTTTGTAAGTTGTCGGGGGGTCGGTGGATAAGAATTCCACCAAACTCTGATTTCGAAGACCATATATGAAACCCGAAATGCGTTGATCTTCATGAAGACCCAAGATCTATAAAGTTTCATCGGTGTACCTAGTAACGAAGGCCCTTGTGCTTTCGTTTTCTTTTTGTTTGATGTTGTGCACCGTTAGATGGGTCCTAGTAAACTTCTTTTGCTGACTGAAGTGTGATCGAAACTTAGCCTTGAGATCATCAAGATTGACAATACTGCCAGGCTTTTGCCCATTCCACCAAATACGGGCAAAATCCCGCAGGGTATAAATAAACATGTGACAGGCCACAGGCATAACCCACTTTTGCATCTTAATAGCCCCTTCGAACAAATGTAGGAAATTGTCCGGATCCCCCTTCCCATCATAAGTCCCAATATGCGAAGGCATTTTCAACCCATCAGGCAAAGGGTAATCTTCTATTCACCTAACGAAGGGTGTAGCCGAACCCATAGGGTCCGAGTATAGACAATTATAAGGTGGTGCATATATGGGGACAGTATTGTAAGGATTGTTGTTTGGGGGCATTCCCATAGGAGTTTGGCTTGGGTAGGACTGATAAGGTGTGTTCATGGCGAACGGATAACCGTTTCCCATGGCATACGGAGGGTACGCCATAGGATGCCCGAAGGGCATATTCCCATAAGGTTGAGGGAGACTCGGGTTATTAGGCTGTCCATTTACTGGAGGATATAAACTTTGAGGATAAGACTGAGTTTGAAACGAGGGGTACATACCATTGGGAGGAAGATTTCCTCCCATATTAATTGTAGATGGATTGCCTTCTACGCCTGATGCGTGAGAAGGCTGCAACGGAACCCCAGCTTCAGTCCTTCCAAGATGAGCTACTAACAACGGAGGTAGATTCAGCCCCCCTTTTTCCCTTCGCTGGCTCCTACCATTGGAGCCTTCCGTAACCACCCCTTCTCTTCTTGTCGGAGCCCTCTCTGGGACTCCTTCGAATCCAACGGACCTTCGGCCTAGCCTTCGACCAACTAGTGACCCAATCTTTAGGGTTGAAAGTGTTGGCCCATGAGACGGAGGCCTAGGCTCCATTTCCATTTCTTCATCATACTCGTCACTTGAGTATTCCAACTCCCTTCGCATCTCAGCATTCCTAACTTGCCTTTTGCGAGCCCTTAAGAGAGATTCCAACACTTCGTGGTTGGCTTCGACAAAGGCTGGGCTAATAATAGGCTCCGGATTGGCTGATGTCGAAGCATGATGGTTGGGTGTTGTTTCTGGGTGAGAACGTGTTGTGAACGTGGAGGCGGTTATTGGGGGAAGGTTGTTGGAGTCATTGATTGGTATTGGCGCCAAGGTCGAGAAACCCGGTGGGGGAGTATCTTCTCTCCCTTGATCCATGCCGGAATAATAGTGAAAGTAGTTGGTTGGTTATAAGCTTGGAAATAACGAGACCAATTATAGCGGTCCCACGGATGGCGTCACTGATTGTACAATAAATTGCACGACCAGGCCTTCGATGATGATCAAAGGATTTATGGGGTGTTGAGGTTGCGCCAAGCTTGTCTTTAACCTAAAATAAGAAATACCAAAACACTACGTTAAGTGATTGCGCAGGGGATGGACCCTGCGAACCACCTCCGGCGTGCGAGTAAGTATGTGTAATGGTAAGTTTGTAGTAAGTTGAGAGAGTTAAGTTGAAGTTCAGTTAATGTTACCATGATTCTAGCCCATCCAAGCTATTTATAGGGGAGAAATAGGCCTTAGAGGGCGGTTGCACTTGATTCGGAGATCATGGGGGCATCCCATGGTTTGTGGTAACCGCTAGGGCTTTATAGCCCACGATCTCTGTTTTGGCGGGAAATCCTAAAGGAAGAGGAGACGTGGGTATGACGAGGTCAGGGTAGCTCTCCGTTGTAGTTCCTTCGTAGGAGATACCCCGAAGGGCTTAAGGCTTCGATTGGCGGATTCCCACATGGTAACCACTTCATAGATAAATGGTTTTATGCCAATGAAACGTGTTAAGGAGATTAACCTGGGCCTCCGAAGAGAGGGCTTCGCACAGGCTCGAAGGGGAGTCCTTCGACCCGCTCGGAGGGTACATCATCAATGACATTTTATGGCTTCTGGTTACTGTTTTAACATTTTCTACCCATAAGTTATCAAAATGACAGTTTGACAATAGATTATGTGAAAGTTACACTTTATACCCGATATGTACAACATTTTGCATTTTAAGTCCAAAATTCACAAAACTTATAGATTAAATTTTCCGAGAGTTGCATAAGTCTCAAATAGCTTATTGGTGTTTAGAAAACTGCTTATTGCTTAAAAAGTGCTTATTTTCAGCTTAATGGGCTTTAACGAAGTTAAAACAAGCCCATTAAGATAATTCGATCCAATGGGTGTTAAAATAATTTGGGCTTGGTTTTGGGCTTATTTTGTAGTCTTAATAACATTACCAAACTGCTTCTTTAGACTGCTTATCGATATAGCTTATTTTAAGCTTATTGGGCTTTAAAGCCCACTCATATATATATATATCAAGTTTTAAAAACTGGTTTCGAATACGATACACTTTTAAGTTTGAAAAGGTATTAAATGAGCTTATCAAGTGAGCTTATTCTTACAGCTTATTAGTTGAGCTTATAGAGAAACAAGTCGTGTAATTTATTTGATAGGTTGTACGATTATAATGGATTTTATGGAGTGTTTTCTACTCGACAAATCAAAAGGTCCAAAATGAAATAAATGACTAATACACGTTTGATATGCAACACAAGTATAAAATGTGTCTCGTTATGCTTTAATATGAAGAATATGATACGAATGAATGTAGTACTTGTTATCTAGTCATCCTTTGAATTAGGAGGTCATATGCATTCGAAAAATAAATAACACGAAATCGTAAAAATAAATAGAAAGCTAACTATGAATCAAATGAATATATATATATATATATATATATATATATATATATATATATATATATATATATATATATATATATATATATATATATATATATATATATATATAACGTGCATAAATCATGGAAATCATAGGAATGTATAGGAAATGAGTTTCAAAGGCTTACTACACCAAAATGGTGGTGAGAAATACGTTTAAACGAACTAGAATTCGAATAGGTTGCACCTCACTTGCTAGAACGAACACAAAAGGATCGAGATCAACTTGTACGTTTGGAAAAATGATTCGAATGGCTAGAACTTTGCTCCTTGTTCTTGAATGGTCACAGCAGGAGAGTAAAAGGACTTAGAGAAATATGTGTGATAAGTTTTTAAGTGTGAATGAGAGTGTGTGTATGTTTATCCATATATATGCATGTATATGTCGAGTATATAGTTTAATATTGTACACAAGTTGAGTTGATTTGATTTGTAGCAGGGATTAGATAAGATTTAGGGGAATATGAGTAGCTAGTACTCGAGTATATAGGAATTAAGAGGGGGTTTGTGTGTTGTTTCGGCTAAGGGTCAAGTTGCATAGTTATATATGTGTACTAGCTTCATGACCCGCCCGATGGGCGGGTTCGCTTCATAATATTGTTTGACAAAATTATATGCATGTAAAATAAATAATGAATAACGGCAAATATGTTAAACCAAATAATGGTTCGCAAAAATAGTGCTCATGTATTATATGTAAAAAGAACAATGATAAGTATCATAGAAAATAAATTTATACATGTTAAAAAATTGAAGAACAATTCTATCTTGATACAAATCATGGAATCCATTATTAGAATGAAGTTTATTTGCAAAACATAACTTTAATGGTAGTTTGTTTGAGAGCAAAGTGCTCCATCTCCATCATCGGGTTAATAAAATACATAATATTCACAAATAAAAAATAAAATAAGGTTTACAACTACACATCCACTTCTAATCAGCTTTTGAATTTTGTGTCATTACCGCGAGTAATGTTCTGAATGGACAAACCAAGCTATAATATTGTACTTTGTCAGCGCCAACACAGCCAAGCTCAAGTAGTTTATGGAAACTTAGAAGAACCTGCGTTCACATCATGTTATGAGTTAAGCTAAAACAAACATAAACCTATTAAGTCTAAATGTATGATATCAACATGTGGTAATAATATGCTATCGTGGCTATTATGGTAGCAAAATTTTTTTAGTGGAGTTAGTTGACTAAAATTTGGAGTTATAAGTAAAAGGATTTAGAACAACCTTTATATTCAGAATCGCTTGACAAAAAGAGCACAAAAAGAGAGTCCCCCACAATGGGAGGGTTCGCTTCATATTATTGCTTGATAAAATCTAAGTGGACGTAAGTAAATAATGAATAACGTAAGTAAATATCTAAGACTATCGTTGTTCATTTTAACTAAACAAATGACCATAAATATGCATTGATTTGGATTCATACAGTTAAAAATCTCATATTAAAAAAACCTAAATAAAAATACAGTCTTAGATACCATTTTGTTAAAAAAATAAAAATGCACGTTATTACCACCACAACTGATGCGTGGTTTTGCGACCTTACAACAGGTTTTACCTCTCGAGGGATCTCAAGAGGCTTGCAATCCCCACCAGGAAGTGTACCTGACTGATGTAGTATAGTGAAGTGGCAAGTACCGGGGGATTGATCGTTATCTAGGGGAATAGTGTCGTTAGGATTGAAAAACTATTCTATTAGGTCTAAGGGTGAGAGAAGATTCTTTTTGTATTTTTATATTTTTATGAAAGCAAGTAAAATCTCGGGTTTGAAGGAGTGGGCGGAATTAGTTGCTAGTCAACTAACCCAAATAACTACGAATGCAAATAAAATAAAATAACTGAAAATGAAAAGGTTGTGAAACTTATGTGGAGAGAAATGTGTTTACTTAGATTTCCTTACTCCCTAACTATCTTTTACCGGTTGATTAGTGTGTATTAATTGCGTGGATGACGGGTGTATTCCTTAATACCAATCGTGGGGTGGCGTACGTACTTCCCCAACTCTACAAGCTCCTACTTCACTCCTATGTCGAGCCGGCTAGGAAGCTCCTAACATGGGATCACTAGAATTCGCTCATGCATTAAATACAACCATAAAAACCTTAGTACGCATTGGTTCATGTTTCTTAAGACGTTCAAGCAAGTTACCGTATAGGAAGTTAGCCAGTTTTCTTAAGCCTAACATCGATAAACAATCATCCAATACAATTAATAACACACTAATAACCGATAATCAATAGTTAGGTTTCATTAGATCTAAGCAAACACAAGATAAATCTAGCCTAGCATGTTAATTAAAAGACAAGAACGAGATATAATCAAACAACACATAGACATATTGATTGATTTAAATGAATACTTATCTTCAATTAAACATGGGAGATCCAAGGGTATAAAAACCCTTAAAAATGGCAGAAATTCGTCTTAGGGTTTCTCCTCACAAAGTTGCACACTAATGACAAAAAATTGCAAAACTATATATAGAACTTAGTGGCTGACGGCGTCACGTTATAGATCTTGACGCCGTCACCTCGCCGTGTCTAGGGTTCCCGGATGGTCTTCCTGACGCCGTCCCTCTTTAGTCCTCCAAAATCCTCCCTGGCTTATCAAGGCTTGACGCCGTCAGAATAAAGCTTGACGCCGTCTCTCTTTAGCTTAAACCGTGACGACCTTGATCACTTCAAAAGGTGACGCCGTCAGACTTCCTTTGTAAAACTCCCTGGCTTATCATGTGTATTTTTCATATCCACCTTTTTTACCAAGCCGTGACGCCGTCAAGAGCAATACTTGACGCCGTCAAGTGTACTTTTCCAGCAGCTTTGGAGACTTTGTCGTTTTCTTCACTTTTATGCTCCAAAAACGTCCAAAATGCTTCCTTTTCCATATTTCGTCTCCAAAGTACCTAAAATGACAAAAGGAACGATTTAGGGCAATATTTGATCAAATAAATACGATTTAGGGCTTAAATGACCCCCTAAAAGCGGTACACTTTTCGCTTCATCAAATACCCTTACACTTGAGATTTGCTTGTCCTCAAGCAAATGCGCTTTTATTCTAATCAAAATACAAGTTAGGGGTCATTTAATGCTAATATAAAAGTAATTACAACAAATAGTCGTTCCACTTTAATCATAATAAGCACGGAGATTACAAACTAGCACCTCACAAGTAGTGTTTAGATACTCACATCTCTCAGGTGTCATCAAAATAAATCTCATAAATGAAAACGGATACTATCTCTCACTACCTGTCATAGAAAATAGATTACCATAGGCTTGGGAAAGGATCAAAAACCTTCTCCACTAGGCGTAAGCACCTAAGATAAACTATCAAAGAGGGCTTTTAAATGGGTTATAACGTTAGGTATAGGGATATGATAAACACGGTTTTGTTGGATAAGGGATATTTTACTGGTGGCGAGTTAAAGATCTTGATTAATTACATGTACAATATGGCGTTGCTAAGCCAAGACTAGACTCGACTTAAGCTAAAAACAAAATAACAAAAACATAAAATAAACATAAAATGAAACGGGATGGTAGTCCGTATGTTTTTTCTACTTTTCTTTTTCTCATTTTTTTTTGTAATTTTCTCTTGATTTTTTTTTTTTTTTTTTTTTTTTTTTTTTTTTTTTTTTTCATACACTCTTGCCCTACCATCCAAAATAATACATCATAGGGGCGTTGCATCCCCTTACACTTGAACTTTTACATAACTTTACAAATAACTATTCTAATGACTCGTATTAAAATAATCGAAACACTTGGAGTACTTTTTAAAATATTTAGCACATATGGGGGTAATAATGTTGTTCTTCCCCATTACTCCATTACACTAGTACTTTACCCATGAGTCCCAATCGTCCCAAAACAATATGTACAAGGATATGACTCGACTTAGCAACCATGTAATAAATTAGATAATTAACTAAGGGTTTAAACAAATGTTGTCACAATAATGCACTAAAGATGAGTGCATACAAGGTAGGCTAAGGCGATTTGGGTGTACATTTAAGTGGGGTGTAACAAATTCTTCCTTTAAGTAAAATGCTTAAAGTTAGAAACGAAAAGATAGGCTCTGAGGGGTGTACTAGGGGTATCGTGTACTAAAAATGAGTACAACGCAAAGGGTGTGGGAGAATTACTTGACCAATGTAGCCAATGTAATTATAACAAAAACACAGGTGTAAAACAATGGGTTAATCCTAATGCCTCTTATCATGTAGTAAATCTAACTACACGAATGTAGTCTCACTTGTGGCCTCGGAATGGTCCTAACGCAAGTTCTAGAATCTAAGTGCTACCGGTACACACATCATAGCATAAATGCTTTTCCTACCAATTCTAGGGGCGAACCTCACATATTTGGGGGTGGAAAATTTTTTAGTGGTACGGTTTTTGTGCTAGTCATATAACTCCTATCCATGAGACGCTCATTAAGATCAAAGTTTCACTCCTATATGTTGTAAAAAATTTTAAATTTGGCACTAAAATTGCCCTAACAGGTATTTCTCTCAGTTTTATTACACATCTACCATCAAACAAACGAAAAATCAAGCGTAATAGCATTCTCTAAAGTATCGTACTTTACCCCCCCTTACACTTAAGATGAACATTGTCCCCAATGTTCAAATAACAAGATGTAAAAGTAAATAAGGTAAAAGAATGAAATCAAATACTCCCCTGATTCGTTTGGTGGATAAAGAGGTAACATGGTTAGATCTTCTTCCAAGAGAATGTAGAAGCTCCAAGACTAATGCATCGCCATAAGCTTGATTCCACATACATCTCGTTGTCCAAAATAACCTGTTAAACCTGAGAAAACAAACACGAAAACCTGCATAACATCGGCGGGATAAATTCTATATAAGGATATAATGCTTGTGGAATGATAATTTTGCAGATTCCTGGAGTTTATAAGTTAGAGATTTAATAAAAACTTTTTATGAAAACAAAACTTTCAAAAATTTCAGAAAATTAAAACCTGACGCCGTCAGGTTGTAATGCCTGACGCCGTCAGAAATGATCTGACAGAATTCTCATGTTAAGTTTCCGGAAAATTTCTGGAAAAACTTATACCTTACTTCCTGGAATTCCTGCAAAATATCATTATGACTCGATACAAGCATTTGACTCAAACAATTACTAATATGTATGTTAATTTATTATTATTATGATTCATGTTCATTTGTTCTAATAAACCGATTTGGATTTCCCTTACACTTAACTTTTGCAAAATACCTTTATATGTAGTTAAGACGAAGTTAAAAACAAGATAAAGCATTTTCACAATTTAGTTTTTGAACATGAATCAATAATAATAAAAATTAAACATACAAACGGAAACAAATAAAATCAAACAAACAAATAAATAAACACACAAAGCAAATAAAGCTTGGGTTGCCTCCCAAGAAGCGCTTTTCTTTATTAACGAGTCTTGTAGCTAGACTCAAAGTCCTTCTACCCTATGTAAGTGAGTTCGTCATCGAGGACGTCTTTAGGGTTAAGCTTGGATTGAAGTTTCCTATTGGTCCGCTTAGTACAATATATCTTTTCAAACTTCTCTCCATCCGGGTCATACAATGTCATCTTAATATGCCATGACCCATCTCCATCTTTGGGTGGTTTGTCCCAATCCCACTTATGATCATCGTCCTCACAAGTCCACTTATTCATCCCTAGGTTAATTGGCAAAACTTCTAGGAAATCAATCATCTTCCTAAAAACTAGAGGGTCTTCAAATGGATCCAATTCGGTGTCCCTAGCCAAGAGTTGTTCTACCGCATGTGTTCGGTTCACAAAGTCCTCTTCTAGGTAAAATGGGCGTTGGGGTCCTATGAAGTCTCTATCGATCCAAGGTCCATATCTAGATGGTCTCCTATTTAATTCTAACCAATGGGGTGTTGGTTCCTCACTAGTATCATAAGCATGTTTCTTCACATCATAGACTGACCAAGTATCACCTTCTCCTACCGCTATCTTAGATTCCTTACAATCAATCATAGCACTAGCGGTTGCCAAAAATCCTCTACCTATCAACAAAGGGCATGTAGGGTCGCTAACCATATCAAGGACGTGGAAATCGGCTAAAATGGTTAGTTTTCCTATGTGTACTAACACATCTTTGACTACTCCAACCGGGTAAGCAACACTCCCATCCGCTAAGCCTATTATCACCTCGGTTTCTTCAAGTTTCCCTAGTTTTAGAGAGGTGTAGAGAGGTAACGGAAGTAGGTTAAGGCTTGATCCAAGATCGGCTAATGTGTCATAAGCCTCCGAATTACCGATCTTGCAAGGTAAAACAAATAAGCCCGGATCATCTAACTTCTTAGGTAGCTTGTTTTGAACGAAGGCGGTCCCTTTTTCGCCTAACTTGAGCTTCTTCTCATCCAACACATTAATAACCGGACTTTCAAGGTGGAGCTCCTTGAATTCATTGTCAAGGTTTTGAGTGGGAGGTGTTTCAACTATGTTATTGACCAATTTGGATATCATAACTTCTTGGTCATTTTGAACGACTTGGGTTTGTTTGAAACACGTGCTCATGGAATTGACCGAATAATATTGTGGACAAGAACTAGGAGACGAAACCGACGAGATGGTGTTGACGGTTAGTTTCGGGTTCTTGACTGTGTTGCTAGGGAGTGCTCCCATTTCTCGGTCATTGAGGGCTTTCAACAAAGTGTCAATCTTATTGGTCATCTCGCTTTGTTTTTGTTTGAAATCGGCTTCAAACTTGGCTAAACGAGCTTCTTGAGATGCCATAAATTGGGACATCAATCCTTCAAGATTATTGGTACTACCATAATTGTTGGAAGGATTGTTATTGAAAGTACGGTTCGAGTAACCGCTTGATTGGAAACGATTAGGTGGGTTGGAAGAATTGGTTTGTTGTGCGTTTTGGTTTTGTTTCCACCTAAGGTTTGGGTGATTTTTCCATGAGGGGTTGTATGAATCACCGTAGGGGTTTGGCTCGGGTTTGAAAGTGTACCACTTGTCTCCCGCTCCGTCGGTACGCGAGGATGCGTAGTCCGCAAAAGCTTGTTTGGGGAGTTCCATGCAATCACGAGTGTCGTGGGGACCACTACATAATTCACATGAAGAAGTGATTTTGTTCACTTGGCTTGAAGGTTTAGGAGCCTCGTAGGATTTCATAAGAAACTTGACTTGGTCTTCAAGTTCTATGATCCTACGGTCGGAAGTGCTTGAATTGTTCGAAGGCAAAGATATTGCCTTGACCGTTTTATTCAAATCACGGGGATCACTCCAACTTTCGTTGTCATAAAGAGCAAGATCTTCTAGGAGAGCCCATGATTGTTCCGCACTTAGATCACGCAGCTTACCACCGGCCGATTGGTCAATGGTTTGCCTCATGGAGAGATTGATATGGTCATAAAAGATTTGGACTTGGAGCCAAAGTTCTATGCCATGGTGAGGGACTTTTTGGAGTAAGTCCTTGAATCGAGTCCATGCCTCATAGAGGGTTTCGCCTTGACGTTGTTGGAACATCAAGATATCATTCCTTAGCTTGGTAGTTCTTCCTGGTGGGAAAAACTGAGCAAGGAAACGAGTGGTGAGATCATCCCAAGAGGTGATGGATCCTGCGGGTAGACGCTCTAGCCATTGACTAGCTTGGTCCCGCAGAGAGAATTGAAAGAGACGCAGTCGGGTCGTCTCTCGAGTGGCAACATCAAGGTCTATGGAATCAACGATTTTGAGAAAGTCCTTGAGATGTTGATTAGGATCTTCGGAACGAAGTCCATGGAATGCGCATCCGCTTTGCACCAACCGGATGGTGTCGGATCGCAAGGGAGTGACATTGGCTCCTTGAGTGAGCTCAATGGTGTTTCGATAGCCATGGTAGCTAGGACGGGAGTAGTCTCCTAAGGTACGGGCTCTAGGAGGTGGGTGTTGTTGTGGTGGTGGGTTGTTGGGATCGAGGATATTACCACCTTCCATGATGTCGGATGGTAATGGTTACGAACAAAGAAACAAAGAAAAAAGATAGACTAAAGAAATCCTAGAAAAATAAAATAAAAATCTCACTAGAAAGGAATCTAGTGAGTAGACCTAATAAAATAAAAATTCAACCTAAACAATAACTATTCCCCGGCAGCGGCGCCAAAAACTTGATGCGTGGTTTTGCGACCTTACAACAGGTTTTACCTCTCGAGGGATCTCAAGAGGCTTGCAATCCCCACCAGGCAGTGTACCTGACCGATGTAGTATAGTGAAGTGGCAAGTACCGGGGGATTGATCGTTCTCTAGGGGAATAGTGTCGTTAGGATTGAAAAACTATTCTATTAGGTCTAAGGGTGAGAGAAGATTCTTTTTGTATTTTTATATTTTTATGAAAGCAAGTAAAATCTCGGGTTTGAAGGAGTGGGCGGAATTAGTTGCTAGTCAACTAACCCAAATAACTACAAATGCAAATAAAATAAAATAACTGAAAATGAAAAGGTTGTGAAACTTATGTGGAGAGAAATGTGTTTACTTAGATTTCCTTACTCCCTAACTATCTTTTACCGGTTGATTAGTGTGTATTAATTGCGTGGATTACGGGTGTATTCCTTAATACCAATCGTGGGGTGGCGTACGTACTTCCCCAACTCTACAAGCTCCTACTTCACTCCTATGTCGAGCCGGCTAGGAAGCTCCTAACATGGGATCACTAGAATTCGCTCATGCATTAAATACAACCATAAAAACCTTAGTACGCATTGGTTCATGTTTCTTAAGACGTTCAAGCAAGTTACCGTATAGGAAGTTAGCCAGTTTTCTTAAGCCTAACATCGATAAACAATCATCCAATACAATTAATAACACACTAATAACCGATAATCAATAGTTAGGTTTCATTAGATCTAAGCAAACACAAGATAAATCTAGCCTAGCATGTTAATTAAAAGACAAGAACGAGATATAATCAAACAACACATAGACATATTGATTGATTAAATGAATACTTATCTTCAATTAAACATGGGAGATCCAAGGGTATAAAAACCCTTAAAAATGGCAGAAATTCGTCTTAGGGTTTCTCCTCACAAAGTTGCACACTAATGACAAAAAATTGCAAAACTATATATAGAACTTAGTGGCTGACGGCGTCACGTTATAGATCTTGACGCCGTCACCTCGCCGTGTCTAGGGTTCCCGGATGGTCTTCCTGACGCCGTCCCTCTTTAGTCCTCCAAAATCCTCCCTGGCTTATCAAGGCTTGACGCCGTCTCTCTTTAGCTTAAACCGTGACGACCTTGATCACTTCAAAGGGTGACGCCGTCAGACTTCCTTTGTAAAACTCCCTGGCTTATCATGTGTATTTTTCATATCCACCTTTTTTGCCAAGCCATGACGCCGTCAAGAGCAATACTTGACGCCGTCAAGTGTACTTTTCCAGCAGCTTTGGAGACTTTGTCGTTTTCTTCACTTTTATGCTCCAAAAACATCCAAAATGCTTCCTTTTCCAGATTTCTTCTCCAAAGTACCTAAAATGACAAAAGGAACGATTTAGGGCAATATTTGATCAAATAAATACGATTTAGGGCTTAAATGACCCCCTAAAAGCGGTACACTTTTCGCTTCATCAACAACATTGTTAGTGCATTCGTAGATATCATGTATTAAGGCTAGTAATTGTTTCATTATGGTTTCCTTTCCTGATTGCACCGACTACAAAGTTTGTCCTAACTGTCAAGAAAAAGGGAAACTAAAAAGTCATTAAACATTCGCAAATTAACTCCACTTTGTAAGTCATAGGTTATGTAGCTATATTGTTGAAAGAGGATCGAGATTGCTTATTACCAAATGTGGCCCTTTTTATCATATAAGTAGTACAAAACAACCTAAAATAGTTAGTGCATTTAGGTAGACCTTAGGTAATCGAGACACATTATAAATTTAAGATCTGGTTAGTAAAACCTGCATCAATTACATAAATATAATATTTTCCAAATTAGTGAGCTACTTAAAAAACCCTTATCATAAATTTAATTCTTTTTAAACCCATAATCAGTGAGTTGATTATAGTATAATAATGATCATCCACACCAACCACAACAATTCTAACACAAATTTACGTAAGAAAAACACCAAAACTACTGTTCTAATGTAGTACCTTCTTGTAGTTCTCGCCTTTCCTTGATTTTAAGAGACGGACTTTCATGTGACCACAATTTCATTAAGAACCTTATAGTAGACACACCCAATCATCTTTGATACACATATTGAAAATAACAAAACATAATAAAAACATACAATCATACCAAAAATTTAAAAAACAAAACATTGAAATCTTTATAAAATTATATAAACATAATAAGATTTATCAAAGAGGTAGTAAAGTATACATTGATTTGAAATTGTGTTTTTGACATAATAGCTTTTGTGTTTTTATTGGTCGTTGAGTTATGGGAAGAGTTTCATCAGCAGGTACGATTTTGTAGTTTCTTTATAAGTGAGCTATACCCGTGTTAGAGCTTACATTATATTTTAGTCTAATTTTGGCCTGTTTTGTAGAATTTTGATCCATTTTGCCTGTTTCACTTCAACTAATTTATTTGTGTGTCTTACCCGTCACGATCTTAAAACTTATATCTATCTATTTTTACATAACAGCAATGTTTATAAGTATGAACCTTAACCAAACAAAAATGTGTTCGCAATAGTAGTATATTCGCAATAGTAGTATATTATATAATCCATGAAGAATAAAAACCAAAAATCAATTGGACATCACAAAAATGATTCCAGTACAATTAATTTACAGTATATGCCTAATAGCTTTTCACCATCAATATATCAAGAAGTAATTTTAAATAAGCTTTGGGTAATTAACTATTTACAATTATATATATTCTTGAATTACCGATCTAGCCCGTTTCCAAAAAAAATACAAACTTGAAACGGACTCGTTTAAGATCTTTGTTGCTCCTTGGTAAGGATGTGAGTGTAATATAGACATCAGGCTCATCCTTCTTTACCCATTCAACATCGGTCTCAGAATCACCATCTTTGCTTCTCGTGGTATTTCTTAAACCATCATAACAGTTCTCATATATTTTCTCCTTGGTTGAGTGGATTAGGAGCATGACCTTGCTCATTTGTTAGAAAAAAATACACAAACATATCTAAGTATTAGCACACAGTAATCACATTCAAATAAAAAAGTGAGAAACTTAAGATAAAATTAAGCACTCGGATATCAAAAGCAAATTTTATTTCACAATTGAACATCTATATCCCAATGTTGACAGTTCAATCAACTTGACAATATGCGGACACCGGTATATCTATTTATGATCCTACCCACCTCTAACTTGTTGATTTATGATACTCAACAAATGGCATGATTCAAGATGAGAACTGAAAAGTAACCCTTGCATTAATATCTATAGACTACACTGCCATTACACAGATTGATATCAGAGGGTACTGAATGGACATATAAAATGTAGCCAATTTGAGAGATAACTACACGAACGCTCAATTCAATGCGACGATACATATCTAAATCAATGAGATAGATGTTCAAAGTTTGAGCAAGTGCATAATATGTGAAGAAATTAGCACGAAAGCATGTTATGGACATTTATTATAATTTGAATAATGTAATGTAATGTGTTCTTTAACTGTTTATATATGTACAAACTTATATAATGATGACCGTAAATATAACTGTGTTCCTGCTTACCTTGAGTATAGGACATACATGTTGGGTGTTTTGATGAGAGGTTTGATCGTGTTGTTGCCGCCAACGACTAACAACACCTGACCTCATGGTCCCTTGCCTTAGAATCCCCGAAACCTGCATTACAGATATGCAAATTCCATTATTTCCCACATAATCACATCTTATAAATATAATAGAATCTCATTTAATATCCCTCCCCTGACCTTTGTCGTTGAGCTGTCAGATGTAAATATTGACAAAGTATCATTTCAAGAACATGGATTGCAATTAGATGAGCCGAATGGATTGCAATTAGAGTAGTTAATGGAAAATTATTTTTAAGGACATCGATTTTATTTAATTTGTTATAGTATTAGTTTACGTTTAAAAAATTTTAAGAAAATGGGAGGTTGACATATATTTTATCTTAATAGGAAACATGTCGCATGAATAAAAACTAAGTTTTCAAAACTGTATTAGGCACATAATCTACAAAATTATTGATAAACAATTTGATAACTTTAGACAAGTAGTCTTTTGGGTAACCTTGACCCAACACGTTACAACATGTGCAAAGACTATCAAGTTTGACACAAACCCCCAGTTGACCTGTTAGCCAGCCAGCCGAAGCTGCCATCAGGACGCCTTTATTAGCACATAAGAAGTTGTCAAATTTTCATTAAGCAAATTTACCTTTTCATTCAGGATCTATTGGCTGTCACTAAAGTATTAAGTTTGATGATTGATTCCAGCATCACACGATGCGCCATGAAGAGCTTCAAAGGTCAAGGTGCATGCCAACTGCACATAAATTTTTCACAAATGAAAAATAATAATATAACAATGCTTGTGCTTTTAAAAAATATAAACGGCACATATTGCAAGAGATAGTGTTTAGATTAAAAAAACACAATAAACAGATTCTCAGCTGTCCAAGTGTTTGGTACTTACCTGCAACAGACGTTTTGCAAATGCAGTTACCCTCTTCAGATTATGATCGTCTTTCATAGCTTGTGTAAGCAGAACAATGAACATTTCCTGATAGAGGTACATATTTCCCATAATGATTCAGATAACATCAAAAATGTTAAAAATGCAAATACAGAAACAGAGTAATAATCTGCAAGTAACTATATGTGACTTATTTGCAGGCTCACTTGAAGAATTTTAATGTCGGAGTTCAGGCTTTGATGCTTATTTTTAAAATCTCATCAAAGAGTCAGATTGTCAGTGACCGGTTTGATCGTGCTTTATACTCCAAGCTGTTACTTCCTTCTGCAATGAATATTTCCAATGTAAGTGAAATTGCTATCATTCCGGTGTTATTAATTTGTTGTAAGGCAACCAGCTTATATAGTTGCAAATGGTGATTCCAAGGTTCAGGCATTCATTATGATGAGATTTGCAGTTTCATTGTCATATTCACTACCATCCACACCATTGATGGTCATACAGTCATCTAAGGCATTTTTTTATCTGAGAATAAATTTACAACAATTGTGTACATAATTAGATCAAATTGCAATGAAACTGATATATAATCGAGAGCTATATGTTGAGGTGATTAGAGAATGAGCCAGTGACTTACATTCAAGAAAATTTGGGGAATCCAACCACCCATGTATATAGCAGCCATCATCCACCCTAGCCATTGGCCATAGACTGTATGACTTCCATCATTATCCTGCAACACTAACTTGATTAGCTACTAATACAATTAAAAGATTTTAACTTTGTTGTAAAATTTAGGTAATAAACAGGGAACATACTTGTAAAAAGCTCTTGTAAGCATACACTTGCACCAAACCTTTGGTGTGTGAAGGCAAATTGAGTGAAGTAGCCAGAAATGCTCTATAACCAACCTGTTGACATAAACCGCTTATACATGTTCTAATTTGGAACATTTCAAAAATTGTGTTTTACCATATCCTTTCTTATGATTATGCACAACCTTGTTATAATATAAAAATAAGCAAAAAACTAAATATGAAAGCCAACTAAGAATTAACATTTGTTGTTGGCCTAAAAAGCTGTTTGAAATGGTCTTACAAAGCATGGCATTGGCCTAGGCAAAGTCTTTGGTATCTCAACAGATGATTCGTCTTCTAAAGAATCATCATCATCGACTGCCATAGCAGAGGCTGGACCACTTATTATTGTCCGTAGATAAGCTCTATTAGGAGGCGTTGAACTTCCAGCCAATGATCTTCAACAGAGGAATTATAATGACAACTTCCTGCGGAAGTGATTCCAACAATAATGGTCATTTTTTGCAGCCTCTTCAATAGGTTCCTATATATATATGTAAAATCGAGTTAATAACGATTCAAATGACTTACCTTAACCTTCATCTTTTGACCATCCAACATAGGTAGATCAGTAGATATTGTAAAGAAAATCAAATACAGATTTCTGCAATTTTGTAAAAAAAATTATCAATAACTGTCAAAACAAAAAACATAGGTAGTAACGTTCAAATTCTAATCTTCCAAACATATTACTGCCTTGACAAATGGTATGAACAAATATGAATATTATGCTGATTTTCAACTGATCAACTGCATAGATGCATTGGCAAAGTGATTATGGTCATTAGGAGTGTGGCAATTAAAAGAATGATTCATGTTATCCAGGCAAGGATTTTCCTAACCGGTAGCACTTCGGCAATCTTAAACGGGTCAGGGATTCCCTTTGTCTCTTCCAACATTCGTTTTAATGGCTGTGAACCAAAGTCCACAGTCAATGTAACTTATGATTCGTTATTGGTTGATCCCTTCAAGAGGACAACTCCAACAATTTGGGCTGCAAGACCCAAAAACAGATAATGTAAAAATAAAAATAAAGGCATGAAACAGATAAAGCCCAGAAATGGGAAATATGCTTAATGATATTAGCTTTATCCAGAATATCACCTTTGTATGATGTCTGCAAAGTGTCATATATCTTGGGTAAGCAACACTAACAATTCAATTCCTTGCTGGACAATATCAGTCGTGCCATATTCGTCTTCCAAATCTTGTAGCATACAACAATTATGGTTGAGATATGTAAGATTAGCAAGTAATATAATCATGTGCATGATTAAAAGAACCAAGCCACTGAAACACGGTTTTAATGTTGTTTTTGAAAACACACATGATATTTATTCAAACACTCGATTCAGTGAAACATTGTACCTTCGCGCCATATAATCTTGCTTTGAGAAGCTCTGCTGAACTAAGAATCCTTCCCGATGAACCTCCATGCATTTGTGCCATTCTCTCGATATTGTAGATGAGACTTTTCGCAAAGTCTCTGTCAGCTTTCTATAAAAAGTAAGTAAATTGGTAATGTAAACCTCTTATAAGAGATAAAGGCTTAACACATGCCTAGGAATCAATTAACATATGACGTGTTAATTGAGAACCATTCGCTAATGGTAGAATCAGCTCTCCACCCAATGGCACATTCATGTTTTGAGAAGCCAACTGAGAGCATTTCAATTCCCTGGATATAGTACATATGTTCAGTAAACGTGAACTCCAATTTCAAGATAAAACTGGAGATGAACAAACCTGAATGCAGAAAGCAAGACCTAATATGGTGTTGGCCAGCCATGCTTCTGTGCAGCAAACCATTCACAAAATAATAAAAAGAATCATAATTAACCCGAATATAAAGATATGAGGAAACAATAATTATACCTAACAATTCATGGTCTTTTATTTATTTTTAAAGAAATAAAATATGTTACCTTCTTGATACAAACTTGCAGCCTCTCATCGTCTAATGGTCCTTTAAAATGAAACGTATCTCCCATCATGGGAACAATAGGAAGTGCAGGAACCTGAAAAAAGTAATCCAATAGTTTAGCAAGAAGTAATCCAAATGTTAGTAACACGAAATCTATAGCTTATTAATTACAAACCTTCCATAATGTATGAAATAACACTGAATCTGAAGTAGCGATTATGAACTTTTCATTATCAACAAGCAAATCGATATCCAACAACTTCAATAAATTATACTGGTTAAATCACCATAGTTTATCAAAACCTTGATTCACGGATTCAAAAATAAACATGACAATGTATGGCAACTTGTCGTCTGGTCAGACCCAACTATTTTTTAACATGTCAATCCCATGTTCTACCAATACTTTTATCCCTCCAGAACCCTACTATTTTCTCGGTATTTTTTTAATAGGATCATCAAGTAAGGGTGTTAAAGAAAAGTATGTAACATTTGATTGTTAAATGAGTAGGTCACATACATTTAGAATGAGCAGTGAAGCATTGGGCAACCATCAGGATGAGGCTTAGTCATGTGGTATGCATCTCGTGTAAAGCTTCCACCAAAGAATTCCGCATAAATCTAGGCAGCTCTTGCTACCAACCATTACAAATAAAAACTAAATATAAGCATACTAAAGCTAAACGTCTTATAAGAGATGCATCAACAAACTACTTGTTTGACCCAATGATGATACTTCTTGGGAAGCCTCATGAGACACATATTTTTGATAATGTAAATGGAAATACGTGAATCATGCAAACAAACATTGAAACATACATATCTTTCAAAAAATAAACATTTTACACTTACTGGAGCATAGATTATTTTATTCAATCTTTTGCTTGCCATCAAACTCAGAAGTTTGTTTGAATCAATAATTCAACAACAATCTCGCTTTCTTGATATTCGATATCTCAGCATCATTACTAATCCTTATTCTCTGCAAATCATTCAAATAACATTTATGATCAGCAAAGTTAAACCCAATAGTAATGATTGAAGGTGTTTAATTCTTGAATTAAATCCCACATAATAGAAAAGATTGAAAAATGAACAGAAATATCGTGATTAAAATCAAAGTTATTAACGCTTACAATGTTATTGTGATTAAAAATCGCGAGGAAGAACCAAAACACGAACTTGGTTGGTTGGTGTGATAGATTTAGGTTAGTTGCAGTGATTTTTGGTGTAGATGTTTATTTTTGGTTAGCTGTGAAATGTGGTTGAATTTGATAATGGCGACATACTTGGTGATTTGTTTTAGGTTGAATTGAGATAATTTTAGAAAAGATATTGTGAATTTGAAAACTTTGATTGAGGTGAATGTAACTGATAAGCAGATTAATTGTGCCTGCATTATTGCCTTAATTATCTATTATTAGGTGAATGATATGCTGATTTTTAGTGAAGTTAAAGCATGTATTTTTTGTTTTTCAAATGTCTATCACAAAAATGGCTTGCTCCGGTTGTTGAGTGTTTCTTGTTTGTTCAAGAGGTCATGGGTTCGAGTCCCATGAATGAACATTTTTTAAATTTCTGGATTTTAGTGCATGAATAGTGTGTGACATGTAGGCAATGAGGTGGCATTTCTACGCTTATGTGTCGCTGTCATGTTAGGCTATTATATAGTGTAGGATTCGATATATAAAGGGTCCAAACGACTATAGAACATGACCAAAAGAATTTAGAAAGGTGTGAAAATGTTTATAGAAGTTGTTTAGGCTAGAAACAATGTATAACACTTAGGTAGAAATTAGTTTAGTCGAAATTGGTTATACTTGAATGAACTTGTACTCGTGTTGACTTGGATTTACTTTGAGCCTCGTTTAGGTATCAAACATTCGAACTAGAATTCGAGGTTTGTCATTCCTGAATCCTTGGAATGTGAAGAATCGATCTATGTAAAATGTTGTATAGGTTGTGTGTCAAAATCACAAAATATCGAGGCCAAGTATTGGTGTGTTGGTTCGAAGGAAATAAAAGAAGAATATGAATTTGGATTGGGCTTGAATTGTAACAGGCATAGAAATAGTCTGTTGGGCCAAGAAATAGTAATATGGATCCGTTTGGTTGTTTATTCGTATATTGGATTTGTTGTGGTCCGTGTATGAGCTCGTTCCAAAGTATTTGTGAATCACGTATCAACGTGTTTGAATTATTGTAATGTAATAAACAAAATTTTTAAATTTTGCTCGTAAAAATGGTTAAATGAACTGTAATGGTAATTTAATACTTGATTAACATTTACAAAGTACTGGGGAACTTTACAGGTTGCTACAACTGTTCACCCGGTTCCGGCGGGTCCCTTCCAAAAGGGATCTGGCTAGTGTAAAGCTAGGGATCCCGGTATCTGGTATCATCTGTCCAGATTTTGGGTTACAATTACGGGTTTTCGGTTATGGGTTATCATCCATGGTTTATGTGATGTCTTGCATGATGTCAAAGACATCTTGGGTCATGGGTTATGGATTATGGACTTTAGGTCATGGATCATGGGTTTTACCTATTTAGGTGTCATGCATGATGTCATGGAATGGGTCATGGGTTATGGATCAAGCTCCATGAGTTATGGTTTATGGACTTGGTTTTGGGTCATGGATAGTCCAAGTATTTCCTAGTTTATTTTCACAAGTTACATGTATTTTATAAAATGTAAGTAACTAAGTTACTTAAGTGTTTTTGTAAAATGGTCTTGGTTTTATGTAAGCTTGTTAACTAAACATGTTCAAGGTTTATTTGTTTAGTGAAATGAGTTAGTAAACTTTTTGCTCAAAGCATTACGTATTTTATTTATCTTGTTAAAATGATTTTACGTTTGTTATCGACAAAACATTAGAAGATCGTAAAATATAAATAAACGCTTTTAAGGTTTATTTGTATTAACAATTCCCTTGCATGATCTTTCACTACTTAATCCACTTGTGTTTGTGCTTCAATCCCACACCTCAACATCATCCTTCTCAGCTGTTAGTTCAGTTCCTAAACACTCCTTAGCATGACTAAAGTATCTAATGCTTGTTCCTCAACTAGAAGCCCTCTTAGAAAAACCACCTGCATTGTTTATGAAATATCATCAACCGATAAGAAACCTTCACCTAATCACATCCAAACTCCACCTTTTATTGAACCAACACCATCATAACTTACACCTATTGAACAATCACCACAACTTACCCTTATTGAACCATCATCACCATTTATTCCTATTGAACCAACTCCTATTTCATCTAGTCAACCAACACCTCAAATCACTCCTATCTCTACCCAACCAACACGAGTTTCTCCCATCGAACCTCGACAACTCTCTTTTGATATCCTTTCATAAACTATTTGGAGGACTTGCCTTCTAGACCTACTTATCCTCCACCACTACCTACATTCTCCTCAATTAAGCGAATGTCTAGCCAACAACCACTTTTTCCCAACATTTTTGGTGTTGACATCAATGTGCCACCACCAACTACACAAATGTCTCCTCCACCAACTCATTCTCCTCATCCAACATCTCTCATACATCCTATTAATACAAATAAACCTTAAAAACGTTTATTTATATTTTACAATCTTCTAATGTTTTGTCGATAACAAACGTAAAATCATTTTAACGAGATAGATAAAATATGTAACGCTTTGAGCCAAAAGCTTACTAACTCATTTCATTAAACAAATAAACCTTAAACATATTTAGTTAACAAGTTCACATAAAACCAAAACCATTTTATAAAAACACTTAAGTAAACTAGTTACTTATATTTTATAAAATACATGCTACTTGTAAATTAACTATAAAAGACTTGGACTATCCATGACCCAAAAACCAAACCCATAAACCATAACCCATGGAGCTTGACCCATAACCCATGACCCATTGCATGACATCACGCATGACATCCATAATGGGTAAAACCTATGACCCATGACCTAAAGATGTCTTTGACATCAGGCATGACTTCATCTATCCATGGATCATAACCCATAACCCAAAACCCAGAAATGTAACCCAAAATCCAAACTGTTGATACCAGATAGCCGGATCCTTTGGATTACACTAGCCGGATCCCTTTGGGAAGGGATCCGGGTGAACAGTGGACAGTTTGCCTATAAATAGTGAGTCATCTCTCTCTTGCTTCTCACCCCTTTTAGACATACCTTCTCTCTATGTTCTAAACTCTCTAACCACAGATCCAAGGATCTTTCTATGTAGTCTTTCTTTGTGATTTTCTAGGTTCCTTCTAAAAGGCGAGATCACGACCTCTCGAAGACTTGCAAGCTTGTGATATGAGTTGCTAGGATTCTTCTCCTCCAAGATCACAGAAGTGCATCTTGTTATTTCTTCTTCTCAAGAGGGTATTGTAGATATGTTGAGTCGTTGGGTGTAAAAGGACGTTGGATCCTTTAGTCATGTTGTGCTAGTTGTGTTGGTTTGATCCGCCGTGCTAAGGACCCGGTATCTAGCCTTGTACCAGATAAAGTGTAGGCGACGAAGGTTTGGCTTTACCTCGTGGAAAAGCCCGGTATCTAGCTTTGTACCGGATAAAGTGTAAGCGACATTGTGAAGGCTTCTCCGCCAAGTGAAAGGAATTTGTGCTGTGAAGTGTTTACGAACTCTCGAGTAGGTGACTCGGGGAGTGGAGTAGGGAAAGGAAGGTGACCTTGTAGCCGAACCACTATAAATAATTGTGATATGGTTGTGTCTCCCTATCTCTCTCTCGTAATTTAGTTTTATATGCTTTATTACTATCAATACCCAACACGTCAAAACTAGATTGACATATGTCGATCTATAAGTTTCAAAAAGAAATTTTAATCGGTAAAACTATTCAACCCCCCTTCTAGTTTTCTACAATTGGCATCAAAGCTTCGTTACCAAGTTTCTTAAAGTATATTCTACTTTAAAATTTTGAAACGATCCATGTATGTTTTGAAAACTACAAAGAAATATAAATCTTTTGCCAAAATTGACATCTAACTCATTTTTACAAAAGTGGTAAAACTTTCTATGTTTGGATATTGATATATTTTGTTATTATTATTTCTAAATAATACTAACAAACTCTTCTTGAGAAATCTCGAGTTTAGGTATCTTCGAAAACTTCATCATATTAAAAGAAAAATGAAGTTTACACAGTAAAGAAGAACCCATTGTGTCGCTTGACTTCTTTACTGACAAGGGTAAAGGTATTTTAAAAAGGCTCCTGAAGTATTTCGCATCTATGGTTTCAAAAACCATATAAATAGATTATACCAAAGGTATGTTTTCTTAGTTAAAATTAGTTCTCTAAAATGTGCTAATTGATTTTGGTTGAAGTTTGGATTCATACATGTTTTTCTCTTTTAAAATGTGTTAACATATACATAACCTCTTTTCTAAAAAGACATCGCTGACGATCGTAAGTTTTGGTGTGCATCACCTAAGTGTTCATACCTTCATGAATTATGTGTTATATACCTAATCACAATTTTCTAAGACATCTCTTCACAAACTCTCGCGTCTTTTCAAATGGTCAGGAATAGTATTCCTTTCCGTCAATCCCTTCCTAGTCAAAACCTTTTACATTCATCTTTCAATAAAAAGGTAAATTCATCACAAGAAAATTTTTCCACATCAATCCCACTTGTGATACTCATCTATCCTCATCTCAGATTATCTCGCGGCAACTTATCTCCTCTCATATTTCTCTACTTCTCGTCTATTCATCCTTTTCCTTTATTTGCCTCATGCACTAAAGAAAATGGAATAAAAAGTATTCTCTTGCCTAAACTTCTCAAACTCTCGCTCTAGTTACTTAGGATCAAAAACCATATATTCTTATAACATATATCTCCAAAAACTCTCTGTATCTGCAGTATTCCCCGGATCCCTTCATTATAACGGGCCGGATCTATTTTAGAATGGATCTGGAAGAACCGGCTTGACAGACATCAGTTTAACATCTCAGCTTATTTTACTCCTCTCCCCAAAAGACCAAAAACGCACATCTCTTCATTTTAGGCTCTCATCTTACTCAATCTCAGACTTCCAACCACCTTCGTAAATAACTACATCTTCCTAAAACATCTCTCTTTTGAGCAAGGTTAATTAAAACAGTTCTACCAACTGAAGTATGTAAACTTAAACTGTCTCACATCTCATACGGATGATCTTTTGAAATAATAGATTAGCATTGTTAATACAAGTAAAAACACAATACTTAAGTAATTAATCAACTTTTGTTAATCTTCTTAGAAACCTCATAAAGCACCTTCAACCAAAACAAGTCTTTATCCTAATACATAAAATATTCTTTTGATCCACTTGTATTAGTCTCGATATGTATCACGAGTATGACGTACAATCCCATCTTCTTCTCCATGATCGCATTCCAAGCTTCATAGTAGGATTGAAAACTTGATTATTTCATCCGAGATACTCAAGTAAATTATTTTGCAACGCAAATATAATTGGTCATATTCGAAAATCCAAACTCGAGCTTACCAACAACATATGATGAACTTGCTCATCCAACCATATTTGTTCTTGTAGGTCACCGTTTTTAGATCAAATCACACACATGTAAGTATTAGAGAGAGAAAGATGTGTTTTAGAGAGAGAAAGAACGAGAGAGGAAAATAAGAGAGTTTCTTATTCCATTCACAATCCACACCTCTCAAATGATAGGTTTACATATATATAGTCTCCCATATGATGAGAATAGGGAAGTGTGCCATCTTTACATATTTCACTAATTCAACATTAACTTAAATACTAAGACTAAACTAGACGGCACACTTCCACTATCATGTAGACTATATTTTTACTATTCTAACAAGCTATTACATGACCATATTACAAGACTCATTGACTCAATAATGATCGTCACTTTAAGCATTCCCAACAATCTCCCCCTAAGGGACGATCATTGAGATCTCTCTTTGATTACATTTATGATCATCACTTTTGCGTTTCCAATAATCTCCCCCTAAGGGGTGATCATTGAGATCTCATTCTGTGACATGTGGGTTATGGGTCCATCAATAGAAATGGATGATCATTTATCTACTTTGATGCTTCTTATCTTGAACTTTGAGTCTTTGTGTAATAGCTTTGCTAGATCTTTTGTTCTAATCATGCTTTGTGATGTGTGTTCTTCGTTCTTGTTTTTGTGATCATTTGACGTCTTCTTTGCTTCTTCGGCTTCGACGTCTTTATATCTTTGTTCTTTGTTCTTGTTGTGAGTGATATGGTAATGTCTTGATCTGCCCTCCACCAACGTAATTTAGTCACGATGTCTTTACGTCTTTTCCACCATGCTTATATGTCTTTTTACTTTTGTTCTTCATATTTCAAGTGGTTCTCACTTCATAAGCTTCACTCTTTGACTTTTGAAAGGTTGTTTTGCCTTGATCTTTTACTTTTCTTTGACTTCTTTGAACTTTGTTATCCCTTAGTCTTTGTGAGAACTTTTCTTCAGGATATGAGCATGATGGAAGTGGTGGTGGTGGAACTCCTGGTCTCCATGATTACCTACAAATAGACAGTTAGCAACAAATCATCCGGCACTTACAGGTTCGGACTTTGAGATCATCTACAACATAGTGTGAAGACTTTCTCTAATCCTTGCCAAGGTCATTCCTGAACTGGATGCCCCTGAAAGAGCTAACACAGATACACCGAAGTGTATCAATGATTCAGGTGAGCCGATGAAGTATACCGAAGTATCACTCCACGACTGTAGACCGTTTGGAACCACCATGAACACTAAGCGTAATCCACAAGGGATTACCGAAGTGACCTGCTGTCAGGGCTTTTTGATGTTGACCCTGGCAGGATTTCCATTCAATCACTGAGAATCACAATTTGTGAATTCCCTCATGAATGTTCTCGACAGATTACTAAGATCTGCGTAGGACTCTTATAATTTACAACTGGTGTTCTTTTTGTTGAACAACCAGTGTAGAAATGTTAAGTGTTTCTATGAGATCTTTTATGTATCTCGTGGCTCTAGACTCGATTAAGTGCTTATTGGTTTTAGTCGTCGGAGGCATGGAGCAGAGTGCCTCCTTTTCAATATCAACACATCTCGAAATGAGAGATCGATAGATGATGAAGAGTTCTCCATGTGAAATGAAACAAGTGTCTTTTGAGAGACACCTAAGTGGAAAGAATGTTTAGTGCAGTGCGTTAGTGGGTCCATGACGGCTTAATCTTCAATACCAGTGTCACCTTAGCGACAACTAGTAGCATATGAGTTGAACCCGGTTTCTACCCTAAGGTTGAACAAATGGAGGGCTATTTCTTTTCACCCTTTTCTTTACTTTTCTTTTTTATTCTTCAACCCCTTCTTTCCCCTTTCATTTCTTTTCTCCTTTATATATATATATATATATATATATATATATATATATATATATATATATTATATATATATATATCATACCTAGGACTTTTCTAGTACTAAACTATTGGTATTGTCCTTGGGTAAATCCCTCCGGCTCTGGTGGATCATAGGACGGTTTCCTAACCTTAGTCACCTTATATCACCATGACTAACCTATGTTTTCCATAAAACCAATTATATTGAAAAATCTCTCAAAGTGTTTATGAGTGTAAAACTTATATTGTTTACACTTTGTGTATTTTTCAGAAATACTCCCCCTTAACATGTGCTCATAAGTGTTTAAAGTAAATTTGCACATGTCGGGTAGAGTTAGCACTTTTAGAATTGATTGATTTTCAATGAATATGACCTTTGCGAGACACGTTTACATCACTAGTTAAACTAGCTTGAAATTATTACCCGTCCCGGCCATATTCAAAGAATATCTCTCGAAATCGGTACATTCTACTCAGACAAGTCCTTTGCGAGACACGTTTACATCACCGGATAAACCGGCTTGAAATTATTACCCGTCCAGGACATGTCTTTTCGATTACTGACTTTTGATATCGTCAATTCGAGGGTATAATCTGAGTTGAGCTCGTGCGAGGTTTCAACTTTTTATTACCATATTTTAATCACATATTCATTCTCCCCCTCAAAAATAGCATATTCATGTTGTTTTTGTTAAACTTTTGATTAAAATATACTTTTTGAGTTTTTCGGGAAGAATTTCAAGAACTTTTGTGGTTTTGAACAAAGATTTTTTCGTTTTAAGTACTCCCACTTAACAAGGGCGTACTTGTTCTTTGGAGTAGAATTTTTAAAAACTTTGAAAATTCTGGTTAATTCTGCTCAAAAGTAAGAAGCTTTCGCTCCTTATATGAGGATTGTGGCACTGAAGCGTACAATTTTTGTTTTGTAAGAAGCCATTAAGCATGATTTTGACGGAACAAAAGTAAGAAGCCATTAAGCATGATTTTTACGGAACAAAAGTAAGAAGCCATTAAGCATGAAAATTCTGGTTAATTCTGCTCAAAAGTAAGAAGCCATTAAGCATGATTTTGACGGTAACAATTTTTGTTTTGTAAATACTCCCCCTCAAAACTTGCATTTGTTTTGAGAATTTTAAACTTTTTAAAGTTTGAGGGAAGGAGTCTTCTTGAAGCAAAATTCTGAAAGATTTAGAAATTTCAGTTTGAAAAATTCTTGAATGAATTTTGCTTCAAGGTAACAAAAACGTTATACTCTGAAATACTCCCCCTCAAAACTAGCATACGTTTTGACATTTTTAAAATTTGGAGAGAATTGGGGAGTATAGATTAAAAAATCTTGAGCAAAATTTTGAAAAGTTAAAAAAAAAAAAAAAAGAAAAAAAAAGAAAAAAAAGACCTTTTGAAAAAATTTTGCTCAAGATTAAGAAGTTTTTTGATAAACTTTGCATAAGAACTTCTTTTTTGTTAGGATTGTTGCACCAAAACGTACAACCGGGTCCTTTCTTTGACTCGAGCTTAAAGATTTTGCAAGTTTTTCTAAAATATCTCAAGCCAGAGAAGAATCTGCTTATTGTTTTTAGGATAAGTGCATGCTTGGTTTTAATGAATGGTTTAGCAAGGCACTTTCCTTTCTTTGAAACCCGAGTTGTACACTGTAATGTATGTACAAGTCGTCATGTTGAAGTCCGAGTCCTTAGCTGAAGTACTAAGAAGTCATTTAAAGTTTAGATTAGACAACAACCTTGGGAACCCATTTAAGCACGGCGCTAACGGGTTTACTAAATTTTGAAATCCATTTTTAAGTTGTGTCAATCTGATTTAAAGATGTTGAATTCCAACGAGGACTGAAAACTGGTGTTTCATTTTGAAATAACACTCGTGTAATCAATGGAGATTTAAAACTCTTTTTCCGTTGAAAATTGTTTGAGAAACCCAGTGTTTCTCTTGGAGTTTTAAAATCTGAAGAAGAATATTTCCATCTAGAGTTGAACCTCATGGGTTCTCTTTGAAGATTTGTTTTTTTGATAAATGGAAACCTTCCTGTATTTGGAATGTTCAAAACAGAGTCATTCTTATGTCGCAGCGAAAGTAATTCTGATATTGAATATTTGAAAGGTTGTGAACGACTTTGCTTTGGTCTCCACACTTGCTTTACCGATGTAAAACGAGAGTGTGGAGTTTGAAAAACTTGATTATTTCCATTTGAATTATTTGAGGGTTTTAAACAAATTTGTTTTGGTCTCCACACTTGCTTTACCGACGTAAAACGAGAGTGTGGAGTTTCAAAAACTTAAGTCTTTTCTTTTGAAGCATTTGTATTTGAAAACTTTTGAGAAGTAAGTGTTTCAGAAAAACTTGGTTTCTTTGAAAACTTCCTTCCTTTTTACAAAGAATAAGTTGTAAATTGGGAAACCTTTTTCAAAAATGTTTTTGAAAATTCACCCGTGTAAACCTTCTTTGAAACACTCACTTCTGGTGTTGAAAAACCTGAAGTTGGAGCTTTTCCCTTTAATCGGTTAAGATAATCAAACTTCACTTTTAAATCATTGTATGAGGTTCTCAAATCACTGTATTCTTTTTGAAGAGAAAGATAATCTTGGGATGCCAATTTTGATTCTAAAGAAGCAATTTGTTTCAAAAGTTGATCTTTTTTGGCTTTAGAATCATCCGTTTTACGAGCCAATTTATGTTCGAACTCAACATTTTCTTTTTCAAGTCTTTCAAAATAATTTTCGAATCTGGTTGTTTTGTTGAAAAAGTCAGTTTTGGCATCCTCAAAATCGTTTGTTTGTTGAGCTAAAAGCATTTCAAGCTCAACCACTTTTGTCAGAAGCACATGATTTACATTTTCAATTTCATTTTCAAAAGGATACATTTTCTCCCCCATTTCCTTTTCAAAATCTAGAGTATTAGAATTGAACAAGGGATTTGGAAAGGAAACTTTTGTGATTTGAGATTCAACCTTTTTCATTTTCATTGATTCAATCTTTTGCAAAACATTTTCAAACTTTTTATCAGCGAGACAATTGAGACTTCAAATCTTCAGTCTCTTTTTGTTTCATGTTTGAGTTTTGTGTCTGAACTCGTGAACTTTTGATTGAATCAAACAGATTTTTGTAAATCAGTTTCAAATGCTCAATTTCTTTTTCGTATTTTGAAATTTGACACTTCATTGACACGTTTTCATAATCAAGTTGTTCAAGTTTTGACATCCAAGGGTTTTCAAAAGACTGCTTTTCCAGATTGTGTTGTAAAGCTAGCTCAAAGTCAATGCTTTGTACTTGACATCTTTAAAAATTTTGTTCAAGAGAGAATATTTGACGTTTCAGTTTCTCTTGGATGTCGCTTGACTCTTTTAAAATTCTCTCATTTTCGTGTCTCAACATTCCATTTTCCACTTCAAAGCTGTATTCACGATTAGTTTGTTTTTCAAAATCAATTATACGTTTACTATAATTCTCAAGCTTTTCAGTTAACGACGTATTTTGTGCTTTTAGTTCACGATTAAGCTCATTACATTGAACAACTTCGTTTTGAATATTTTTGATTACTAAAGCATTTGAAGCACATTCGTGATCATGATTCACATTGTCATGTTCAACCGTACCTCTATTAGGATCCATATGTGGAGTCTCAGGAGTAATATTTCTATCATCCTAATTCACCACATGTGTGTCGTTAATGTACTCAGGTTGTCCATAACTTTGTGTCTCATAAGCAAACACATTATCAAATATATTGATATCATCAGTTGATTGATGTATCTTAACCAATGTATTTGTACAATGTGAAGGTTTGACATCAGCAGCTGCAGTCATCAAATCATCCTTACAGTTCAGTTTCCCGTCAGTATCCGAATCATTCCCTTAGACTGTTTTTTCCATTATGTTGTTCTGATAATGCATTATGACCCGTGAAATCTAAATTATCATCTGATGTCCCTTCCTCATTGGCCGTTCCCGCTTGTAGCTGCATCTCCATTTCAATTCTTTCCCGTTCTTTTTCTTTTATCCCTCTTCTATGCAATTCTTTTTCATTTGACTCTTTCTTCTTTTCCAGCATCTCCCTCAGATGAAGTGATCTTGCAGTAAGCACCAGTTCCAGTATGTTCATTTGTTTAAGCAACTGATCTCTAAAAAATTCAACTTCAGTACTAGTGATGCATTCTCTCCATATTTTGCTTGCTGACACATAATCCAAAGATTTTTTGATCACTCGAAAATCTAAGTAGAGAAACCATTTTAACTGTGTCTTGAGCACTCTATATCCTACTATGCAGTCACTTCCCTGTTCAATTTGCTTCTCTATTTAAAAAACCCATTTCAGATCCGAAGAGTGTTTCAAAAGCTCAATGAAACGATGTACCCCATAATGGTAACCTTGCTTCTGAGAGTGCCACACATTGAAGCTTAACTGGTTCAAAATGTGATAAACAATTTTCCTAAGAATGGATAGCTTTTTGCACAACTTTAGGCATCTTACTCTCTTGTGAACTTGATTCCATTTAATTTCGGTGTGTGATAAAGTTGATCTTGGATCGTTTCAACGATACAGTTGTTGTGTTTGTTGTTAGTTAAGGTTTGGATATTTGTGACATCTGTTCATTCATTTGCGACCTTGATTGATACATTTTCTCTCCCCCGTGATTGTTGCGATGGAAACGGAAGAATCAAACTAAAATGTGTAAAGTTGATATGTCACACACAAGGTCGAAAATAGTGATTTCTTATTTCCCTTCAGAAATTGAATTTGAAAAAAATTTCTCTCCCAGAATTTGAAATACACCATAAAATGCAAATCTAAGGTTACTAGAAAATTTTGAGTTTTAAAGATTTTGACGCCAAATTTCACCGTAAAAATTCAAATTTTGACCTAAAAATTTGAATTTTGGGCCAAAATTTTCACCGTTATACCAAAATTTGAATTTTGCGTGAAAATTGAACGTTTAGTCACTCCTAAAAATTAAATTTTACTCAAAGTAAGATTTCTAAGTTGAAGGATTTCTAAGTTGAAGGATTTCTAAGTTGAAGGATTTCTAAGTTGAAGGATTTCTAAGTTGAAGGATTCTAACTTGGAGAAAAAACTTCTTTCTCGAAAAACAATTCCTTACTCAGAAAATACAACATAAATCCTTACTCGAAAATGTGTGTCCTTACTCGGAAATTGTTCTTACTTGGAAACAATCCTTACTCGGAAATTTAAGAACTAACTTGAAGGATTATTCCTTGGAAAATTCTTCTTACTCGAAGTTTTTAAAGAACTAACTCGGAATATGAAATCCTAACTCGGAAAACCTTTTCTAAGTCGAAGATATGAATTCCTAACTCGAAAACAGGAAATTAAACGCTAACTCGAAAATTAACTTCTAACTCGAAGGAATTTAAGAACTAACTCGGAAGTTTTCTTCCTTACTCGGAATTTACCCTTCTAACTCGAAGGTTTTAATGTGCTAACTCGGAAATTACCCTTCTAAATTGAAGGAATTGAACCCTAACTCGGAAAACAGCCTTCTAACTTGAATGATCTGATAATGAAACTCGATGAACAGTAACGAAATTCAAAAAAACACACCCCTAGATCATTGTTTGGCTCTTGATACCACTTGTAGGTCACCCTTTTTAGATCAAATCACACACATGTAACTATTAGAGAGAGAAAGATGTGTTTTAGAGAGAGAAAGAACAAGAGAGGAAAATAAGAGAGTTTCTTATTCCATTCACAATCCACACCTCTCAAATGAGAGGTTTACATATATATATAGTCTCCCATATGATGAGAATAGGGAAGTGTGCCGTCTTTATATATTTCACTAATTCAACATTAACGTAAATACTAAGACTAAACTAGACGGTACACTTCTACTATCATGTAGACTATATTTTTACGATTCTAACAAGCTATCACATGACCATATTACAAGACTCATTGACTCGATAATAATCGTCACTTTAAGCATTCCCAACAGTTCTCCATATTGTTCTACATATGGACCCCTTTAAATTTTTGTGTTTAACATAACATCTTCATCACCTTAGTTATTATACATTAAGTTGAGTTGCAATTGGTAAAATATTAATAAAACTAAGCCAATTGTAGGAATACAAATTTTCCTAACCTGAAGAATGAATACTGGAGAACTTATTGCACTAGAAACTCAATTTGACCTAGCGGTCGAATTGCTTCCAGGAGAGAAGTTGGGTATACCCGTAAAAATAGTCGTGTTTAGCCTTAATTGAGCACCGCTAGTAATAATCTCATATTCATTCTTTCACTTGAAAAATCTCTGTTCCTATTCTTTCCTAAAGTAAGTTTACAATGGCAATACTTTGCTTTTCTTTAGGATTACTAATCAAACAAGTAGTAAAATTGATTTTTTATTTAGTCAATCAAAACCACTTGCCTCGTAAAGTGAATTGTGAAAAACTAGAAAGGGGGGGGGTTGAATAGTTTTACCGGTTTTTAAATTGTTTCAAAACTTTACTATTGAAAAACCTTGATTCGAATCTTATGTGTAATCAATCAACACCAATATGAACACTACACTATAATATGTAATATAAACAATAAATGTAAAGGAAAGAGATGGAAAGATCAAACTGGGACAAAGAGATTTATAGTGGTTCGGTTACGAAGCTCTTCTTCGCCCTACTCCACTCCCCAAGTACCACACTCGAGAGTTTCAAGCACTATGTCAACAAACCTCCCTTCAGGCGGAGAAAACCGTATAACGTCGCTTATCCTATTTTCCGACACTAAGCTAAATGTCGAGTGCTAATCTTAGCTAGCACCAATCTACCACGATCTACCCGATCCTTTCTACTTCACACAATCAACACACTAGACTCGATCTACCCTTGATCAATCTTGATCAACACACTAGCTCACAAGCTACAAGAGATATTCAATATCTCAATAAGATCACAATGATCTTCTCTCACAAATTCTCAAAAGAAAAATGGACTTGATGTATACAAAGATATAATCAAGTGTGTAACAAATGTTACAAGTGCTCTAACTACAACTACAACACTTTGTATCTTCTTGGATACCTTATGTTCTTCTCTTGCACTAGAAGAGTAATGAAGGTGATCACTTAGTTGGATGATTGGATCACTATTTAAACAAAAGAGAACTAAACTAAATGATCTAGAAGAGAAAATGTGATAAGAGTAATGAACTCAGAAAGTTGTGTGTGAAAAAGGATGCCCAAAAACAGTGAAGAGGGCTGGTATTTATAGGCAGAAAAAAATCTGGCCGTTACAAGTACACAGTACCACTAAATCACCCACGGTACCACTAAATTTAGTGGTACCGTGGTACCGTGCCAATAAAACAACTGTTATGTTATTTGAACTTATTTTTCCAATAAAACATTTCTTAATTATTCAATAATAACTTGTAAAGTATATATTTGAAAAAAATGTTTTGTCATATTAAAAATGTGAAATTTTAAACACAAATTCACTTCTTTGATCATTTGTCAAGTTGTAAATTTGTTTGTGCATACCTAGAGTGATTTGCGTAGAAATGAGATCTTTCGACTAAAAACTTGTTTACGTTAATTTTAACGTAACGTGATTTCATATTTTGTCATCCTCAAAACGTGAAGTTATCGAAAGATATAAATAACGTTTTTAGAACATTATTTGCATCAACAATCTCCCTTTTTTTTATGATGACAAAACCTAAACTTATTTTAAGTTAAAATTAATTTTAACAAGTTTTTAATGAGTTTATATCCCATTTCTCCCCCTTTTTGTCGAAGCAAAAAGGTTGCTAAAGCTCCCCCTTGATGTATACTCCTCCTCGTTTGGAGGACACCAAGGAATCGAGCAATGATTCTTGCTACAAAACAAAGTTAGATGACAAGTATACAATATCTAACATGTAGAAAGCACGGCAAATATCCAACCACAAACAAGAAAATGGCTAAGTAGCCAAACATAAAAAATAAACAACCACATAACATGCCAATCCATTACTTAAAAGAAATGTCATACATAGGTATGACTACATCACAAGCACAATAACAAACAACAAGAAGCATAAATCCTTAATGACTACAGGCAAGCTTCATTTCCAAAAGGGGTCCTAAAGGTTTATTGTTGAAAGCTAAACATGAACATGTTTAGTTATGTGGGCTAGGAGGAGGTGGAGGTAGTCTTTAGTGTTTAGTATGAAGCACTTGCTTCCAAACACTCTAAAGTAATCAAGTGTAGATTTCCTACCATTCAAGATCTCGTATGGTTTTTTTCCTAAAATAGGTCTAATTAGAATCCTATTTAGTATGTAAGTTGAGGTGTCCACCGCATTACACCAAAACTTTTGCGGAATTGATTGTTCATTCAACATCGTTCTACTCATCTCTTGTAGAGTACGATTTTTCTGCTCAACTACCCCATTTGATTGTGGAGTGCGTGGAGCCGAGAAATTGTGTGTAATACCATTAGCATCACAATATACTCCAAATTGCACTTCATTATCAAATTCCCGACCATGATCCGTCCTAATAGAAACTATTGTACACCCTTGTTGATTTTGGACTTTCTTACTAAAGATTTCGAATTCCTCGAAAGCTTGTGTCTTATTCTTAAAGAATCTAGTACAAGTATACCTAGAGTAGTCATCAACTATTACTAAGGTGTAGTAATTTCCTCCATAGCTCCGACCAAATAAGTCCATGTGAAGGAGTTCTAGGCATCTAGAGGTCGAGAACATATTCTTAGCTTTGTGGCTAGAGTGAGCTTGTTTTCCAACCTTACAAGCATCACAAAAGTGTTTATCAAACTTAATCTTAGGTAGGTTTCTAACTAGTTCCTTAGACGCCAATGATTGTATCAAGCGCATATTGGCGTGACCTAGTCTCCTATGCCATAGAGTTGAATTATCATCTATGGTTGCTAGGCAAATCTTATCCTGAGGCTTATTTCCTATTTTCATAACAAACAAGTCATTCTTCCTAACTCCTCTGCCAATGGTTTTGCCATTCTTAGTGAGCTCACTACCCTTTTCGGAGAATATAACTCTACACTTATTGTCTACCATTTGACTAATGCTAAGCAAGTTAAATCCTAAGTTATTTACATGCTCAACATTTCTAATAGTGATGGAGTTTTGAGTAATCGTACATTTGCCTATAATGTTGCCCTTAAGTTTGCTACCGAAAGTGACATTACCTCCGTTGTACGCCTTGTATGATGAGAATAGACTTCGGTTACCCGTCATATGATTAGTGCATCCACTATCCTTGACCCATTCGTCGGGCTCCAAGTCGATTCTCAAGCATATCTATTGAATAAGACAAACATTCAAACATTTGGTCCTCAACATCTCATGGGTCCAAAGTTGTTAGTATTAAACATCCCATGCATTAGTTGCATTTGGTTAGGATGTTGAAACGGAGGACAAATTTCCCATGGTAAGTAACTTTGTAGTTGACGGTTATTCCAAGTTACGGGAGGGTTACTTGGATAACTTAGTCTTTTAGAGTTACCTCTCGGTAGAGGAGTTCTAGACCGAGGTTTAGGAACATTTGTTTTTCTAGGTGGAGGAGTCTTTGACCTAGTGTCGGGTTTTACAAAACCAAGCCCGGGGGTTGACAATGGTTTGTAAAAGCTTTTGACTTCCTTTTTACTAGTAATAGGTACTTTGACACTATTAACAACTATGTGACGTGATTTAGGACTTGAATTATTTTTCAGATTCGAATCAGTTCTGTCTCCAGTACCTGACGGTACCACAGTACCACTAATTTTAGTGGTGCCGTCTGTACCTTTAGTGGTACCGTCCACCTGTTCGACGGAACTTGAGGTTTTGACAAATTTTACTTGTTTCGTTTTACTTGTTGAAGCTTTATTCGGGTCAAATCCTAAGCTTGCTTCGGCATATTCGCTATACCTAACGTTTTCAAGCATATCATTAAGTGACTTTGTCCCTTTTTCAAACTTAATGATCCTTAAAGCACTTTCTTTGAGTTTTTCATTTTCTACTCGAAGACTTATGCATGATTTACATCCTACATCTATTTCTTTATTTTTCTCAAGTCTTTTAACTTGACCCTTTAGTTCTAAAATTTGCACTTCGAGTTCATACAATTTTAATTTTAGTGTTTTGTTTCTACCTAAAAATTTAGAACTTACTTCGCATAGTTTAATATATTCGTCATGTAATCTATTGTCATCTATTGACGAATTATCATCACTATAATAAGAAGAGTCGGAATGTACCTCATTCGAAGCCTGAGCCATTAAGCATGTTTCATCGTTGGGCTTCTTCTCTTCTTCTTCACCGCTATCACTCCAAGAGCCTCCTATAAAAGCTCTTTGGTTCTTGGTTTTCGGTGGTTTGGGACATTCTCCTATGAGGTGATTAGAATCTCCGCATCTAAAACATCTCCTATCACTCGTTCCTTTCTTCTCAACTCGGTTCTTTTGTGACGGCTTCTTGTCATCACGAGGTTGCCTAACGAACCTACCTCTTCTCCTAAAGAACTTTTTATAGTCTCTAACAGCTAACGCATACTCTTCATCTTCACTGTCGGAATCCGAACATTCCTCATCGCTAGACTCCTTCTTGGCTTTCAATGCTAGAGATCTAACTCTCTCGCTTTTGCCTTTGACTATATCGGAGTCTTTCTTAATTATCATCTCATGAACCTTCAAGTTTCCTATTAGTTCATCAAGAGATAATGTCGCCAAGTCCTTTGACTGTTCAATGGCGGTGACCTTTGCTCTCCATTTGGGATGTACAGCCCTAAGAAACTTCCTAACATAGTTCTTGCTAGAGTAACCTTCATCAAGAGCATTTAGACTAGTAATAATAGTATTAAATCTAACAAAAGCATTATCAATAGATTCATCTTCCGAAATGGAAAATTGTTCATATTGTTGCACAAGAGATCTATCTTGTTCTCTTTGACTTGATTATTACCTTGGTGAGTGACTAACAAAGTTTTCCAAATATCTTTTGCCGTATTAAACATGAAAATTCTTTCAAATTCCTTTTTAGGCAAAGCATTGTAAATCATCATTTTTGCCTCATAATTTTTGGCTAGTTTTCTTTTAAGTTCATCACTTTGTTTACTATAAGGAACTATTTCATCCCTTTTAGTTTCCGGATTCTTTTGAATCGGTTGAAAGTCACCCTCGGTAATAATATGCCAAAGATCAATGTCTTTTGATTTCACATACGTTTCGAATCTTGTTTTCCAATATATAAAACAATCGGTTTCGAAAAGTGGTGGTCTTTGCATAGATTTCCCTTCTTGGTATTTGTCGGAATCCATTGATCGATTCAAGTTTTAAAATACAATTTACTTTAAAATCTTGACTAACCTGGCTCTGATACCAATTGTGGAAAACTAGAAGGGGGGTTGAATAGTTTTACCGGTTTTTTAAATTGTTTCAAAACTTTACTATTGAAAAACCTTGATTCGAATCTTATGTGTAATCAATCAACACCAATATGAACACTATAGTATAATATGTAATATAAACAATAAATGTAAATGAAAGAGATGGAAAGATCAAACCGGGATAAAGAGATTTATATTGGTTCGGTCACGAAGCTCTTCTTCGCCCTACTCCACTCCCCGAGTACCACACTCGAGAGTTTCAAGCACTATGTCAACAAACCTCCCTTCAGGCAGAGAAAACTGTACAACGTCACTTATCTTATTTTCCGACATTAAGCTAAATGTCGAGTGCTAATCTTAGCTAGCACCAATCTACCACGATCTACCCGATCCTTTCTACTTCACACAATCAACACACTAGACTTGATCTACCCGATCTACCCTTGATCAATCTTGATCAACACACTAGCTCACAAGCTACAAGAGATATTCAATATCTCAATAAGATCACAATGATCTTCTCTCACAAACTCTCAAAAGAAAAATGGACTTGATGTATACAAAGATACAATCAAGTATGTAACAAATGTTACAAGTGCTCTAACTACAACTACAACACTTTGTATCTTTTTAGATACCTTGTGTTCTTCTCTTGCACTAGAAGAGGAATGAAGGTGATCACTTGGTTGGATGATTGGATCACTCTTTAAACAAAAGAAAACTAAACTAAATGATCTAGAAGAGAAAATGTGATAAGAGTATTGAACTCAGAAAGTTGTGTGTTAAAAAGGATGCCCAAAAACTGTGAAGAGGGTTGGTATTTATAGGCAGAAAAAATATGGCCGTTACAGGTACACGGTACCACTAAATCACCCATGGTACCACTAAATTTAGTGGTACCGTGCCAGACAAAAACGCTCATCTTTTTGTCTTTAGTGGTGAAAGCTTATTTGAGGAAGTTTGGAGCTGATTTTGTGGGGAAAAATAGCTGTTATGTTATTTGAACTTATTTTTCCAATAAAACATTTCTTAATTATTCAAAAATAACTTGTAAAGTATATTTTTGAAAAAATGTTTTGTCATATTAAAAATGTGAAGTTTTAAACACAAATTCACTTCTTTGATCATTTGTCAAGTTGTAAATTTGTTTGTGCATACCTATAGTGATTTGCGTAGAAATGTGATCTTTCGAATAAAAACTTGTTTACGTTAATTTTAACGTAACGTGGTTTCACATTTTGTCATCCTCAAAACGTGAAGTTATCGAATGATATAAATAACGTTTTTAGAACATTATTTGCATCAACACGAATGTCTCTCTTTGATCAAGAAGAGCTACATGACTTCGAGGATGAAGTTCATTGTATGCTAATCACCATCCGTAATGACTATACTTAGTTCATTGCTTCCGAAACAATCCTTTAAACAATTTACTCTCCTATCTTCTTTATTTTTTATTTAATTCATTATGTTGGATGTCCACCAATTATGGGGGAGGAAAATTCATTCACATAATTATCCTTTAAGAACGCATATACATGTGCTTCTTACTCTTCAAATATCAACACATAGGTAAACATCTCTCGGCTTAAATTAACTTGCCTCAAGCCTTTTAACCCAACACTTCCTTTTAACCCAACACTCATTTTTCATCAATATTTCATTAAAAGAAGAACACACCATGTGTCTTATCTCTCTCAAATTTCCAGACCCTTTCACACTAGTTGTTCATGTTCTACTAGTCACAATTAAGCTATCCTTGGTGTTAGTATTCGTCTCATTCTCATAGGAATGACTTAGGTTTCTTCCGAGATGTTTATGATTTATCATTTCTAAATAACTCACCATTTTTCCATTCCGCTTCTTATACCACCTTTCTCTAAACATAATCCACCTACTCTCATATTGATTTTATTTTTCACAAATTTATTTCAACCATTTCTACCTCAGAATGCTCTAAAACCAATCTTTTAATTCTTATGATTTTTAAAGAATTTTTAAAATTTTCATATCACCTTTCCCTAAATCCTACAAACATTTAACACTTAGTGATATGATTATCTTAACTCATATTCACCTATTTGCCTTCTTTGGATCTTTCTCTTATCTCTAAAGACCATTAATGGCAACACCTCATCATTAATCTTAAACCACTTAGGTTTTCCTCATTTAAGACACCTTTTAACACTCATTACACCAGGAAACATAGGGCTGCAATAGCTAGATCCTAATCATTTTTCCCTTTCATCTGATCTGTTAGCCGGATCCCTCAACTAAAGCTAGCCGGATCCATATTGAAAAGGATCCGCTGGATCCGGGCAAACAGACACAAGTTTGATCACTTATAGCCTTCCAAAACTCAACCTTGTCCATTCTAACACTCCACATTGCCTTTAATATATATCCTAGAAGATTGTATCATTGTAGTTGACCTTGGCGCATGCATATCATTGCAATTCAAAGGATTTTAGTAGTTTAGGCTTTAATTCCTTCACTTGATCCTTTACTATATAAACCATCTGTATTTGTGCTTCTAAACCACACTCAACAACCTTTCTTCTACTGTAAACTTACTTTCTAAACTTAACTAAAAACATGACTAAGGCACCAAGTGCAAGATCATCCACTAGGAGTCCACCAAGAAAAACCGCACGAATTGTATATGAAATATCCTCAACCGAAGCCTCACCCATCAAAGTACCTTCTAGTAGAACTACATCCAAACTCCTCTCTCTAATGAACCAACTCCACCACAATTTGCTTCCACCAAGCCAAAACTTCCATCTTTTGAACCAACACCTCCCATTGAACATACATTACCAAACACTCCTATCTCCACTCAAACGACAAAACCTTCACCTCTTGAACCTAGAATCCTTTCTTTCACCACACCTCATTCATCACCACACCTCTAGTTTAACTCATTGGGGGACTTACCTCCTAGACCTTCTAATCCACCACCATTACCTACATTCTCATCCATTGAGAGAATGTCAACTCAACCACCATCCCATCACCTAGATGTTGACATAAACATATACCACCATCTCTAACAAACTTACCTTCCTCTCCTCCACCCTCAAATGGCCTATTTTGGGTTATGAGAAGATATCAACCACCTCAACCAAACAATGACACACTTCCACCCACACATACTTCTCTACCAACATCCGTGGTACATCCACAACTTCCTTAACTAGAGCCATTCACCTCAAACATACTTCCACAACCTTCTTTCTTAGAACCAACATCACAACAACCAAGTCACAATGATACTTGTCATCATTGTCAATATGTCCAAACCTTAGTTCATGAACTACGTGATGAAGTACGTTTCATGTTCTACCATCTCCTTGAACGTCTTGAAGACGTCACCAAACCTAACCTTCCCGAAAAACCTTGAAGTGCAAGCACAAGTGGTCTCCCTATTCTTAAGTCTTAGGCCTAACTTTAGTTACTAGGACTTTTTCATGTTAAGATCTTTTTCTTAGTTTTTAGAGATTTGACCATTGTTGTATCATTTCTCTTATGTTTATTAAATGAATCTTCATGACTATGTGCTTATGTGAACATGATTGGTGCGATTATTACTTGTTTTCATACCTTTTCTACTCTTTACTGCTGCTAACATGTTAGAGGTAAGCCGAATCCCTCATTTTATACAAGGCGGATCCCTTCTGAGAAGGATCCGGGCATACAGAGGACTAACAAATTTTTTTATGCAGCCAAATTTTCGACAAAGGGACAACATATACTTGTTTTCTAACCATTGTTTTGTAGATTTTCAAAAATACACATGGAGCACTCGACGAGCTCAATGAGGGAGAGCTTTCTTCAAAGCAAAAACATTGCAAATAGTTTGCAATGATCATGTTTAATCTTCCTAATTGCTTGACGCCCTCATCAAGGGGGAGCAACTAAGCACTTTTTACCCTCTTTGCTCCATATTTACATCTTTATTAAAACTTGCACTCAGGTTAGTTTCTTTTTGACACTCTTTTTGTTTCGACAAAAGGGGGAGAAAAGTGTAAAAGCTTAAATTCAAGCTTACGAATTTTATTCTTTTACTTAAAATAATTTTATGTTTTGTCATCAACAAATAGGGGGAGATTGTTAATACAAATAAACCATAAAAACGTTTATTTATATTTTACGATCTTCTAATGTTTTGTCGATAACAAACGTAAAATCATTTTAACGAGATAGATAAAATATGTAACGCTTTGAGCCAAAAGCTTACTAACTCATTTTATTAAACAAATAAACCTTAAACATATTTAGTTAACAAGTTCACATAAAACCAAAACCATTTTATAAAAACACTTAAGTAAACTAGTTACTTATATTTTATAAAATACATGCTACTTGTAAATTAACTATAAAAGACTTGGACTATCCATGACCCAAAAACCAAGCACATAAACCATAACCCATGGAGCTTGACCCATAACCCATGACCCATTGTATGACATCATGCATGACATCCATAATGGGTAAAACCCATGACCCATGACTCAAAGTCCATAACCCATAACCCAAAGTCCATGACCCATGACCCAAAGATGTCTTTGACATCAGGCATGACATCATCTATCCATGGATCATAACCCATAACCCAAAACTTAGAAATGTAACCCAAAATCCGAACTGTTGATACCAGATAGCCGGATCCCTTGGATTACACTGGCCGGATCCCTTTGGGAAGGGATCCGCCGGATCTGGGTGAACAGTGGACAGTTTGTCTATAAATAGTGAGCCATTTCTCTCTTGCTTCTCACCCCTTTTAGACATACCTTATCTCTATGTTCTAAACTCTCTAATCACAGATCCAAGGATCTTTCTATATAGTCTTTCTTTGTGATTCTCTAGGTTCCTTCTAAAAGGCGAGATCACGACCTCTCGAAGACTTGCAAGCTCGTGATATGAGTTGCTAGGATTCTTCTCTTCCAAGATCACAGAAGTGCATCTTGTTCTTTCTTCTTCTCAAAAGGGTGTTGTAGATATGTTGAGTCGTTATGTGTAAAAGGATGTTGGATCCTTTGGTCATGTTGTGCTAGTTGTGTTGGTTTGGTCCGCCGTGCTAAGGACCCGGTATCTAGCCTTGTACCGGATAAAGTGTAGGCGACGAAGGTTTGGCTTTACCTCATGGAAAAGCCCGGTATCTAGCTTTGTACCAGATAAAATGTAAGCGACGTTGTGAAGGCTTCTCCGCCAAGTGAAAGGAGTTTGTGTTGTGAAGTGTTTACGAACTCTCGAGTAGGTGACTCGGGGAGTGGAGTAGGGCAAGGAAGGTGACCTTGTAGCCGAACCACTATAAATACTTGTGTTATGGTTGTGTCTCTCTATCTCTCTCTCTCGTAGTTTAGTTTTATATGCTTTATTACTATCAATATCCAACACGTCAAAACTAGATTGACATAAGTCGATCTATAAGTTTCAAAAAGAAATTTTAATCGGTAAAACTATTCAACCCCCCTTCTAGTTTTCTACACATCCCTCAAATTCAAACTTGCTTCCATCAACATCTAGTTTGCCACCACCAAATCTACCTCCTCCAAACACGTTCTTTCTGCTCGACCAATCTATGTGGTTTGAAAATAGGTCTTCACAACCTCCAAGTCATGAAGAAACTTGCTACCATTGCCAACAAACTCAAACCTTAGTTCATGAACTTCGTGATGAAGTACATTTCATGTTCTATCACCTTCTTGAACGTCTTGATGACACAACAAACCTAACCACCCCTAGGAACCTTGGAAAGAAGTGCAAGCACAAGTGATCACCCCTCTTCTCTTCAGTTTTAGTCTAGTTTTAGTTATTGTGTTAGGACTTCTTAAGGTGTTAGATCATGTTCTTAGTTTTAGAGATTGGTCATTGTTATACCATTCCTTTTGCTTTTATTACATGGATCTACTTGCTTATGCTACGTGTTTTTCTTAGCATATTACAGTGTTTGTTACCTTCTTTTATGGTTTATTTTTACATCAAACTGCTACTAACAGTTGCAGATAGCCGGATCCCTAAGTTTTTACCTGGCGGATCCATTCAGAAATGGATCCGACGGATCCGGGTGCTCAGAAAGAATTTTGAGACATATTTCAGCTTATTTTTGCAATATTTTATACTATATGCTTGCATTATAACCATTATATTGTAGATTTTCAAAATTCACTTGGAGTACTTGACGTTCTCAATTAGGGGGAGCTTGCGTCAAAAAGCATTTGCAATTTAGCAATACTCCATTTCTAAAGTTCTCGAAATTACTTGACGCCCTCACCAAGGGGGAGCTTTTGCAAAAACCTTTTTGTCATTTTACTTCACGTTTTCTTTATCTTATCTCACTCGGGTTAGTTTTCTTTTGACACTCTTTTTGTTTCGAGAAAAAAAGGGAGAAAAGAGTAAAAACTCAATTCAAAAATTTACAAATTTTATTTTTACTTAAAATAATTTTATGTTTTGGCATCAACAAAAAAGGGGGGGATTGCTAATACAAATAAAACGTAAAAACGTTTATTTATATCTTACGATATTCTTATGTTTTGTCGATAACAATTATAAAATCATTTTAACGAAATAAATAAAATACGTAAGTTTTTGAGCCAATAGTTTACTAACTCATTCCACTCAACAAATAAACCATCAAATATATCTAGTTAAATAGTTTATATAAAACCAAAACCATTTTTATAAAACACTTATAAGTAACATTTGTTACTTACACTTTTATAAAAATACATAGTTAAATAAACATGTAAGTAAATAGTTTGGACTATCCATAACCCAAAGCCCATGACCCATGACCCATAACCCATAATCCATGTCCCATGTGCATTACATCATGCATGACATCAAAATGGGTAAAATCCATAACCCATGAACCAAAATCCATGACCCATGACCCAAAGGTCATAACCCATAACCCAAAGTATGCTTTGAATCATGTTGGGTACCCATGACCCATAGTCCATAACCTATAACCCAAAACCCGAAATTGTAACCCAAAATCCGGATTGGACTTACCCAGGTGCTGGATCCCTTGGATTACACTAGCCGGATACCGTTTGGGAGAGGATCCGGCGGATCCGACTGATCAGAGACCATTTTGTCTATAAATGTGAGCCATTTCCTCATTTCTTCTCACCACTTTCACACACATATTCTCTCTGTATTATTGCTTCTCTAACCTCAGATCTTAGGATCATCCATGTAGCTTTTCCCTTAGTGATTATCTAGGTTCCTCTTAAAGACGAGATCAAGATGTTTTGCATAGAAGACTCGCAAGCTTGAAGACAAGAGTTGCTAGGCTTCATCATCACCTCAAGACCACTGAAGTGACTCTTGTAGTTGATTCCTCTCTGTATCCCATAGGCGTGTTATGATAGTTGGTGTAGTTGGGATTGGTTCCTCCATTGTAAAGGAACCCGGTATCTAGCCTTGTATCAGATAAAGTGTTGGCGACGTAGGTTTGGTTATACCTTGTGAAGAACCCGATATCTAGCCTTGTACCAGATAAAGTGTAGACGACGTAGGTTTGGTTCTACCTTGTGGAAGAACCCGATATTTAGCTTTGTACCGGAAAGAATGTAAGCGATGTTGTGAAGGCTTCTCCGCCTAGATAAGGAAATTGTGGTGTAGTGTTTACGAACTCTCGAGTTGGGTACTCGGGGAGTGGAGTAGGGCAAGGAAGGTGACCTTGTAGCTGAACCACTATAAATATTCGTATTATGGTTATTTCTTTCTCTATCTCGTAGTATAGTTCATTCACATCTAACTATCAATATCCACACACCAAAATAGATTGACATAAGTCGATCTAAAAGTTTTAAAACGAAGTTTCAATCGGTAAAACTATTCAACCCCACATTCTAGTTTTCTACATAACCCTCACATACGTTTTTTTTTATTTATTTTTTATTTTTATTTATTTTTTATTTTTTATTTTTTATTTTAGAGGTTGCTTTCTATTTTTAGAGCACAGTTAGGGTTTTGGGCTGGATACAACCGTCGCGACATGACCTCCTACTTGGGTCACGATCGTGCTTCCTAGCAGACTTATTTGTGTCGTGAGTTATGCTCGTGCATGTTACACATCCCAAATCTCTGTAACCTTGCTCATAACTAGGGGTAAAAATGAGTCGAGTCGCTCATGAAAAGATCGGAATCGGATCGGTAAAAAGCTCGAATGAGCCAAGGCTAAACGAACTCGATCCCGATCTCAAGCCTAAGTTGCAGCTCATTTATAATTAAGCTCGAGCCCGAGCTTTACATACAAAGCTCGATTGGGCTCGCGAGCCTAAACGACACTAGGATATTTTAAGTATTAAACATATATAAAACGTTATACATTTGTATTATAGGCAAACTTACGAACGAACTCAATAAAAAGCTTATTAACGAGCTCAAAATAGATATATTATGAGCTGAGCTCGAGTAAAGCTTTATATTTTCATTGCCAAATTGTATAAATGAGCAGAGCTTGAGCCGACCCGGAGCTTGTATAACATACCATGAGCCGAGATCGACCTTAAAAAATAGGCTAAAAACGAGTCGAGCTTTATAAAACTTAAGCGAGCGGAACTCGAGCTCTGGCAGGCTCGGGCTCGGCTCGGCTCGTTTCCACACCTACTCATGACACGACCTGTTGCTCACGTTAGATCTCCAAATTTCCCGTAATGTTGCACGCTTCGCGACCTAATTCTTGCGTCGTGATCTTGGGCTCCGTCCAGGAGTTCTTTAATCTTTCAATCTTTGTCACTTTAGGTCCCTAGATTATCATTTGTTCACCTTAAAACACATAACTTCACTCTTTAGTCATCCTCTCATGGTCCTTCTTATCTATAATCATCATTTTACAAGAAATCAAGTACTAAAAGTCTTCACCAATCATACTTAGGCATATATAAAAAAATTGATAACAAACACAAAAATACGTATAAAATACGACTTATCAGGATAAGCTTATAAAACCCATATATAAACTTCTACAAAACAACCTTGACACAAACACATTGTTATCACTTATCCGAATCTTAACAAGTATTTGAAGTAACTTATTTTCTGGGCTTATCGACTTATCAATATTTTGAAAAGCCAATAAGCCCACTTCTTTCGTCTTAAAAGCTTATCAAATTGATCTCATGGCTTATTTCAAATAAGCCATTTCCTCAACTTGATAAACTTATAAACCGAAAAAAGTGAGCTTACGAGCTTTTCAAAATCTCGATAAGCCGATAAGCCCGGAAAACAAGTTAATCCAAAGTTCCAAACACCCACTAAAAATAGTCACCACCGAGTCCGAGGTCAATAAATAATACGTACGTGGGCCTTTAGTACCACATTAGCCGCCTCACATTCTATAAACTCAATCCACTGTCTTACAATCCACTGTCTTATTGTGTGTGTGTTTACCAAATCATCAGCCATGGCTTCTACTCAAGGAAAAGTCATCACTTGCAAAGGTAACTTTAATTAGTTTTTGTATCTTGAATCTACATTTAATGAGTGTGATCTGATTGTGTTTTGTTTTGTGGGTTTAGCTGCTGTTGCGTACGAGGCTAATAAGCCTTTAGTGATTGAAGATGTGGAAGTTGCGCCGCCACAAGCTGGTGAAGTTCGTGTTCAGATTTTGTATACTGCTTTGTGTCATACTGATGCCTACACTTGGAGTGGCAAGGTATGATTTTTATTCTTAGTTTTGTTGTTATGTTTGGAAATGAAATGTTTGTTTTGATTGTTGTGTGATTCGATCAGAGGTTAGGTTTTGCACCATTGAATGTTTGTGATTTTGTTTAGATGTGTGGTAGATTGCTTGTATTGTATGTATGGTTCATGGTGATTTGAGAAATATATGCTAGTTGGTGTTTCGTGATGTGGCGAAGATGTTGATACTCATTTGAATTAGATTATTGGCTTATTGCTGAAATGCGAATGTTATGGTGTTGTGAAGTTTCCTTGTGCGAAATGATAGCCCATTTTATTTAGGGCTATAACTATTGTGGAATGCGGCAATTGTTACTGTCTTGGTCAATTCAGATGCGTAAAGGGCCGCTGAATTCAGATGAGAATAATCATTTATTTAATAGGAAATGGCTTTTTTATGTGTGAATGAGGATGTTGGTTAGATGTGTGATAGAATACTTGTAATGTGTGGCTCATGGTGATAAAAGAGGAATCTATAAGAATCTTTGTAATTCTGCTGAGATGTAGATGTTTGAGTTTTAATTGATTTTATAAGTTATTGTTGATGTCTGCCAGTGTGATGATCATATGAAGTATGCTTATTTGAAATGATATAATAAAACATTTTTCACGGATGTTTGTCATTGTGGAATGTGATTACTCATGATTGTTGTTATCATGGGTGAAGCCCCTCTGAACTTGAGCGATATTTGGTTCTGTACCAAGAAATGACTGTTTTGACTTGAGGTTCTTTACGGTATTGATCAACCTGAACTCATTGAGAGATTGAAAAATTGCCTACCTTGCTCGTTTTTGTTTGTTACCCTTTTCTCTGTTTGTTCAGGATATTGAGACCGTAGATGTTGTTGCATGTCTAATTTTTGAGGAAAGACTTGTGCTAGCTAGATTAGCGAACTTAAAGATGACTGCGCATTACATGGTTGCAATATGTTTTACTTTTATCTAATGACTTAAGTTTTTCCGCTGCAGGATCCCGAGGGTCTCTTCCCATGTATTCTTGGTCACGAAGCTGCTGGGTACTTATCTTCACTCATCCAACTAAAAGTTGTGTGCGCTCATTGTTTGTCAATGGGCTTTACACTGATATAACTCTCTGACATTATAATGCAGGATTGTTGAGAGTGTTGGTGAAGGGGTGACAGAAGTTAAACCTGGGGACCATGTCATACCTTGTTATCAGGCAGAATGCAAGGAATGCAAGTTTTGCAAATCAGGGAAGACTAATCTCTGTGGCAAGATTAGAGGAGCCACTGGAGTTGGTGTTATGATGAATGATCGCAAGAGTCGTTTTTCAGTTAGGGGAACTCCAATTTATCATTTTATGGGTACCTCTACTTTTAGTCAATACACTGTTGTACATGATGTAAGTGTTGCAAAGATCGATCCACAAGCTCCTTTGGAGAAAGTGTGCCTTCTTGGTTGTGGTGTTCCTACCGGTAAGTTTTTGCTATCACTTTAGCAAATCCAATGTAATTCTATTGATGAATAAATATTTAGTTTTGATATCCTCATAATATCTTGCATTTAGGTCTTGGTGCTGTATGGAACACAGCGAAAGTTGAAGCGGGTTCAAATGTTGCTATTTTTGGTCTTGGAACTGTTGGTCTTGCAGTAAGTTTGTCATTTAAGATGATATCTTTATGATCATTATTATCATAACTTCCTAAGTACTCGGTTCAACATTGTTTATATGGAAATAATTTTGACTGCCATTTGATAGGTGGCAGAGGGTGCAAAAGCAGCTGGTGCTTCAAGGATTATTGGGATAGATATTGACACCAGAAAGTTTGAACGAGGTAATGCATTAACTTTCCCTTTTAGGAAGAATTTTGTTTTGCCTTGAAGTATATAATTAAGAAATTCGAGACAGTAACTAATTCTTTTATCAATTATGAATTGCAGCAAAAAACTTTGGTGTGACTGAGTTTGTGAACCCAAAAGACCACGAGCAACCGATACAGCAGATTCTTGTTGATATGACAGATGGAGGTGTTGATTACAGTTTTGAGTGTATCGGAAACGTTTCTATTATGAGGGCTGCTTTGGAGTGTTGTCACAAGGTTTCATTCAAGATTTGTTTAACATATACGATATCACCTATTTTATTTGGTTTTTTTGTGAATAAATATTAAATTAAGTCTTATAAATACAGGGATGGGGAACATCGGTTATTGTTGGTGTTGCAGCATCAGGTCAAGAGATAGCAACTCGTCCTTTTCAGTTGGTTACTGGTCGTGTTTGGAAAGGCACAGCTTTTGGTGGTTTTAAGAGCCGCACACAAGTGCCCCAGCTTGTTGATAAATATATGAACAAGGTAAACCAAACTAGTATATTGTTGGTAACTGTCACACTTGCTGTTTTTTGTTTTAAGTTTGCATACTGTGATTTATTTTGCTAAAATTATGTGTTGCAGGAAATCAAGATTGATGAGTACATAACACACAACTTGACACTTGAGGAGATCAACAAAGCTTTTGATTTGTTGCATGGAGGGGATTGCTTGCGTTGTGTGCTTAAGGTTTGAAGTTCTCTGACAAAGATGGGGTAAAAGTGTTGAGCGACCTTGAAGTTGGAAATAAAGTGAATGCATACTTTTATCTTATCTATTGCATCTTTGTTTTTGTGCTTGCTGTGGCAGACGTGTGAACGATGATGATATTTAGTAATGGATTATGGTTTATATGCTTTTTGGATTTCGTATTGGTCACACATAGCATATGGCAGACCGCACTCATTTATATTTATTACTGTAAATCTTAAGAATACCAGGTCCATTTAAATCTAGGCAACAAATGAGTATAAAGATTTGAATAACCAATAGCCAAGAGAAGCACAGGTGGGATATTAAGCGGCTGATATACTTGACTAAATTATTTATCATACAACCTGAGGAGCATATTAAAATAGCAAATCTGGGTTTATAGTTTAACAGCCATCATGTTTCATGATATGCCAAAAGTATTACAGTTAGACCAGCAAGAATTGTCTATTTGCTATTATTTTATATAATAGACCAAGTCACTAAACCATTAACAAATTTATACTTATTACAGTTGGTGTTTTTTTTTGGCATACATGTAGTCTCCCCCAACGTCTCCGTTTCTTAACCCCGGGAGTCCTTTCCACAAACGTCCGTTAGTGAGCTGGGTTAACTGCTGGCACGTGCTACTCACACAATCATTTTATATAAAGTAAAATACGCCGTCCATCCTTAAGATTGTTCCAAAACAACACTTTGAGTTCTTTTATAACATGATTTAAAAAATGGAATCCAAACTAACACATTTTATCCAAAACACAATAAACTAGTAATAAGTATAAATTTCCCGCCAAATTGAATCACTCATAACAAATGCAAAAACCGTAATAGTTAATTTTACAATCATGATGACGACGTTGAAGCTCTGTCATTCATCTTATCCAACTCGTTTTCGCTTCGACAACAACTTATCATCATCTTCATTCCTTCATCGTTTACTTTGTTGCGTAAACTCTAAATATCGTTTCGTAAAAACCGCAGAGTCGTTTCTTTTAAACGCGGTTTTAGCTTCATCTGATGATAGGTATACAGTTCAGCAACTATATCGTTACTTTTAGTTTAAGCATCAATACGTTGATTACTTGATTTGATGAAATATGAGCTAGGTTAATTAATCAGTCCACATTGTAATTGACATCGAGTTTGATATTTGGATACACATGTTACGCGTATTAACTATTTTGTATCAATTTGAGTATCGTTTGCTAACAACAACCCATAGGGTTGTGGTTAAGTATTCCTTAATTAACAAATTATCATTAAATGAACTAATATATTCCATAATTATAAACATTTATTCATTTTAAACATGGAATATGATGTTAAACATGGTATCTATGGTGTTCATTGATTGTTAATTTGTTAATTATGGAATGCTTAACCACAACCCTATGGGTTGTTGTTAGTAAAACCCATGTTACGCGTATTAACTATTTTGTATCAATTTGAGTATCGTTTGCTAAATATCCGTACATATAATGTGTGATTAAACTGTGTTGTTATAATTCATTTGTTTAGTTATAATGTCGATCTAATTAATGTGTTTACTTTTAGTTTTAGCTAGTAGCCTGTTGTTAAATAAAAGTGTTTGGTAACGTAGTTGTAGCTGTATATGTAATTATTAAGTGTAAAATGACGAAAATGCTAAATGCTTCTTCAAGTAGCATTTAGAAAATATAAACAACGAGCTTTTAATTAAAAAGCTAAACACTAAAATCAGCATTCGAGCGTAGTTAGGTTTTTAGTACTTAGTTGTATTTGTATTAATTTGTTTGTTTAAGTACGTTTTGCTTAAAACTGTAACCGATACAGTTAATGGTTATATCAGGTTGTGTAGTTGCTGTGGTATTTGATTTGAATTTGTGTTTGTTAGGTTTTAGGTTATAGTTGTATTTAGATGGATACTTCGATGGGTTTAATCAGTTTTTTGTTTAGCTTCGTCATCGATACAGTTTGATGAGTTAGGTTAGGTTAGTTATTATATTAGTACATTCGATTAGAATCCGATTATGTTAGGTTTTAGCTGTATCGTAATTGATAATAAAATGAAATAAACATACGAGAAAAAAAATGTGCAGATTGTTAGTGGGCTCATATTGTAGGTATATCATAGTTTGTATTGGGCCAAACCCGTATACTAGTTTAACTAGTAGAGAAAGACCATTTTATAACGGACTTTTAAAAACGGTTTTCAATTAAACCGTATTAAATAATTTGAAAAACATTATATCACACAAAAAGTAATATAAAATATTTCATTTAAAACGGCTGCATGCTTTATCTAACTTTTTCTTATTATTTAAAGCGGGTATCTACAAGTGCTTTAAAAAGGAATTAATATTTTATAATTTACACTTACCATTTACAACGGTTAAATATAAGTGTTTTAAAAGATTCCATATTTATAAATTTAATTTTATCATTTACAGCGGTTGATTACTACTGTTTTAAAATATTTAATATTTTATAATTTATACTTGTTATTTGTAACGGTTAATTAGAACAGTTTTAAATAATTTAATATTTTATAATTTAATTTTATTATTTACAACGGTTGATTATTACCGTTTTAAAATATATAAAAATTTTCAAGATTTTTTCACCTCAAATGAGCGGGAATTTTCCCTCCTTTCTCTTTTCAGCCTTATTTCTCTCTATTTATTAAACTCATCAGTACCCACATATCTTTATCTATTTTTTCTCATCTTCAAAGTTCTCTCAACACACACATACAAATAACATGTAGCCTCCACTAGCTTAATAACCACCGCCTCTTTCTAGAACCGAAAGCACACTAGCATCATCAACTAAACTGGTCGAAATTGTGACCCACATACAAACTCCAATCTGCCAACAGATCTGGTAATGTTCGTTTGTTGTACATAGATTTAATTTTCTTCTATATTTTTAGTTTTAAATATTGGTTTTTTTAGATCTAATGGTTTGATTTTAAGGTCTAATGTTTGACTTTTATATTGTTGCAGGTCTTATCATTTTGGACATGAATCTGATGAGCCTTCAACTTCAACTTGTAGATCTTGTTTTATTTTTTCTTTCTCACTTTGTAGATCTAAAAATGTGGATTTAGTTTGTTTATATGTATACACAGATACTCATATGAAATGAGGCATCATTTATCGTTATATGTAATATTGCTGATTATTGCTATAAGATGTTTTCTTATACATGGGTTTTTACTTTTTAGTACTTGGTTGTTTGGAATTTGTTGGAATAAGCATTTTTGAGACTTCGATGTAATTATCAAATTGATTGTTCTTAAGATTGTTTATGTGGTGATGGTAATTCATTTCTGGCAAATACGTGGAAGGCTTCACGTTAATGTTCGAAAAAAAATCATTTCTGGCAAATAAAAAGTGAAATTTCTTTTTAATATCTAATAAAATAAGAAAATCACAATAAAATATGATAGATAAACTTTTTCTAGTGATTGCTATTTTAAAACGGTTGTCCCATATTGTTATAAAAGAACTCATTTTTTACAACGGTCAAAAACCGCTTTAAATAATAACCCCATCTTTTACAACCCTCTATTATAAAGCGGTTCAATACCGCTTTAAAAGACCTCATTTAACCGTTCTAATAAATGCTTTCTGTACTAGTGATAATAGTTTAACATGTCGTATCTCTATTTATATTAAACCATCCTCATTAGTCATTCATAAAATAAACCCTACTTACATAGATGAAGAAAATAGTAATGTTCATGAAATAAACCCTACTTACATAGATGAAGAAAATAGTAATGTGATGAGGTATGTGCATGATTAATGGGACTTAATTGACACTTCAACAGGCTCGATAGAGTTAATGATTCGATCAATCTTTGATAGACCTTATAGGTTATTATTTGTAGTGAATTGCGTTTTCGTATCTAAGGCTGGTCGCAATCGACCGGATAATATCGATCAGTCACTTAAGTCGACCGATATTCAAGTCGGTCGCTTCGGTTGCAAATCCAATATCGGTCGCATGAATTCCAAATCCAACATCGGTCTATCAAACGACCGAGTTTTAAACCTATCCAAAAATTCTTACTTGTTTTCTTTTCCGGTAGCAAACAATTCTTACTTGTTTTCTTGATGATTAACTATTGGAGATATTTTCGATTCAATGATCTTAAAGGACATGAATGGAGCATTTAAGTTGGGAACTATGAGAACTGAGAAACAGATATATAAAATAATGAAAGTTAATAGCAAGTTGCCAAGATAATTTATGGTATATATGTGGATGGAGAAGGTGAGGTCTTCGACTATGGCACTTTGGTCATGTCTGGTCGCCTGAGAGAGAAAGCTGACGTGGCAGCCGGTGACCCAGGTGACTTGGGTCATCGACTGTGTCCAGCCTAAGTTCTTCGGTATTTACGCCTAAGTGGTTGAAGTTGTTGTTATGGAATAACCGCGATAATATCCCACCGACTAGGTAAAGAGTGTGAATGTTTAAGCACCACAACTATACCTCAAACTAGCTTATTGAAAATTAAGGAATACCAAAATGAACAAGAGAATGTAACACCAAACTTTCTTATACTAGAAACAAATTACAAACTAAAAACTAAATAGGAAGAACTAAGTACACAACAATGATGATTGTGTGTGTTTTGGAGTGTCTGCAAACAAGAACTAAGGTGTCATTTATTTTTACAGGTCTTTTATCTCTTCATCTACAAACCATGTCTGCAGAAGAAGAGGCACATCTAAAGTCTTCATCTGCATAGTATAAGACTGTTTGTTTTACGTGCTATTGAAGAACCCCTTTTTTTTAACTATTGTTTTGTGATTTGAGAATATAAATCCTTTTGTCAAATGATACTAAAATGTTAAGTGCGAAACAAACAATCGCTTAAAATACGGAGTATCAAAGAGATTTTTTCGTCCGTTTTATGCATTATCATTCGCTTAATCCGTTTTTGTACGTTTTCGTTCATTTTTTTATGTATTCGTCCATTTTTTACGTTTTGGTACGTTTCTTATGCTTTCGACCGTTTTTTTATGTTTTCGTCTGTTTTTTTACGTTTTCGTCTCTTTTTCTACGTTTTCATCCGTTTTTTACGTTTTCGTCATTTTTTTTATGTTTTCATCCGTTTTTTACGTTTTCGTCCGCTTTTTTACGTTTTTGTCTGTTTTTTATGTTTTCGTCTTAGTTCATTTTTTTACGTTTTCGTCTTGTTTAATGTTTTCAGTTGTTTTTTATGTTCCGTGCGTCTTTTTTACGTTTTTGACATTTTTTTACGTTTTAGTCCGTTTTTTTTACATTTTTGCCTGTTTTTTACGTTTTCGTCTATTTTTTTACGTTTTTGACCCTTTTTTTTACTTTTTCGTATGTTTTTCTACGTTCTCGTCCTTTTTTATGTTTTCATCTGTTTTTTTACGTTTTCGCCCGTTTTTTACGTTTTTGACCGTTGTCTAACGTTTTCGTCTGTAGTTTTAGGTTTTCGTTCGTTTTTTTTACTCATTCATTTGTTTTTTAACATTTTCGACCCTTTTTTTACGGTTTCGTTTGTTCTTTTACGTTTTCGTTCATTTTTTTACGTTTTCGTCTGTGTTTTTATGTTTTCTTCTATTTTATTACGTTTTTTACGTTTTCGTCCATTTTCATATGATTTCGTAAGTTTTTTGTAAGTTTTTTTACGTTATTGTACATTTTCTTACGTAAGAAAATGGACGAAAACAGATGACAACATAAAAAATGGACGAAAACATATGACAAGTAAAAAAAGGGACAAAAACATAAAAAACATACGAAAACGTGAAAAAACCGACGAAAATGTAAAAAATAAGACGAAAACGTAAAAAAAACGCTTAAAAACGTAAAAAATGGACAAAAACGTAAAAACAGTTGTAGGTCACGTATAAATCTCAAACACACACTCGATAAGACAAATAAGAACTCGTACTACTACAATAGATAAAGCTACGTATGAGATGAAATAAGCTAATAAGCAAACTAAATAAGAGAATAGAATAAGAAGAAGAATAAGAAGAGAAATGGAAGGCTTTCAATTAATCAAATGTTACTCGAGCAGAGCTTTCGCAATACACATCAAAAACCAACAATAAGAATGTGTCCCATGCCTTCTATTTATAGGCAATGGGAGGGGAATAATTCTAAGAATATTCCCTTACATGTGATAAGAATAAACTAACTAATATGACCGGTCCATGGACTACTAATGGACCGGTCCATAATTACAAACAATATAGTCCTTAAACGTGCAACATTTAATTTAAATGAACAAGACTTGTAATTAATTAAAACGTGTTCCTAACAATCTCCCTCTAAGTCTTGATCATCAATGTTGCTCGACGTCTTCTTTGCTTCTTGGGCTTCTGACGTCTTTATAATCTTTGTTTCTTTGTTCTTTGAATAATGATGGTATGATGTTGTCTCAATCTGCCAATCTCCAACGTCTTCTTGTCTTCTCCAACATGCTCATATGTCTTTGACTTGTTTTGAATCATATATTGAACTTTCGATGTTACTGAGTCTTTGTGAAAACATTACTTCAAGATATGAACATGATGGAGTCTTGATGGTCGAACTCCAGTTCCTCAGCAGCAGCAGCAGCAGCAACAGCAGCATCAGCACGAACCAACCGGTACTTATAGGCTCAGATTTGAGATCATCAACAGCATAGTGTGAAGACTTTCTCAAATCTTAACCCAGACCGTTCTGAACCGGATTCCCCCGAAAGGGATTACACGGACACACCGAAGTGCACCCACGATTCAGTGAGTCGCTGGAGATCACCCCACGATTGTAGACCATTTTTTTGGAGCAAACACTAAGCGTAACCCACAAGGAGTTACCGAAGTGACCTGCTGACAGAGTTGTTTGATGTTGCTCTGGCAGGATTTCCATTCAATCATTGATAATCACAATTGTGACTTCTCTCATGAATGTTCTTGGCAGATTGCTAAGATCTGCGAAGGACACTTTCTTAATTTTACAACTGCTGCCCATGATGTAGAACAACAGAGTAATACTAAGTGTACCTAAGAGATCTTTTATGAATCTCATGGCTCTAAACTCAATCAGTGCACATTTGTTTGGTCATCGGAGGCATGGAGCAGATAGCCTCCTTTTCAATATCAACACTCTCGTAATGAGAGGTCGATAGATTATGAAGGGTTCTCCGTGTGAATGAAACAAATGTCTTTTGAGAGACACTTGAGTGGCTTAGAAGGTTTATTAGTGCGTCACTGGTTCCATGACGTCTTTAGTCTTCAATACCGGTGATGCTCATCAACCAGTAGATTATGAATTGAACCCGGTGTCTGCCCTAAGGTTGAACAAATGGAGGGCTATTTCTTTTCACCCTTTTCTTTGCTTTTCTTTTTAATTCTTCAACCCCTTCTTTCTTCGTTCATTCATTTTCTCCTTTTTTATATCATACCTAGGACTTTCTAGTTCTAAACTATTGGTATTGTCCTTGGGTAGATCCCTCCGGCTCTGGCGGATCATAGGACGGTTTTCCCTAACCTTAGTCACCTTATAACTCCATGACTATCCTAATGATGCCATAAACCAAACCATTGAAAATCTCTCAAAGTGTCGATAATTGTAAAGACATTTTGTTGACACCTTGAGAGTTTGATGATTTTCAGAAATACTCCCCCTTAACATGTGCTCATAAGTATTAAATTTTGAAATTTGCACATGCCGGAAAGAGTTGGCACTTTTGAATTGAATGACTTTCAATGAACCTGATCGTTGCGAGACACGCTTACATCACCAGTTAGACTGGCTTGAAATTATTACCCGTCCAGATCAAATTCAAAGATTATCGCTCGAAATCGGTACATTCTACTCAGACACATCCTTTGCGAGACACGCTTACATCACCAGTTAAACTGGATTGAAATTATTACCCGTCCGGGACATGTCCTTTCGACTACTGACTTTCCTATTCGTCAATTCGAGGGTCAATTCTGAGTTTGAGCACACGAGATTCCAGCAAATGAGACTTCATATTTTAATCATCTTTTACTTCTCCCCCTCAAAAATAGCATACTCATGATGTTTTTGGAAAATGTTTATGATTAAAATATGCTGTTTTTGAGTTTTAGGGAAGAATTTTCAAGAACATTGATAATTCTTTGAACAAAGATTATATTTTTCAAATACTCCCCCTTAACAAGGGAATACTTGTCCTTATGAGCAGAATGTTTGAAAAACTTTGGAAAACATTCTGGTTTTAATTCTGCTCATAAGTAAGAAGCTTTCGCTCCTTTTTCAGGATTGAGGCACTGAAGCGTACCTCAGGGTCCTTTCTTTGGGGTCCGGGTTGTACACTGTTATGTGTGCACAAGCCGTAATGTACAGGCCAATGTGAAGGAATAATGAGAAAAGAATAATGTATAATGATACTATATTCTTACATCAACCGCCTTTTCCAAAAGTTGTGAACACTGGGTCGGTCCTCTGGAATAATCTGATAGCAAAAGGTGGATGACCCCCAACATAGCTTTCTAGCCTCCTCATCTGATCCCGATGGTATAACCGTTCTTCAATCTTCCGGATAAATTCCTTGACTTGTCGCAGCTCCTTCGAATTCCATCTTCTTGATTTACCCAACGCCGAATCTCGAACTCTATTAGCTAACCCATCACGTACACTCTTTAGGGTATCGTCACAGAACTTGTGAATTTCATTGAATGCCATGAAGCGATGAAAATCTGTTGTGCTTCTGTAAACGAACCCGAAGACTGGACTATGTAGCATGGTGTACTGAGGGTCCTTTTTGCTGTTCAGAAGGAATTGTGGTTCAACAAGGTTAAGCTGAGTCTGATAACTTTCAACACCAAGCTGGAGATCTTCTACACGTTCTTTGATGATGGTTCTCCTGATGTAATGACAGAGGGAAGTACTGAGTGCATATTGGTATGTGCTTAAACACATACCTTTTCTTGACCAAAACCGGACCCAAATAGACCAAAAACCCGACCAAAATGCCAAATATATTTTGTTTTTGTGTTTTTGCATATGCAGGCACGGATATCGAAGAAAAAGGACAAAAATCAAGAAAGAACCGGAAAAACGAGCACGAGATTTGGAAGTATTATTTTTAGCCGATGCCGGGAAGAAATTATGGTCAACAAGTCAACCCAAGTCCTCCATCTATCAGAAGTTGTCAACATTAGCCTTTGATTTCAACTTAGAAAAAATGGCAAGATCAGTCCCTCAAAAATCCAGAAAGTACACAATTGGTCCCTTGAAGTTAAAACATTAAAATCCTTAAACACCAAATCCGGTTCTACTAAAATAACTCAACTCAACTTAATTCCCAAATACCAAAGCCCAAGTCTAACTAGCCCAGCCCACCACAAAAACCTTAACCCGAACCCAACTTTAAAACCGGTCAAAAGTATAAACAAAAAAAGTCAAATAAAAATAAATAAAATCTACACACCATCTCACACACACGCGCCAAAAGTTCTTCCCCAAATTTACTGCCAAGAACCCTAAAATAACCGCACCCTCAATTAACCTCGTACCTCAGGATTACCTCATGATTAAAAATTTCTGGAAGGTACTGACAAGCTAAGGGACACGTGGGACTCACTTATTGGTCGAGCCGCGTCACTATTTTGATCTAAGGGCCAAGAATGAAGCGTGGGAAAAAAAGAAAAGATCGAAGGGTGGATATGGAGCTAAGGAGCACACGGATTGCCAGAGTGGAAAGGCCAGAAGGTTCCCTGGATTGCTATAAATAGCCCCCTCCTCTTCACAGTAGGATCGTCCAAATTTTATGTATTTAAAATTTGTTACCACTTTAATTTTCTGCCATTTAAAAGTTTTTAGTAGTGTAATTGTTCATTTCAAATTGTAATTTCATTTCCAGTTAATTTTGTACTCAGTTTTTTATTTTTAATGAAAGTCAAATTTTAGTCGATGTTACTATATGATTGCTTATTGTTCTGATTTAAATTCTAGTTATGTCTGCTTTATAGTTCTTAAAAGTGAGTTTTGATTTTAGTTTGCTCAGTGTTTTCGCTTAAATTTCATTTTCACTCAAAAAGTCAAAAAAGTCAACTGCTTAGTCCGACTGCTTTTTAGCTTATTTTTAGAGTTCAAATTCTGATAAAATGTGTTTTTCTAGCCTTAGTTTAATCATTTGGACTTTTTGTCTTACCTAGTCTCAGTTTAGTTTTGCCCAGTTCTTTGAAACTATCTCAATCAGTCAGGTTATAGGATGTTTGGATGAGGCTTATTCAATGTTTAATTTCTACTGCTACTGTTCCATTACAGGTATGTTAGATTTTATTGGGTGTTGTTTAGGTAGAATAAGCTATTAGTTATAAGTTTTAATTGATTTTGATAAGTTTTAAGGTTGTAGACCCATAGGTGCGCTAGTTTTTGCTTAACTGCCTAAATAAGCTCAGCATAAGCTGAGCCTATTTGAGATTCCATTTTGTCATTTTTTAGTTGCTTTTAGGAGTAGAGGAAGGGTTGCAAGAGCTGGTTTAGACTTACACTAGTTTGCGCCATTTTTTTCATTTCTGCTGTCATAAGTACTTAGTCTGCTGATCTTGTTGGTTTTGTGGCTTATTGAATTTAGATCAGACCTTGAATTTGTGGATTAAGGGTAGTTCATATAGTGGTTTTTAAGCTCAGTATCTGGTATTGGATATTTAAGCTTATTTAGCAGCTTATTTTGGACTTGCAAATTTCCCCTAAATCTGACCCTGCTGCTCAGCATATGCTGAGCAGCCTTGGTATGCTTCTTGCTTCTGATCTGTGGCATATTTAGAGTAGGAATTGAGCTTATATTTTAGGGCTTTTGGTATTTTTGAATAAGCAGTAGTGTAAGCTTGAATTTTCCCCCTTGAGATTTCAGTTTAGGGCTTATTTAGACTGCTAATTTAGTACTTAAAGTTGGGTGTAACATCATTTGAAACTGCCTCGTCCTTTAACTGTTCAGCTTATTCGTAGCTTTTCCAGTGTGCTTATTTTGTCATTTTCAGTTTCTTTATGCTTCCAGTAGTATAATAGTTTAGTTTTGAGCTTTTGATAAATTTTGGCTAGCTTTTGCTTATTTTTAGCTTATTTCCTATTAGCTTATTTACTGTTTCAGCTTATTTAGTCATAATCAGCTTCTGAAAATATTTTTCTTAAATTTCTCATTTAAAATCAAAATTACTCAAAAAGTTTCAGATTTTATTAATCAGTTTTACCATTTTTAAAGCATTTAATTAGTTTTAATTAGTTTTTAATTAATAAAAAATTATTAAAAAGTCAAAAAAAATATTTTTCTTTTTCCAAAAATTTTCTTTTATCATTTTTAATATAGGAAAAATTAATTTGCATTCTTAAGGCTTAAATTTTAGAAAATCATTTTTATTTACGTTTTATAATTCGTCGCGTAACGTTTTTAAAATTCAAATTTTCGTTTTTAAGTTCGTATGCTTAGTTTAATTGTTTTATTAGCATAATTAGTTGTTTTTATTTCATATTTCATTGTTCGTAGTATAAAATCACAATTCTCACTTTTACACACTCATTCACTACACGAATCACGTTCCGGGAACACAAATTCCATTCGATCTTCGTCGGGACAAACGACTCGGGTTAACACATATTTCCACGTGTGTTTTCCTTGAACTATAATTGACACGAATCAATTTTTGGCGCCGCTGCCGGGGAAGGTTGAAGTGAGTTCGTGATTTCGTTCGTCGAATCGTGTTTTGAAGACCCTTCCTCGGAAGTTATCATTTTTATAAAAAATAAAAATACAAAAATATAATAAATAAAACACTTTTCCTAAAGTGTTTTCACCATTAATAAACATCCTCGGTCTTCCGTTGAAGGAGGGCGGTTGTAAACCATTCCGAATAAACAACAAAAGAGATCGGAAAATTAAACGTTTCTTGGATTATTTCTTTACTACAACCTAATTACGGGGTTTAAGGAGGTCTTGACATTAAATTGCAGACCGAAGAGAGATCCATTCTTCTCTCCCGCCACGCTGCGCGTAGTTTTGAAAGAAACGAGTACGGTTGATTAACGATCACCAAAAAGATAATAAATCTAATTTTTTATATAAAAAGCCCAAAAATATTTTCTTTTTCAATTTGATTTTTGTTTTTATGTTTGATTTTTTACGAAAAACCAAAAAGAATCTCCGTTATCCTCTTCATGTTTGATTCTCTTCTTTTACCCTCTATACCGTTTGATTCTTGATCTTCTTACCCTCTAAAGTTTGATTCTTCTTCTCACACCCTCTTATGTTTAATTCTTATGGATCCTATTTGTTTTAAGTGTGGAGATCAGTTGGGGGACAATTCACTTTGTGACCGATGTTTTTGCAACGAATGTGAATTTAGTCGAGGGCTTTGTATGTTTTCTTATTCGAAAGCTGAAACTGTATTTGCTTATCCAAACTCTTTCAATGAATCATCAAATTTCTCCGACTACCCACCACAGCCCGATATATCTTCGTTCAATCAACGTTATTGCGATGGGTGTGGAGATTCAATTGATCCGACATCGTCTTATTGTCAACGGTGTACTTGCGAGAGGTGTGGTAGTAATTTGATCAATGGATTTTGTTCGTTTTGTGCTTCGGAAGCTGAAAATTCATACACTTATGATTTTAATCCGAACATTTCCGATTATCCTCAAAACAATTTCAATTACCCTCCTCAAAACTTTTATGAGCAAGAACCGTATTTCAATGATACACCGAACTTTTCTTGTACCAATTGTGAGGGTCCTCATAATGATTTTCAATGTCAACCGTGGGGTCAAAATTACTATGAACCTAATCCTTGCTATAATACTTCCGGTTTCGACAATTACCAACCCCCACAAAATCCCGTCAATTATCCAAATCAAGATACAATGCGCGAAATTGAAAAACTTGTGGTTCGATATCGAGAACAAGTGGCTAGTCTTAATACTCCCGGGAAGTCCATGGAAGAATTACTTGCCGAGGAAAGAGCAGCTAAATTTCGAGAGAACTTAATTTACTATGACGATGATTCCGATGATGACGAGGAGAGATTTGTTCCGGTAACCTTCCCTCAAATAGCACCCGTCTTTCCTACCAAAGTACTCGAGGACTCTCTAAAAATGGGGGACGAGCTTCTCGACACTATTCCGGCAACGGAATCAGACAATGTTGAGAACCTTGTCCCAATCCCAAGTGAGTCCGAGGAAATATCCGACGATGAAAGTGATTTTCAATCTTATGGAGATTCCCTTGACGTTTCCGAGATTACTTCCGGAATTTTCTCTAACCCTCTTTTTGAATTCAATGATGAGTATATTTCTTGCAAAGTTAATCCTCTTTTCGATGAAGGGTTAGAGAACGTCGAGGACGAGGACTCTACAAGTAATGAGTCAGATACGGAGACAATAATGGACGAGGTGCAAACTTCTAGCATACAAAGTACAGCACATGTCCCACCTCCGTATATCCTTTCAGAGCTCAAGCTCAAAGACGAACTTCATAAGAATCATATCATATCTCCTCCAGAGTATGATTTCTATGATTTTGAGGAAGATCATGACCCGGGGGAGATGTACTCTATCCTAAGAGTTTGACTATCAATGATTTCACTCCAACCCTCCCTCCCGAGGTCTTTGTTGATGAAGAATGGATTTCCATTCTGATAAAGATCCTTCTCCCTTTCTTCACTTATCCGGTGACTTCTCCTATCTTTCACTCCTTCGGGAGTGAAGATACCATCTTTGACCCCGGCATCTCTCCTTCTTTTGAGCCGCGGGTATCTCATCGGAGTGGAACTTTCGTGTGCTTCAATGTTTATCCAAACATCTTGAATGAAAGTCCGATTGAGATTATTTCTTCCACTTGCTCCCCCATGGACAATTAAATTCGGGGCGAGTCTAAGCTATACGACTCGAGCAAAAACAAGCGCTTCGTGGGAGGCACCCCATGCTTATCCATCTATCTTCTTTCTATTTTCTTAATAAAAGTGAGGAGGGCTTCCTCTTCCGTATCTTGTGTTTCGTGTTTTCTGTGGTATGTCCAGGAATGCCCGATGATGAAGACTCTCGTGCTCGTAGATTCCTTCACGCTACTCGAGTTTCATCATTCGCTGCTTATCGATATCCTTAAATCTTATCGTTTTACATTTATCTTTGGCATAATTCATAAACGGCCTTAGGTTTATGTAGGAGAACCCTTACCTTTAAGACATTGAGGACAATGTCTCGTTTTAGTCTGGGGGGTAATCTTGCGATTTGATTTTTGCCTTGCATTCTTGTCATTTTCTCATGCAACCCCGTTTTTCCTCCAAAAATTGAAAAAAATCCAAAAAAATGAGAAAATTTTAAAAATTTTGTGCAAAAATATAATAAGTTTTGACATTTTTGTTGACTTTCCGCTGGAGAGAGTAGGAATAAAATTCTGACTTGATCGGGCGTGTTGAGCCCTAGCTTGTCCCCTTAACCGTTTATAATCTATAAGCTCGTGCTAGTCTTTTACACAAGGAGCTAGAAAACGCGAATTCTTTTTAAGAGTTTGCAAGTTCCCGTATTTGACTTTATATATGCATGGCTTGATTATAAGGCTAAGCATTCGCGGATCTTATTGTTTAAGATTTTAAATTTGCGAAGAACGAGAAATGATAGAGTTGTTTATAAGTTAGATTGCTAAACGTGGAGTAGATGGATCTCTTTAGAGCTCATCGAAGTTACTTGTGGCTTTTTGTTCCCATAAGCTTGTTTCACTCATATATAGAAATTTAGGAATAATTAAAGCTATTTTAGTTTTGGCGATAATTAGTTTTTATTTCTTCCTTAGAGGATCCTTGCTTATGAAAGTTGGGTACACATCAAGGTACTGCCAGTGTTACGGTGTAATAGACTATTCCATCTTGCCGGCTCGCAACCGATGTTGGGATTGTTATAAAAGCCGTAGGACTCGGGATTTGGCAAAATATATAATGAATAATAATAATGTATAATAATAATCCAAAGCCATAAAAAGTTTTCTGCATCTTGCCGGTTCGCAGCCGATGTTGTAGACTTCTAATAAAGGCAGAGGAAAAATTCCAAGGTCATAATAGACTATCACATCTTGCCGGTTCGCAGCCGATGTTGTGATTGTTATAAAGGGCCAAGGATTAAATACGTTAATGTGCTTAATAATGTTAAAAATGCCAAACTTCGACTCCGAGGGTGTCCTAATAAAGGCTTCCGTCTCTGGACTCGTAGATGAGTTGTTTCGGTCGCAAATAAAAGGGATATTCTCAAAATCATGTTAAATCAGAGACCTTGATGTGGACCTCATTTTTGTATGCAACGGTTTTTGAGGGAAGATTTGGAAACTACTTAGCGTCTAAACTAAGGTATCTTTATCGGCTAAGAAATTATCGAAACGAGAATTCGAAGAAATTCATTTCTCACCAAAAATAAAATAAATAGAGGAAAATAGGAATTTGGGAACGAAGAGTCCACAATTAGCTTTCTGAGTAGTGTTGGCAATCTAACTTGTAAATAGCAATGATTTCGTTTTTAAGCTTAGTTTGGGGACTCGTGAAAAATCAGGGACGACGAATTTTATCCGTATGGTCACTTCCTCTTGTGTCGTGTTTCCTACTCGAAGACCCTAAGAGTTATCGTGAGATAATGATTGTCAACAAAAGCCGTCGTATGAATAATTAGAAAATTACAAAAATAGAATAAAAGGAAAAATGGGGAGTTTTTAGAATTTAAGATTTCTTGATCTCTTTTGAAAATTTTGCTACTTCTCAAAGTTAGTAAAAAGAGATTGGAAATTTTCAGTTTCAAAAATGTGTTTTTATAACATTGCATGAGGACATTGCAATAGCTTAGTCTGGGGGAATTTGGTATGTGCTTAAACACATACCTTTTCTTGACCAAAACCGGACCCAAATAGACCAAAAACCCGACCAAAATGCCAAATATATTGTGTTTTTGTGTTTTTGCATATGCAGGCACGGATATCGAAGAAAAAGGACAAAAATCAAGAAAGAACCGGAAAAACGAGCACGAGATTTGGAAGTATTATTTTTAGCCGATGCCGGGGAGAAATTATGGTCAACAAGTCAACCCAAGTCCTCCATCTATCAGAAGTTGTCAACATTAGCCTTTGATTTCAACTTAGAAAAAATGGCAAGATCAGTCCCTCAAAAATCCAGAAAGTACACAATTGGTCCCTTGAAGTTAAAACATTAAAATCCTTAAACACCAAATCCGGTTCTACTAAAATAACTCAACTCAACTTAATTCCCAAATACCAAAGCCCAAGTCTAACTAGCCCAGCCCACCACAAAAACCTTAACCCGAACCCAACTTTAAAACCGGTCAAAAGTATAAACAAAAAAAGTCAAATAAAAATAAATAAAATCTCACACCATCTCACACACACGCGCCAAAAGTTCTTCCCCAAATTTACTGCCAAGAACCCTAAAATAACCGCACCCTCAATTAACCTCGTACCTCATGATTACCTCATGATTAAAAATTTCTGGAAGGTACTGACAAGCTAAGGGACACGTGGGACTCACTTATTGGTCGAGCCGCGTCACTATTTTGATCTAAGGGCCAAGAATGAAGCGTGGGAAAAAAAGAAAAGATCGAAGGGTGGATATGGAGCTAAGGAGCACACGGATTGCCAGAGTGGAAAGGCCAGAAGGTTCCCTGGATTGCTATAAATAGCCCCCTCCTCTTCACAGTAGGATCGTCCAAATTTTATGTATTTAAAAATTTGTTACCACTTTAATTTTCTGCCATTTAAAAGTTTTTAGTAGTGTAATTGTTCATTTCAAATTGTAATTTCATTTCCAGTTAATTTTGTACTCAGTTTTTTATTTTTAATGAAAGTCAAATTTTAGTCGATGTTACTATATGATTGCTTATTGTTCTGATTTAAATTCTAGTTATGTCTGCTTTATAGTTCTTAAAAGTGAGTTTTGATTTTAGTTTGCTCAGTGTTTTCGCTTAAATTTCATTTTCACTCAAAAAGTCAAAAAAGTCAACTGCTTAGTCCGACTGCTTTTTAGCTTATTTTTAGAGTTCAAATTCTGATAAAATGTGTTTTTCTAGCCTTAGTTTAATCATTTGGACTTTTTGTCTTACCTAGTCTCAGTTTAGTTTTGCCCAGTTCTTTGAAACTATCTCAATCAGTCAGGTTATAGGATGTTTGGATGAGGCTTATTTAATGTTTAATTTCTACTGCTACTGTTCCATTACAGGTATGTTAGATTTTATTGGGTGTTGTTTAGGTAGAATAAGCTATTAGTTATAAGTTTTAATTGATTTTGATAAGTTTTAAGGTTGTAGACCCATAGGTGCGCTAGTTTTTGCTTAACTGCCTAAATAAGCTCAGCATAAGCTGAGCCTATTTGAGATTCCATTTTGTCATTTTTTAGTTGCTTTTAGGAGTAGAGGAAGGGTTGCAAGAGCTGGTTTAGACTTACACTAGTTTGCGCCATTTTTTTCATTTCTGCTGTCATAAGTACTTAGTCTGCTGATCTTGTTGGTTTTGTGGCTTATTGAATTTAGATCAGACCTTGAATTTGTGGATTAAAGGTAGTTCATATAGTGGTTTTTAAGCTCAGTATCTGGTATTGGATATTTAAGCTTATTTAGCAGCTTATTTTGGACTTGCAAATTTCCCCTAAATCTGACCCTGCTGCTCAGCATATGCTGAGCAGCCTTGGTATGCTTCTTGCTTCTGATCTGTGGCATATTTAGAGTAGGAATTGAGCTTATATTTTAGGGCTTTTGGTATTTTTGAATAAGCAGTAGTGTAAGCTTGAATTTGCCCCCTTGAGATTTCAGTTTAGGGCTTATTTAGACTGCTAATTTAGTACTTAAAGTTGGGTGTAACATCATTTGAAACTGCCTCGTCCTTTAACTGTTCAGCTTATTCGTAGCTTTTCCAGTGTGCTTATTTTGTCATTTTCAGTTTCTTTATGCTTCCAGTAGTATAATAGTTTAGTTTTGAGCTTTTGATAAATTTTGGCTAGCTTTTGCTTATTTTTAGCTTATTTCCTATTAGCTTATTTACTGTTTCAGCTTATTTAGTCATAATCAGCTTCTGAAAATATTTTTCTTAAATTTCTCATTTAAAATCAAAATTACTCAAAAAGTTTCAGATTTTATTAATTAGTTTTACTATTTTTAAAGCATTTAATTAGTTTTAATTAGTTTTTAATTAATAAAAAATTATTAAAAAGTCAAAAAAAATATTTTTCTTTTTCCAAAAATTTTCTTTTATCATTTTTAATATAGGAAAAATTAATTTGCATTCTTAAGGCTTAAATTTTAGAAAATCATTTTTATTTACGTTTTATAATTCGTCGCGTAACGTTTTTAAAATTCAAATTTTCGTTTTTAAGTTCGTATGCTTAGTTTAATTGTTTTATTAGCATAATTAGTTGTTTTTATTTCATATTTCATTGTTCGTAGTATAAAATCACAATTCTCACTTTTACACACTCATTCACTACACGAATCACGTTCCGGGAACACAAATTCCATTCGATCTTCGTCGGGACAAACGACTCGGGTTAACACATATTTCCACGTGTGTTTTCCTTGAACTATAATTGACACGAATCACATATCGAAGCTCGTTGGTCAGATGCTGCAATTTGCCTTGGACCTTCATCAGATACATGTCTTCGATATCATTCAGATTTAAATCAGGAAAATCCGCCTCTGAGAATGTGTAGAGATTGTTGTCGATTCTTTTTACTATGATCTCTTCTAGAAATATATAATCGCATCTTCTGGATCCGCTCACATTGATGACGGCCATTATTCTGAGATCACTGTAAACTGGCTCTCGGGATTTCTGAAGAGCAAGTTTGTACTTGTACCAGCTTTGTCGTTTAGAGTACCAGTGATGAATCCCCAGCTCTGCATTACGATCATATGTGACGAGCTTTTTAACAAACAGATGTCTGTTAATAGCTTCTTCTTCAATAGCTGATTGTGTGTAATGAGCTGCTGGTGTGAAAGTGATTGATGTAGCATACTTTGTCGTTCCTTGAGCTCCATTCTTTAGAAGTTCCAGATCGTTGTTGAAGAAGATTTGGAACGGAATTTCGGAGTAGTGAGATCTTCTTATCACGGACAGTGGCTTAGTCCAATCAGTGATGAATGGTTGATTCTTGCCAACTTTCCTGACGACGTCTGGACTAGCCCAGTCGAAGTCACTTGACATTGCACGTGCAATGTTTTCAAGGTGATATTCAAGTTCTGCTACGCTATTGGATTTGTCTTTTAGAAGAAGAAAAGCATCATTCTTGATCCGACGGAGTTCCCTTTTGGTCATCTTCTTAATGTTAAGACTTCTTTTAATTTCTTGAGTAACAGCAAAGGTGCTGTCTTCAACTCGGGAAGCTTCGTCTGTCTGAACTTGAGCACTCGCTAGATGATCGAACCAGTCATTTCCTAGCTCATCCGTATCATTATCCAGCCATGTGACAACAGCTGGTCCAGTAGATGACTTTTTGCTGTGTGAAGGCTTGGACTTGGATGGCTTTGGTTTTGGTGATGATGATGGTGAATGAGGTTGATCATCGTGTGGCTGGAATTCCACATCTTCAGTTGTAAACTGCTCATGGTGATGTTCGGTTTCAGTGGGACTAGAGGATTGATGTTTTGGAGGTAGAGATGTTGGTTTATGTCCAGTTGGCTCCTGAATATGGATCCCTGACCCGCCTTTGTGTTTCTTTTGTTCGGGTTTAGGGTCCTGATCATCCTCATCATCCTCTCAAATGCGTTTTCCTTTGTCAGCAGCTTCCTTGCACGATTTCTTCTCAATATGTGCTTGAAGAGCTGCGATTAGGTTGATTTCTTCTTGAGAAGGAGAGGTGATTTCAAAGAGTCTGTCGAGAAGCACAAGCTCGATATATTCAGTGGTGAGATCTGGAAGTGGTTTTGTTTGAGAAGAAGAAGAGACGGCTTCTTTGATCTTTTCTTCAAGTTGTGAATCAATATGTTCATTTATGTTTTGTTGAAGATCAGGAAGAAATTGCTTAACAAATTTCTTTGTCTTGCGTGTCATATGATCTTTGATATTGAAACCGAGGAATTCATCTATCTTCTTCTTGCTTTCCTGCATCTCTTCCATTTGCTGAGACAACTTCTTGACCAAGCTTTCCATTTCAGCCAATTTTGTTGTAGCTTGGTTGTCTCGTTGTGCTTGTGCTCTCTTTACTGCCTTTTTAAGTTTCTTTGCTGCAGGAGACACAACTTCAACTTTTGTTACATGGACGATTCTTCTCTTGCTCTTTCCTTTGTAGGCCTTATGAATATCTTCAGAAACAGTTGCTTTTGATTTTGATTTTGGTGATGAAGAACGCGAAGATGATGGAGTGAGTGAAGGGATTGGTTCATCAGATTTAGTAGTTGATTCCTTTTGAGGTGAGGGTGGAGGTGTTGGATTCTTAGGCGGTGATCCAGGAGGTGTCTTGGGTGAAGAAGTAGTCGAGGGCTGAACTGGTGGTTGTTCTTGCTGCTGTTGTGGATTATGAACGACCATAGCCAGTTTAGATTCGGTTGTGTCCTTTGGAGGGGAAGGAGGAGGTGTTGGAGTATGAGAACGAAGGTAGCTATCTGCTTCCAGGTTAGCTTGAGCATCCTCCTTACGTTTCCTTTCTTCCTATTGTTTAGCCTCTTCCTCAAGATCCTTGGCTGCTTTAGTTGCTTTGTCTCCAAGAATGTCTTTTTCGTCTTCTAAGTTCCAATCGTCTGTATCATCGTTGCGTGTTTGTTCCTCGGGATTGTCGTCAAACATAGAATCAGAAATATCCTTGTCAGATAAGACAATGTTGCTATCCTGATCTTTTTCCTTCTCCTCCTGAGTTGGTGCTCCCAAGTCGGGTTGATTAACCGAACTTGTTTGCTGTGAAGAGACCTTTGTTGATTCAGCTCCAGACCCTCCGGGTTGATTAACCGGATCGTCTTGGGTCAAAGCTGCTTTAGGAACAGTTTGTGATCCTCCAACTCCATGTGTTCTTTCATACTCCATCTGTTGTTCCAATACTTTCCTTGCTCTACGCTCTTCATCTTCTTTTAGTGATTTGAGACTCTGCTTTTGTGCATTCTCATGAGAGATCTTATTGTGAAGTTCAGCCTCTTCAACAGTCATAAAGACATGTTCTTCTTCGGATTCAGATGATTCAAATCCAGATTTAGTATCTTCATCGATGATTCTATTCGGTTCAGGTTTTGGTTGAGGTTTACTGGGTACTCTCCTCTTGATGAAAGTTGTTCTTGGATGTCTTTCTTTTGGTTTAGAGACACTTGAGGCACTTCCTGTCTTAGTCTTACCTTTTGAATGAGTCTTTGAAGATCCAGATTCTTCAATCATCTTGGCAAGACCCACACGACGTTCACGGTATGCTTGGTCGTAATCATGATAAGCTTTTGTTTCTTTGACCTCATCAGGCATCAAAAATTCTGGCAACCTTTCACCTTGCTTTCGCGTGCTTTCTTTTGGGAAATAAACTTTGCTCAATGTTTTATCCATGCTGTACTCATGAACTTCTTGATCAGTAGGACGCTTATCAAGGTCTTCATGTTGATCAAGTAGATAGCTGATAAGAACTTTGGTGTATCGTACAAATGAGATTTTCTTGGATGCTTTACGCATTAAGTACATTATGTCTTCCCAGATGAGAGCAGCAAAGTCAATAGGTTCTTGGTTTAGAAATCCCCATAAGACTTGAAGATGAGACAGTCTTGGATGCTCAAACCCACTATCTCTTCCAGTTATTGAATGTGTTATGATGAAGAAGATAGTCCTCCAGGGTTGAGGAATGTATCTAGCATTAACTTTGGAGATCGTGGTTAATGGTGTATCAGGTTGAACATCATAACCAATATCTTCCAGGAATTGCATGACCTCAGACTCTGAAGGTGTTGGGTGGTATCGGTTAGAAGCTTCAGGTGCCTCTGGAAGTTTTAAGGCTTTTCTGAGTGTAGCAGGTGTGACTCTGATTTTCTTCCGATCCAGTGTACAAGTAAAATACTTGTCATCATTGCTTCTTGTGAAGGTATCCCAGAATTGATGAATATATAGCTCTGGAATGGTGTCTGAGCTGTCAAGAAGATCCCTGCATTTGTGAGCTTTGAGAATCTCTACAGCAATCTGGCAACTGGAGTCGGAACACTTGATCTTGTCCAATTCTACCCATGAATTGTTCTTCCCAATTTCCAGAGTATACCCACGAGGAAAGACTTCTTCTTTGGTGAGAGCAGGAAGAGGTTGTTGTTGTGAAGTTGCCATTGATGTTTCTGAATCAACAATCATATACAAATATACAGAGTGCATGTTTGTTAGAAAAATTGTTAGCTTTGAAACAACAATACATAGCACCTTATTGTATTTATGATTGGTTGGAACATGCTTGGTCAAAGAATTTATCAAAAGCTAGCCAAATTCTATAAAATTTGATTAATTTTGATAAGTATAAAGGATATACCTAAGGAAATTGATCAAAATTTTATATCAGATCACAACTGCGATAAATTATGTCAACTGCGATAATTATTGTCAACTGCGATAATTATTGTCAACTGCGATAATTATGACAACTGCGATAATTATTCAATCAAGATAAGTATCTTAATTGCAATAATTATCCAACTGCGATAATCATCTCAACTGCGATAATCATCCCAACTGCGATAATTAGCCCAACTGCGATAATTAGCCCAACTGCGATAATTATCCAACTGCGATAGTTATGTCAATCAAGATAATTAAATCAATCAAGATAAGAATCTCAACTGCGATAATTATCTTAACTGCGATAAGTATCTCAACTGCGATAATTATCCCAACTGCGATAATTTTGGCCAACTTCGATAAACTCTTGTACAAGAGTTTACGAACATATTTGTTGATGAACATACGTTTAAATCTTTATTATAACTCATGATTTGTGTCCATAGATTTTCACAAACAATTTGAATGACTATTATGGGCATTTTGGCTAAGTTATAACAAAAACGAACCACAAATAAGCATAGATCAAACTGCTAGTGTCCATGTTCTTCATAAACCCTAAAGTCGAATTGATTCACTTAAATTGTTTCTGGGTACAAATCACGCATGCCAACATTCAATTAAACATCAAACAACAACATTCCAGTAAACACATTACACAATAACGCTTAAACATGGTTTTCCCCAAATTGACGCTTAAACCCTAAAATTCAATTTGAACGATTTATAGTGATTGGGTATAATTAAGCATACAATAAAGGTTCCTAAACAATGTATCAACATTATCGTACAATTGTTTTACACAAAAACACTCTGAACTAAATTTTACAATTTTGATTGTTCTAGTCGTTGGATCAAGAATCTGTTCAAAACCATCATTTATAATCACATAATAATCATAAGATCACTCACAAAATGCAAAAATCTTGACCGGATATGAAGATTGATTGTTAGCCGTCGATGATGGTGGGTGAAGTGTATTGAATGCGGTTGGTGGATTTAGCAGTGTAATAACTGCGACAATTAAATTCCTAGACTTTAAATATCTATCATTTAACTTTTGCAATTATAACAATTCTAGTCCCTTAACCTTAGTATCTTTGAAATCCTAGTCCTAAACCACCATCAAGCTAACACTTAGTCTCATTATTTTGACATTTAAGGCACCCTAAAAAAAAAAACTTATCACCATAGCAACAATTTCTGAGAATATGCAAGTACAATTTTAAAACTGGGATAATTACTAAAATAGCCCGATTGCCCAAGTGCTAAGAGTATATGTCCCGCTCACAGAAAATTCCCCCTTAGCCCAGGGCAACTGATCCGACGGACCACAGGACGCCACGTCATCGACCAAAGTATATATACAACTGTTGATACGATGTATAAGGGATGTATTGTATTTTGGGCAACTTTTGAATTTTGGGCAACAAATACATGAACAAAAGGATATTTTGGTCATTTTACGTGCATTAAAATTAGAAACTTGTTATTAACATAAGACAACAACTCGATGGATTCAGATCTAGCTCTCAATCAAAAAAAAAAAAATCCCTATCACTCTCACCCATAACAAATCATACACAAACAAAAAAACACAAACTGCACTCACAAAAAAAATCCAAAACAACACACACAACACAAACAAAGTCAAAACCCAGAAAATTTACACACACCAAAACCCAGATCCATCACAGATTTCGATCAGTGGTGGTCGCTTGTTCGGTATACCCGGTCTAGACTCGTCAGCCCGGGATGATGGGATGCCTGAAATTCAGGCGGGGGTGGTGAAATGATTTCTGCTGGTGGTGGACCGCATTGACCCATCAGTGATTTGTTGTTCGCTTCAAATTTTATAAATATGATTATCAAAACTATTTATTAAATAATATCATTTTTATAATAAAATGGTTTTTGAGGTTGTAGGCGTAGAATACATTTTTGGCGTTATCTTGTATTCTCTTTACTTTGAATGTTAATGTATAATATAAGCTTTTGCATATATATATCTGCAGGTTCAAGTTAAAGTTCTTGCCATTTATATTGATGAAGATAAAGTGAGGAGTGCAGGGCCTGGTGAGAATCTACGAGTCCGAGTCTCAGGGATCGAAGAAGATGACATATTATCGGGATTTGTACTTTGCAGTATCGGTATGCTTTCTATTTCTATTTAATAAACTAATAAAGTGATATTGGTAGTTTTGGAAAGGTGTTTCCAGAGTACCATGGGTTGTAGACAATTGGTTCCGCTTTAATGCTGTTCAGACAGCTAAAATTAAGTACGATGGCTATGCACTGGTGAAAACTGGTCATCCTGCTTTTAATGAAAATATAAGTCATTATTGGTATTTTTGTTGCTGGATATCAACAATTGGTTCTGTTGTTAATGTTTTTCCTATGCGGAGCAAATAATCAACATACGTAAAAGTAAAGCGTTTTAACAAGATACTCAGTTATTCAGTTATTGGCTATATAAAGTTGAGCTGTATTCTATTTGTTATATATTTTTATTAGTATTTGGCTCTTGAAAAGTAAAGCTGACTTTCTAGTAAATTATGCTTTATGATGATGTTATGTTAAATAATTATGTTCTCTTTTATTTGGTTCTTTCTAGGTGCCTAACATGACATGCATCGAAAAGTTTACGGATTTTCAACAGCTTGGGAGGTTCACACTTCGTACCGAAGGTTAGATGCGGTCAAAATTTCTTTAACTAATCTATTGATAACTTTTATCTCTGAACCTCTTCCCCATAAAAGGGAAACAAACAATCAGTAGAATAATGAATTGGTTCTGCTGCAGGAAAAACAGTTGCAATTGGAAAAGTTACTGAACTTGCATAATCAATTTTGTCGGAGAAGGTAAACTCACTTCATCTATTGAATAATTCATAACGACAATATTAAGTAAGGTGTTTATGCATTGCATGCTAATCGATCTGTAGATTAGAGCTGTCAATTTTAACCCATTTATTTAACCCATTTATACTTAAACGGTAAAGCAAAATGGGATCATGAAAGCCTGTTTTGACTGGTACCCAACTTTGCCCTTGGCACCGCTAAACTATAATAAAAGGAAAACTTGTACCACAAGTAATTTCTAATTACATAAAAATTATTTCAGCTATGCAAGGGCTCATGGCATACATATTAATAGCAAAATCTTATGATTTTTTCTTCTGCATATGTACTAATTTTGTTTGATTCTGTTGCGATGCAGGCTGGCATCTACCCACCTCACAGGCTAACAAGGAATTGAGCTTAGATTCGGATGATCATGGGATGGATTACTAATATCTTGCGGGTTCTCATAAAAATATGTTCATTGTATTCTGTTGAGATGGGCGAGGTTGCTGGGTTTACAGACTAGGCGTAGTCTGCACATACTGCACAGTTTACATGAGCAAGTCCACTTTAGATATTTATTTATCTTTTGGAAAAATAGCTGGCAATCGTTTTGATTTTAACCATGATATTATCAAGTGTAGTATGTGTTGTGTTTGCCTGTGGGTATTTTAAAATGTGGTATTCCATGATGTTTTTGCTTTGATACTATTATTGTGATCTTTCTTGATGGTTGGCTTATATACCGGTTATTATACACTATAACTGATGCTTGTTGATTAGTTTGCTATTACTACCATCTCTGCATGTCTAGTTCTGTCGTAACAGAATTGATGGTTTCTAAAATTCTATCATAATGCATACTCATCAATTTGAAAGCTCGGATGATCATTGTGTAGGGCATTCAATTGTTATAAATAACGAATGGTTATTTGCTGTCATTACAGCAGGTAAAAAATATGTCATGTTCAAAATGCCAATAATTGTTACTGGTTTAGCAGCTTATCTAGTCATGTATCTTATATTTTCTTTTCTTTGTATATGGAAATACGGCTTTTTGTCAGTAGAAGTAGTTCTAGGATGAAGGTTGGTATTACTAGTTCGAGTAAATGTTATATGTATGAACGTTCGTATTACTAATCACTAGAAATACGGGTGCTTATGATGTGGTTTAAACTACATTAGAGAATCAGGAACTACCCGAGTTATGTTCCACCAAGATGGTAATCTACTCCAAATAGTTTATGTTCCACCAAGATGGTAATCTACTCCAAATAGTTCTCCTTGTTTAATTTAAATCCACGTGAATTTTGTGTGTACTTTGTATAGAATATTTATACTTGTTGTAAATTTTGCATCTTTTTCATTTTCTTTCTTTATTTTATTTTTATTTATCTAAAAAAAAGACACCCGGGGTGATCCTGCTGGTCGCTCATTCATTGCTGCTGGTAATGACACCATTGCTGCTGCATTCATTATGCTGCTCTCGGTAAAAATACAAACGTTGCCCAAAAAATTCAATAGTTGCCCAAAAAATACACAAGTTGCTCAAAAATTCAATAGTTGCCCATAAAATAAACTTGTGTATTTTTTGGGCAACTTTTGTATTTTTTGGGCAAGCAAACGTTGCCCAAAAAATACACAAGTTGCCCAAAAATTCAATAGTTGCCCATAAAATAAACTTGTGTATTTTTTGGGCAACTTTTGTATTTTTGGGCAACTTTTGTATTTTTTGGGCAACTTGTGTATTTTTTGGGCAAGCAACTTTTGTATTTTATAGGCAACTTGTGTATTTTTTGGGCAACTTGTGTATTTTTGGGCAACTTTTGTATTTTTTGGGCAACTTGTGTATTTTTTGGCCATCTGATAAGCAGCAATGGTGTCACGCAGAATAATGAATGCAGCAGCAATGGTGTCACTACCAGCAGCAATGAATGAGCGACCAGCAGGATCACCAGCAGCAATGGTGTCACTACCAGCAGCAATGAATGCAGCAACAGAATCAAAATAGCGTAGCAACAGTTACAAATTCTGAATACTGATCTGCTCCAACTTTGACCAACACCAATAGATAAGAAACCCATGTGATATTGATCAGAATATCAATATATCATGACAGATCAAAAAGTCCAACTTCATTATAAATAGATGAGTAAACAACAAACTATCTCAAAGTTAAATTTCATATCAACTAAATAGAACAGCAACTAGTGGTTTCATCACAAACTAAACTATGAAATGTTACATAAACTAAAATTATTGTTAAATACTTGCACTATGTAACTAAAAAAAGTTAAACGACAGTTCAAAATTCACATGGATTTAAATTAAACAAGGAGAATACACACAAAAATACCAAAATATTCTATACAAAGTACATATAGACTTAAGCCAATGAGCTTAGCCAAAGTGATGTATCTGCTAGAAGTATAAAACTTTAATCAAAAAACAAACAATAAACAAATAATTCACATGCTCAAACTTATCGAAAATTCAAAATAAACAGTTTCGCGGTTTTGCACTATTACATAAGAGAATGTAATATTTGATAGATTTTTGTCTTTGATAGATTTTTATCCTCAACAACAGAATGAATATGCAATACCGCTTTGTATCCAGCAGTAAAGATGGCCTATAATACAAACAAATGAAATTCGTATAAGCAACTACAGAATACAAGTTATAAATAGTAGAGCAGCATCAAGAGGAAAAAAAACATAGTTGAAACAGCATACGTTATCCAGCAACTCAAGAATATGCAACTGAGCAATGAACTCATGAACTGCTGTTATTGGTTTTTCTGCATAAAAAAGAAACCTCAAATAAACATTAATATGGATAAACAAATATACCAACTATGTAAAGACCACAAAATATAAACCCATCCAGTTAACTTGACTAAGGAAACATACATTCACAAGTTTGCCTAAAATCGGGATCTGATGGATGATATGCTTACCTATTGTAAACAATGTGATTGTAGGTTGGAGTGTTGGACTATAAGTTAACCAAATTGTTATAAAACATAATAGGTTTTTTTTGGTAATATTATTATATAGAAAAAGAATCAAACTTCTAAGTAATTGGATGGATCCGAGCTCTTCTCAAACTTATGATTGATAATATACAATTGCATCAAGTCATATAAAAGAATTAGTGACAGAAGACTGAATAACTCAATTATAGATACCAACATTTGCATGATTAAATAGAAATAGAAAGCATACCGATACTGCAAAGTACAAATCCCGATAATATGTCATCTTCTTCGATCCCTGAGACTCGGACTCGTAGATTCTCACCAGGCCCTGCACTCCTCACTTTATCTTCATCAATATAAATGGCAAGAACTTTAACTTGAACCTGCAGATATATATATGCAAAAGCTTATATTATACATTAACATTCAAAGTAAAGAGAATACAAGAAAACAAAAGTACAAAAACATATCATAGAGTACAGACCTTGTTTGGCATAATCAACAGGCTATTCCCCTCTCGCACACTACCAGATTCCACTTTCCCCATAACAACAGTCCCCATGTCTTTAAACTTGTCAAAAATAGGCATTCTGAAAATTAAACAGCGGAGACGATAATAAGTAACTTATATTGATACTATTCACTTGCCAAAATATTTCCTAAAGTCAGCAAACCGGAACACAAATTCATTACGTGCAACAGAATAATGAAATATCCCACCATAGAAACAACAGGACGATATCATACTTCATTAGGGGATGTCTGCAATTGCTTCTGAAACTGATTATGTGTGAGTAGCTTTCTTAACGTTGTAATCACTAGATCAGTTGGGTGTATGACAGATTCTGCCTATCAGATTTTATAGATGAAAAAAAAAAAAAAAAAAAAAAAAAACAGACATCGGGTATGTTTGGCGAAATGGGCTGGGGCTGGGGCTTATATTATAAGCCATTAAGCGAAAACAGAAATTTGTATTTTCATAAACTTGTTTGGCAAATTAGCTTAGGCTTGAGCTTATTATTGCTAAATTACTAAAAAGGACATAATTAAATAAACTTAATAGTATATGTTTGATATTTTTGTGGGTAAATAAGTGAATTAATAATTTAAAAGCCCCGGTCTAAAATTTTTAGCCTCTTTTATTGGGCTAGGGCTTATAGTTTTAATAGCCTCCACGAACCTCGATGCCAAATGAGGCTTATTATACAAGCTGGCTTATTTTAAAAGTTTAAGCCCCCGTAAGCCCAAATAAGCCCTCCCAAACACACCCATCATCATATACTATTTAGATATTGAATTTTAACTAAAATCAGAACTATTGAAAAACTGTATATTCTTTGTAAAAGTACACTAAAAAACTATTTATTAAAAAAATACATTTATTAATATCATTAAGAATGAAAGTATGAGTAATAAAGTAATGATCACTTGACATGTTCACCCCAAAATAATTAAATAATCAGAATCACTACATCCAAACACTAGATTTTCATGATGGATATCCAAACAACCCCCTAATATAACTTCTGCAAAGTCTGCTGAAGATCCAATAGAAAGACAACAGGAAAAAAAATAGCCCGGAAACGGGTTAAAATGAAGTACATAGAAATAAGAATCAGATGTGATACCTGAATGGACCTTTAGGATCACGTAATGGACCTTCAATAACATCAAGAGCTTCAAATAGGCATTGACCATTCCACCATGGACACACACTTTTCTCCACTCTCGTTTGCATGTTGCTACCATGAAGACCAGATACTGGAAGAAACTGGATATCTACATATAGAAAACATTTCAATCATTTACATGTGAGGGAGGACCTAAATACAATAGGCTGAATCAAAAATTCTGCAGAACCATGAAAGAAAAAAAAAATAGAGTATGCAACATTCTTTATATATTTTCCAAGTCAAAGACACCAGACAACGTGAGGCTGATTGTGAATACTAATGTAAACCTATCTTTTCCTATCATAGTATCAGCTTCAAGCAGCAAAAGACTGCTTATCGGTATTTCTCTAACTAGATGACAATATTCATAATAACATGGCAGAATATGTGGCCAAGCACATTTTTTCATCCACATTTCACCAGTAAGAGTTCAATGACTTCTTTTACAAGATACACAATGTTATACAGAAATTAAAATTAAAAGATATGTATAATTTCTACTCTGTTCTAACAAATTTTAAGAACATGACAAGATTTATGAGAAAAATCTTTTAAAGCTTAATGTTTGAGATAAACTTTATATGTTGTTGGTGATGACACCTTTTAAAACGTGACACTTGCCTATAATCAGATAGGTGAACAGACAACTAATCTTAATGAGCAAAAAAAAAAAAAAAAAAAGTGTAATATTTGTGATTACCTTTCTTCACGTTGTAGCCTGACGACTTCAGAAACGGAACCATTTTAGATTCAATTTCATCATACCTGTAAAAATAGAAAGAAATTAAGAAAACAAAACAAAAACAAATTCATGCGATGCAACAAAGAGAATAAAAACAAAAGCAAGCACCTCTCCTTTGACCAGTTAACAGTCGGATCATCCATTTTATTGACAACAACTAGCAGCTTTAAAACACCCAAAGTCTTTTCAAGTTGTACATGCTCACGAGTTTGTCCACCTCTCTCATACCCAGTTTCAAATTCCCCTTTTCGAGCAGATATAACCTGAGAGAATGTTATAAATATAGATATTCTGTTTTACAGTACAAATGAAGAATTTTTAAAAAGCATAAGTCTTTACCAGTACACCAATGTCGGCTTGAGAAGCACCACTAATCATATTCGGTACATAACTTTTGTGGCCCTGAAAACACCAAGGATGCATTGTAAATGCCTCTTTTAACCAAAAAGTATATATATCACAGTGAAACGGCAGTGATGTTACAAATCTAAAACACGCATGCATAGTTCGTGATAGAGATTTTTCAAGAGAAAGCTAATTACAAATATGTGTATTGTCGTATTGTATGTATGTTGTTCTAGAGACATAAAGACATGTCTATACATCATTTATGAAGTATGAACTATCGACACAAGGTAAATCTAGACATATGTAACGTAGGTTGTCCTAGAAACAAAGACATTCCTATACATCACCATGGAGTATGAATTATAGACTCAAGAAATTTCAGAGGAAGAAATGTATTCACAGATCTAGAGTAAATCCAGAATCTTGGTGAAGAAAAAAAGAAAACGCTAGTCGGCCAAAAAAACTGAGCGAAAATAGGGTCTAAAACTGTAACCTAACAAAACAGATAATTTATCCAAATATATTGAACTATTTTGAACGAAGATACCCTCATCAGCATGTATGCCGCCTCCAAAGAAAATATTAACTATGGAAGCTAAATATATATTGTTATTATGTTGTAACTTATTGGTAAAGTTGTGCCAAGCAAATCAAATAATCTACCGGTGCATCCAGTATAGTGAACCGTGTAGTCTCTGTCTCAAAATGTGCTCTGCCAACTTCACTAATTAATTTGTATCTATAACTTATACATGTATAAATTTACTCACCAACTGTAGGGAAGCGTCTGCAGTTCCGTCAACACCAGAAGCGATGACTTGAAGTGTTTTCGCTCGCGAGATGATTGAGGGAAACAACTCCATCCATTTAGCCTGAAATACCCGAATCACGAAATTATATGACTTAAACAGTACAAAATCTTTTTTAAACTTCAACCCAAAAAAAATATTTAATTAACATGATAAAGTGACATACTGCATCAAGAAAAGCATCAACCAAGGTGATACTGTTAATAATGACGACTGTGCTCGCACGAGAAGCTTCAAAACTCAACCCATTAAGATCACTTTTCCGAGTAAGCGGACTTGGAAACATCTTAGCATGTTCTTCAAAATTAAGCACTTCTTTGCCAGCATCATTAATCGGAATCCAAAGTGGTCCACCAAGCCTGCACATCTTAACAACTTCATCCATGAATGATAGTGCGTAATTGGCTGCAATAGGCTTTTCCTCGTCCATGATGATTAGGCCATTGGCAGCAGCAAAATTGTGGCCTTCAGGTACCATTAAAGGATTGATCTGCATCATGCAGTTTGGCATGCCCTCTTGATCATATGGTCTTGGATACATGTTCATATCCAAATCCAGGTTAGATGTCATCAATGGAGGTAAATGACCCTGTCCATGTGCTTGCATTGGATTATTCCCACAGAACTGACTCGCGATAGCACATACACGATCCAGCTGCGCGAAAACATTAATTCCAGTTTTAGTTACAAACTTATAATAAACAGCATTTATAGAAGATTAAAGATGTTCTAATGAAAATTGTTAGGCGCTTGATTCATCTTCTAGCACTTGCTCATAAAAAGATAGATTATGCAGAAACATAACTGTTGATATGTACATATAAAGTAATTTTAGCTAGCATAGAAAAGACTTAAAACTATAGTGAAACATTATAACGGTATAATTTTGTAATAAATAATTTGATAACAACTCTTATATACTCATCGTAGATGTCGCGTGATTTATTCAATTTAGGAAGAACTAACTAATGAAACAAGTACCAAAAAAACACCCATTCTGCGCTCGCTTGAATGTATTATAATGCTCAATCCAGCAATTAGTTGCTACACGACAAGAATTAATGACTGAAGCACAAGTAGTAATGCATCAATGATCTCAAGCGTGTCGAACTTACAATACTATTGTACTCCCATTCTAGCATCTTGCTAACTTTACTGAAACTCGCCTTAATGCCTCAACGGTCTCTAGACAAGAAAATCTAAAACATTAAATATAATTAGGTACCTCCTCTTTGAGACGAGCATTTTCCATTCGAAGTTGTTGCTCATCAAAAGATATCGAAGTCCCTCCACAGTTTGAGCAAACAAGTGAACGCAATGCATTTTGCAAGCGTCTGTTCTCATTTCTTAAGTTATCATTATCATTTCTAAGAATAGCATTGTCCGACCGGTCTTGTTGTGCCTACACAACAAACATTAACCTAACGTAAGTAACATGAAAGAACATACACTGATAACGGAGTATAAATTCATGATGTAGATATATACCTTGGACCTCTCCTCCTCATTGGTATCCATGATATATGCCATGTACCTAGAATAAAGAATGATAGAGTAAGAAAATAACAAGAAAGGACAACAGAATCTAAAAAGAAGATGATCCGTGTAACAGATAAACTGTTTCACCTTAAATATATATAAGAACGTCTTTTTGGTTATTTTATCCATTACATACTTACAAAATAAAAGTATCTCGTACACTAAACAGCTAATTAATGACTATTAAAACTAAGCAATATTTCCTGCAACACATTTTGCAGCACAGAATTGTGACGTTCAAGGTCAACAAAGTCTTACCAACTCTCTCTACTTTTATCCTTGGCTTCTTTTTCATACTTTTGGATCGTCCGCTCATCAACCTGGCCGCTAAGGTATAATATCTGGCCTCCAATTGTAGATTTTCTAGCATCTGCAGACCATATGAATAGATAAAAGTATTAGATAAGTACTTTCTAAATAGATTGTGAGAATTATCAATATCAAGCAACTATCTCTAAGTTGCCACACGGATACAATTACCAAAGGCAAAAACATAGAATGCGGCAATGCGCACATAACAAGAACAGAAGAGAGAGTTTTAAATCAATTGATCCTAACTGAATGACTTGAAAAAAATGAACATACCAACGTGACCAATGAAAACCACATTCAAGTGACGCTTCTTATTGCCCTCCGCAACCTCCTCAATATCCATTAGATACTGAACAAAATCACCTTGTCCTAACAGAAGATATCGCTTAATAGCAAGACAATGTTCCTTAAACCTATAACGATTGTAAACAACATCCATTAAATGCTTATCTATTCTCCTAGCAGCTTCAGTGACTAATGACTTGAGTGCATCGGTTTCACCATATCCAAGACCCCCTCTCCTAGTTGTCGTCCCTGTGGCAGCTGCAGCTTCTGTTGCTGCATCAGCCCAACTACGATCTTCACAACAAACTCTAAGGAAATTAATGGACTTAACTGTTCTTAGTATACGTCTAGCAAGTGACGGAGATATAAAAGACGGAAGCATTGCAGAATGCAGCCTATAACCTTCCCTCGACAACGACTCGGCTTTAACCGACTGCCCCAAAACAAAAAACTCCTAAAAGATATCTTCTAACTCCCCTTCCAAAACCCAACTCCTAACCATCTAAAAAAGAGGCGAACACACCCTACGAAGCAACCGTTTCATAAAATCATGCAAAAGCGGATCACCATGTTGAGCATGCATATGAATCGCTCCAGCATTCAAACTCTTACAACTATCAACCAAAACCGCCATCAACCTCATCTTCACCATCGGCTCAGCAAACCAAACCAATAACCTCCTCAACGACAAATAATTCCCACCACCCCCTCCCTCCGACACCAACGGAATCACATTCATCACCTGCGCTTGCAAAACTGCTAACAACTTATAATACTCCCCCAACTCATCCTGCAACGCTGCACAAAACGCTTGCCCAACCGTCCCAACATCCTCATCACAAAACCTCTCAACACTCTCGTCAACATACCCTTTCACCTTCCTAAACAACCAACCTAACTCACACAATTTCCTCACCATCAGCCGCACACTCTTCCCTACCTTAATCGAATCCGGCAATATATACCCATCCACACTCTCGTCAAACAACACATACCTCCCGTCAATCCCTTGACATGCATACAACACATCCCTCACCAAAACCTCCTCAGTCACATTATTGTCCTCCTTCACATACTCCCTATACGCCAAATCTCGTAAATTCTCACTATCCTTCGCCACAAGCAAAACTCCTCCCCCTCCCCCATTACCCACATTCCCATCCTTTTCACTTTTTCGGCTCGTTTCGGGGTGGAATAAAACTGGGAGGCCATCGAATACTGTCTTACTATCCTGGGAGATGGTTTTAAGCAAATAAAGTAGGGCCCACTTATTTTGAACAGACCCAGGACCAGTTTTATTACAAAATTTGGAATAGAGATCTGCAAAAGATAAAGCATCGGATAATTTACCTTGTTTAACTAAAAGGGATTTGATTGATAAAGCAATTGAGGATTCATCTGGGGTTATTGAAGGGGACATACGGCTGGTTAAGATACGTGTGACGTATTTGATTGTGTTAGGGTTAGGGTTTGGTGTCAGACGGTGGATTAGTTCGGTTATTAGATCTCCTACGCGGTGGTCGGAGGAGGAGGAGGAGGAGGACATGGTAGTTTACGGCGGCGATGTGAGTGAGTGAAGTGAAGGGTGGTGTTTGGTTAGATTTGATTTTGGTGAGTGAATTGTGGGCGCGGAAATGCTTTTTATTTTGGTCCAGTCCGTCTGGTTTTTAGTAGTACGAGTAATATGTGAAATGACAAAAAAACCATCTGTACAATATACGGTTGCCCAACAAATATAAGTTGCCCAAAAAATACTACCGTACAATACGAGATTATACGAGTTGCCCTGGGCTAAGGGGGGAATTTTTTGAGATCGGGCTAGATACTCTTAGCACTTGGGCAATCGGGCTATTTTAGTAATTATCCCTTTAAAACGATGGAAAAATTATGTCTCCCCCTCAACACGTGTTCAAAAATAATTAGTGATATTAAAAAAAATGAACAAAGTGTTGGATAAGGGTTTGTACTTGCATTTTTTTTTTTTTTTTTTTTACAAAGATAGTTTAGATATTTGACTCATTTATTTGTTTTGGAGAAAATTTGTCAATTCTTGAGGAGTCAAACATCGCATTCCAATTTGGTGAACCAATTTCACAAAACGATCATGAGGTAAGGCTTTCGTGAAAAGATCTGCCAATTGGTGTTCCGTTCCCACGAAATACAACTCAACAGTACCCTGCTCTACATGCTCCTTGATGAAGTGATATCTGAGAGCGATGTGTTTGGACTTGGAATGTTGGACTGTGTTGCACGAGATAGCGATAGCACTTTTGGAGTCACAGTACATCGGAATTTTGTTGAATATGTAACCATAATCCATCAGTTGTGATCGCATCCAAATGATTTGAGCACAACAGGCAGACATGGCTACATACTCTGATTCTGTGGATGAGAGAGACGTACAATCTTGCTTCTTGGACTGCCAGGACACCAGCTTATCACCTAGGAATTGAACACCACCGGATGTGCTCTTTCTTGTATCAATACATCCCGCATGATCCGCATCTGAAAAAGCAGTTAGTGCAAAACCAGAATCCTTTGGATACCAGATCCCCAAATGAATGGTTCCCTTGATGTATCTAAGGATTCTTTTAACAGTAGATAAATGTCTTTCTGTTGGGTTAGACTGATAGCGTGAACACAAGTATGTGGCAAATACAACATCCAGTCTGCTAGCAGTGAGATACATGAGAGACCCAATTATACTACGATAATTTGTAGGATCAGTGGGTTTCCCATGTATGTCAGCATCTAGCTTCGGGGATGAGGAGGACATTGGGGTGTTATAGGTGTCACTAGTTGTCATGCCATGTTTTTTTAATATCTCTTGTGCATATTTGGACTGACTCAAGAATATACCACGAGGTGATTGGTGAACTTGTAATCCTAGGAAAAAATTTAATTCACCGATCATGGACATCTCAAAGTTTTGTTTCATAAGTTTTGCAAAAGCATTTGAGTACTTTTTATGGGTAGACCCAAAAATGATGTCATCCACATAAATTTGTACGATGAGAATGTCCTCCCCGTGTTTTTGTATAAACAGATTCGGGTCCACAGATCCTTTAGTAAAATGATTAGCAAGCAAGAATGCAGCAAGTTTATCGTACCATGCCCTCGGGGCTTGTTTAAGGCCATAGAGAGCTTTCTTAAGCCTGTAAACGTGTTGTGGATGTTCTGGATCGACGAAGCCCTCTGGTTGTGAAACATACACCTCTTCACGAAGTTGTCCGTTCAAAAATGCTGTCTTCACGTCCATTTGGTAAACTGTGATGTTCTTATGAGCCGCGTACGCCAGAAACATTCGCACTGCCTCAAGCCTAGCCACTGGAGCAAAAGATTCCTCGAAATCAATTCCCTCTTCTTGGCTATACCCTTTAGCAACCAACCGAGACTTGTTACGAATAACCGTTCCTTCTGCATCCAGCTTATTTTTCCAAATCCATTTTAAGCCCACAACATAAACTCCATCTGGTTTTTCAACGAGTTCCCAGACTTCCAATCTTTTGAACTGATCCAACTCCTCTTGCATTGATTCAATCCAATTATCGTAAGTCATGGCCTCTTTGATATTTTTTGGTTCAGCTTGACAAACGGTGAGAGCATAAATGTAGGTTTCACCATCTGTGTGGAGTTTCTGTCGTGTCATAACTGGTTTATCTGGATTGCCAATCACATTAACTAACGGATGATCCCTTGTCCATTTATGAGTAGATGGGTAGTGTTGAATGTTGTTGTGATGATATGACGGGTCCATATTGCTCGAAGATGATTCTCCGGTATCTGGAATGGTTGGTGGGGGAGCAAATGGATTAAAGAATGCGTTCCCGTCATATCCTGATGGTGTTGGAACATTGTTAGAAATGGGGGATGAATCTTCAACTGCTGGCTGAGGTGTTTTCTCCATTGATGATGATGGTTCAGGTTGTGGTGCATCGGTAGCAACTACTGTAGATGTAGATGCTGATGGATCAGGTGCTTGATGTGAGAGTTGTTGAGCAGCGGAACTGGTGGAAGCATCTGATGCACTAGTAACACGAACATCATCGAACATTGGTGCAAACAAATCTTCCAGATCCTTCCTGTTGAAAGGTAGGGGTGCAGCCGAAGATTCAGGGAAGTTGAGACAGTTATGTGCGGGTTCTAAGCGGTCTTGCTCAGAAGCCACTTCAGTGAGTTCATCAAAATTAGCGTGTATGGTTTCTTGAATATCCCCAGTCCGACGATTCCAAATTCTGTATCCCTTGGAGTTCTCACAGTATCCAACAAATATCCCAATATCTGCTTTAGCCTTAAGTTTACCAAGATCATCTTTATCATTTTTCGGATAACACAATGCTCCAAAGACGTGAAAATAGTTGATGTTTGGTTTTCTTCCTTGTATAAGCTCATATGGTGTCTTGCTGTGTCGTTTGGTGATCATGGCACGATTCTGAGTATAACAAGCAGTATTGACAGCTTCAGCCCAAAGATAATCCGGTAATTGAGCATTGATTAACATAGTTCGAGCTGCTTCCACGAGCGTACGGTTTCGTCTTTCAACTACACCATTTTGTTCTGGAGTGCGAGCTATTGAAGTCTGATGAACAATACCATGTTTCTCAGTGAATTCCCGAATGATTTGATTCTTAAATTCAGTCCCGTTTTCTGTTCTGATGATGCGGACGGTGTTGCGGACTTGAACTTGAATCTTTGTGAGAAACGTGATGAGGATAGAAGGAACTTGATCTTTAGTCCGAAGAAAATAGACCCAAGTCCATCTTGAGTAGTCATCCACTATTACCAGAATATACTTATTCCCGTTAATACTCTGAACTCGCATCGGACCACACAAATCCATATGAAGCAGTTGTAGGACATGGTCTGTGTTGTGTTCTGTTTTGGGAGGAAAATGAGCACGATGACTTTTCCCTTGTTCACAAGCAGAACACAAGTGATCCTTGGCATATCTGAATTTTGGTAAACCGTCAACTAATTTCTTCTTGGCAAGGTCAGTGATGGTTTTAAAATTGAGATGAGACAATCTTTTGTGCCATAACCAAGCCTTTGTGGGATGAGCCTTGGAGAGTAAACAAATAGGAGTAGACGCTGTCATGCCTTCAAAGGAGATAGTATACAGACTGGTTCCGCGTTTCCCTTTCATGAGGTCGTTGCCTTGAAGATCACGAATAAAGCAAGTTTTCTCCCTGAATGCTACTTCCAAGTCTCCATCGCAGAATTGTCCCACGGAGAATAAATTATGACCAAGGCCTTCAACATAATACACACGGCTGATTTCGATGTTCCCATTAATGTAATCCCCATAGCCCATAATTGCAGCGAAGTGATCATTCCCGAATCTGACCGTTCCGATAAACTTAGCAATAAAGTTTTGAAGAAGTTTGAGATTGCCGGTCATGTGTCGGGAGCACCCGCTATCAACAATCCAAAGGACGATTTGAATCACCTGCATCACAAACATTGGAAACAGGTGGAGATTGGATAACGGTTGGATCCGCTGGGTTAGTAACACAAGAGGTTAGTACTTTAGGTAACCATTTAAAACCAAAAGTGTGCTGTAACCAACGTTGCCAGGTCCAACTAGTCTCTGCCTTTTTCCTAATGTATGCACTAGGTGACTTTGTAGTCTTGGATTTGGGCTTGTCCATATTCTTCTCAGAAACATCTAGTGGGGGCATTCCTAAAATGGACTTTGCACTGGTTTTAAGCCTAGAGGAAGCGCCACTAGTTCGTTTCTTTGTCTTAGTCAGCAAAGTTTTAGCAACACATTTTGTATGATCACCAGATAATATGCTATTTCGACAAAAAACACAAGTAGCATCAACCAAAACATCTTCATTAATATTTAAAGATTTATCATCTGTTACATCAATCTTAGAACTAGACTCAGATAAGTGTAATTCTATTTCGGATGTTACATTTGTCTTATTCAAACTACTAACTGGAACTTCTTCAAACTTAGATAACTCCTGCCTAGGTTTCTTGACTCTATTCTTCCTCTGTTTCTTGTAAGTCTTGGAATAGCTGACCTTAGGTGTGGTTTCTAGTCCTGTGGAAGTACAAGTAGCTGAATTAGTGGTTACATCAGATGCTTGGGTATGTTCTTTGTCCACTACATACATCCCTGGGGCAATCTTATGAGTATTTGTTTTGCCTGTGTCTAAAACTCTGATTTTCTTCTTCAAATCAATAATGATGTGTTGGAACTCTTGATTTTGTGAATCTAATTTTCGATTGAGGCGGACTGTGTCATTTCGGTTTTGAAGAATTTCATCCAATTCCTTTTCATTTTCAAACAATTTAATTCTTAAGAAAGCTTTTGTTTCCTTAAACTTTTCAGGAACATGAATGTTTTGAAATGATAAAGATGCTATAAGATGTTGAAATTTAAGTTCAAATTCAACACTCTGTTTTTTACACCAGTCAAGCCTTTGTTGAAGATTAAAAACTTTGTTTTCCACATCATTGTTGATCTGTCGAAGAATCTCATTCTCATGTACCAGATTATCAATCTCCATACGCAACATCTTACTATCCACAGCATGATCATTCACAAGTAAAGCATTACCAGATTCATAGAGCGAATTCATAATCACAGACACCACGTCATAACACAAAACCTTTTCCAAGAGTCGATCATTTTCTTTTTCTAAAAATTTCTTTTGAAGTTTTTGACGTTGAACCTTGTCATCTTTAGCTTTAAAAATGGTTTGCATAGATGCTAGTTCCGTTTGTAACTCCTCTTCCCATTTTGTGGCGCATTTCTTCAGATTTCTGACATGAGGAAGAATTTTCTTTTGAAGAATCTCTTTCTTTTCTTTTTGAACAGGAGAAAGAAAAGAAGAGACAGGAATTTGAGAACTAAACTCAATTTCATTCTCCAAAAGAGAAATGTCGTCCATAAATGTCTTAAAATATCGAAGAACCCGACATTTTGGAGGCATTTGTGGATCAGCAAGATCCTCTGTCAGACAATCTTTGAAATGTACAGCAGTCGTGGGGACAGAAGTTATAGACGAAGGAGCACTTATGTTTGTGTATGTTAACGTTTGTTCTGGATGGTCCTTAGGAGGAACAAATGATTTGCTCAAATGAGGTCGTGCATTATAATCATAATGTATCTTTGAAAATTTTGGTTGGGAATCTGATCGACCCTCAATCTTGTTTGCAAGAAAAACAGTTTCTTCATCAACAGAATACATAACAACACGTTGAAAGGTATCATCTAACAGAAATGTTGCATTGTATAACTTGGGATTTTCTTTGAGTGCTTTGTGTAAATTACGGGGTGTGTCACTTCCAAGTGCAAAACTTACTCCTTTAGGACTCGGTTTCACAACATTTTTTTGAATTTTTTTACAGAATTACCCGTTTTATACACAACGTTTTGAAATTCCTTGAGTTTGGTTTCCAAATCCAGAATTTGATCAAGATATGAGTCAACACGTTTCCTAGTGGCTTGCTTTTCTTCAAGAAGATCCTGCTGAGAAGTTGAAAGCTCAAATTGAGTTTTTAACAACTCAGAAGTTAAAGTATCAATTTGTTTTTTGAATTCAAATTGATCCTTTTCTTTTTGAGAGAGAAGCTCAGCTTTGGCAACGGTTAGCTCACGAACTTGACTTTCTAAATTTTGAACCTTTACATATTCTTGTTGAAAAGCTATTTCAAAACCTTTTTCACGTTTATCTTGTTTTAGATAACCCGAAAGTTGTAGTTGGTAGCACTCATTATCCTTTGTTAACAATGCAATTTTATCTTTGAGCTTCTGATTAATGTCATTGCATTTATCTATTTGTGACTGGGTGGTCAATAACAAGGCCTGTAATTCCGAATCTTGATCAGTCAAAGGATCTGTTTGATCAAGATGATCACAATTGTCATCATCAATGGGATCATCAAATGAAACAACGGTATTATCATCATCAAATGATACAACCGTGTTGATTTGATCATCGAATGGGGATGAGAATGAATCATGTTGATCAAACGTTTCATTTGTAGATGAAGATGCAGCTGGTAAAGCAATTTCATGGATGAGACATGTAGGATCCGGTACCTGAGAAAGACCATCGGTATCATAGACCGGGCCTGACTCGGACATATTCATTTCTTGCATATTAGCCATAAGCATGACTGCAGCATTTGCCTCTAGATCCTCCATTTCATCATCTGATTCCACATTAGCCATAAAACTTTGATCATTCTGAGTCAACCTTCCAGCAGCCTTTTCATCTTTGAGTGCCATCAGAAGAGCCTCTTTGTGATAAGCACTGCCCATTGTTCTTGGCTTCGGACAAGCATTTGCCATGTGACCGTTCCCCCCACAGTTGTAACATGTGATAGACGTATTTGCAATGCCTCTCTGAACATTCCCAACATTCGAATTTCCTCTCTGATCATTCCCCATATTGTTTCTGTTTGCCCCTGCAGTATTGAACCTATTTCCTCCTGACTGAACCCGTTGAGTACCATATCCACGATTTCCCGAACCATATTTGCCTGAAGACCTGTTTTGAATTTCTACTCTGCCATCATTAACAACTGCCTGATTTCTGGTATTAGATGATGATCGAAGACGGTTGTTGGATTTGGTGAATCTGCCAAATACTTTAGCAATCAATCCAAATGCTTCATTCAGTGAGTTGAAAGCATCCTCTTCTTCATCATAATCTGCATTTGAGTACATTACTGAATCGGTGTTGTTGTATGGAACCATCTGGTTATCAGAGTATTGTTGTGGTGCTTCATAGGAAATGATTTGATTATGAGGTTGGGGTGGAAGGTTTGGTTGAAAAGATGATTGGCCAAATTCCTGGTGTGGTAAAGAGAAGTTAGATTGAGCAACGAGAGCAAGTGAGTTTGATGTTGGTGCGGGTGTGAAACCTCCTCGTGCTGTAATTTCTTTATCCACTTCTGATTGATGTTGTCTGAGGTAATCATACATAAGTCCATATTTGACATCACCAATTTTCTTTGTCTGCCTTACAAAAGTTGCATACTTCTGCCATTCAGGACCAAGACATCCAAGGAATTTGGAGTTGACAGCAATCTTTGGTAACTTTATATCATGACGATCAAGGTCATTGATAATGTTGGTGAAACGGTGGTAGTAAGATTCAATGGTTTCCCCTGGTTCCATGATGAAGTGAGTGTACTCCATATACAATTTAGACTCAAGATCTTCCTGGTTTAACTCTGTTCCTTCCATGAGAAGATGAACATGTTCCCACATATCTTTGGCTGTCTTTTGAGCATCAATACTTCGATAGATAGGATTGGGAATCCCTTGAAGTATGAAAGACATTGCCAATTGGTTTGCTTCTTGTTGTAATGTTTGCTCAGTTGTGTAGTTGGCAACAGGAGTGGGAGTGGTTGTTTCTTCTCTCTCTGAAGTTGCTGGAACAACAGTAGCTGGAATAGGATAGGGTCCTTCTTCAATGACTTTCTTGAGGTATTGACCATGAGGTTTTTTGAGTTCAACGAATCTGAGGAATCTACTAGCCCATTGCACGTAGTTACCCGGAGTTAGCATTGGTGGAGTTTCTTGACTTCCAGCTTCATGACGTGATTGCTGACTACTAATTGCCTCACACATCTTGTTAAACCAATGAGGTTCCCTGGAGTAGGAAGAATAATTCTGCAGTTGTTGATTCTGTTGCATGATCTGTTGTGGGGATACTTGTGGTGGAGAGAGAAATTGATGCTGTTGCACGAATGCTTGTTGTTGTTGATACTGAGGATGAAATTGCTGTTGTTGTGGATGTTGCTGTAGCTGGTAGTAGTAATTGAAATGAGGTGGTTGAGACATATCTGGATCTTTAAGATAATTAAGATATGTGTTGATGATATATGTTAAGTTGGTTTAGAAATCCAAAGATTTTGTCCAAATGCGATAAAGTACTATTCACCAAATGCGATAGATCAGTTCACCAAATGCGATAACTAAGTGCGATAATGACAGTTCACCAAGTGCGATAAGATCAGTTCACCAAGTGCGATAAGGACACTACACCAAATGCGATAACCTTCAATAGCGATAACGAAAGTAGAAAAATGCGATAAAGCTATAAAGTGCGATAAATGATGACAATTTAAATATGTTATCTTAAAGTGCGATAAGTTATAGCAAACTGCAATAAAATATCAGACAGCGATAAGATAAGATATCAAACTGCGATGATTTATGGCAAATGCGATAGATTTATCACAAATCCAAGTTCGATAATTCTCAACTCTTGTACAAGAGAAGAGAAGCAACTAAGTCGAAGTATTACAACTTTCTAATACAAGAAAGTACAATACTGAGTCCCAAATGCGATAATTGAAGATCTCCCAAATGCGATGAAACCCTAATTTATCTTGATTCGAACTGCGATAAAACCCTTAGATATCTTGCAACTGCGATGAAACCCTTATTTATCTTGATTGCCAAATGCGATGAAACCCTTATTTGTCGAAGTTCACTCAGAAACCAAAATATCACTTTTCATCAACTTTCCAATACGCTAATAATACGGATTACACCAAATCGTCCAAATAACCAATAAACTCGATTGTTTTTTACTTTAAACGATTAGTAATCAATAGATTTGATGAAGATTAAGCTTTAATAACGTAGAAAATATGAAAAAACGATGAAGATTAGTGAAATTTTGACGAAATCAAAGCTATTTTCAACAAAAACGAGAGTTTTCACGTTAAGATGTGAACAAAACTTTTCGATAACAATAAAACCAACGTAATTAACACTACTAATGATTTAAACACACAATCCTAATTATCCCTTGGCGTATGATACCACTTGTAGGTCATGTATAAATCTCAAACACACACTCGATAAGACAAATAAGAACTCGTACTACTACAATAGATAAAGCTACGTATGAGATGAAATAAGCTAATAAGCAAACTAAATAAGAGAAGAGAATAAGAAGAAGAATAAGAAGAGAAATGGAAGGCTTTCAATTAATCAAATGTTACTCGAGCAGAGCTTTCGCAATACACATCAAAAACCAACAAATAAGAATGTGTCCCATGCCTTCTATTTATAGGCAATGGGAGGGGAATAATTCTAAGAATATTCCCTTACATGTGATAAGAATAAACTAACTAATGTGACCGGTCCATGAACTACTAATGGACCGGTCCATAATTACAAACAATATAGTCCTTAAACGTGCAACATTTAATTTAAATGAACAAGACTTGTAATTAATTAAAACATGTTCCTAACAACAGTCGAAAACATAAAAAAAACGGACGAAAACATTAAAAAATGACAAAAACGTAAAAAACCGTTGAAAACGTAAAAAAGGAAAAAACGTAAATACAAGGACGAAAACGTAAAAAAATGGTCGAAAACGTAAAAAAACGGACGAAAACGTAAAAAAATGACGAAAACGGACTAAAACGTAAAAAAAGGTCGAAAACTTAAAAAAAATGGTAGAAAACGTAAAAAAATGGTCGAAAAAGTAAAAAAAATGGACGAAAACGTAAAAAACGTAAAATAAACGCATGAAAACGTAAAAACCCGTAAAAATAGGGACAAAAACGTAAAAAAAATGGACGAAAACATCGAAAACGGACGAAAACGTAAAAAAAATACGAAAAAGTAAAAAAAAATGGTTGAAAACGTAAAAAAAGGGACGAAAATGTAAAAAAACGGAGAAAAACGTAAAAAAACGTAAAAATAGGACGAAAACTTATAAAAACTAGCGAAAACGTATAAAAATGGATATTGAGAAGGAGGTGTAGGGTTTGTGAAAGAAGAGGTAAGAAGTGAAAGATAATGACTGAAATTTAGAAGAGGAAAAAAGTGAAAAGTAGTACTTATGTCTGCAAAAAAACAAACATAAGCCTCTGCCCTCCTGCAGACAAAAGAAGTGAAAAGGGGGAAAAAGTGCTTATTGCGATAAAACAAACGACACCTAGCCTTCTATTTATAGGCTTCAAATGAGATACAAGTTACCAAGTTGCATCGAGTTGATGAGATCTCAAATCTTCCAACTTGCATATCTTAAGATTCCATATCTTTCTAAGATATCATATCTTCTTATTATTGAGCCAATAATTAACAAATCTCCACCTTGGCGAAATATAAATTCCTTCAATCTTGCTGTCAACCATCGTTGGTGGAGTCTTCAAACAATCTTTAGGTTTTCAGAATATTGATCAAGTCCAAACAGTAATTGAACTTGATCCCAGCTACTGCTTTAGTCAACATATCCGCGGGATTCTTAGATGTATGGATCTTCTGGATTCTGACTCCACCTTCTTCCAGTATCTCTCGTATGAAATGATACCGAACATCAATGTGCTTCGTCCTTGCGTGATAAACCTGATTCTTCGCTAAATGAATTGCACTCTGACTGTTAGAATGCATCGTGACGAATTTTTGTTTAATTCCAAGTTCACCAAGCAACCCTTGAAGCCAAATTGCCTCCTTTATAGCCTCGGTAATCGCCATATACTCTGCTTTCGTAGTTGACAAAGCAGTAGTTGACTGTAAGGTAGACTTCCAACTAATTGGAGCTTTTGCCAGAGTAAAAACATAGCCTGTAGTAGATCCTCGCTTGTCCAAATCTCCAGCATAGTCAGAATCACAATATCCTACTACCCACTGACTACTTCCATGTTCGAATACTAACCCTACATCAATCGTGTTATGGATATACCGTAATATCCATTTAACAGCTTGCCAATGTCCTTTACCAGGGTTATGCATATACCTGCTCACCATCCCAACAGCATGACTAATATCTGGTCGAGTATATATCATAGCATACATTAAACTACCAACAACATTTGCATAAGGCACTTTCTCCATGTATGCCCTCTCTGCATCATTTTTCGGTGACATAGCAGCACTGATCTTAAATTGAGAAGCGAGTGGAGTACTAACTCGTTTTGTTTGCTTGTTGAACCTAAAACGTTTTAGAATCCTTCTCAAATATTTTTTTCTGAGTCAAACAGAGCTTCCTCAATTTTCTGTCTCTAACTATCTCCATGCCGAGAATCATCTTTGCTTCACCGAGACCCTTCATCTCAAATTCGCTTTTCAACCGAGTCTTTAACTTTTCAATCTCGTCTAGACTTTGAGAAGCTATCAACATATCATCTACATATAGAAGAAGATATACGAAGGACCCATCTTGTAGCTTTTTCAAATAGATACATTGGTTGTATTTGCTTCTTGTGTACTTCGACTCCATCATAAACTTATCAAATCGTTTGTACCACTGCCTTGGGGATTGCTTCAATCCGTACAACGATTTATGAAGCTTACATACTTCATGCTCTTTTCCAACAACTTTGAATCCTTCTGGCTGAACCATATAGATTTCCTCTTCCAAGTCTCCATGTAGAAATGCAGTCTTTACGTCCATCTGAACTAGTTCCAAATCCAACTGTGCTACCAAAGCTAACAAAATTATAATAGAGGAATGTTTTACCACTGGAGAGAAAACTTCATTATAATCAATTCCCTCTTTCTGAGCGTAGCCTTTAGCTACCAATCTTGCTTTGTAGCGAACATCATCCTGGCTAGGAAATCCTTCTTTCTTTGCATACACCCATTTGCATCCAATTGCCTTCTTCCCTTTTGGGAGGTTGGTTAACTCCCATGTCTGATTCTTCTCAAGAGACTGCATTTCCTCGCTCATGGCAATCCTCCACTTCTCGTTCTCTGAGTCTCGAACCGCTTCAGAGTAAGTAGTAGGAACATCATCAGCTGCAATTGAAGATGCACAAGCCACCGTATCATTAAGGCGAGCAGGCCTTTTAGTGTTTCTTTTGGGCTTGCTGGTAGCAATTGATTCATGTTGTTGCTGTTGAGGTTCTTCGGTTTGAACCTCCTCTTCTTCATAATCTCCTTCTACCACAGGAGAATCATCAACTGTTTCTCTATCATCTGGTACAATTATTCTTTCAAACTCCACCTTTTTGGGAGTTCCGTCTAACTGCTTATCATCCACCTTCTTCAACATGGTAGATTCATTAAAGGTGACATCCTTGCTAAAGATCGTTTTCTTTGTCTCCGGACACCATAGACGATAGCCTTTGATCCCAGAGGTGATCCCCATGAATAATGCTTTCTTGGCTCTAGGATCCAACTTTGATTCCTTCACATGATAATATGCATCGGAACCAAACACATGCAAGGAATCATAATCTGTAGCGGGTTTTCCATACCATTTCTCAAATGGTGTTTTCCTATCAATAGCAGTAGATGGCAAACGATTAACGAGGTGACACGCATACGTCACAGCTTCAGCCCAAAATTCTTTACCCAACCCAGCATTGGATAGCATACACTGAGCTTTCTCCAGCAAGGTTCGGTTCATGCGTTCTGCCACCCCGTTCTGTTGTGGTGTATGCCTGATAGTGAAGTGTCTGACAATGCCTTCATCTTCACAAAATTTTGTGAACTGCTCATTTTTATACTCTCCGCCATTATCTGTTCGGAGATGTTTGATCTTTCTACACGTCTGAGTTTCCATCATCTTTTTTCACTTGATGAACACTCCTAGCACTTCATCCTTTGTCTTCAACGTGTACACCCAAACTCTTCGGGAAAAGTCATCAACAAAGGTCACATAGTAGTGTCTCCCTCCTAAAGATCTTGTCTTTGAGGGACCCCATACGCCAGAGTGAACATAATCCAAGATACCTTGTGTCTTGTGGATAGCTGTCCCAAATTTCACCCTTGTCGTCTTCCCGTTGATGCATTGCTCACAGAGATCCAACTTACAGGAACTCACTCCTTTCAATAACCCTTGCTTTATGAGCAAATTCAAGGAATTTTCACCTGCTTGTCCTAAGCGCATATGCCATAGCTTTTGTGACAAATGGTAATTTTCCCTAATATTTGTATTCATTTTCTGTGACTAGAACACCTGACTAGACCGTTATACGTTTAAAACGGATAACAGACCTGCACTTATTGTCACCCGAAAATCTCACCATGGAATAGTGAAATAATATCATATTGCAATTTACTCACTATACTGTAGTGGGAAAGGGAGGTTATCCCAGTTTTCCACAGACTGACACCACACGCAACCAGAAATAAATCTGAGGTTAAGAAAATGTTAGTGAATAATTATGGACTCAGAAAAATATTCAAGTATTGCATAACGACTCTAAAAATATAAACTCTCATATTGGTGACGGTTCCAGGACGGATCCGAATTTGACACAGTTTAACGATACGCGGGTATCTAATTTGCCACACTTTAACTAATAACTAACTTACTACTTAAAATAAAAACATTACTTCTCCACTAACACATAAACCAAAATCTGTAACCCTATCTATAGTTTTGTCCGCCTTCTCCCTTCCCCCATAAACCTTCGATCTATCATCATCCCTCACCATAGCAGACGAAATTTCTTTTGACCTAGACGCTCTCGTCACTTTCACTAATCTTGAAAACCACCCAAGTCAACCATAGGATAACTCAATTAAGGTAGAAAGAACACCAAGTTGGAAACCCCGTTTCTCTAGATCCGAAAGCAACTATGGGGTTATTCACCATATTTATCTTTTTAAACCCATGTCCCAAAAGATTTCGAACCACACTCACATAAGGGTTCTGAGAATCACTCAAGGGAGAACAAGGATTAGTGGGATTGTGGTTCGGTTTGGGAGCAAGTTGGGTTTTTCGGATTGGAGTTTTGATTCGAGTTCATCATCCCTCAAAATAGTTGTAAGAATATGAACCTGTCATTTCAATTCCATTTATGTTAGATTGTTTTAGATCGAATAGGGAATAATTTAGGTTGTTCTTGTTAAAGTTTAGATCGAATAAAAGGAGATTTAGTCGCTGAATTTTATTTAGCTTCGATTTTAATCATAGTTCGAAAGTCGGATTGTTGTCAAGATATTTAAATGTTGTTGTTATTGTTATTGTGGCATAGGACCATAGTTAAACCTGTAAATGATTGTTAGATGTCGTTACTGTTGTTGTGGGTTAGGATTTAGGAGACTTGAGATTCAAGTTGTTAGTCAAGTGTTGGCTGTTATTGAGGTTGTTTTCCTTTGATGTGATCTCCGAGACCTAGGATAGACGAAGGTGTGGACTCAGTTGTTAAACCTGTTCTTGTAATTGCTATTAAAAACCTAGGTTTGATTCGTGTGATGTTGTCATCAATCCCTTGACTCGTTAGTAGATTCGTAGGATCTTGCTGAAAAGGACTCAAGTCGAAGTCTAGGAGGTTATGGCCAAGTCCATGTCAAGTAGGAATCACCTAGACTCCCAGAAGTTGGAGTTGAGTAGTACTCAACCCAAGAGCCTAGTCGAGACATGAGTTTTTAGTTCGTTTTGATGTCTAAACATTGGCCAAGAGTAATCCCAGGAAGAGAAATACAAGATTCCTTAGGCCAGAAATGTGAAATACTTGTGCATCATAGCACCAGGCCAGACCCAACAAAAGGGAGCTCACTTAGAACCCAGTACACAAGCCCAACCAACATCCTTTCTTGCATTAGCCCATCGGTGTAGCCTGTTAAAATCCTTCGACCCACAAGGCCCAAGGTTATTACTAGTAACTTAACCCAATAGCTACCCATTTTCCCCCTCCTCAACTTCAGTTGGGCCGTGGTCCAACAAATGTGCTTAAACACATACCTTTTCTTGACCAAAACCGGACCAAAATAACCAAAAACCCGACCAAAATGCCAAAAGATATTGTGTTTTTTGTGTTTTTGTATGTGCAGGGATGGATATCGTGAAAATTGACAAAAGACACAAGAAATCCGGGAAAACGAGCACGAGATACGGAATAGGCTCAGAACCAGAACCGGGAAAGTCATGCTTGGTCAAAATGTTAAAAATCGCCCTTAGATCAACTTTAAAGAATTGGCAATTTCAGTCCCTTGGCTTTCTAAAAATTGCACCTTTAGTCCTTAAGTAAAACCCTTAAAAAAATAATAACACTATCCGGATCCAAAACATTCCCTATCCCAAAGCCATCGAACCCAATTCATCTACTAACCCAACCCACTTAAATCCTAAACCCGGCCCACCTTAACTCTTACCAAAATCACCAAACCCTTTAACCCGATCCATCACCCAAATAAATAAACCACTCGGTCAAAACATTCCGGTCAAAGAAGTTAAATAAAAAAAAAATAATAAGCTAACTCACTTATCCCCCTTTCTCTCAAACGCGCCCAAATCCATCTTTTACCCAGAAATTATTTTCACTCGACGAACCCTAAAATCACCACACCAAAAATCAACACAAGTAAGGGCAATTTCGTACAATCACGAACTCCTAGAAGGGTCTGACAAGGGACTGACGATAAGAATGATACGTGGCAGCCCTACATTGGCTCAAACACCTCACTAAATGTGATCTAAGGGTCAAGAACGATTTGATGATGCTCAAGATGATCTAAGGGTGGATTAAGGCTGAAGATAGCACGAGGATCGCCAGCGTGGCAAGACCCAGAAGGTTCGGCTATAGTCTATAAATAGGAGAGGTTTTTCTCATTTTCGGTGTGTAATTTTTTAGATTAATGTTATGCTGCCAATTTTTCTTTTCAAATGTATTAGTGTAATTCATTGTACTCTTTGAATTTTTCATGAATGAAAATTAATTTTTAGTTTATGTCGATTCTTCATATTATGAGTTGATGTGTTGAGTTTTAGTCTAATAATTTCATTAGTAGCTCTTATAAACACTATTCAGATTAATAGTTTTTGTTATTATAATTTGTTCAAAATTCCAAAATTACTCTAAAAAATATATAAAAAAAAAATTAATTAGTTTAGTCAATCAAGCTTCAACAAGCTTGTTTTCTGTTTTTAAATGTTTCATTTAAGCTTACATAGCTTTTGTGAAACTTAGTATTGGCACTTCATTAGTTCTTCTCGAAAGCACCACAAGTCAACTGTGGTCAAAGGTGCATTGTTCAAAGGATATGGCAGTTTGGAGTGATAGTCTAGGGGAGATTTGGAAGCTCCTAGCCTGTCTAAAGACAGGCAAGCATAGTGAGACCCCTCTGTTGAGCTGAGGGGATTTTACATTGTGAGTTCTAGATTTCATTTTTATTCAATTATTGCATAAGTAGTTTAAAGTAGTGTAGATTTGAGTTTGCTAGTTTGTTACTGTTTATTGTTGCTTTTCCAGTATAATTGTTGCTTAATAGTGGTTGTTTGCTTTATATAATCATAATTTGAATAAGTTTAGTTGACTGCTGTTACATAATGTTTCATAGCTGCTTCAATATTGCATATTGATAATCTGTGGTAATTTGTGGTCTATGATCTTGTTTCTGGGTATGATTAAGGTTGCTTGCTCCTAGTTTCAGTTTATTTGATGGAATTTTAGTCTTGATCACTGGAAGTACAAAACAGTTTCATAGCAATCACTAAGAGGGAGTTTGGAACAGTAAGTTGTAGGCTTGTGTAATTGGAAACATTAGTTCACTCAGTTTTATAATAGTCTTAATAAAGTTTCACATCAGTAGTTTATAATTCAAAAGTCAAAATCAGTTGTTCTCTCTTAATCTGCTGTCATCTATTGCTAAATTGGACCTGAGTTGGGATAATTTGTTAGATATCTAGTTTAGGCTTGTTAGATAATTAATTAAACAGCTTAATTACAATTTGTTAAATAGATGTAAGTTGCTATATCTCACATTAGTCAACTATAGATAGCATTTTATCAGTCAAAAATGACCTGTGCAATTGGTGCTATGTGTATATGGCTGCTGAGTTTTTGGGTCCTTTTGAATGATCATTAGTGATTAGAATTTGATTTGGATTATTGTTCTAAGTAGCCTTTCAGCTTGTAATTTTAGATCAAAAAGAAAATCTTTATTTGGTGCTAAGTAGCTTACTTTTATTTAAGCTCAAAGTTTGCTTGGCTGCTAGATATCTGCCCTGTTTTTCAGTCATATGCTCTAGTTCATGAGTAGTTCACTTGCAATCTAATTGAGTTTAGTGAGAGATTAAGCTGTTTTCCAGCTTATTTAAGCTTGTTTGAGTTTTTTTCTTTTCATTAAAAGTAGTGTTTTGTTAGTTGTTAGTTGAATTTCAAAAGAAGAAAATTAAAAAAAAAATAGTTTAGACAATTTGTAGTAGCCTAGGATCGAACCTGGGTTACTTCTTAGTATAAAACGTTTTTCTAATTTCAGATTTTTCAAATCAGTTCGTAGGTTTCAAGTTTAACATGTTTAGTCCCTGTCTTTGTTTAAAAACGAGTTGAAAATTAAAGATAAGTTTTAAAAAATTACAATTCTGGTCCTTGTCGTTTATAAAGTCTAAAACAGTTTCAGTTTTTACAATTTTAGTCCCTCGGGTTTTATAAACTTTTATTTTATTAAATTTTCTTTTATAATTGAGTTTAGTTTAATTACATTTTCAGTCCCTTGAGTTTTTAGTCTTGCATTTTAGGTTTATTTCTTCACTATTAGTTTTATAAATCTCGGGATTAGCCCGGGATTTGCATTATTTGAATTTTCTTTGTGTGCTTTTATTTGTTATCATAGATTGCTTTTAATTTTCCATAATTTTAGTGTAATCAACACCAAAATAATCTTTCACGTCACTTATTCACTTCACATATTCGCGACTCCGATTCGACTTATTCGCCGTCAAACCTTCGTTGGGAGAACGACCCGGGGGAATTGTATTCGTTACAATTTCTTTGGACTCAAAAATAAAAATAAACAAATATATTACATCAAATAAATGGCGCCGCTGCCGGGGAAGGCTTGAAACGTTGTCGTTGATTCATATCGTATTTTGTGATTTGAAGATCCTTCCTTGGAAGTTATTGTTTTTTTTTTAAGAAAAATAAAAAATACAAAAATAAAATAAATAAAACACTTTTCCTAAAGTGTTTTCATTAATACATCTTAATAAACATCCTCGGTCTTCCGTTGAAGGAGGGCGGTTGTAAACCATTCCAAATAACAACAAAATAAATCGTGAAATTAAACGTTATCGGATTACTTTATTACTACAACCTAATTACGGGGTTTAAGGAAGCTTGACATTAAATTGTCGAGCTGAAGAAGGCGGGTTTTTAAGCATCTTCGGAGCTACCTTTGCCTTCCCGCCACGCTGCGCGTAGTTTTAAAGGAAACGGTTACGGTTAACGTAACGGTTACCAAAAAGAAAATAAAGTCTTTTGTTTTTCAATATATTAAAAAAGCCAAAAATAATTCCCAACCAAAAATACAAAAAGATTTTTGATTTTTATTTTTGTTTCCTTTTTGGTGTATGAACACCCGCTCATCTTCTCAAAATCTTATTTCTCCATTATCAAATCCCGAAAGGGTAATTCGACACACACACCGTGCTCATTTCCCAAACGTTGAAGAAATGAACGACGATCAAGCTCCTCCGGTGGAGCCTAATCAAGGAGCACAACCGGGCCCCGACCTCCATCCGATGGAGGAACAACTTCAAACACCATTTAATGGTGTGCGAAGGGCCATTGTGATTCCCGACATACTTGCTAATCAATTTGAAATCAATCACGGGTTATTGAACCTCATCACTAGTATCTCTTACCACGGGTTCGAGAGTGAAGATCCTCATATTCACATAAGGAACTTCACGGATATAGTTGAGACCATTAAGCTTAATCAAGTATCATATGATGCGATCAAGATGAAGTTATTTCCTTTCTCCCTTAAGGGAGCGGCTCGAACTTGGCTTGAGAAGGAACCCCCGAACTCGATCTATACTTGGGGTGACCTAGCTTCAAAGTTCGTGAACCATTTCTATCCTCCTTCTAAGATTTCTAATCTCCGCGCTCAAATCTTACGTTTCCAACAAGCCTTTGATGAATCGTTCAGCGAGGCTTGGGATCGGTTTAAAGAGTTGTTGGAGAAATGTCCGAACCACGGTTTTTCGAAACTTCATCAAATCGATACCTTTTATAATGGTTTGAGTCTTGCCGATCAAGATTCACTCAATTCGGCGGCCGGTGGAAACTTATTGGCTCGTAATACTCGAGAGGCATTCGGAATAATTGAAAACAAAGCCCGTGTGAGAAATTCAAGGAGCAAGCTTCAAACGTCTAGTGCTAGTAGTAAGAACAATGAAGAAGTTATGAATGCTCTCGCCGCACTTAATAAGAGATTCGATTCCTTTGTTATTGAGAAAACACCCAATCAAGTCAATGTTATTAACCATGGTTGTGAAATATGTGGTGGTCCTCATTCTTATTTCGAGTGTCCGGCCACCGGGGCTTATGGACACGAGAATGTGTATGCTACTAATTCGGGTGGTAATGGTTACCAACCCCAAGGTGATCGTAATCTCCTTAGCTACCGTTCAAACAATTCACTTGGACCACCACCGGGATTCAACAATCAAAATCAAAATCAAGGTCAAAACCGTAATCAAGTTAACAATAATCAAAATCGTGCAAATAATGGTTTTCAAAACAATGGTTTTAATCAACATCAAAACCGGGGTTTTCAAGGAAATCAAAGTCAAGGGAATTTTTATGGGAATTTCAATGCTAATCAAGGAAATATGAATCAAAATCAAGGAAATTTTCATAATCAAGGTTTCAATAACAACAACCGAGGGCAAAATTTTAATCAAAATCAAAATGTTGTTCCAAATCCGCCACCCTCGGATGAGATTCTTCGACAATTAATGCTTCAAAATCAAAATTTGATGAGAACTCAAGAGTTGTTAACTAAGGAAATGAGTGAGATTAAGAAACGTTTAAATGATCAACCCTCGGGTTCGGGTACTACTTCTCTTCCAAGCAACACGATCACAAACCCGAGGGGCGACGTTAAAGCGATCACAACACGTAGTGGTGTTTGTTATGATGGACCTACGGCTCCGACTACCTCTTCTTCTCTTCCTCCCAAGGTAGTCGCCCGTGAAACCGAGGTGACAACGGATACGGCACTTCCTGCTAATAACGGAAGGACCGAAGACATCCAACCTCCGGTTGTCCAATCGTCAAAAGGAAAAGGGAAAGTTGATTTTGAACAAGAGGTTCCCGTTAAGATAAAACTTCCGTATCCGTCGCGACTTGATGAACAAAAGCACCATGATAAGAATACGCATCAGATGGAGAAATTCTATCAAATCTTTCAAGATATGAGTTTCGAAATTAGCTTCGCGGATGCTGCTCTCTTAATGCCGAAGTTTGCATCGATGGTAAAGAATTTGTTGAGTAACAAAGATAAATTGTTTGAGATGGCAAAAACAACCCCGTTGAATGAACAATGTTCCGCGGTTCTCCTTAAAAAGCTTCCGGAAAAGCTTGGAGATCCCGGAAAGTTCCTTATTCCGTGCAATTTTCCGGGGATGGTTCAATGTTTCGCCTTGGCCGATCTTGGCGCTAGCATTAACCTAATGCCTAAGTCCGTCTGGGAAAAATTATCTCTCCCCGCTCTCACTCCGACCCGGATGACTCTCGAGCTCGCGGATCGATCAATTACTCGACCAATTGGAATAGCCGAAGATGTCTACGTTAATGTGGGAAAGTTCCATTTTCCGGCAGACTTTGTGATTGTCGAATTTGATGCCGATCCCCGAGTTCCTCTCATTCTCGGGAGAGGATTCTTAAGAACCGGGCGCGCGTTGATTGATGTTTATGATGAAGAGATTACCTTGCGAGTTGGTAATGAAGCCGTGACTTTCGATTTGGATCAAACCGCGAGATACTCCTCCAACGATAATTGCATGTCCGTGAACCGTATTGATATTATTGATGTTACTACGGAGGAGTATGCTCAAGAGATTCTCGGTTTTGCTAGTGGCAATCCCACTTTAGATTCTTCTTCTACCTCTATTGATGATTCTTCTTCGTCTACTATTTCTTCACCGATCATCTCCGACTCTTCCCCGTCCCTCACTCCGTTTGAGGGAGGTGATTTCTTTTTGGAAGAGGTCAATGAGTTTCTTGCTACCGACACATCTTCTTCACCGGAAGATGATGATTCTTATTATGATCCGGAGGGGGATATTCTTATGCTTGAACAACTTTTGAATGAAGACCCTACCCCTTTTTCCCCTCCGATGGACCTTAAAATGGCCGACGTTAAGGAAATTAAGCCGTCTATTGAAAATCCTCCGGAGCTTGAGCTCAAGGATTTACCTCCTCATCTTGACTATGCTTTCTTGGGAGATTCCGATACATTTCCCGTCATCATTTCAAAAGTTCTCAAAGATGAGGAGAAGACAAAACTCTTAGACGTGCTTAAAAAGCATAAAAATGCCATTGCTTGGCAGATCTCTGATATAAAGGGTATTGACCCTAAATTCTGCACCCATAAGATCTTATTGGAAGATAATTTCAAACCCGCTGTTCAGCAACAGAGACGGGTTAACCCAAAAATCCATGATGTCATCAAAAAGGAAGTTATTAAACTCCTTGACGCAGGGATGATTTATCCGATCTCGGATAGCTCATGGGTTAGTCCCGTCCACTGTGTGCCTAAAAAGGGTGGAATGACCGTGATAACAAACGAAGAAAATGAGTTAATTCCCACACGTCTCGTCACCGGATGGAGAGTGTGTATCGATTACCGAAAACTCAATGATGCTACCCGTAAAGACCATTTCCCATTACCATTTATGGACCAAATGCTTGAGCGTTTGGCGGGAAATGAGTTCTATTGTTTTCTCGATGGCTTTTCCGGGTATTTTCAAATACCAATTGATCCCCAAGATCAGGAAAAGACCACCTTCACGTGTCCTTATGGAACATTTGCCTACCGACGCATGCCTTTCGGCTTGTGCAATGCTCCGGGCACGTTTCAAAGGTGCATGATGGCCATATTCCATGATATGATCGAGACGACGATGGAGGTCTTTATGGATGACTTCTCGGTTTATGGAAATTATTTCTCCTCGTGCCTCTCCCATTTAGAGAAAATGCTTGAACGGTGTGAAAGCACCAATCTCGTTCTAAATTGGGAGAAGTGCCACTTCATGGTTAAAGAGGGCATAGTCCTCGGCCATAAGATTTCCAAATCTGGGATTGAGGTCGATCGAGCTAAAGTCGATGTTATCGCTAAGCTACCTCATCCCACTACCGTCAAAGGAATCCGTAGTTTCCTTGGTCATGCCGGTTTCTACAGACGATTTATTCAAGACTTCTCAAAAATCGCCCGGCCTCTGACCCATCTTCTTGAAAAAGATGCTCCGTTCATCTTCTCTCCCGAATGCATCGAAGCATTCGAGGTTCTCAAAAAGAAGTTAACCGAAGCACCGATCTTGGTTGCCCCCGACTGGGACTTGCCCTTTGAGCTAATGTGTGATGCAAGCGATTATGCTATCGGAGCAGTTCTGGGGCAACGCAAGTCAAAATACTTCCAACCGATACACTATGCTAGCAAGACAATGACCAATGCTCAATCTCATTACACTACTACTGAGAAAGAGTTGTTGGCCGTTGTCTACGCTTTTGAGAAATTTAGACCGTATCTTGTCTTATCAAAAAGCATAGTGTATACGGACCATTCTGCTCTAAAGTATCTCTTAGCAAAACAAGATGCTAAACCGAGATTACTTCGGTGGATTCTTCTGCTCCAGGAATTTGACATTATCATTCGTGATAAAAAAGGAGCAGAGAATCTAGCCGCTGATCATTTGTCCAGACTGGAAAATCCTCATCAAAGTGTTCTCGAGAATAAGGAAATCACCGAGACATTTCCTCTCGAGACACTTGGGAAAATATCTTCAAAAAATGATCCGAGTACCCCATGGTTTGCTGATTACGCAAATTACCATGCGGGGAATTTTGTGGTGAAAGGGATGTCGTCCCAGCAGAAAAAGAAGTTTTTCAAAGATGTTAAACATTATTTCTGGGACGATCCCTACTTATTCCGGATATGTGCCGATCAAGTGATAAGACGGTGTGTGCATGGCCAAGAAGCCGTTGACATCCTCAACGCTTGCCATAATGGACCCACGGGGGGACATCATGGTGCCAGCTACACCGCTAAAAAAATCTTTGATTCTGGATTCTATTGGCCGACAATCTACCGCGATGCCCACGATTTGGTGAAGTCTTGTGACTCTTGCCAACGTCAAGGAAAAATCTCGCAAAAAGACGAAATGCCTCAAAATGCAATTCAAGTCTGTGAGATTTTTGACGTGTGGGGCATCGATTTCATGGGGCCATTCCCGTCTTCACGAGGGAATAAGTATATCTGATGAGGCGAAAAGTGTACCGCTTTTAAGGGGTCATTTAAGCCTTAAATCGTATTTATTTGATCAAATATTGCCCTAAATCGTTCCTTTTGTCATTTTAGGTACTTTTGAGGAGAAATCTGGAAAAGGAGGCATTTTGGACGTTTTTGGAGCATTAAAGTGAAGAAAACGGCAAAGTCTCAAGAATCGGCTAAAAGTTACTCTTGACGGCGTCACAATTAACATGGGACGGCGTCATGCCTTGGCAAGAAAAGTTGGATGTGAAATTTACTCATGACGGGCCAGTGAGTTTGCATAAGAATTCTGACGGCGTCACGCTTTAACTAAATCAAGGGCGTCACGGCTTAAATCATAAGGGGACGGCGTCACGTTCAGGATCCGACGGCGTCAAGCCTTGATAAGCCAGAATGGATTTTGGTAGAGCTAAAGAGGGACGGCGTCAAGATGGTCATCCGGGAACCCTAAAAGCGGCGAGGTGACGGCGTCACAATGCATAAGGTGACGCCGTCAGATGTCAAAGTCTATATATAGTTTTCTAATTTTTTGTCATTAGAGGAGAGCTTAGTGTGTGGAATTTTGGGATAAAACCCTAAGACGATTTTAGCTACTTTTTCAGGGCTTCTTGCCTTGAGATCTTCCATGTTTCATTGAAAGATAAGTTATCAATTAATCATTCAATATGTCTATGTGTTGTTTGATTCTATCTTATGCTTGTCTTTTGTTTAACATGTTAGGCTAATTTTATCTTGTGTTTGCTTAGATCTAATGAAACCTAGCTATTGATTATTGGTTGTTAGTGTGTTATTAGTTGTATTGGATGATTGTTTATCTATGTTAGGCTTAAGAAAACTGGCTAACTTCCTATTCGGTAACTTGCTTGAACGTCTTAAGAAACATGAACCAAACGCGTACTAAAGGTTTTTATGGTTGTATTTAATGCACAAGCGAATTCTAGTGATCCCATGTTAGGAGCTTCCTAGCCGGCTCGACATAGGAGTGAAGTAGGAGCTTGTAGAGTTTGGGGAAGTAAGTACGCCACCCCACGAATGGTATTAAGGAATACACCCGTCATCCACGCGACTAATACACACTAATTAACCGGTAAAAGATAGTTAGGGAGTAAGGAAATCTAAGTAAACACATTTCTCTACACATAAGTTTCTCACCACTTTTCATTTTTGTTATTTTATTTTATTTGCATTTGTAGTAATTTGGGTTAGTTGACTAGCAACTAATTCCGCCCACTCCTTCAAAACCCGAGATTTTACTTGCTTTTATAAAATATAAAAACATAAAAAAGAATCTTCCTCAACCCTTAGACCTAATTAGAGTAGCCTTTCACACCTAACGAACACTATTCCCTGTGGAGAACGATCAATCCCCCGTACTTACCACTACACTATACTACATCGGTCAGGTACACTGCCTGGTGGGGTTGTAAGCCTCTTGAGATCCCTCGAGAGGTAAAACCTGTTGTAAGGTTGCAAAACCCACGCATCAAGTTTTTGGCGCCGCTGCCGGGGAATAGTTATTGTTTAGGTTGAATTTTTATTTTATAGGTCTACTCACTAGATTCCTTTCTAGTGAGATTTTTATTTTATTTTTCTAGGTTTTCTTTAGTCTATCTTATTTCTTTGTTTGTTTGTTCGTAATTTCCATTGACTCTTCCGTTCACCATTATGGAGAACGCGAATCCACCATACCACCAACCACGTAATTCACCCACTCTATATGACATCTTGATGTTTAAACAACATAAAGATGAACCTCTCTATGATGCATGGACTCGTTTTAAATATTTACTCCAAAAAGTCCCTCATCATGACTTCGATTTTTGGTCCCTAACTCAAATCTTTTACAATCATGTCGACCGACATGCCCAAAGGTACATTTACCATATTGCCGGCAGGGATATTAGAGAATTAAGTGCTGAGAAAGCATGGGAAGCTATTGAAGAGTGTGCCCAATATTATTATATAGTAGACAACCCAACAACCGTTAGTACAAGTCAATTGACCACAAATTTCGAGGATCATGAAACAAGTTTGTTTGGGGATGAATATGTTAGTGTTGAGATACCTAAGTGGATGTCATGTAATGCCATATTACAAAACAAACACATAGGTGACCTTGATATGACGGAGGATTTAGCCGAACATGATCACATTGATCAAAAAGACCTAGGTTTTGTGATTGATGACGTCGAATCTCAAGAAACACATGATGAATCTTTTAGGCAGTTTGAATATAGCAGTCAGAATATTGAGGATGATCCGTATGATTTGGACATAGAAGTTGAAATGCCTAGAGAAGCACTTGAGATACTTGGGAAAATGTTAGGGTTAGATCCTACTAAAACGCATGATGAGGATATAGGTGAGCTTGACGTAAGGAATGATGAGGTAAGTAACATAAGCCCACCAAGTACCCCACAAGTCCTACCATCATTTGAGGCACACACACCGCCCGTGACTTACCCGGAAGAAGTTGAGGAGACTATAGGAACCCCAATAGAGGTAGAGCCCTTGGACCAAACACAACTAGAAGAAATAGGTTTGAATACTTGTAGTCATAACCTTTCTTTTAGTTCTATGGAAGTTCCTAGTTTTGATGAACCGGAGCCTAAACCAAAAACGTTACCTAATCTTCCATCCTTAGATGTGAACTTAGGAATTGAATTAGGTCCCGACCCACCCATCAAACCATATAGTCCGGGTAGTCTTAAGGTAGTAGACATTAAGCCTTGTAGAGAGGAAGCCAATATAGGAGTGAAACATGACCTTACATACTTACATCACCCATTCATGATTGATCACAAGAAACATTATGGGTTTAAACCGGGTTTATTAGGTCAAGATGGATTCCCAACTAGGAGTCTCTCGAAGTTGATAGAAGATGATCCCTTTTTAGGAGGAAACTCAAAATCACCCATTGACCAAAGTGAACTAGGCAAGGTTATGATGAAAGGAGCACACCCCTTTGAGCATATAATTCATCCTTCACTCTTTCCTCACATGGCATACTTCCACCCAGATGGTGTGTATCGCTACTATCACCCGCACTTAATCCTAAGTGTAGAAAAAACCTCTCCTTTATCCGTTAAATAAGGGTAGAGTCAGGCTCGTGACTCGAACAAAAACAAGCGCTCTTGGGAGGCAGCCCATGTTTTATTTGCTTTGTGTGTTTATTTATTTGTTTGTTTGATTTTATTTGCTTTCGTATGTGTGTGTAATTTTTATTCTTATTGATTCATGTTAAAAACTAAATTGTGAAAATGCTTTATGTTGTTTTTAACTTCGTCTTAACTACATATAAAGGTATTTTGCAAAAGATAAGTGTAAGGGAAATCTAAATCGGTTTATTAGAACACAAATGAACATGAATCATAATAATAATAAGTTAGCATACATATTCGTATTTGTTTGAGTCAAATGCTTGTATCGAGTCATAATGATGTTTTGCAGGATTTCCAGGAAGTAAGGTAAAGGTTTTTCAAGAAATTTTCCGGAAACTTAAAATGAAAATTTTTGTCAGGTCATTTCTGACGGCGTCAGGGGTTATAACCTGACGGCGTCAGATTTAATTTCCAGAAATTTTTGAAAATTTTGTTTTCATAAAAAGTTTTTATTAAAATCTCCAACTTATAATCTCCAGGAATCTGCAAAGTTATCATTCCACAAGCATTATATCCTTATATATAGATTTTATCCCGCCGATGTTATGCAGGTTTTCGTGTTTGTTTTCTCAGGTTCAACAGGTTATTTTGGACAAGGAAATGTTTTGAATCAAGCTTATGGCGATGCATTAGTCATGGAGCTTCAACATTCTCTTTGGAGGAAGATTTAACCGTGTAATTTCATTATCCAACGAGCGAATCAGGGGAGTATTTGATTTCATTCTTTTACTTTATGCTTTTACATCTTATTATTTGAACATTGGGGACAATGTTCATCTTAAGTGTAAGGGGGGGGGGTAAAAGTACGATTTTAGAGAATACAATTGCGCTTGATTTTTGTTTGTTTAATAGTAGATGTGTAATAAAACTGAGAGAAATACTTGTTAAGGTAATTTTAGTGCCAAATTTAAAATTTTTTTACAACATATAGGAGTGAAACTTTGATCTTAATGAGCGTCTCATGGATAGGAGTTATATGACTAGCACAAAAACCGTACCACTAAAAAATTTTCCACCCCCAAATATGTGAGGTTCGCCCCTAGAATTGGTAGGAAAAGCATTTATGCTATGATGTGTGTGCCGGTAGCACTTAGATTCTAGAACTTGCGTTAGGACCATTCCGAGGCCACAAGTGAGACTACATTCGTGTAGTTAGATTTACTACATGATAAGAGGCATTAGGATTAACCCATGTTTTACACCTGTGTTTTTGTTATAATTACATTGGCTACATTGGTCAAGTAATTCTCCCACACCCTTTGCGTTGTACTCATTTTTAGTACACGATACCCCTAGTACACCCCTCAGAGCCTATCTTTTCGTTTCGACCTTTAGGCATTTTACTTAAAGGAAGAATTTGTTACACCCCACTTAAATGTACACCCAAATCGCCTTAGCCTACCTTGTATGCACTCATTTTTAGTGCATTATTGTTACAACATTTGTTTAAACCCAAGTTAATTATCTAGTTGATTACATGGTTGCTAAGTCGAGTCATATCCTTGTACATATTGTTTTGGGACGATTGGGACTCATGGGTAAAGTACTAGTGTAATGGAGTAATGGGGAAGAACATCATTTATTACCCCCATATGTGCTAAATGTTTTAAAAGTACTCCAAGTTTTTCAATTATCTTAATTCGAGTCATTAGATTAGTATTTGTAAAGTTATGTAAAAGTTCAAGTGTAAGGGGATGCAACGCCCCTATGATGTATTATTTTGGATGGTAGGGTAAAAGTGTATGCAAAAAAAAAAAAAAATCAAGAAAAATACAAAAAAATGAGAAAAAGAAAAATAGAAAAAACATACGGACTACCATCCCGTTTTATTTTATGTTTATTTTATGTTTATGTTATTTTGTTTCTAGCTTAAGATCGAGTCTAGTCTTGGCTTAGCAACATTGTATAGTACATGTAATTGATCAAGATCTTTAACTCGCCACCAGTAAAATATCCCGTATCCAACAAAACCGTGTTTTCCTTTTCCCTACACCTAACGTTATAACCCATTTAAAAGCCCTCTTTGATAGTTTATCTTAGGTGCTTACGCCTAGTGGAGGAGGTTTTCGATCCTTTCCCAAGCCTATGGTAATCTATTTGCTATGACAGGTAGTGAGAGATATTTTCCGTTTTCATTTATGAGATTTATTTTGATGACACTTGAGAGATGTGAGTATCTAAACACTACTTGTGAGGTGCTAGTATATAATCTCCGTGCTTATTATGATTGAAGTGGAACGATTATTTGTTGTAATTACTTTTATGTTTGCATTAAATGACCCCTAACTTATATTTTGATTAGAATAAAAGCGCATTTGCTTGAGGACAAGCAAATCTCAAGTGTAAGGGTATTTGATGAGGCGAAAAGTGTACCGCTTTTAAGGGGTCATTTAAGCCTTAAATCGTATTTATTTGATCAAATATTGCCCTAAATCGTTCCTTTTGTCATTTTAGGTACTTTTGAGGAGAAATCTGGAAAAGGAGGCATTTTGGACGTTTTTGGAGCATTAAAGTGAAGAAAACGGCAAAGTCTCAAGAATCGGCTAAAAGTTACTCTTGACGGCGTCACAATTAACATGGGACGGCGTCATGCCTTGGCAAGAAAAGTTGGATGTGAAATTTACTCATGACGGGCCAGTGAGTTTGCATAAGAATTCTGACGGCGTCACGCTTTAACTAAATCAAGGGCGTCACGGCTTAAATCATAAGGGGACGGCGTCACGTTCAGGATCCGACGGCGTCAAGCCTTGATAAGCCAGAATGGATTTTGGTAGAGCTAAAGAGGGACGGCGTCAAGATGGTCATCCGGGAACCCTAAAAGCGGCGAGGTGACGGCGTCACAATGCATAAGGTGACGCCGTCAGATGTCAAAGTCTATATATAGTTTTCTAATTTTTTGTCATTAGAGGAGAGCTTAGTGTGTGGAATTTTGGGATAAAACCCTAAGACGATTTTAGCTACTTTTTCAGGGCTTCTTGCCTTGAGATCTTCCATGTTTCATTGAAAGATAAGTTATCAATTAATCATTCAATATGTCTATGTGTTGTTTGATTCTATCTTATGCTTGTCTTTTGTTTAACATGTTAGGCTAATTTTATCTTGTGTTTGCTTAGATCTAATGAAACCTAGCTATTGATTATTGGTTGTTAGTGTGTTATTAGTTGTATTGGATGATTGTTTATCTATGTTAGGCTTAAGAAAACTGGCTAACTTCCTATTCGGTAACTTGCTTGAACGTCTTAAGAAACATGAACCAAACGCGTACTAAAGGTTTTTATGGTTGTATTTAATGCACAAGCGAATTCTAGTGATCCCATGTTAGGAGCTTCCTAGCCGGCTCGACATAGGAGTGAAGTAGGAGCTTGTAGAGTTTGGGGAAGTAAGTACGCCACCCCACGAATGGTATTAAGGAATACACCCGTCATCCACGCGACTAATACACACTAATTAACCGGTAAAAGATAGTTAGGGAGTAAGGAAATCTAAGTAAACACATTTCTCTACACATAAGTTTCTCACCACTTTTCATTTTTGTTATTTTATTTTATTTGCATTTGTAGTAATTTGGGTTAGTTGACTAGCAACTAATTCCGCCCACTCCTTCAAAACCCGAGATTTTACTTGCTTTTATAAAATATAAAAACATAAAAAAGAATCTTCCTCAACCCTTAGACCTAATTAGAGTAGCCTTTCACACCTAACGAACACTATTCCCTGTGGAGAACGATCAATCCCCCGTACTTACCACTACACTATACTACATCGGTCAGGTACACTGCCTGGTGGGGTTGTAAGCCTCTTGAGATCCCTCGAGAGGTAAAACCTGTTGTAAGGTTGCAAAACCCACGCATCAATATCCTCGTGGCCGTCGACTACTTGTCAAAATGGGTTGAAGCTAAAGCGCTCCCCACTAATGACGCCCGAGTGGTTGTTAAGTTCTTGAAAAATCTCTTCTCCCGATTCGGAACTCCTCGTGCTATAATCAGTGATCGTGGTACTCACTTCTGCAATGATCAATTTGCAAAAGTTATGCTCAAGTATGGTGTCACTCACCGACTTTCTACCGCGTATCAACCGCAAACAAGCGGACAAGTCGAGGTTTCGAATCGCGGATTGAAACGTATTCTTGAAAGAACCGTTGGTGAAAATCGAGCCTCATGGGCCGACAAATTGGATGATGCATTATGGGCTTTCCGAACTGCTTTCAAGACACCCATCGGGTGTACTCCTTACAAGCTGGTTTACGGAAAGGCCTGCCATCTGCCCATCGAGCTCGAACATAAGGCATATTGGGCCTTGAAACATGCCAATTTTGACCTTAAGACCGCGGGTGATCACCGTAAGCTTCAATTAAATGAATTAAATGAGCTTCGGGATCAAGCCTACGAGAATTCTTTGATCTACAAAGAGAAAACAAAAAGGATTCATGACTCAAAGATTAAGAACCGCGTTTTCAACGTTGGTGATCGAGTCCTCCTTTTCAATTCTCGGCTAAAGATTTTCTCGGGCAAACTCAAAACCCGCTGGTCTGGGCCATTCACCATCACTCAAGTTTTTCCATATGGAACCGTCGAGTTAGCTCAAAATGACGGTCCAAACTTTAAGGTGAATGGTCATAGGTTGAAGCACTATTTTGGAGGGGACGTACCATCCATGGTTGTCCCGGATCTCCAAACTTTCCCCATGGACAACTAAATTCGGGGTCGAGTCAAGCTCATGTGACTCGGTTAACAAAAACAAGCGCTTCGTGGGAGGCACCCCATGCTTATCCATCTATCTTCTTTCTATTTTCTTAATAAAGAGGAGGGGATCCTCTTCCATATCTTGTGTCTCGTTGTTTTTCTATGCTGTGTCCAGGTTAGCCCGATGATGAAGACTCTCGTTCTCGTAGTTTCCTTCACGCTACTCGAGTTTCATCATCCGCTGCTTATCCAATATCCTAAAATCTTATCGTTTTACATTTATCTTTTGGCATAATTAATAAACGGCCTTAGATTTATGTAGGAGAACCCTTACCTTTAAGACATTGAGGACAATGTCTCGTTTTAGTCTGGGGGGGTAATCTTGCGATTTGATTTTTGCCTTGCATTTTTGCCATTTTCTCATGCAACTCCGTTTTTCCTCCAAAATTAAAAAAAATCCAAAAAAAAAAATGAGAAAAATTTTAAAATTTTTGTGCAAAAATATAATAAGTTTTGACATTTTTGTTGACTTTCCGCTGGGTAGAGTAGGAATAAAATTTTGACTTGACCGGGCGTGTTGAGCCCTAGCTTGTTCCCTTAACCAATGATAATCATATAAGCTTGTGCTAGTCTTGTACACAAGGAGCTGCTCTTTTGCAAGTTCCCGTACTTGACTTTATACATGCATGGCTTTAAAAGCTTTCGCTAGTCTTTTACATAAGGAGCTAGAAAACGCGAATTCTTTTCAAGAATTTGCAAGTTTCTGTAACTGACTTTATATATGCGTGGCTGATTATCGGCTAAGTATTCGCCAATTTCATTATTTGAGATTTTTAAATGTGCGAAGAGCGAGAAATGATAGAATTTATTTAGAAGTTAGATGCCAAACGTGGAGTAGTTGGTTCTCTTTAGAGCTCGTCGTAGGTACTTGTGGCCTTTTGCTCCCGTAAAATTGTTTCACCCCATATATTGTATAAATAATTAAAGATATTTAGGTTTAGAACGAAATTTAGTTCTCCATCTTCTTAAAAGAATTTTTGCTCTAAAAATTGGGTACACATCAAGGTCCCGTATTGAGTGAATAAGTTGTAAAGTGCTCTTAGATTTCGGATTGAGATCGGACCTTGGATCCTTACTTCTAAAGGCGGTAAGGTCTTGGATTTAAACCGTGAAGGTTCGTTTTCTAAGGGTTACTATTGAATGTTTGATGTTTTGGAAACACCCGGTAATCCCGTGGTATTAAGTTATTGAGTAAAGAAAAGTTTGAGTTAAAAAAAAAAAAAAAAAAAAAAAAAAAAAAAAAAAAAAAATGTATGTTGAGATGTATGGATTTTGTGCTTAAATGTTAGACAAGTTGATGGCACGTGAGGTGCATGTGAATGACCCTAGATCGGGCACATGAGGTGCACGTGATGTTTCTCCACAACTTATGTCTACATGATTGTATGAGTTCTTTAGTCTTTGATGTATGTAATAACCTTGATTTGGACCTCATTTTTAAGGCAAACTTTCTTGCAAGAAGATGGAAAACTACTTAGCGTTTTAAACTTGGTATCTTTATCGGACTAATAATTATGAAAATGAGAAGCTTATGAAGAAATTCATTTCTCTCACAAAAATAAAATAAGTAGAAACAAAAATAAGAAAATGGGAGCGAGAGGTTCTTACACAAGTAACTTCCATGAGTAGTGTTGGCATCTAATTTCTAAGTAGGTTGTGATCTCGTTTATAAGCTTAGTTTGGGAGCATGTGAAAAATCAAGGACGAAGAATTTTATCCTTATGGTCACTCCTCTATGAGTTGTGTTTCTACTCTATGACCCTAAAAATTATCGTTAGATAATGATTGTCAACAAAGTCGTCACTTGAATAATAAGAAAAATGCAAAAATAGAATAAAAGGAAAATTCGGGGAGTTTTTTAAAGCTTAAGATTTCTTGATCTCTTTTGAAAATTTTGCTACTTCTCAAAGTTAGTAAAAAGAGATTGGAAATTTTCGGTTTTAAAAACGTGTTTTTATAACATTGCATGAGGACATTGCAATAGCTTAGTCTGGGGGAATTTGGTATGTGCTTAAACACATACCTTTTCTTGACCAAAACCGGACCAAAATAACCAAAAACCCGACCAAAATGCCAAAAGATATTGTGTTTTTGTGTTTTTGTATGTGCAGGGATGGATATCGTGAAAACCGACAAAAGACACAAGAAATCCGGGAAAACGAGCACGAGATACGGAATAGGCTCAGAACCAGAACCGGGAAAGTCATGCTTGGTCAAAATGTTAAAAATCGCCCTTAGATCAACTTTAAAGAATTGGCAATTTCAGTCCCTTGGCTTTCTAAAAATTGCACCTTTAGTCCTTAAGTAAAACCCTTAAAAAAATAATAACACTATCCGGATCCAAAACATTCCCTATCCCAAAGCCATCGAACCCAATTCATCTACTAACCCAACCCACTTAAATCCTAAACCCGGCCCACCTTAACTCTTACCAAAATCACCAAACCCTTTAACCCGATCCATCACCCAAATAAATAAACCACTCGGTCAAAACATTCCGGTCAAAGAAGTTAAATAAAAAAAAAAAAAGCTAACTCACTTATCCCCCTTTCTCTCAAACGCGCCCAAATCCATCTTTTACCCAGAAATTATTTTCACTCGACGAACCCTAAAATCACCACACCAAAAATCACCACAACTAAGGGCAATTCCGTACAATCACGAACTCCTAGAAGGGTCTGACAAGGGACTGACGATAAGAATGATACGTGGCAGCCCTACATTGGCTCAAACACCTCACTAAATGTGATCTAAGGGTCAAGAACGATTTGATGATGCTCAAGATGATCTAAGGGTGGATTAAGGCTGAAGATAGCACGAGGATCGCCAGCGTGGCAAGACCCAGAAGGTTCGGCTATAGTCTATAAATAGGAGAGGTTTTTCTCATTTTCGGTGTGTAATTTTTTTGATTAATGTTATGCTGCCAATTTTTCTTTTCAAATGTATTAGTGTAATTCATTGTACTCTTTGAATTTTTCATGAATGAAAATTAATTTTTAGTTTATGTCGATTCTTCATATTATGAGTTGATGTGTTGAGTTTTAGTCTAATAATTTCATTAGTAGCTCTTATAAACACTATTCAGATTAATAGTTTTTGTTATTATAATTTGTTCAAAATTCCAAAATTACTCTGAAAAATATATATAAAAAAAAAATTAATTAGTTTAGTCAATCAAGCTTCAACAAGCTTGTTTTCTGTTTTTAAATGTTTCATTTAAGCTTACATAGCTTTTGTGAAACTTAGTATTGGCACTTCATTAGTTCTTCTCGAAAGCACCACAAGTCAACTGTGGTCAAAGGTGCATTGTTCAAAGGATATGGCAGTTTGGAGTGATAGTCTAGGGGAGATTTGGAAGCTCCTAGCCTGTCTAAAGACAGGCAAGCATAGTGAGACCCCTCTGTTGAGCTGAGGGGATTTTACATTGTGAGTTCTAGATTTCATTTTTATTCAATTATTGCATAAGTAGTTTAAAGTAGTGTAGATTTGAGTTTGCTAGTTTGTTACTGTTTATTGTTGCTTTTCCAGTATAATTGTTGCTTAATAGTGGTTGTTTGCTTTATATAATCATAATTTGAATAAGTTTAGTTGACTGCTGTTTCATAATCTTTCATAGCTGCTTCAATATTGCATATTGATAATCTGTGGTAATTTGTGGTCTATGATCTTGTTTCTGGGTATGATTAAGGTTGCTTGCTCCTAGTTTCAGTTTATTTGATGGAATTTTAGTCTTGATCACTGGAAGTACAAAACAGTTTCATAGCAGTCACTAAGAGGGAGTTTGGATCAGTAAGTTGTAGGCTTGTGTAATTGGAAACATTAGTTCACTCAGTTTTATAATAGTCTTAATAAAGTTTCACATCAGTAGTTTATAATTCAAAAGTCAAAATCAGTTGTTCTCTCTTAATCTGCTGTCATCTATTGCTAAATTGGACCTGAGTTGGGATAATTTGTTAGATATCTAGTTTAGGCTTGTTAGATAATTAATTAAACAGCTTAATTACAATTTGTTAAATAGATGTAAGTTGCTATATCTCACATTAATCAACTATAGATAGCATTTTATCAGTCAAAAATGACCTGTGCAATTGGTGCTATGTGTATATGGCTGCTGAGTTTTTGGGTCCTTTTGAATGATCATTAGTGATTAGAATTTGATTTGGATTATTGTTCTAAGTAGCCTTTCAGCTTGTAATTTTAGATCAAAAAGAAAATCTTTATTTGGTGCTAAGTAGCTTACTTTTATTTAAGCTCAAAGTTTGCTTGGCTGCTAGATATCTGCCCTGTTTTTCAGTCATATGCTCTAGTTCATGAGTAGTTCACTTGCAATCTAATTGAGTTTAGTGAGAGATTAAGCTGTTTTCCAGCTTATTTAAGCTTGTTTGAGTTTTTTCTTTTCATTAAAAGTAGTGTTTGTTAGTTGTTAGTTGAATTTCAAAAGAAGAAAATTAAAAAAAAAAATAGTTTAGACAATTTGTAGTAGCCTAGGATCGAACCTGGGTTACTTCTTAGTATAAAACGTTTTTCTAATTTCAGATTTTTCAAATCAGTTCGTAGGTTTCAAGTTTAACATGTTTAGTCCCTGTCTTTGTTTAAAAACGAGTTGAAAATTAAAGATAAGTTTTAAAAAATTACAATTCTGGTCCTTGTCGTTTATAAAGTCTAAAACAGTTTCAGTTTTTACAATTTTAGTCCCTCGGGTTTTATAAACTTTTATTTTATTAAATTTTCTTTTATAATTGAGTTTAGTTTAATTACATTTTCAGTCCCTTGAGTTTTTAGTCTTGCATTTTAGGTTTATTTCTTCACTATTAGTTTTATAAATCTCGGGATTAGCCCGGGATTTGCATTATTTGAATTTTCTTTGTGTGCTTTTATTTGTTATCATAGATTGCTTTTAATTTTCCATAATTTTAGTGTAATCAACACCAAAATAATCTTTCACGTCACTTATTCACTTCACATATTCGCGACTCCGATTCGACTTATTCGCCGTCAAACCTTCGTTGGGAGAACGACCCGGGGGAATTGTATTCGTTACAATTTCTTTGGACTCAAAAATAAAAATAAACAAATATATTACATCAAATAAATGGCGCCGCTGCCGGGGAAGGCTTGAAACGTTGTCGTTGATTCATATCGTATTTTGTGATTTGAAGATCCTTCCTTGGAAGTTATTGTTTTTTTTTAAGAAAAATAAAAAATACAAAAATAAAATAAATAAAACACTTTTCCTAAAGTGTTTTCATTAATACATCTTAATAAACATCCTCGGTCTTCCGTTGAAGGAGGTCGGTTGTAAACCATTCCAAATAACAACAAAATAAATCGTGAAATTAAACGTTATCGGATTACTTTATTACTACAACCTAATTACGGGGTTTAAGGAAGCTTGACATTAAATTGTCGAGCTGAAGAAGGCGGGTTTTTAAGCATCTTCGGAGCTACCTTTGCCTTCCCGCCACGCTGCGCGTAGTTTTAAAGGAAACGGTTACGGTTAACGTAACGGTTACCAAAAAGAAAATAAAGTCTTTTGTTTTTCAATATATTAAAAAAGCCAAAAATAATTCCCAACCAAAAATACAAAACACAGATTCATTAGTAACAAAACACAGATTCATATAGGCATACTAATCGCGAAATAAAATTTTATATAGCCGACCACGCAAGTAAATTCACATTGAACCCACATATGTAATTATGTACGCGTAAAAGCTTGAATAGCCGAAATATTAAACGCGACGAAAACAATTAAAACAACTAGGCTAGATATATATATACATATATATATATATATATATATATATATATATATATATATATATATATATATATATATATATATATATATATATAGATATATATATACATTGTTATACAATTAATTTTGCATACAAGATAGAGATATAAATACTAGCATAAACTCGTGTAATAAAATGTAGTAATCAAATCTATGTCGAAATCAATTTCACGATAGGTGTAAACAATAACACACGTCGAGGTATATAAATACATTAACACTTATATTCGTTATGTTGACAACCCAATTAAATTAAAAATGGATGTCACTAGAAATGTGTCAACTCAACTAGGATAAATTCGACGAAACGTACAATATTGTGTAGATGGATTATAATGAGGAACTAGTTAAATTACTCAAGTTAATGGTATACATTCAACTTCACAAATCAATAGGTGATAAACGTTACATATATTAAGTTTTACTTTTAAACCCAACATAGGCGGACCTAACGAACAATAAATAAATATATATCACAATTAGATTTAATCCGTTCATACCCTAGATAGCTAGACATTTCCCAACCCCTTAAGGACCGTAACTTTAGGAAGGGTTGCACCTCACCATCCTTTAGGAAAGACCTTAGTAACCACACTTGCCGCCACACAAGTAACAACAACATAGGTACACTAAAACATTGAAATTAAAATCTGAAGAGACTTGAATTTAATAATTTAAAACTAAGACATGGTTATTTAATCTAGGTTGCGTGTTGGTGCCGTGCACTCTTTAATTTCACAGCATTCACTGTTCAGACCATTAAAGGTGAGTTCATGGCCCCTACTTTTACTTGTTTTATAACTGTTTTGGGGGAGAATACATGCTTGTTTAAACTAAATTCAATGACTGTTTATTTGGTATATGAAAACCCGAATTGATCGTTTTTACTTGAAGTGTGATTGGCGTTATATGCAAGACTGTTTACTTGAATGCCCTATTTGAATACATGATATACACATAGACCAGGTGTAACACCCCAACCCGACAAGGGCAAAGGTGTCACATATACGGATTCTTATCAGAACAAACACAGACATTTGACATAAATAATACAATGAAAATCCAAGGTTTACAACTGAAATCAGAACTACAAGCTTTACATTACAAAATTTCTATGTCTAATATAAGGTTCTTCTAGCCATCTTCCAAAAGCTAATGAAGTCTTCTAAAGTCAACACTTTTCACCCAACTCCCAGCTTCCAACTAAACCTGCCACGGGAAAAGAAACGCGGCTGAGCTACACGAGCTCAGTGAACAAATATAACGGTAACAAACAATTATAATGAAATAGGGAAGATGGAAGGAATCGTACATGATGTAATAATAGATGAGAAGAAATATGAGGGTTATACAGAGATATCAGAAAGTATGGATAGTATCATGAGTAATGGTGAAGTAATCAAAAGATCCCATCAAGCCCAAACATACCAAGCCCAGTACAGAGATAAGTCCAGTATCATGTCATAGGGTGTCAGTAATGAAAGTTAAAGGTCATAAGTCTATAAGGTGCATGGAAAATAGTAATCCTCTACGAGCCCAGAAACATGAACATGAAATCATAATCATACCGCCATGCAGAGAGATGTTCCTCTCACTAATCCCAGAAATCAGAAATATGGAGTGATCAGCTCCCAGAGTTGTGAAAGACGTGTATCGCACACACCATCAGTCACCATGCATATCATAACATATCATAACATGAACATAATACAGAAACAAATCTAGGATGCATCCATACGCCCCTGGTGGCCATAACTCCCAACACACCAAATAAAATACAGAAAAGGGACGGGACAGGTCATCACTCTCCTGCCCTAGAGTCATGCCATCGGTGCATCGACTGACATGGACATGAAACCCTCATGCCTAGTGAGTGGCTCGTAGTATCAAACTGTGGGTCAAGGTCAAGTATCATGTATCCAGTATTTAATTTAGTTTCATAAGTCAATTTCCATTTCAGAATATCAGAGTTCATAATCAGAGGTTCATATCAGAGGTTCATACCATAAAGGTTCCATGTCAGAAAGGTCATATATCAGAAATGTTTAATATCAGAAAGGTTCATAACAGAAAGGTCATGTATCAGAAAGGTTTAATATCAGAAAGGTTCATAACAGAAGGGTCATGTCAAAGGTTCATACTATCATGAAAGAAACCAGAAAGGTTCACAAAATCAAAGAACATGGCAGTGAATCAGAAATCAGAAATGAGACGAAGGCACCTTACTAAAGAAGGGCAGAATATATGTACCTTGCTGAAAGCAAAAAACACCAAAGATGATCACAAAAGGGATGCCAACTACTCCCGCTTCACCGGATCTCGAACGAAATCAAAACGGATCAAAAGAGAACTAGCAAGAGCACAACCATATGCAGCATATAACGCACTACCACCACTGCTACCTTCACGACCAGACGCCACCATACTCCGGTCACCCCAAGAATGAGACACCGCTATCAATGGAACCGAAGTCTGTACACGAACACACGGTAGCCATACATAACGACACCAAAACGATACAAGTTGTGCAATGTTTCACGTGATATAAAAAAATATATACAAACATGGTGTTTTACATATTAGGTATATATGTATATATATATGTATCTTCGCACTTTCTAGATCTTTTTGCGCACAAATGACAGCTAAATATTAGTGAGTTAAGGGTTTTGTGAGTTACTTTTGAATTGTAACACTGGTTATAAAATGGCAGTCAATGAATGGGGAATATATGGTGTAAAAATTGTTGCCGAGTATTATGGGGTGTGGGAAGACTCAAATCTTCTTTCAATTAAATATTCAACAAGATAAGGGAGGAGCGGGGTGTCATAGATGGTAAGTTTTAAATGTGAATCAATTTGGGCCTTGATGGTGTTTTAATTTGGAACGGTTATGCGTACAAGGATTTGGCCGAAATTGGTGGGATTTATTTCATAAAAATTCGGATGGTGCAAGTAAGCGCGCATTGTAGAGAAATTTTTAGGATTATAAATTTGTAACAATTATTTACATAGGCTTTTATACATAGGTTAGTATAGCAAAGTCTTTTTTTTTTTTTTTTTTTTATTTATTTTTTTATTATTTTTTTTTTTGTAACAAATTATGTGTAACTATAATGTTGGTAAATTTATTAAATGAATTATTAATCTTAACATATAGTTTTGGGTTCGAAATAAATTATTACAACTCTAGGGAAAATTTTCAATTTAGACGTTAGATTGGGAATCCGAATTTTTAGGGTTTTACAACTTCTTCCCCTCTAACAGAAAAATTTCATCCTCGAAATTTGCAGGAAGCAGAGAGAAAGAGAACGGAATACTCATACGGAATGCGAACAAGATTTCAAATCGAATTAATTGTATCTACAGCAGAGAGCTCTTCAAGGAGTTTAAGATTCATAACTGAGGTCAACAGAATGCAACACGAGAGTCCAAACTAATCCAGATATTTAACGAACGAAGGTAGAGTATATGCATAGGTAGAATGAACCTGAGGTCTCACTAATCACAGATAATCCATCGGAAATCAAGTTCTAAACTTCTTAGGTACTTCCCAAGATATCCTATGGCCACAATGAGGGCACGTTATATGGTGTAAGTATTATCACGTTAATAATACCAGCACCACATAATTATGCCTTCATGATGATCATACTTTATCTCAAGTCGTAAGCAATCACCTGTCTTAGTCCACCTAGTACTTCTACAGTCTCAGAGGTTAACCAAAGCAATGTCATAGCAAGGCATGAATCAGAGTGATGCGGAAACGATGATACTTGAATACCTTATAGTCTACCCATTCCTCACTGGTCAAAACTTAGGTTCATATCCAGAAATCCTAAAGCAACTTCTTACAGGTTATCTTATGAGCGCCTACAGTGGAAACTTAGTGGTCCTAAACGCACAGGACAGGGTAAATGTATTACAAGTCGTCAGCCTGTGCTCTGATACCATAATTGTAACACCCCAACCCGACAAGGGCAAAGGTGTCACATATACGGATTCTTATCAGAACAAACACAGACATTTGACATAAATAATACAATGAAAATCCAAGGTTTACAACTGAAATCAGAACTACAAGCTTTACATTACAAAATTTCTATGTCTAATATAAGGTTCTTCTAGCCATCTTCCAAAAGCTAATGAAGTCTTCTAAAGTCAACACTTTTCACCCAACTCCCAGCTTCCAACTAAACCTGCCGCGGGAAAAGAAACGCGGCTGAGCTACACGAGCTCAGTGAACAGATATAACGGTAACAAACAATTATAATGAAATAGGGAAGATGGAAGGAATCGTACATGATGTAATAATAGATGAGAAGAAATATGAGGGTTATACAGAGATATCAGAAAGTATGGATAGTATCATGAGTAATGGTGAAGTAATCAAAAGATCCCATCAAGCCCAAACATACCAAGCCCAGTACAGAGATAAGTCCAGTATCATGTCATAGGGTGTCAGTAATGAAAGTTAAAGGTCATAAGTCTATAAGGTGCATGGAAAACAGTAATCCTCTACGAGCCTAGAAACATGAACATGAAATCATAATCATACCGCCATGCAGAGAGATGTTCCTCTCACTAATCCCAGAAATCAGAAATATGGAGTGATTAGCTCTCAGAGTTGTGAAAGACGTGTATCGCACACACCATCAGTCACCATGCATATCATAACATATCATAACATGAACATAATACAGAAACAAATCTAGGATGCATCCATACGCCCCTGGTGGCCATAACTCCCAACACACCAAATAAAATACAGAAAAGGGACAGGACAGGTCATCACTCTCCTGCCCTAGAGTCATGCCATCGGTGCATCGACTGACATGGACATGAAACCCTCATGCCTAGTGAGTGGCTCGTAGTATCAAACTGTGGGTCAAGGTCAAGTATCATGTATCCAGTATTTAATTTAGTTTCATAAGTCAATTTCCATTTCAGAATATCAGAGTTCATAATCAGAGGTTCATATCAGAGGTTCATACCATAAAGGTTCCATGTCAGAAAGGTCATATATCAGAAATGTTTAATATCAGAAAGGTTCATAACAGAAAGGTCATGTATCAGAAAGGTTTAATATCAGAAAGGTTCATAACAGAAGGGTCATGTCAAAGGTTCATACTATCATGAAAGAAACCAGAAAGGTTCACAAAATCAAAGAACATGGCAGTGAATCAGAAATCAGAAATGAGACGAAGGCACCTTACTAAAGAAGGGCAGAATATCTGTACCTTGCTGAAAGCAAAAAACACCAAAGATGATCACAAAAGGGATGCCAACTACTCCCGCTTCACCGGATCTCGAACGAAATCAAAACGGATCAAAAGAGAACTAGCAAGAGCACAACCATATGCAGCATATAACGCACTACCACCACTGCTACCTTCACGACCAGACGCCACCATACTCCGGTCACCCCAAGAATGAGACACCGCTATCAATGGAACCGAAGTCTGTACACGAACACACGGTAGCCATACATAACGACACCAAAACGATACAAGTTGTGCAATGTTTCACGTGATATAAAAAAATATATACAAACATGGTGTTTTACATATTAGGTATATATGTATATATATATATATGTATCTTCGCACTTTCTAGATCTTTTTGCGCACAGATGACAGCTAAATATTAGTGAGTTAAGGGTTTTGTGAGTTACTTTTGAATTGTAACACTGGTTATAAAATGGCAGTCAATGAATGGGGAATATATGGTGTAAAAATTGTTGCCGAGTATTATGGGGTGTGGGAAGACTCAAATCTTCTTTCAATTAAATATTCAACAAGATAAGGGAGGAGCGGGGTGTCATAGATGGTAAGTTTTAAATGTGAATCAATTTGGGTTTTGATGGTGTTTTAATTTGGAACGGTTATGCGTACAAGGATTTGGCCGAAATTGGTGGGATTTATTTCATAAAAATTCGGATGGTGCAAGTAAGCGCGCATTGTAGAGAAATTTTTAGGATTATAAATTTGTAACAATTATTTACATAGGCTTTTATACATAGGTTAGTATAGCAAAGTCTTTTTTTTTTATTTATTTATTTATTTATTTATTTATTTATTTATTTTTTTTTGTAACAAATTATGTGTAACTATAATGTTGGTAAATTTATTAAATGAATTATTAATCTTAACATATAGTTTTGGGTTCGAAATAAATTATTACAACTCTAGGGAAAAATTTCAATTTAGACGTTAGATTGGGAATCCGAATTTTTAGGGTTTTACACCAGGAGTACTGGTCAGATATGTATAAGACTGTTTACTTGGATGCCCTATTTGAACATATGATATATACATAGATGGTCAGATATGTATAAGAGTGGATTACTTGAATGCTTTATATGTATACTTGACATGTTCATATATCAGGCGTACTGAACAGTACCGGGCGTACCAGGTACATTGACCGGGCGAAACGGTTTCATTACCAGGCGTACTGGTCACGGCGAGCGTACCGATTAACTTTAATACTGGAATTTATGATATTCTGTGTAACATGATATGTTTTAATCAAATCTATGAACTCACCAACCTAGTGTTGACCCTTTTTAGCATGTATTTTCAGGTTTAAGGCGATAATTTAGTGGCGAAGACTTTTGGCAGGGCATGACATGGTCATAGAAGACTCTGATATAATTGGGACCACTTAAATTCCTTTATGGGCTTATATTTTCACACTATTTTGAAATGTTATAAACAAATCATTTTTTAATATGAAATTTAATTTAAACGGTTGAGTTAAAACCGTTCTTTATACTCTGTGTTGTGATACCAATTGAGTAGCACCCCAGTGACATGTATGCTTCCGCTAAACCAGATTTTGAGGGTGTTACAGCTTCACTGCTTCTGAATTTCTATCACCATCGGTAACAGTTGCTACAGTTCCAACAACTGTTCTACCCTTGTAGTGATAAGTGTTGTTTATTTTACGAACACCCTTCATTACTACAAGTACGCCATAGATGATCTTCATAACCCCATCCTTTGCTCTTACTTCAAATCCTTTAGATTGTGGTACCGACGGAAATGAGATTTAATGAGTGTGTAAATACTCATCATTTTATACCCATAAAATACACAAAAATGACCAAAAACACCCAAATGGACCATATTATACTGCAGATATCCTTGGTTTGTGTTTTTATGTGTTTCAGGTACAAAAGGATTGAAAACGGGGCATAAACAGACAAAACCGAGCACAAGATTGGAAAGTTGTGAAAAGCCGAGGACGGGGAAGGAATTTACAAGTTTGGACCGGGATATTGCTTAAATTGTCAAAGTCAACCCTCAAGAATGTCAACTTGTCAAGATTATCCCCTGAAAGTAATTTTGCAAAAATGACACAGTTGGTCCCTGGAATTTCAGAAATGGCAGTTTTAGTCCTTTAACTTACATCAAATCCATTTCCAATCCTAAACTTAACAAACCCTTAACCCATTTCTATCCTTAATACTAAACCCAGCTAATAAAACCAAACCCAGCCCACACACTAAATAATAAACCCAAGCCCAATTTAAATAAAAAACCCAACCCGACCCACCTTTCTTTCTTTTAGCTAAAACCAGAGTTTAACTTGGTCAAACTCTTCTTCCAAAACCATTACCCGCTCAAAACCATACCACCCCCTCCTCCTTATCCCTGACACACCCACACCCCTCCTCCTTTACTATACTCCACCTAACAAACCAAGAAACATTTAATGCTTCTTCCTCCCCCCAAGATAGCCAGTCAAGTGGTATTTCCCACTCACACCATCTTGGCGCCAAAACTGAAGATAAAGGGCTGAGATGATTTGAAGCATATCCAATGGTGGGATTTAATCAGAAGGATGAGAAGAAGCTTTTTGGAAGGCTATATAATGAAATGAAGACACCAAGAATAAATTGTCACTGCTTTAGACCAATTCGTAGTGTAGAAGATGTTTAAGTTCTGTTTTTAAGATTATTGTTCTTTAAAAATTCTCTCTTATCTAAATTCAAGTATTGTAACTTCAATTTCAAGTTTTCAGTTTAATTTCAAAAGCTTTGTATCAATTTAGTTGTAATTCAAATTTTAAATGTTAATTCAGTAATCAAAATCAGTTGTTGTTTAAAGTGTAAAAGCCTTTCTTTCTTGTTTAATAAGTCAACATAAGCCTGTGACAGCTTGTTGTTAGCTTATTATTGCTTAATTCAGTTCAATTTGCAAATTTCCAAAAAGTTCAAAAAAGTCAAAAAAAAGTCAACTCTAGTATTGTTCCATAGCTTATTTAGTACTTACTGCTTTTTCTTACTTATTTTTCTCATTTTTTAGTATGTTTAAGCTATTTTGATAGTAGGTGTTAGCTTTATCCCTAGTTTTTATTCAAAAGCTCAAAACAGTCTAAAACAGTCATTGATAAGTTCTGCTTATTTAGTGCTCAATTTTAGATAAAAGTTGTTTATTTCATTTTAAGTAAGTTAGTTTACCATTAATTAGTCAGGATCTAAGGTTGTTTTGGTAATTCCTAGTGTAACTTTGCAAAATCAGTTAATAAAGGAGTGTTTGGATTGTGGGTGAAAATGGGTAAATGAACAGCTTGCACTGTTCATTTTCTATAGGGTCAGTTTAGATTGAGCTTATCACAGCTTGTATAAGCTGTTTTCAGCAGTATATTGGTTATTTTGAAGTTTTTGACAGGTTGGAGTTGGGTAGTGCAGACACAAGAAGCTAGACTGTCATCACAAGCTTCTGATAAGCTAGGCTTAGCTTGGACTTCATTTTAGTATTTCTCAGGTTCATTATATTCCACTATCAGTTTGCACTAAACTCTATAGGCCTTGTTTTAAGATTCATTAATTTCAGGCATAATTAGTATTGCAGCCTGCTCCAGTTAATTTCCTTTTTTCTCAGCCTAATATTGGCTTATCCAATTAAGCTTAGTGCCTTGTATTTAGTTTACAAATAGCTCATAGTATAGGTTTTTAGTTTCTGAGCTTGGAATTCACTTTGAAGCTTATTTAATAGCTTAATTCTTGCCTGCAAAAAGCCCATTTGGACTGATCTAAGTCTGCAAACAAACCTCAGTTTCTAACACCATCTGATCTAGGTAAGAATTAGAGTTCAATTGGGTTGTAATAATTAGGGCTTTTGGTGTTTTAGTGTAGCTTGTGGTACTAGGAAGCTTTTGCCCCCATAAGTTTCCACTAATCAGCTTATTTGAGGTGCTTATTTTGATCTGCAAGTAGGGGTTTTAACTGTCATTTCTGCATAAATTGTGAAACTGCTTATCTGCTTATTCCATGTGCTTATCTGGACTTTAATCAGTTGTTTTATGCTTAAATAAGTTTTTTGAACTATTTCTGAGCTTGTGGTATCTGTTAGTGCTTAAGTGCTTATTTTAGTGCTTATTTCAAACTGCTTATTAGCCCAATTTGCTTATTAGTTTTTAGATTTCTTCTGATTTTATTTTTCCTAGGTTCAGAATAATATTTTAGATTTATCTGCAAAGTTTCATATTTTTCTAAAGTCATTTACTATTTTTAACCCTTTTAATTAGTTTCTAATAGTTTTTAATTCATAATAAAAAATATAAAAATCAGAAAAATATAAATCTTTTTTCTAAAATTTTCTTTTATCATTTATAACTTAGGAAAAATAATTTGGAACTTGTAGGATTTATTTTTATAGATTTCACTTTTTAAACCCGTTTTAGAATTTTAGTTTCGCGTTTTTAATATATATTGTTTTAATCTTAATTTTATTTTGAGAATTTGTTTCTCATTATTTAATTAGAATATAATAAAATAAAAATTCCATATCCCAATCATCAGTCACTCTAATTCCAAACCTCTAACGATATCGCTCATTCACACCTTGTTGGGACACGACCCGGGTAATCACTTACCTGGTATCACACATATCACAAACGTGAGTTTTTGCAAGTTAGCTTTTTTCCTAAAGGGTTGATTTGTCTTTATTCACGTGTATCCGTCTGATATTATTTATATATACACTTTAGCACGGATCAAATTTTGGCGCCGCTGCCGGGGAGGTTGTGTTGCGACAATATCGTTGAGATTTTAAAACGATTAGTGACTTGAGATCCTTCTTTCAGAAGTTTCCACTTTCATAAACATATAAAATACAAAAATATTTTTTCTTTTCTTTTATATATATTATCATATAAAAAAATAAAAACCCCAAAACATTTTCCGTTTTATTGTAAAATAAAAGCAAAATCAATATAATATTCCTCAACTTGGAGTATTATCATAATAAGTTCCCAAACATCAGATTAAAACTTGCCTTTGTGTCGCTTGCGAATTCGGCTCACCTTTGATTGATAAACAAACTCTAACGGAGGTTTCAGGAGGTTTGGCATTAAATTGACAAACCGAAAGGAGCGGGTTTTTAAGGAGCATTTATTGCCCACCTTTGCTCCTCCGCCACTCTGTGCGTTTTTCTTTCAGAGAGCTACCGTACGCTTGTTTGATTTAAGGTTTAAGTTTTTTCCAAAACCCCAAAAATATTTTTCCTCATCCTCTTAAACCGTTTGATTCTATCTTCTTAAACCCTCCTTAAATATTTAATTCTCATGTCGTCACTGGGCTATCACTGTTTTGATTGTAAAGGTCCAGTGGGTGATAATCTTCGTTGTTCCAAGTGTAAGTGTGAGCGGTGTGGAAATCATGCACCAAAAGGATCTTGTTATTGGTGTGAAGTAGCCCTCAAAGAAAAGCTTAATTCCATCGATAATACTCAAAGTCTTCCCGAACACCCTCCACAACCCCAGCCATCTTCACTCACTCAGCATAATTGTTTTATATGTGGAGATCCGTTGGGGGATGATTCACAGTGTGAACGATGTTTTTGCAAAGGATGTGGGTTTACTCATGGACTTTGCATATGTTGCACTTCTGAAATCCAAAATACACTTGATTATCCAGATTCATTTTGGCAAGAACCGTGTTATCAAAACTTCAATGATACATCATTTCAAAATATGCCAAATGATCTTTGTGAGTATTGTGGAGGTCCTCACCAAAGTTTTGAGTGTCAAACAAATAACATGCTTGTCTATGAGCAGGTTTCTTGTAACAGTCAAAATTTCAGGTATGACCATTATCCATATAATTCACCGAATCAGTCACAGCAAACGTATTGTTGTGAGTACTGTAGAGGTCCACATTATAATTCTGATTGTCAAACGAGGAACCCGCTTGTCTATGAGCATGTCCCTTGTAACAATTACGACTATTCTTGTCATGACCAACCTCCACAGTGCCAAACGATTCAACCACAACCTCAGCCAATTCCTCAAGAATTATTCCAAGAGATTCAAGATGAAAGGAATAAACTCCTGGAGTTGTCTTTCGAAGATGTATTCCAAAAACTTCAAAATGTGAGGGATACACTTAATGATTTGGCTGTTAAACATGCCCAAGATGATCGTCATGGTGAATCTATGGAAGATTTACTCGCCGTAGAACGAGCAGCACAAAATCGTTTCTTGTTTAATCAGGCTTGCATGCTCGATGACGAAGATGAAGACGACGAGGAGAGTACTATTCCTTTGAGAGATATCATTTCTCAACTCCCTCAGTCTATTGCAATCACATCATTCTTTCCGAATATGGACTCCGAGGACTCTCTTATTATGGGGGATGAGCATATTAGCACTATTCCTGAAAAGGAATCGGACGAATTCATAAAGTCTAGTGCTGAGAACCTTATCCCAATCCCAAGTGAGTCTGAGGATGTATCCGACAGTGAAAGTGATGGTTCTTTTCGTAGTGATCAACCTCTTGACACTACTGATGATTTTTTCGGGACGTTTTCTAACCCTCTTTTCAATTCAAACGATGAATTTTTCGGGATTTTCTCTAATCCCCTTTTCAATTCCAATGATGATTTTTCCTCTAGTGATGACGAATCACTTTCTGATGAGGACGTTCAAAATGAAAGTCTCAAAGTCTATTCGAATTCTCTTTTTGAATTTGATGATGAGTACTTTTCTAGCAAAATAAATCCTCTCTTTGATGAAGAGTTAGAGAACGATGAGGTCAAGGACTCTATTATTCATAAACTTGATGATGTGACCTCAATTTTTAATCCCGATATTGATAAGGACAATCTTTCTCCGACATATGTGACTTTTCCTTCTGAGGACAGCCATTATATTGACTTCACATATGTCGTTCGAGTTTTTCTACCTTTCTTCGCCTATAAGGTAGATTGTCCTTTCATTCACTCGTGTGGGAGTAAAGACAAAAATTTTGACCCCGGCATCTCCATTTATCAATCTTTTGAGCCGGGTATATCTCATCGGAGTGGAACTTTCAAGTACTTCAATGTTTATCCAAACATCTTGAATGAAAGTCCGATGGAGATTTTCTTCCACTTGCTTCCCCATGAACCAATGAATTCGGGGTCGAGTCAAGCTAGTGACTCGGTTAACAAAAACATTAGCACTTCATGGGTGACAACCCATGTTTCTGACTTCTTTCTATTTTCTGACACTAAGTGTGGGGGGATTCCTCTACTGTGCTTTGTTTTGTGTGTTGTTTGCTCTTGTTTGCAGTTTTCCCTTGGATTGTGATGATTGTCGCGCCTGTTTTCAATCCAGCCGCCCAATATCCTATCCTTTTGCTAACGATTATCTAGGGATATCTTTTAATCCTGTTTGTGAAAATTGAGATTTCTTTCACACACTTGGCTATTAGTATTACCTTTTTACGTTCTAAGTGTCGGCATAATAGCCGGTACTTTGAATATTGAGGGCAATATTCAATTCTAAGTGTGGGGGGAATTCTCGCGAATTTTGTCACATATGTACCTTCTAGTGCCCTAGTACCCCCGTTTTGGCCAAAATTTTAAATTTTTTTCGTTTTTAGATAAGAAATTACAATAAAAAAAGAAGTGTTTAGTCTTGATTAGGTTAGAACAAAGGGAATCCCGACTCTGCCAGAGTATTGATCTGGCTGCTTCCTTAACGATTAGACTAAGGTTTTACGATTTGTGCAAATGAAAATGCTAAGCGTAGAATAATGGTTTTCTTTAGAGCTTATATAAGTAATCTATGGCTTTTCCTCCCAGGAGATAACTAATCTGACTTAATTAGTGCTTATTTTTCAAACTTTTGAACACACAAAATCATTTTTCTTTACGATTTTGAAAAATACTAGTTCAAAGCTTTATTTAAACTTCGGAACAAGCATATGTCATAATAATGTAAAAGTTAAGTAATAAATAAATGTGCTAAAAAGCTAAGGTTCAAGATCAGCCCTTGGATCCTTATTTCCGGAAGGCGTTTAGGTCTTGGCTACCCTTTTACACCGGCCCTTGGACCCTTAATTCTGAAAGGCGTTAAGGTCTTGGAACTCTCCGTTGTAACGGCCCTTGGATCCTTTATTCCAGGAAGGTGTAAGGTCTTGGTTCCCGTGAAACTCCGTTAGTTTATATTGCACAAAGTTAAGTATTAAAAAAAATTAAAAAAAAATAATAAAAATGATGAAAAAATGAAAAAAATAAAAAGGAAATAAAATGGAATGATATTGCAAAATGCAATAAATTTTGAAGCTTGCTTGTTGTGAATTTTAAATCTATCTTTCAACTAGTATTAGTCAAAGTTTTATATAAACGTCGATTTTTTTTATCAAAATTTTGAATATAAGCACAGTCGCCTAACTTGAATATATGCGGGAGTGAAAAGTTAAGTTTCGACTTACATAGATTATTTGTATAAGTAGTGTTAGCATTTTTACAAAAACATTTGCACATTGAGTTTAAGCTTAGTTGGGAGTATAAAAAGAGGATGACGATTTTAATTCCCTGGAGACACCCATTTTGTGTGAATCCTGTTCCGTGATACCATTTTTGGAAATCAAGCATGTTATATATTTTGTTCTAAGTTTAAATTTCTTGCACTGTATAAAAAATCAAAACGGGGTATGCTTGGTATTCTTTTGATCATTTCATTACTTTATATGATCGGATTGCTAGGGACTAGCAATAGCTTAGTGTGGGAGATTGATGAGTGTGTAAATACTCATCATTTTATACCCATAAAAGACACAAAAATGACCAAAAACACCCAAATAGACCATATTATACTGCAGATATCCTTGGTTTGTGTTTTTATGTGTTTCAGGTACAAAAGGATTGAAAATGGGGCATAAACAGACAAAACCGAGCACAAGATTGGAAAGTTGTGAAAAGCCGAGGACGGGGAAGGAATTTACAAGTTTGGACCGGGATATTGCTTAAATTGTCAAAGTCAACCCTCAAGAATGTCAACTTGTCAAGATTAGCCCCTGAAAGTAATTTTGCAAAAATGACACAGTTGGTCCCTGGAATTTCAGAAATGGCAGTTTTAGTCCTTTAACTTACATCAAATCCATTTCCAATCATAAACTTAACAAACCCTTAACCCATTTCTATCCTTAATACTAAACCCAGCTAATAAAACCAAACCCAGCCCACACACTAAATAATAAACCCAAGCCCAATTTAAATAAAAAACCCAACCCGACCCACCTTTCTTTCTTTTAGCTAAAACCAGAGTTTGACTTGGTCAAACTCTTCTTCCAAAACCATTACCCGCTCAAAACCATACCACCCCCTCCTCCTTATCCCTGACACACCCACCCCCTCCTCCTACTACACTCCACCTAACAAACCAAGAAACATTTAATGATTCTTCCTCCCCCCAAGATAGCCAGTCAAGTGGTATTTCCCACTCACACCATTATGGCGCCAAAACTGAAGATAAAGGGCTGAGATGATTTGAAGCATATCCAATGGTGGGATTTGATCAGAAGGATGAGAAGAAGCTTTTTGGAAGGCTATATAATGAAATGAAGACACCAAGAATAAATTGTCACTGCTTTAGACCAATTCGTAGTGTAGAAAATGTTTAAGTTCTATTTTTAAGATTATTGTTCTTTAAAAATTCTGTCTTATCTAAATTCAAGTATTGTAACTTCAATTTCAAGTTTTCAGTTTAATTTCAAAAGCTTTGTATCAATTTAGTTGTAATTCAAATTTTAAATGTTAATTCAGTAATCAAAATCAGTTGTTGTTTAAAGTGTAAAAGCCTTTCTTTCTTGTTTAATAAGTTAACATAAGCCTGTGACAGCTTGTTGTTAGCTTATTATTGCTTAATTCAGTTCAATTTCCAAATTTCCAAAAAGTTCAAAAAAGTCAAAAAAAGTCAACTCTAGTACTGTTCCATAGCTTATTTAGTACTTACTTCTTTTTCTTACTTATTTTTCTCATTTTTTAGTATGTTTAAGCTATTTTGTTAGTAGGTGTTAGCTTTATCCCTAGTTTTTATTCAAAAGCTCAAAACAGTCTAAAATAGTCATTAATAAGTTCTGCTTATTTAGTGCTCAATTTTAGATAAAAGTTGTTTATTTCATTTTAAGTAAGTTAGTTTACCATTAATTAGTAAGGATCTAAGGTTGTTTTGGTAATTCCTAGTGTAACTTTGCAAAATCAGTTAATAAAGGAGTGTTTGGATTGTGGGTGAAAATGGGTAAATGAACAGCTTGCACTATTCATTTGCTATAGGGTCAGTTTAGATTGAGCTTATCACAGCTTGTATAAGCTGTTTTCAGCAGTATATTGGTTGTTTTGAAGTTTTTGACAGGTTGGAGTTGGGTAGTGCAGACACAAGAAGCTGGACTGGCATGATAAGCTTCTGATAAGCTAGGCTTAGCTTGGACTTCATTTTAGCATTTCTCAGGTTCATTATATTCCACTATTAGTTTGCACTAAACTCTATAGGCCTTGTTTTAAGATTCATTAATTTCAGGCATAATTAGTATTGCAGCCTGCTTCAGTTAATTTCCTTTTTTCTCAGCCTAATATTGGCTTATCCAATTAAGCTTAGTGCCTTGTATTTAGTTTACAAATAGCTCATAGTATAGGTTTTTAGTTTTTGAGCCTGGAATTCACTTTGAAGCTTATTTAATAGCTTAATTCTTGTCTGCAAAAAGCCCATTTGGACTGATCTAAGTCTGCAACAAACCTCAGTTTCTAACACCATCTGATCTAGGTAAGAATTAGAGTTCAATTGGGTTGTAATAATTAGGGCTTTTGGTGTTTTAGTGTAGCCTGTGGTACTAGGAAGCTTTTTCCCCCATAAGTTTCCACTAATCAGCTTATTTGAGGTGCTTATTTTGATCTGCAAGTAGGGGTTTTAACTGTCATTTCTGCATAAATTGTGAAACTGCTTATCTGCTTATTCCATGTGCTTATCTGGACTTTAATCAGTTGTTTTATGCTTAAATAAGTTGTTTGAACTATTTCTGAGCTTGTGGTATCTGTTAGTGCTTAAGTGCTTATTTTAGTGCTTATTTCAAACTGCTTATTAGCCCATTTTGCTTATTAGGGTTTAGATAGCTTCTGATTTTATTTTTCCTAGGTTCAGAATAATATTTTAGATTTATCTGCAAAGTTTCATATTTTTCTAAAGTCATTTACTATTTTTAAACCTTTTAATTAGTTTCTAATAGTTTTTAATTCATAATAAAAAATATAAAAATCAGAAAAATATAAATCTTTTTTCTAAAATTTTCTTTTATCATTTATAACTTAGGAAAAATAATTTGGAACCTGTAGGATTTATTTTTATAGATTTCACTTTTTAAACCTGTTTTAGAATTCTAGTTTCGCGTTTTTAATATATATTGTTTTAATCTTAATTTTATTTTGAGAATTTGTTTCTCATTATTTAATTAGAATATAATAAAATAAAAATTCCATATCCCAATCATCAGTCACTCTAATTCTAAACCTCTAACGATATCGCCCATTCACACCTCGTTGGAACACGACCCGGGTAATCACTTACCTGGTATCACACATATCACAAACGTGAGTTTTTGCAAGTTAGCCTTTTTCCTAAAGGGTTTATTTGTCTTTATTCACGTGTATCCGTCTGATATTATTTATATATACACTTTAGCACGGATCAAGATTCTTTTTCAACTTTGGCGAATAACGTACACCTTTCAAGGTCACAATTGTTCAATCTTCTTCTGCAATCGAACGGAAAAAATCCCATGAGTAGTGAGGGGAGTTTCGTCTGCCGTATAAACAACTTCCTGATGTTCTTCAAAATTACTAAACCATTCTCGATGTGGTGTAATATGATGGCTACATGCGGAATCTAATAGCCATACATCAGAAGCATTCTTGGTTGACGATGTTGCGAGTGATGAAGCGAAAAGTGTACCGCTTTTAAGGGGTCATTTAAGCCCTAAATCGTATTTATTTGATCAAATATTGCCCTAAATCGTTCCTTTTGTCATTTTAGGTACTTTGGAGAAGAAATCTGAAAAAGGAAGCATTTTGGACGTTTTTGGAGCATAAAAGTGAAGAAAACGACAAAGTCTCAAAATCGGCTGAAAAGTACACTGGACGGCGTCAGGATTTACTCCAGACGGCGTCATGGCTTGGCAAGAAAAAGGTGGATGTGAAAATTACTCATGATAAGCCAGTGAAATTTGCATGGGAATTCTGACGGCGTCACCCTTTAATCTGATCAAGGTCGTCACAGCTTAATTTAAAGAGGGACGGCGTCACGACTAAATCTGACGGCGTCAAGCCTTGATAAGCCAGAACGGATTTTGGAGAGCTAAAGAGGGACGGCGTCAAGAAGGTCATCCGGGAACCCTAAAAGCGGCGAGGTGACGGCGTCACACTCTATAACGTGACGCCGTCAGATCTGAAAGTCTATATATAGTTTTGCAATTTTTTGTCATTGTGGTGGAACTTATTGAGGAACTTTGTGTGTGAAAACCCTAAGACGAATTTGGCAGCTTTTTCAAGGCTTTTTGCCTTGAGATCTTCCATGTTACATTGAAGATAAGTTATCAATTAATCATTCAATATGTCTATGTGTTGTTTGATTCTATCTTGTTCTTGTCTTTTGTTTAACATGTTAGGCTAGATTTATCTTGTGTTTGCTTAGATCTAATGAAACCTAGCTATTGATTATTGGTTATTAGTGTGTTATTAGTTGTATTGGATGATTGTTTATCTATGTTAGGCTTAAGAAAACTGGCTAACTTCCTATTCGGTAACTTGCTTGAACGTCTTAAGAAACATGAACCAATGCGTACTAAAGGTTTTTATGGTTGTATTTAATGCACAAGCGAATTCTAGTGATCCCATGTTAGGAGCTTCCTAGCCGGCTCGACATAGGAGTGAAGTAGGAGCTTGTAGAGTTGGGGAAGTACGTACGTGATGAACTCAAATAAGTACATTTTATTACTATCATTTATCCTATTAATTTGACTTGTTTTACTATATTATGTATGAGGATTGATACTTAATCGTTTACTTTTGTAATTCTCAGGTAAAAACAAGCATTTGGTGAAACTTAATGATTTTGGACTAATAATGGAGCAAAACGTGCATAAAGTGAAAGTCTACTGACATGGACAAGATCAAGTCAATTCTGCTCCAGATGCGCCGCATCTCACTCTCGACATGCGCCGCATCTCTATCAAGATATCACCAGATACGATCCAAGATACAAGAGGACATGCGCCGCATCTAATCATGGAGTTACGCCGCATCTTCTGGCGGTGTACGAATATTCCTGAATATTATAATCTTGGACCCCACGCGAAGTTAAGTACATGCGCCGCATCTACTTAGTAGATGCGCCGCATCTTCCCTCAGACAGAAAGTATAAATACCCCGTAGACCAGACGAATTACAAGTTCCGAACCTTATAACCTAAGTCCGAACAGAAGAACAAAAGGACGAATTCAGTCAAGGAGGCAGCACAAGACACACCCAAATCAAAGATACAAGAGCTGTAAGAAGGTGCTGCACATGTTTAATTCATTAAGTAGTTTTGTTTTATTGTGTTAGTAAACTTTAATTCATCAAGATTGGTGGCTTGTGTAATGTGGCAACGGAAAGATTGCACTCCCTTAAAACTGCTTTCTCATTAATTAAAGTTTATATGTTGATGTCTTTGGTTACTACTTATTAGTGCATTGATAACCTCTGTGTTTATTAGTGGCTTGCGGGCATTTGACTGCGGGACATAATGTGGCTCCCACGGTTGTTTCTAAATTGATCACTTAGGAATAACTTTTAGACATAAGTAATCATTAAGGGTTTACTCGCCGATAAGAATAGGACCAACGAGAAAGGATTAACTACATACACTTCATATAAAGCTATCAATAAAACAAGTGACAATCTACTTAATCATAAGGACAGCCCTCTTATTGTCTCAAGTATCTATCTGTGTACGTGTGTGCTACTTGCTGATTCGTGCCTATTAGTTTATTTTATTATTTAATTGCAAACAAAACCGTGCCAGTCTCTCAGGCTGAAACCCCCTTGCGTTAGGATATTAAAATACTGATTAGAATAACGAGATAATACGTTCCACTCTTAGTGATCGACACTCTACTTACCATTATCTTCATACTGACCGGGTACACTGCTCGTTAAGTGTGTGTGTTATTGATAAGTCGGCTAAATATAAATTTAAAACTTGAGTAGGCATTAAAACTGCTAAACCGCAACGACACATCACGCGCATCAAGTTTTTGGCGCCGTTGCCGGGGAGTGAATTGTTATTATCTGTTAATTTGATTAGTATTTTAATTAGGTTTTTATTTTTTATTAGATTAATTGCATTATTGTACTATTTTGCATATTTGTTGTATTGTGTGTTAATTGTTTTCTTTTATTTTTGTGTGTTTTATTTTTGTTTGTGTGTTTAATTTTTTGTTTTTATTTTTCGTATTTTTCTGTTCTGCTATCGTTGTACTGTGCTAAATCAAACGATACGGCGCATCTGATCTCTCAGATACGGCGTATTGCGTTTAATTTTTTTAATACAACGCGTTTAATTAATTCGATACGACGCATCTTTTCCCCAAGATACGGCGTATCTGTTTTTAATAAGAAAATTTTTCTAAGCGATAAAGTAATACGACGCATCTGCTTTAGCAGATACGGCGTATCTGTTTTTCGATAAAAAAAAAAAAAAAAAAAAAAAAAAAAAAAAAGAAAAAAATTTTCTAAACGTTAACGCCATACGACGCATCTGCTTTCGCAGATACGGCGTATCTATTATTTTAATTAAAAACAGTTTGCGAATTATTAAACAGATACGGCGTATCGATCTCTGTCGATACGGCGCATCTTTCTGAATCAAAAATCGATATTTATTTTTAAACGTAACGAAAATACGGCGCATTAACTTTTGTTAATACAACGAATATAATTTGATAAATATAGTTGATTTTTGATATTTACTTTGATCGGTCCGCTACTCTCGTGTGCAAGTTGTTTATTTTCAGGATAAATGATGACTCGAGCATCACCAAGAAGGACTACATTCTGAACCAAACCAAGAGACGCTAGCTGAAGTGACCGAACATAAGACAACAAGAGTGGAGGAAAACTCAGTACTGGTAACATTGAACTTCTTAAATTCTTGAAATAGAATCCCAGGTAAACTCTACGATAATTCAACTGCCCAAAGGAAAGTTCTCTACACTATGATCTCAGTTTTATTATCCATATTATACATCTGATTCAAATCGTAATCTTAATTTTGTATGCTCAAAAACGATATTTGTTCCTAACCTCGGAATAAATCCTTATCCACTAAACAATAAGATTACAATTATTAATGAAACGTTTATGCCTATTGCTCTTATTTTGAATTCATGGTGTGCCGTTTAACCCAAATTTGATGTATAAGGAACTGTGTTGCGGAGGCCAAGGTACGTTCTTCATTTAAATTTCGTCAACTAACATAGAGATACGGCGGATCTAAATATCCAAAGCGCCGTATCCCTGACCCACTAGGACTTATTGACTAGTCAACGAAATTAAATAGATACGGCGCATCCCAATTTTCTAATACGGCGCATCGTGTCGCCCTATAAATACGACGGGAATGCGCCGCATAAACGCACACAGTTAAGAACTTTCACACACTAAAATTATACTCGAAATCCGATCATCTTTCTTAAATCCTCCTTTAATCCGATCTGTAATCATTCACCCGATCATACAATTAAGGTAATTTATTCTATTTTGATTTAATTTCGTTTAATTATAAATTAGGGTTTATATGACCAATTCGATTAGGGCTTAAACGATATAGGGATATGATTAGAACTTGGCATTGATTGTTTCCCCTAAGTTAATTTTAGAATTGGGCATCGAATTTGGCACTAATTAAATCGAACGAAAAATAGGGTTTTGGGTGATTGTTTTTAAATTTTAGAGGGAAAGTGTGATAGAAGTTTTTGATAGGAACAATTCAGTAAATTTGGTCTGTGATATAATGCGGGAGTTTACGTCACGGATACGGATTCTTGAAAAACGTGCCTAACCCTTTATTTTATACTGATATGCTTTTAGATGCGGCGCATCTAGGTTTATTAATGCGGCGTAACGACCTATTTCAAAATTGATAAAATTATAGATACGCCGTATTGATTAATCTAGATACGACGCATCTACATACGCCGTATCTATTGTCTTGCACCGCATCTCTTATACCTTATATAGATACGCCGCACTGATTAAATCAGATGCGCCGTATCTACCTATTTTGCAGACTGTTTACTGACTGTGAATATCTATTTCAGATGGCATTACCAGAGGTCACACTAAGGCATCAGTGGCTACAATTTGAGAACATGGGACTTACTCCTGCCGCTCTAGAGGATTACTTGCATAGGCTTGACTCGATTTACTTCAAGAAAATATTCAGAGTCCAGGTTTTGAATTTTGACGATGTGGGATTGATCGGTGGTGGACATGCAGCTGCTAGCTTACAGGATCGGATGGAGATGGTAGTTGTTGGAGATGATGAGGAGGCAGTGTTTAGGTCTAGTGCTTGGGAGAGACTATTTAGGATTGACGAGCCTCTGATTAGGGAGCTTATGCTGGAGTTCTTTAGCACGATTCATTACAGGGAGACGGATATGGAGATTGATACAGCTGACACACTGGTGTTTAGGTTAGGAGGTGTGCATAGGCAGATGTCGATGAGGCAGTTTATTTTGGCCATGGGGCTACACACTGAGGAGGAGCTTGGATCTGCTGGGTTTGCCAGGTATTGGGCTGAGAGTTTACGGGTTGTCCCTGACAGAGGGGTATTCAGTGACTACTGGGTTAGGATTTCTTCGATGGGTGACATCGTTACTTCCACCCCATCCTACACATTGATCAGAGAGCCGATGAGGCGGCTATGCCACCGTTTGATTGCACTCACCATCGCTGGGAGGGGTCAGTCACCTGAGAAGGTGACCACTCTGGACCTCTTCCTCTTGAGGAGTATGGATGAGGGGATGTCGGTGAACATCCCCCACTTTTTAGCGCACTACCTACACCGATCTGCTGCAGGGAGAGATCGGAGGAGCCAGATGACTGGAGGGCATTTTGTTTCGAGGCTGGCCCGCCATTTTGGAGTTATTGGAGCAGAGATCCCAGCGGGGCTGGAGGTTATTGTGGCCCGTCTCCCGGTTATCGATAGGGACTATTTGGTTAGACTCGGGATCTGCCAGGTTGCTGCGGGAGGCCACTTTTGGGCAGCATTAGGGCCCGCCAGAGCTGCAGGGCCAGAGGCGGAGCAGGGAGGACCTCAGGAACCTCCGGCTGCTGCTCCTGCCGACGAGGAGGTGCCACAGGCACCAGTACCCCCACGCACCATTGGTATGTGCTTAAACACATACCATTTCTAGACCAAAACCGGACCCAAATAGACCAAAAACCCGACCAAAATGCCAAATATATTGTGTTTTTGTGTTTTTACATATGCAGGCACGGATATCAAAGAAAAGGATAAAATCAAGCCAAGAACCGGGAAACCGAGCACGAGATATGGAAGTGTTATTTGTAGCCGATGCCGAGGAGAAATTATGGTCAAAAAGTCAACCGAGGTCCTACATCTATCGGAAATTATCAAATTAAGCCCTTGGATTTATTTTTGGATAAGTGGCAACAATGGTCCTTGAGATTTCTGAAATTACAAAATAAGTCCTTGTTATTTTTCCTAACTTTAAAAACCTTAAATCCTCTCACTACTAAAATCCGGATTAAAACAAGCCCAACCTTAATCCTTCGCCTAAGCCCAACCCACTCCCCATACCCATAACCCGATCCACCCACTTAAACCCGGTCAAACCCATAACTCCCACTCGGTCAAAAAAATAAATCACTCTCTCTTATCACACAAACAAAATAACACTCACCCCTCTTATCTCTCTAACAAAACACGCGCCCCTTTCTTCACTAACCCAGAAAATTTACTATTCACGCAACCCTAAGAATTACCGTACGAAGTTTAACAGCAATTAAGGGTACTTCGGTCAATGATTGGATCTTCTAGAAGGACCTGACAAGGAGAATGACACATGGCAACCATCGATTGGACCGAACACGCACCACTTTTGATCATGCGGCTGGAAATGAAGCTTGGTGAGCAAGATGTAATCTAAGGGTGGATATTAGCTGTGGACACACGAGGATCGCCAACGTGGACTCTCCAGAAGAATCGATCGAGGCCTATAAATAGCAGGGATCACTTCTCGTTCGAGGCTTGTAATTTTTTTGTTAGAAATGTTTTAATTTTAATTGTTTTATTGTCATTTAAAATTTCAGTCGATTTAAATTTGGTTGTATCAGAATTTTATTTTTTGTAATCGTTAATTTTGATTAATGAAAAATTTTATTTCAGCTTTGTTTTAATTACTTGTCTCATTATTTTATTTTAGTTATTATAATTGTTATATTTTTATCATCATTTAAAAAAAAATAATAATAAATAAATAAGTTAGCTTTCTTATAAGCTGTTTTCTAAAACTTTTGAGTTTAAATTTTACTTCATAGCTACTGAAAGCTATATTTAAGACCATTTCTGTTCTGAATTCGTTAATTCACAAAAGTCAAACAAAAACTCAACAAGTTAAGGTGTTTGGATAAGCTGATTGGATAAGCTGGTATAGAAGCTGATATGGGGTATATTGTTATTGGCTTATAAGCCTGGGTTAGAACTGAGTTATGAGATCACTTCGTTTAAGCTAGGATAAGGTGTAAGTTTTATTTCATTAATTTTTCCAGTGCTGCTCATTGTTGCTATTGTTTTTTTTTCATTGTCCTTGGTTGTTTTTGTAGTTTTAGATTAGTATCAGTTTAGAGTAAATTGCATAAGTTTATAAGCTGTTTTTAAGGGGTTTTGATTGAATAGCAGCTGAGCTTATTAGAATTTCGTTGTGGAAATTTTGAGGTACTTTAAGTTGTTAAAAAGAGGTTGCAACACTTGGATTGGTTTAGACTAGGACTGTACTTTTTATTTTTCTACTGTCAAATATAGTTCAGGTTCTAGAGCTGCTAAACTAATGGCTTTTCTGGCTTAACCAGATTATTTGAGGTCTTGTTTTTTTTGGTTTTCAAAGAGATAGCATAGTAAGGTATAAGCAGAGCATATGGGATCTGAGTTTTGTAGCTTATTTAATTGCTTATAGAGGCCTGCAATTTGGCATATTCTCTTGATTGCCTGCTACATCAGCCCACTTGTGGTTTTTTCACTACTGATCTAGGCCAAGTTTAACTTAGCAATTGAGTCTTTGTGATAGGGTTTTTTGAAATTTAGTAATCTATACTTGCTTAGCTTTCCAAAACAGTCTTCGGTTTCAAAATTGGTTAAGTTTTGAGCGATTTATAAGCATTTGAAAAGAGCTTTATGAGATTATTTTTTGTGTTAACTGGTGTTCAATAGTTTCTGGTATTGTCAAAATTGGTCCCCAGTCTTGCTGTCTAAGTCTAAATCGTATCTAGGTAGTTTTAGAATTAAAATAGTTTGTTTTCTTTGGCAATTTTAGTCCCTGTCTTTTATTAAATCTATAATAGTTTCAGTTTTTACAACTTTAGTCCCTCAGCTTTTATAAAACTTTTATTTTTCCAAATTTTCTTTTATAATTTAGTCCATTAGTTATTTTTTTTTTTTTTTTTTTTTTACTTTTGCATTTTAGTTAAATCACCTAATTAGTTTTAAATAGTTTTAATTCATAAAAAATTATTAAAAAGTCAAAAAAAAATATTTTTCTTTTTTCCAAAAATTTTCTTTTATCATTTTTAATATAGGAAAATTATTTTGATATTTTTAGGTTTTAAATTTCACAAAATCACTTTTATTTGCGTTTTATAATTCGTCGCGTTACGTTTTTAATTTCAAATTTTCGTTTTTAAAATTCGCATGCTTAGTTTAATTGTTTAATTAGATTAATTAGTTGTTTTTATTTCATATTTAATTGTTCGTAGTATAAAATCGCAAATCAATCACTCTTTTTCACTCATTCACCACACGTATTCGACACGTTAACGACAACTCGATATTCGACCTTCGTTGGGAAACGACCCGGGGAAAACGCATACGTTGAGTTTTACCCTTGGAAAATATAATATACTAAAAACGACAAATCAAATTAATGGCGCCGCTGCCGGGGAAGGCTTGAAAAGAGTTGGAGTTTCGCCATAAGAATCGTGTTTTGAAGACCCTTCCTCGGAAGTTATCGTTTTTATAAAAAATAAAAATACAAAAAGAAAATAATTAAAAAACACTTTTCCTAAAGTGTTTTCACCATTAATAATAAATCCTCGGTCTTCCGTTGAAGGAGGGCGGTTGTAAACCATTCCAAATTACAACAAAACAAATCGTGAAATTGACCGTTATCGGATTACTTTATTACTACAACCTAATTACGGGGTTTAAGGAAGCTTGACATTAAATTGTCGAGCTGAAAAAGGCGGGTTTTTAAGCATCTTCGGAGCTACCTTTGCCTTCCCGCCACGCTGCGCGTAGTTTTAAAGGAAACGGTTACGGTTAACGTAACGGTTACCAAAAAGAAAATAAAGTCTTTTGTTTTTCAATATATTAAAAAAGCCAAAAATAATTCCCAACCAAAAATACAAAAAGATTTTTGATTTTTATTTTTGTTTCATTTTTGGTGTATGCACACCCGATCTTCTACTTCTCACCCTCTTCTTTCACCGCTATCGAATCCCGAGAGGATTATTCGTCACAATCACCGTGTTCATTTCTCAAACGTTGAAGAAATGGCCGATGAACCACACAATCAACCCCCGCCGGTGGGAGGTGATAATCACATGCCAGCTCCCGATCTCCGAACGATGGAGGAGCTGTGCCAACCCACAATGCACGGACGTGGTGGCCCGATTGCCCCCGTCAATATTCAAGCCGCCGATTTTGGACTTAAGCATCATATGATTCAACAAGTCCAAAACTCGTGCCAATTCCATGGCTTGCCGGGTGATGATGCGAACAAGCATCTTGACAAATTCATAACCGTCACCCAAAGTATGAAACAAAATGGGGTCTCCGATGACGCCCTCCGTCTATATCTCTTTCCTTATTCATTGACGCATCATGCCACCGCATGGTTTGATCGTCTTCCCAAGAACTCCATTCGTAGTTTCGACGAAATGGTTACGAAGTTCTTGGCGAAATATTTCCCACCGTCGATGGTGACGAAATTAAGGAATGAGATTAGCAATTTCCGTCAGCTTCCCGATGAATCATTGTTTGAGGCATGGGAACGCTACAAGTTATCGATTGATCGGTGTCCGAACCACAATATGTTATTGGTCACTATTATAGATACCTTCTATAACGGTTTGACATTACGACACCGTGATACGATTAATGCTGCTGCCGGTGGTACGTTTATGAAACGTCGACCCGAAGAGTGCTATGATCTCATTGAAAATATGACTACCCACCATAATTTCTGGGATTCCTCTGCCGAGAGGAATGAGTCAACAAGATCTAGCACTGATTCTTCTACTTCCGAGATAGCCGCTCTTTCTAAACAAATGAATGATTTGTCTACGGCTATCTTGAGAATTCATCAAAATCAGACTATGAATCAAAACAACAACAATCAAGTGAATGTTGTTAACCATAGTTGTGAAACTTGTGGTGGTCCTCACCAATATTTCGAGTGCCCAGCCTCCGGTGGCTACACTCAAGAGAATGTGTATGCTGCTTCTGGAAATTTCAATCAAGGTGGTAACGGTTACCAACCTCAAGGAGACCGTAATTTGCTCAGCTACCGTTCTAACAATTTTCTCGGACCACCCGGTTTCCCACCAAATCAAAATCAGCAAGTGCAAAACCGTAATGTTCCAAATAATCAAAATCAAAATCGGGGCAATCAAGTTTATCAAAACCAAGGGAATTATAACCAAGCCCCGAATCAAGGAAATTTTAATCAGGGAAATTTTCAAAATAACAACCAAGGTTTTGTTCAAAACAACCGAGGGCCAAATCTTCCAAACAATCAAAATCAAGGTTTTGTGCCAAACCCATCGCCCTCGGATGAGTTATTAAAGCAATTCATTCTTCAAAGCCAACATCAACAAAAGAAACAAGAGGAAATGAATAGAATGATGATTAATCAGATAACCGAATTGAACAAACGTTTAAATGATCGACCCTCGGGTTCGGGTACTACGACTCTTCCAAGTAACACGATCGCCAACCCGAGGGGCGATGCTAAGGCGATCACGACTAGGAGCGGTGTTTCATATGATGGACCCACGGCTCCGGCTACCCCTTCTTCTCTACCTCCCAAGGTAGTCGTCCGTGAGACCGAGGTGACTAAGGACACGGAACCTCCTACTAACAACGGAGGAACCAAAGACGTCCAACCTCCGGTCATCCAGCCATCTGAACCGAAAAATGTTGAACCAAAAGAAAAAGCTCCTAAAGAAATTCCAGTCAAAGCAAATCTTCCGTATCCTTCGAGATTGAGTGATCAAAAGCTCCGTGACAAAGCTTCGAGTCAAATGGAAAAATTCTTTCAAATATTCCAAGAATTACATTTTGATATAAGCTTCGCGGATGCTTTGCTCTTGATGCCTAAATTCACTTCCACACTCAAAAGTTTGTTGAGCAATAAAGAAAAATTATTTGAAATGACAAAAACTCCAGTGAACGAAAACTGCTCCGCGGCAATTCTCAAAAAGCTTCCGGAAAAGCTTGGAGATCCCGGAAAATTTCTCATACCATGTGAATTTCCGGGAAAGGTTGAATGTCACGCCTTGGCCGATCTTGGTGCGAGTATCAACCTAATGCCGTTATCCATCTGGAAAAAACTTTCTCTACCCGATCTCACCCCCACTTGCATGACCCTCGAGCTTGCGGATCGGTCCATAACCCTTCCCAAAGGTGTAGCCGAGGATGTCTTTGTAAAGGTGGGGCAGTTCCATTTTCCTGCAGACTTTGTGGTAGTTGATTTTGACGCCGACCCCCGGGTTCCTCTCATTCTAGGAAGATCATTCTTGAGGACCGGGCGTGCTTTGATCGATGTTTATGGTGAAGAAATTACTTTGCGGGTCGATAAAGAAAAAGTTACATTCAATATTAATCCGAACTCGAATCCTCAAACCGACAAATGCAATGTCGCTACGGTTGATCAAAAGTCCGATCCCGTAATTACTCCTAAACGAGTTGATCCAAACCTTTCAAGATTCACGGTCAAGAGCTTGTCAGAAAAACGTGCTGAGCTCAAGGCTATGAAAATCAATCCTGGATCGAGCAAATGGTTTGAGTGTTGTGCTGCAAATTCTAAGAGTATTCTTGACGACGATGATGAAGACGAAACGGAGACTACAACGGAAGCGGTGGAAGTTGCTAGCTCTAAGAGCACACCACTTGTCCCACCTCCAGAACAAGTTTATCACATCGAGATTCTTAATTCCGACTCTTCCCATCCTTCTCCTCCGATTGAGGGAAGTGTGATCTTGAGGGAAGAGCTCGAGGTGTTTTTCAAAGATGAATCAATTTCACCGGAAATTGATGATTCTTGTCTTAATCCGGAGGGAGAATTTCTTTTTGAAAAATTATTAGACCAAGAGCCATCTCTTTCTCTCCCTCCGAAGGAAGTTGAAATCAATCTTCCAAAGAAATTTGATGACCTTGTTCCAAAAACTTTCAAAACAACTATCACCAACCCTCTGTTTGAGTTCGAATCGGGGTTTACTTTGATTTCGGATAATCTAATCTTTGATAGTCAGATGGAGGAAAGTGATGAGTCTGTGACGGAACCTGAGCTCACAAATCATCATATGATTGATTCTCTTCATGAGGAGTTCTCCGATGAACTCTCTCACTCTATGTCTCCTCCGGAATACGATCATTTCTACTTTGATCTTGAGGATGACACTAGTCTGGGGGAAGGCATTCTCAATCATGAGAATTCGCTATTTGATGATTTAATCCCGACCCTCCCTCCCGACTCATTTCTTAAAAAAACGACCTTCATCGACAAATATCTTTTTGAAAATGACGACTTCATCATGATTGTAATCATGACCTTCTTTCCCTACATCACTTATGATGTTTCTTCTCTTCTCCGTTACTCCTTCGGGAGTGAGGATATTACCTTTGACCCCGGTATTACCACTTCTAGTTATTCTTTCTAAAAAATACCGCGGGTATCTCATCGGAGTGGAACTTTCGTATGCTTCAATGTTTATCCAAACATCTGGAACGAAAGTCCGATGGAGATTATCTTTTCCACATGCTCCCCCAAGGACAAATAAATTCGGGGTCGAGTCAAGCTCATGTGACTCGGTTACCAAAAACAAGCGCTTCGTGGGAGGCACCCCATGCTTATCCTTCTATCTTCTTATCTATTTTCTAATAAAACATGAGGAGGGATCCCCTCTTCCGTATCTTGTGTTTCGTGTTTTCTGTGATGTGTCCAGGAATGCCCGATGATGAAGACTCTCGTGCTCGTAGTTTCCTTCATGCTACTCGAGTTTCATCATTCGTTGCTTATCCGATATCCTAAAATCTTATCGTTTTGCATCTATCTTTTGGCATAATTAATAAATGACCTTAGGTTTATGTAGGAGAACCCTTACCTTTAAGACATTGAGGACAATGTCTCGTTTTAGTCTGGGGGGGGTAATCTTTCGATTTGATTTTTGCCTTGCATTTTTGCCGTTTTCTCATGCAACCCCGTTTTTCCTCCAAAATTGAAAAAAATCAAAAAAAAAAAAAAAAAAAAAAAAAAAAAAAAAAAAAAAATTTAAAATATAATAAATTTTGACATTTTTGTTGATTTTCCGCTGGAGAGAGTAGGAATAAAATTCTGACTTGACCGGGCGTGTTGAGCCCTAGCTTGTTCCCTTAACCGTTTATAATCTATAAGCTCGTGCTAGTCTTTTACACAAGGAGCTAGAAAACGCGAATTCTTTTTAAGAGTTTGCAAGTTCCCGTATTTGACTTTATATATGCATGGCTTGATTATAAGGCTAAGCATTCGCGGATCTTATTATTTAAGATTTTAAATTTGCGAAGAACGAGAAATGATAGAGTTGTTTATAAGTTAGATTGCTAAACGTGGAGTAGTTGGTTCTCTTTAGAGCTCATCGAAGTTACTTGTGGCTTTTTGTTCCCATAAGCTTGTTTCACTCAAAAATAGAAATATAGGAATAATTAAAGCTATTTTGGTTTTGGCGATGATTAGTTTTTATTTCTTCCTTAGAGAATCCTTGCTTATGAAAGTTGGGTACACATCAAGGTACTGTCAGTGTTACGGTGTAATAGACTATTCCATCTTGCCGGCTCGCAACCGATGTTGGGATTGTTATAAAAGCCGTAGGACTCGGGATTTGGCAAAATATATAATGAATAATAAATAATAATAATAATCCAAAGCCATAAAAAGTTTTCTGCATCTTGCCGGTTCGCAGCCGATGTTGTAGACTTCTAATAAAGGCAGAGGAAAAATTCCAAGGTCATAATAGACTATCACATCTTGCCGGTTCGCAGCCGATGTTGTGATTGTTATAAAGGGCCAAGGATCAATAATAATATGTGCTTAATAATGTTAAAAATGCCAAATTTCGACTCCGAGGTATCCTAATAAAGGCTTCCGTCTCTGGACTCGTAGATGAGTTGTTTCGGTCGCAAATAAAAGGGATATTCTCAAAATCGTGTTAAATCAGAGACCTTGATGTGGACCTCATTTTTGTATGCAACGGTTCTCGAGGGAAGGTTTGGAAACTACTTAGCGTCTAAACTAGGTATCTTTATCGGCTAAGAAATTATCGAAACGAGAATTCGAAGAAATTCATTTCTCTTCAAAAAATAAAATAAATAGAGGAAAAATAGGAATTTGGGAACGAGAAGTCCACAATTAGCTTTCTGAGTAGTGTTGGCAGTCTAACTTGTAAATGACAATGATTTCGTTTTTAAGCTTAGTTTGGGGACTCGTGAAAAATCGGGGACGACGAATTTTATCCATATGGTCACTTCTTTATGAGTCGTGTTTCCTGCTCGAAGACCCTAAAAGTTATCGTTAGATAATGATTGTCGACAAAAGCCGTCACATGAATAATAAGAAAATACAAAAATAGAATAAAAAGGAAAATCGGGGAGTTTTTATAACATTGCATGAGGACATTGCAATAGCTTAGTCTGGGGGAATTTTGGTATGTGCTTAAACACATACCATTTCTAGACCAAAACCGGACCCAAATAGACCAAAAACCCGACCAAAATGCCAAATATATTGTGTTTTTGTGTTTTTACATATGCATGCACGGATATCAAAGAAAAGGATAAAATCAAGCCAAGAACCGGGAAACCGAGCACGAGATATGGAAGTGTTATTTGTAGCCGATGCCGAGGAGAAATTATGGTCAAAAAGTCAACCGAGGTCCTACATCTATCGGAAATTATCAAATTAAGCCCTTGGATTTATTTTTGGATAAGTGGCAACAATGGTCCTTGAGATTTCTGAAATTACAAAATAAGTCCTTGTTATTTTTCCTAACTTTAAAAACCTTAAATCCTCTCACTACTAAAATCCGGATTAAAACAAGCCCAACCTTAATCCTTCGCCTAAGCCCAACCCACTCCCCATACCCATAACCCGATCCACCCACTTAAACCCGGTCAAACCCATAACTCCCACTCGGTCAAAAAAATAAATCACTCTCTCTTATCACACAAACAAAATAACACTCACCCCTCTTATCTCTCTAACAAAACACGCGCCCCTTTCTTCACTAACCCAGAAAATTTACTATTCACGCAACCCTAAGAATTACCGTACGAAGTTTAACAGCAATTAAGGGTACTTCGGTCAATGATTGGATCTTCTAGAAGGACCTGACAAGGAGAATGACACATGGCAACCATCGATTGGACCGAACACGCACCACTTTTGATCATGCGGCTGGAAATGAAGCTTGGTGAGCAAGATGTAATCTAAGGGTGGATATTAGCTGTGGACACACGAGGATCGCCAACGTGGACTCTCCAGAAGAATCGATCGAGGCCTATAAATAGCAGGGATCACTTCTCGTTCGAGGCTTGTAATTTTTTTGTTAGAAATGTTTTAATTTTAATTGTTTTATTGTCATTTAAAATTTCAGTCGATTTAAATTTGGTTGTATCAGAATTTTATTTTTTGTAATCGTTAATTTTGATTAATGAAAAATTTTATTTCAGCTTTGTTTTAATTACTTGTCTCATTATTTTATTTTAGTTATTATAATTGTTATATTTTTATCATCATTTAAAAAAAAATAAATAAATAAATAAGTTAGCTTTCTTATAAGCTGTTTTCTAAAACTTTTGAGTTTAAATTTTACTTCATAGCTACTGAAAGCTATATTTAAGACCATTTCTGTTCTGAATTCGTTAATTCACAAAAGTCAAACAAAAACTCAACAAGTTAAGGTGTTTGGATAAGCTGATTGGATAAGCTGGTATAGAAGCTGATATGGGGTATATTGTTATTGGCTTATAAGCCTGGGTTAGAACTGAGTTATGAGATCACTTCGTTTAAGCTAGGATAAGGTGTAAGTTTTATTTCATTAATTTTTCCAGTGCTGCTCATTGTTGCTATTGTTTTTTTTTCATTGTCCTTGGTTGTTTTTGTAGTTTTAGATTAGTATCAGTTTAGAGTAAATTGCATAAGTTTATAAGCTGTTTTTAAGGGGTGTTTGATTGAATAGCAGCTGAGCTTATTAGAATTTCATTGTGGAAATTTTGAGGTACTTTAAGTTGTTAAAAAGAGGTTGCAACACTTGGATTGGTTTAGACTAGGACTGTACTTTTTATTTTTCTACTGTCAAATATAGTTCAGGTTCTAGAGCTGCTAAACTAATGGCTTTTCTGGCTTAACCAGATTATTTGAGGTCTTGTTTTTTTTTGGTTTTCAAAGAGATAGCATAGTAAGGTATAAGCAGAGCATATGGGATCTGAGTTTTGTAGCTTATTTAATTGCTTATAGAGGCCTGCAATTTGGCATATTCTCTTGATTGCCTGCTACATCAGCCCACTTGTGGTTTTTCACTACTGATCTAGGCCAAGTTTAACTTAGCAATTGAGTCTTTGTGATAGGGTTTTTTGAAATTTAGTAATCTATACTTGCTTAGCTTTCCAAAACAGTCTTCGGTTTCAAAATTGGTTAAGTTTTGAGCGATTTATAAGCATTTGAAAAGAGCTTTATGAGATTATTTTTTGTGTTAACTGGTGTTCAATAGTTTCTGGTATTGTCAAAATTGGTCCCCAGTCTTGCTGTCTAAGTCTAAATCGTATCTAGGTAGTTTTAGAATTAAAATAGTTTGTTTTCTTTGGCAATTTTAGTCCCTGTCTTTTATTAAATCTATAATAGTTTCAGTTTTTACAACTTTAGTCCCTCAGCTTTTATAAAACTTTTATTTTTCCAAATTTTCTTTTATAATTTAGTCCATTAGTTATTTTTTTTTTTTTTTTTTTTTTACTTTTGCATTTTAGTTAAATCACCTAATTAGTTTTAAATAGTTTTAATTCATAAAAAATTATTAAAAAGTCAAAAAAAATATTTTTCTTTTTCCAAAAATTTTCTTTTATCATTTTTAATATAGGAAAATTATTTTGATATTTTTAGGTTTTAAATTTCACAAAATCACTTTTATTTGCGTTTTATAATTCGTCGCGTTACGTTTTTAATTTCAAATTTTCGTTTTTAAAATTCGCATGCTTAGTTTAATTGTTTAATTAGATTAATTAGTTGTTTTTATTTCATATTTAATTGTTCGTAGTATAAAATCGCAAATCAATCACTCTTTTTCACTCATTCACCACACGTATTCGACACGTTAACGACAACTCGATATTCGACCTTCGTTGGGAAACGACCCGGGGAAAACGCATACGTTGAGTTTTACCCTTGGAAAATATAATATACTAAAAACGACAAATCAGTACCCCCACGCACCATTGGTCAGAGACTTGAGGCAGTCGAGGGAGAGTTGAGAGCCCTGAGGAGAGACTCAGAGTGGGTGGTCATGAGTGTGAGCAGACTACTAGAGCAGCAGGGTATTACACACGTTCGTCCAGATGGTACTGAGGTTGCGGGAGTGACACGTGCATACGAGCGCAGAGTCCGCCAGAGGACTGATGGAGCCAGCACTTCCGGGACCCATCCAGACGACCACACTCACCCATGACCTTGCTCTTTTGATTTCATAGACATTGTTCCACACATTATTATTACCTTTTGGATTGTACTTATCGTTATTCTTATGTTTATGTTTAATGTTTCAGTTTATATTTCTTGTTATGTTTGATGAAGACTGGCATTAAGTTCAGCATGAGAGTACGAGAGGACGTATGAGATTAGACCGTGGAACGAGTCATTTTACAACAGACTGTTAACAGTCTGTTTGGTTACTACATGCGCCGTATCTGCCTAAACAGATGCGACGCATCCTATCCTTTATTTTGTTTTATTTTTAGTCCAGGCCGCATGAGGATACGGCGCATCTCAATTCTGAGATGCGACGCATCTCCTGCAATGGTCATATCTTATTTTATTTTTCTGCATTTTTATTTTCGACTTTAAAACTATTTATCAGTTTATTTTAATGCGGCGCATCCCTGGTTAAGGATGCGGCGCATCTTTATTCTGATCCGTATTAATTCCAGGCTCGATACGGCGTATCTTCTTCAATAAGATACGGCGCATCGACTGACCTGATGATTTTCAGTTTTAATTTTTAAGTTTTATTTTTTTCCTAACTACTAATGTATTATGCAAGTTTGAACCTTTCTTATCTTAGGTGTGTTTTAAAGTATTGGTGGTATTATAGTTTCCTGAATTTCCTGTGGATACATCAAGTATGAAGCTTTAACGTTCTAATCCACATGGAAGATGATTTTTGCTCTTATACTAATGGAGGATCATACCGAGCAAATCTCAGGGGAGTTTTTCTGTTCTAATTCTTTTAATTTCCAGTTTTTAATCTTTTATACAAACAACGAGGACGTTGTTTAACTTAAGTGGGGGGATTGGAGAATTAGAACACTTAACAATTACTTGTCCTAAACTTTTTCAAAAATTATGCTTAAAATGTGCTTAATATATCAAACTTAAAAAAAAAATTTAGCATGTTTTTGTTTAAGATCTAAGTTGCATAACTGCACACACGACGTTATTTTCAAAAATTGTGATTTTCCAAAATTCACAAATCTATGAGTGTGCCGGTGACTTGTAAACTTTAGAACTTGGTTTGTATACTATTCGAGACCACCATAATGAGTATTATTTATATAATTGGAATGACTTGTCTAACTTGGTAATTTCTAGGATTACACCCAAAAAGCCTATATATGTTATGTGTTATTGACTAACTACACTGGTTAGTTAACCCCCGTATAAACCCTTTTGTTACTCTCATTTTTAGAGTAAGATACCCCTAGAAAAACACTCAGAGCCATTCCTTTCGTTTCTTACACCTATGTTTAAAATGTTTCGTTACACCCTTACACCTTAGCCTACCCTGTAGATTAGAATCCGTGGTTGGTTGATTGCTATAGGCAAAGTGTGTTTCCTTACATTACCTGTGTTCGCGTGCGTAATTCATTATCTATGGTTAGGTCGGGAAATTGCACAATGCAATTGGAGTGAAAGTAAATATTGTATATCTTTGAGTTTATTTTTCGTGTGTTTACTACTTTCACTATTACCGTTATTTCTGAAGTCATGAAAAGTATGGAAAAATTATCCGGAAAGAAAGTTAGTGATGTGGTGAAATTTTACACATCTATGTTTATGTTTAAAAAAAAAAAAAAAAAAAAAAAAAAAAAAAAAAAATCGAAAAAATGAAAAGAAAAAGAAAGAAAGAAAAGTTGGAAGTTTGTTTTAACCAACTTATGTAAAGTTATGTAAGTGGTCGATATCACCACTATTTGTTGTACTATATCTATGGATTGAATGGGAATTGGCAGTTATGGGAACGCCAATTAAGGTTTATTCTTTGATTAAGATCTTGTTGAGTATAATTCGTGTCTACCTAAAGCGTGTGTTTCAAGTGTTAAAGCGTGAGTTATTCGATGATATGAGTCTTATTCATGGGATGGTTGGGATAGTGATTAACCACACTTAGGATTTTAATTTATTTGTTTTGTTTATTTTTATTTTTACACCAATTTATATCCCAAATGTTATCCATGCCCTTTATTATTCTTTATCCAACCGAACCTTTGATTTATTGAGATTGGGGATTTGAGCAATCTTAAGTATCGTAGTCGTGGATTCGGCTATGTATTTATGATTTTGTCGCCCTTTTTGATATATTATTATTGGTGAAGTTTGGACCTATCTTTAGCCTATTCGAGTTAAGGATTTGAGCAATTGCAAGTATCGTGTTCGTGGATTCGATCATGTATTTGTGATTTTGTCGCCTTTTCTGGAATTTGAGATCGATAGTGAAAGAGAATAATTAACCCTTAAGCCTAAAAACCCTTTTTACCGCTTTAGACTTGTTATTCCTTAGCTTTAGTGGTGGAGATGTGTATACTTGCCAAGCTTATGATAGAATATTCGTCGCGACTGGACAGTTAAACGATTAGATTTGCTTTTATCGACTTATTTTATTTTACTTCTAATTCGTTAAGTGTTTAGTTGTGTGATTATGAAATGAACGAATACATGCTTAAATATAAAAATAAATCATAACATCTTTTAGGATACATTTTCATAAAAGAAATTCTAAGGTTTACTTGGGGACAAGTAAAGTTCAAGTGGGGGGATATTTGATGAACTCAAATAAGTACATTTTATTACTATCATTTATCCTATTAATTTGACTTGTTTTACTATATTATGTATGAGGATTGATACTTAATCGTTTACTTTTGTAATTCTCAGGTAAAAACAAGCATTTGGTGAAACTTAATGATTTTGGACTAATAATGGAGCAAAACGTGCATAAAGTGAAAGTCTACTGACATGGACAAGATCAAGTCAATTCTGCTCCAGATGCGCCGCATCTCACTCTCGACATGCGCCGCATCTCTATCAAGATATCACCAGATACGATCCAAGATACAAGAGGACATGCGCCGCATCTAATCATGGAGTTACGCCGCATCTTCTGGCGGTGTACGAATATTCCTGAATATTATAATCTTGGACCCCACGCGAAGTTAAGTACATGCGCCGCATCTACTTAGTAGATGCGCCGCATCTTCCCTCAGACAGAAAGTATAAATACCCCGTAGACCAGACGAATTACAAGTTCCGAACCTTATAACCTAAGTCCGAACAGAAGAACAAAAGGACGAATTCAGTCAAGGAGGCAGCACAAGACACACCCAAATCAAAGATACAAGAGCTGTAAGAAGGTGCTGCATATGTTTAATTCATTAAGTAGTTTTGTTTTATTGTGTTAGTAAACTTTAATTCATCAAGATTGGTGGCTTGTGTAATGTGGCAACGGAAAGATTGCACTCCATTAAAACTGCTTTCTCATTAATTAAAGTTTATATGTTGATGTCTTTGGTTACTACTTATTAGTGCATTGATAACCTCTGTGTTTATTAGTGGCTTGCGGGCATTTGACTGCGGGACATAATGTGGCTCCCACGGTTGTTTCTAAATTGATCACTTAGGAATAACTTTTAGACATAAGTAATCATTAAGGGTTTACTCGCCGATAAGAATAGGACCAACGAGAACGGATTAACTACATACACTTCATATAAAGCTATCAATAAAACAAGTGACAATCTACTTAATCATAAGGACAGCCCTCTTATTGTCTCAAGTATCTATCTGTGTACGTGTGTGCTACTTGCTGATTCGTGCCTATTAGTTTATTTTATTATTTAATTGCAAACAAAACCGTGCCAGTCTCTCAGGCTGAAACCCCCTTGCGTTAGGATATTAAAATACTGATTAGAATAACGAGATAATACGTTCCACTCTTAGTGATCGACACTCTACTTACCATTATCTTCATACTGACCGGGTACACTGCTCGTTAAGTGTGTGTGTTATTGATAAGTCGGCTAAATATAAATTTAAAACTTGAGTAGGCATTAAAACTGCTAAACCGCAACGACACATCACGCGCATCAGTACGCCACCCCACGAATGGTATTAAGGAATACACCCGTCATCCACGCAACTAATACACACTAATCAACCGGTAAAAGATAGTTAGGGAGTAAGGAAATCTAAGTAAACACATTTCTCTCTACATAAGTTTTCACCAACCTTTTCATTTTCAGTTATTTTATTTTATTTGCATTCGTAGTAACTTGGGTTAGTTGACTAGCAACTAATTCCGCCCACTCTTTCAAACCCGAGATTTTACTTGTTTTCATAAAATTATAAAAAAACATAAAAAGAATCTTCTCTCACCCTTAGACCTATTAGAGTAGTTTTTCATACCTAACGAACACTATTCCCTGTGGAGAATGATCAATCCCCCGTACTTACCACTACACTATACTACATCGGTCAGGTACACTGCCTGGTGGGGTTGTAAGCCTCTTGAGATCCCTCGAGAGGTAAAACCTGTTGTAAGGTTGCAAAACCACGCATCAAGTTTTTGGCGCCGCTGCCGGGGAATAGTTATTGTTTAGGTTGAATTTTTATTTTATTAGGTCTACTCACTAGATTCCTTTCTAGTGAGATTTTTATTTTATTTTTCTAGGATTTCTTTAGTCTATCTTTTTCTTTGTGCCCTTTGTTTGTAAAACCATTTTCATTTGTCACCATGGCGGATGAAATTCCATTTAGATCATTAACAATAGAGGAACAATTACTTTACACGGATAGATTTGCTTCCTGTTGTTCCAATGAATTTTTAAGTGATCTTAGATATATACAAGACGAGATGGGTGTAAAGTTTGATAGGTTTGATGAATTATGTGCATGTGTGGCTTCTATTAAACAATCATTGTTAGGATCAACTCCTTTTAATAAGACCCTTTGGAAAATTTTTGAGGAAAGCCTCCTAACCGTGAACCATAAGTTTAATGAATTAATGGGTTCGTATACATCACAACTTGAGGAAACAATTGAGGAGGATTTAGCCGAACATGAGCATATTGAGCAAAAAGACCTAGGTTTTATGATCAATGACTTTGAATCTCAAGGAACACATGATGAATCCTTTAGGCAAATTGAACATAGTAATCATGTTATCGGGGAAGATTCTTATGAATCGGACTTAGAACTTGAAATGGCTAGAGAAGGATTTGAGATACTTAGGAACATGTTTGGGTTAGATTCTACTAAAACACATGATGAGGTAAATAACACAAGCCTACAAAGTACCCCACAAGTCCTACCATCATTCGAGGCATACACACCGCCCGTGACTTACCCGGAAGAAGTAGAAGGGACTATAGGAACCCCAATTGAAGTAGAACCTTTGGAAGAAACAAAACTAGAAGAAATAGGTTTGAATACTTGTAGTCATAACCTTTCTTTTAGTTCTATGGAAGTTCCTAGTTTTGATGAACCGGAGCCTAAACCAAAACCGTTACCTAATCTTCCATCCTTAGATGTGAACTTAGGAATTGAATTAGGTCCCGATCCACCCATCAAACCATGTAGTCCGGGTAATGTTAAGATTAAGGTAGTAGACTCTAGGCCTTGTAGAGAGGAAGCTAACATAGGAGTGAACCATGACCTTACATACTTACATCACCCATTTATGATTGATCACAAGAAACATTATGGGTTTAAACCGGGTTTATTAGGTCAAAGTGGATTCTTAACTTGGAGTCTCTCGAAGTTGATAGAAGATGATCCCTTTCTAGGAGAAAATCTTAATCCGCCCACTAACCCAATTGAATTAGGTAAGGTTATGATGATAGGATCCCGCACCTTTGAGCATATAATTCACCCGTCACTCTTTCGTCACGTGGCATATTTCCACCCTAAGGGTGTGTATCGCTACTTTCACCCACACTTAATCCTAAGTGTAGGGAAAACCTCCCCTATTTCCGTTAAATAAGGGTAGAGTCAGGCTCGTGAATCGAACAAAAACAAGCGCTTCTTGGGAGGCAACCCAAGCTTTATTTGCTTTGTGTGTTTATTTGTTTGTTTGTTTGTTTGATTTTATTTGTTTCCGTATGTATGTTTAATTTTTATTATTATTGATTCATGTTCAAAACTAAATTGTGAAAATGCTTTATCTTGTTTTTAACTTCGTCTTAACTATATATAAAGGTATTTTGCAAAAGTTAAGTGTAAGGGAAATCCAAATCGGTTTATTAGAACACAAATGAACATGAATCGTAATAGTAATAAATGAACATACATATTAGTATTTGTTTGAGTCAAATGCTTGTATCGAGTCATAATGATGTTTTGCAGGATTTCCAGGAAGTAAGGTATAGGTTTTTCCAAAAATTTTCCGGAAACATAACATGAGAATTCTGTCAGATTATTTCTGACGGCGTCAGGATCTACAACCTGACGGCGTCAGGTTTAATTTTCTGAAAATTTTTGAAAGTTTTGTTTTCATAAAAAGTTTTTATTAAATCCCTAACTTATAATCTCCAGGAATCTGCAAAATTTTCATTCCACAAGCATTATATCCTTATATATAGATTTTATCCCGCCGATGTTATGCAGCTTTTCGTGTTTGTTTTCTCAGGTTTAACAGGTTATTTTGGACAAGGAAATGTATGTGGAATCAAGCTTTTGGTGATGCATTAGTCATGGAGCTTCAACATTCTCTTTGGAAGAAGATCTAACCGTGTTACTTCATTATCCACCGAGCGAATCAGGGGAGTATTTGATTTCATTCTTTTACTTTATGCTTTTACATTTGTTATTTGAACATTGGGGACAATGTTCATCTTAAGTGTAAGGGGGGTAAAAGTACGATTAGAGAATGCTATTACGCTTGATTTTTGTTTGTTTAATAGTAGATGTGTAATAAAACTGAGAGAAATACCTGTTAGGGCAATTTTAGTGCCAAATTTAAAATTTTTTACAACATATAGGAGTGAAACTTTGATCTTAATGAGCGTCTCACGGATAGGAGTTATATGACTAGCACAAAAACCGTACCACTAAAAAATTTTCCACCCCAAATATGTGAGGTTCGCCCCTAGAATTGGTAGGAAAAGCATTTATGCTATGATGTGTGTACCGGTAGCACTTAGATTCTAGAACTTGCGTTAGGACCATTCCGAGGCCACAAGTGAGACTACATTCGTGTAGTTAGATTTACTACATGATAAGAGGCATTAGGATTAACCCATTGTTTTACACCTGTGTTTTTGTTATAACTACGTTGGCTACATTGGTCAAGTAATTCTCCCACACCCTTTGCGTTGTACTCATTTTTAGTACACGATACCCCTAGTACACCCCTCAGAACCTATCTTTTCGTTTCTAACTTTAAGCATTTTACTTAAAGGAATAATTTGTTTACACCCCACTTAAATGTACACCCAAATCGCCTTAGCCTACCTTGTATGCACTCATTTTTAGTGCATTATTGTTACAACATTTGTTTAAACCCAAGTTAATTATCTAATTGATTACATGATTGCTAAGTCGAGTCATATCCTTGTACATATTGTTTTGGGACGATTGGGACTCATGGGTAAAGTACTAGTGTAATGGAGTAATGGGGAAGAACAACATTATTACCCCCATATGTGCTAAATATTTTAAAAGTACTCCAAGTGTTTCGATTATCTTAATTCGAGTCATTAGAATAGTTATTTGTAAAGTTATGTAAAAGTTCAAGTGTAAGGGGAATGCAACGCCCCTATGATGTATTATTTTGGATGGTAGGGCAAAAGTGTATGAAAAAAAAAAAAAAAAAAAAAAAAAAAAAAAATCAAGAAAAATACAAAAAAAATGAGAAAAAGAAAAAGTAGAAAAAACATACGGACTACCATCCCGTTTCATTTTATGTTTATTTTATGTTTTTGTTATTTTGCTTTTAGCTTAAGATTGAGTCGAGTCTTTGCTTAGCAACATTGTATAGTACATGTAATTGATCAAGATCTTTAACTCGCCACCAGTAAAATATCCTTTATCCAACAAAACCGTGTTTTCCTTTTCCCTACACCTAACGTTATAACCCATGTAAAAGCCCTCTTTGATAGTTTATCTTAGGTGCTTACGCCTAGTGGAGGAGGTTTTTGATCCTTTTCCAAGCCTATGGTAATCTATTTGCTATGACAGGTAGTGAGAGATATTATCCGTTTTCATTTATGAGATTTATTTTGATGACACTTGAGAGATGTGAGTATCTAAACACTACTTGTGAGGTGCTAGTTTGTAATCTCCGTGCTTATTATGATTAAAGTGGAACGATTATTTGTTGTAATTACTTTTATGTTAGCATTAAATGACCCCTAACTTGTATTTTGATTAGAATAAAAGCGCATTTGCTTGAGGACAAGCAAATCTCAAGTGTAAGGGTATTTGATGAAGCGAAAAGTGTACCGCTTTTAAGGGGTCATTTAAGCCTTAAATCGTATTTATTTGATCAAATATTGCCCTAAATCGTTCCTTTTGTCATTTTAGGTACTTTGGAGAAGAAATCTGAAAAAGGAAGCATTTTGGACGTTTTTGGAGCATAAAAGTGAAGAAAACGACAAAGTCTCAAAATCGGCTGAAAAGTACACTGGACGGCGTCAGGATTTACTCCAGACGACGTCATGGCTTGGCAAGAAAAAGGTGGATGTGAAAATTACTCATGATAAGCCAGTGAAATTTGCATGGGAATTCTGACGGCGTCACCCTTTAATCTGATCAAGGTCGTCACAGCTTAATTTAAAGAGGGACGGCGTCACGACTAAATCTGACGGCGTCAAGCCTTGATAAGCCAGAACGGATTTTGGAGAGCTAAAGAGGGACGGCGTCAAGAAGGTCATCCGGGAACCCTAAAAGCGGCGAGGTGACGGCGTCACACTCCATAACGTGACGCCGTCAGATCTGAAAGTCTATATATAGTTTTGCAATTTTTTGTCATTGTGGTGGAACTTATTGAGGAACTTTGTGTGTGAAAACCCTAAGACGAATTTGGCAGCTTTTTCAAGGCTTTTTGCCTTGAGATCTTCCATGTTACATTGAAGATAAGTTATCAATTAATCATTCAATATGTCTATGTGTTGTTTGATTCTATCTTGTTCTTGTCTTTTGTTTAACATGCTAGGCTAGATTTATCTTGTGTTTGCTTAGATCTAATGAAACCTAGCTATTGATTATTGGTTATTAGTGTGTTGTTAGTTGTATTGGATGATTGTTCATCTATGTTAGGCTTAAGAAAACTAGCTAACTTCCTATTCGGTAACTTGCTTGAACGTCTTAAGAAACATGAACCAATGCGTACTAAAGGTTTTTATGGTTGTATTTAATGCACAAGCGAATTCTAGTGATCCCATGTTAGGAGCTTCCTAGCCGGCTCGACATAGAAGTGAAGTAGGAGCTTGTAGAGTTGGGGAAGTACGTACGCCACCCCATAAATGGTATTAAGGAATACACCCGTCATCCACGCAACTAATACACACTAATCAACCGGTAAAAGATAGTTAGGGAGTAAGGAAATCTAAGTAAACACATTTCTCTCTACATAAGTTTTCACCAACCTTTTCATTTTCAGTTATTTTATTTTATTTGCATTCGTAGTAACTTGGGTTAGTTGACTAGCAACTAATTCCGCCCACTCTTTCAAACCCGAGATTTTACTTGCTTTCATAAAATTATAAAAAAAACATAAAAAGAATCTTCTCTCACCCTTAGACCTATTAGAGTAGTTTTTCATACCTAACGAACACTATTCCTTGTGGAGAACGATCAATCCCCCGTACTTACCACTACACTATACTACATCGGTCAGGTACACTGCCTGGTGGGGTTGTAAGCCTCTTGAGATCCCTCGAGAGGTAAAACCTGTTGTAAGGTTGCAAAACCACGCATCAGCGAGTGAGAGATCTGATTCTTCATCATCACACTTGGTGACATTCGCCTCCGCTACAGCTTTCCCTCTGTAATGATTATCCTTGGTTTTCAACTTAGGACAATCTCTCTTCCAATGACCTTTTTCATGACAAAAGGCACATTCATCTTTTCATAGTCTCTGCCTCGACTTGGATCTCCATCTCTTATCGATGCCTTTCTTCTGCGAACGACCTCTAACTAGCAAAACCTCTGCGTCTCCACTTGAAAAAATCTGCTTGTCCTTCCTTCTCAGTTCTTTACTATACAAAGCAGCACAAACTTCACTAAGAGACATCATCTTTCCCATTAAGTAGAGTTGTTTCAAGCAACTCGTACTCCTCTGGAAGCGATCCTAACAATATCAAAGCTAGATCCTGGTCTTTGAACACCTCATCCATATTCATCAAATCGGTGACCAGTTGGTTAAAACTGGTAATGTGATCATTCATCGTGGTACCTGGTACATATGTGAAGCGAAAGAGTCGCTTCTTCATAAAGAGTTTATTCTGACAATTTTTCTTTAGAAATTTCTCTTCTAATGCCACCCACAGTTTGTAAGCGGATGTTTCTTTTGAGAAAGTATATCGTTGCTCTCTCAAAAGACATGAACGAACCGTCCCACAAGCTAACCGATTGATGGTTAACCAATTCCTCTCTTCCACATCCTCTGGTTTACTTTCTTCAATGGCAATGTCTAGACCTTGCTGAAAAAGAACGTCTAGAACCTCACTTTGCCACATACCGAAATGGCCTGTGCCATCAAAAACCTCCACCGCCAATCTTGCATTCGTCAAGACTGGTCTAGCCCAACTTGGAGATGTTGGATCCACCGATGTGGAAGGTTTGTCAAATATGCCATCCACCATTTTGTGTACAAATTAATTTTCAATACCTTCAACCAAAAAACCAACGTAATTCTTTTCTGATGTGGAAGATCAAATTAAATTGCAACCATAGAGCATACTAAGAATAACCTCGGCTCTTGATATCACTTGTTATGGAATAACCGCGATAATATCCCACCGACTAGGTAAAGAGTGTGAATGTTTAAGCACCACAACTATACCTCAAACTAGCTTATTGAAAATTAAGGAATACCAAATTGAACAAGAGAATGTAACACCAAACTTTCTTATACTAGAAACATATTACAAACTAAAAACTAAACAAGAAGAACTAAGTACACAACAATGATGATTGTGTGTGTTTTGGTGTGTCTGCAAACAAGAACTAAGCCTTCTATTTATAGGCTTCAAAATGAGATACAAGTTACCAAGTTGCATGAAGTTGATGAGATCTCAAATCTTCCAACTTGCATATCTTATCTTGCATATCTTAAGATTCCATATCTTTCTAAGATATCATATCTTCTTATTATTGAGCCAATAATTAACAGTTGTTTGGTATTTCTCCCCCTCTGCCGCCACCACCACCACCTCCTCCTCCAACTGCTTATGAGAAGTTATGTGCGTTTGCTGAGGATTTTTGGAAAGAATTGAAGCAGGTGTTAATGGTGTCAATAAGGAAACAACTCATAAAAAACATACAATTCGTAGATGTGTTGACTTATGTGCATGTGGCGAGTTTTTTCACTTCTTTCATGGAGAAACTTAGCTGTTCTGGGCTTGTTGTTGCAGTTTGTTGGTTCGTGTTTAGGTTGGGGATTTACTTTCTTGTTAAAGAACATAAACCAAAGGAGAATTTTAAGCCAAGGATACTAGGTAAATCAATCATTGTCTTACCATATGGTTTCTGTTAAGCAGCACATTTTGCGAACTATTTTTTGATATTTGTATGATTATTTGACAAATCCACAGTGTTAATGCTTCTGCTGGGATGGATCACTTATGTGAAAGGTTTTTTGAAGAATCCAAAGATGTTTTCGGAGCGTCTCTTAAAAAGCAGCCTGTAAAGACATTGCTAGTGTTGGACTTGGTAGTTGTTCTTCAGATTGCTAAGCTCTACCCATCCCACAAAGTGCTTTTGGAAAGGTTTGATCCTGTTCTTTCTGTATTATGATTTGTTTTTCGATTGTCTGCTTATACATTCATTAACCACCTTGTTTGGATCGTCTTCTTCGAAGGTTTTGAGCCACTCTTGCACACGAGGCGGTAGAGATGCACGATAGAGTTTCCACTCGATAGGAACCTCCTTCTTTCCAAGGTGACGGGACCCATAAATGTAATTGGCCCAGGAGGCATCGCATCGAAAGTCGTCCTCCCCGGAAACATAATTGGCCTTGAATGAATTGAGAGGTATTTCGGTTTGGATTGTTGCTGAACGAATGAATGTATTTGGGGCTGAATCAATTTTTTTCGGTTGGGCCAGTGTGGTCGGTCGGGCACGGGCCACGGTCAAAATAGGTTCGGGCACGGGCACGGGCTTAAACAGGCATGGGCCAAACGAGCTCATGTTATACAAAGCGTTTTAGAAAAAACACAAAACGAGGAAATAAACCTCAAACGTAACACCACATCTATATTTAAAAAATTAAATATATTATACATTTAATTTTTTTTTTTTTTTTTTTTTTTTTTTTTTTTTTTTTTTTTTTAATAATAATTTCTACCATTTTTCTTTATTGTGTTTGATAAAACAACGTTCATGATGTCTCCCGACTCATGTTGCTGTAAATGTAATTGTTCCAAGATAGCAAAAGATCAAAAGGGTATCTATCTCTTTTTTTTTCAACGTTACATCTGCATGTTTTAGTGTTTTCATACATATACTTTTTGTTTTCGTTTTCTATCTTTTTTCTTTGCAAAAAAATCACATGTAACATTTATATAGTTCATTAATGTGCAAGAATGTTGTTTTTTAGTAATCAAGAGTTGAGATCAATATAGATCTCATATTTGTCATATATCTAATTTTTCATCTAAATTAATAAAATATCATTTTTCACCTTTATTTTTAAAACAACATATCTTGCAAACGTTAAATTTTCAAGCTACAAAAAATACACCGTCACGACGAGAATTAAATTATCTATCTATAGATATGCACTTCTTTATAATTTTGACGAACTTTTTTCTATTCAAAATTCCCGCCCAAAAGTGATTTTTTTGGACGGAAATTTTGAAAAAAAAGTTCGTCGCAAGTATATAGAATTGCATATCTATAGAAAGATAAATTAATTCTCGTCGCGGTGGTATGATTTTTTTCGCGTAACGATTAACGGTTTGCGAGATATTTAATTTTAAAAAAAGGGCGAAAGTTTAGGGTGCGTTTAGTTGTAGGAAAACACCCTTGTTTTCCACAAAATATTTTGTAGAAAACAAGGAAAACAGATATCACGTTCAAATTAGCGTTTTCCAACAAAATGTTTTCCAAAACACAAAATTTCTATTTCCAACTCTAATAAACAAAACCACAAAACACTTTTTTTTTGTTTTCCCTATTTCCTATTTCCTATTTCTACTCTATTTCCCTTAAAACAATATAATCAGACACTCCAGCCATACCCTAATGACAAACACCACACTCCCTTAGCCCACATAAGCATCACCACCCTCGCCGGCGTCGCTCCAGCCGTTTTTTACGTTTTCGTCCGATTCTTTACGTTTTCGTCCGATTTTTTACGTTTTCGTCCGATTCTTTATGTTTTCGTCCGATTTTTTACGTTTTTGTCTGATTCTTTACGTTTTCGTCTGTTTTTTTACGTTTTTGTCTGAATTTTTACGTTTTCGTCCGATTCTTTACGTTTTTTGCCGATTCTTTACGTTTTCATCCGATTCTTTACGTTTTCGTCCGACTTTTTACGTTTTTGTCAGATTCTTTACGCTTTCGTCTTTTTTTTTTACGTTTTCGTCCGATTCTTTACGTTTTCGTCCGATTCTTTAAGTTTATGTCCGATTTTTTACGTTTTCGTCTGATTTTTTATGTTTTCGTCTGATTCTTTACGTTTTTGTCCGATTCTTTACGTTTTCGTCCATTTTTTACGTCTTCGTCCGATTTTTTACGTTTTAGTCCGATTCTTTACGTTTTCGTCCGATTCTTTTCATTTTCTACCGATTTTTTACGTTTTCGTCTGATTTTTTACGTTCTCGTCCGATTCTTTATGTTTTCGTCTGTTTTTTTTTACTTTTTTGTCTCTTTTATACTTTTTCGTCTGAATTTTAACATTTTCGTCCGATTCTTTACGTTTTCATCTGATTCTTTACGTTTCCGTCCCATTTTTTACGTTTTCTTCTGATTTTTTACGTTTTCGTCTGATTCTTTACGTTTTCGTCTGATTTTTTTTACGTTTTCTTTTGAATTTTTACATTTTCGTCTGATTCTTTACATTTTCGTTCGATTCTTTACGTTTTTGTCTGATTCTTTACGTTTTTGTCCCTTTTCTTACGTTTTCGTCTGAATTTTTACGTTTTCGTATTTTCTTTTTGTTTTCGTTCATTTTTTTACGTTTTATTCTATTTTCTTACGTTGTCTTCCGTTTTCTGCCTTTTTTTTACATTTTTTTAGGTTTCGTCTGACAAAAACGTAAAAAACAAAAGAAAACGTAAAAAAGTGAACGAAAACGTAAAAAAATAGACGAAAACGTAAAAAATAGACGAAAATGTAAAAAAATTGATGAAAACACTATAATTTAGAAAACGTAAAAAAAATGTACGAAAACGTAAAAAAAAATGGACGAAAACGTAAAAAAACATAAAAGAGAGGACGAAAACATAAAAAAACGGGTGAAAATGGACGAAAAAGTAAAAAAACAAATGAAAATGTAAAAAACAGACGAAAACGTAAAAATATTAATGAAAACGTTAAAAAACTGGCGAAAACGTAAAAAAATAACGAAATCGTAAAAAGACATACGAAACGTAAAAATTCAGACCAAAACGTAAAAAAAATAGACGAAAACGTAAAATATCAGACGAAAACATAAAGAATCGGACGAAAACGTAAAGAATCAGACGAAAACATAAAGAATCGGACGAAAAGGTAAAGAATCGGACGAAAACGTAAAAATTTGGACAAAAACGTAAAGAATCGGACGAAAACGTAAAGAATCGGACGAAAACGTAAAAATTCTGACAAAAACGTAAAAAAAACAGACGGAAACTTAAAGAATCGGGCGAAAACATAAAAAATCGGACGAAAAAGTAAAGAATCGGACGAAAATGTAAAAAATCGGACGAAAACGTAAAAAAACAGACGAAAACGTAATAAAACGGACGAAAACGTAAAAAACAGACGAAAACGTAATAAATCGGACAAAAACGTAAAAAAAACAGACGAAAACGTAAAGAATCGGACGAAAACGTAAAAAAACAGACGAAAACGTAATAAAACGGACGAAAACGTAAAAAAGCGGACGAAAACAAATTATTATCTATTGAAATTTTTTATATGTTATTTGATTTTATATTTTACTTTTTTAATTCTTTATTTTCTCGTATTAGATTTTTTTTAGTTATTTTGTAATTTAGTTTGTTAGTTTATAATATTTGTTTTTGTATTTTGAAGATATTTTTATAATATTATAAAGGTGAATAGGGAATGGAGATAGAAAACAACACTACTTGAACATGTTTTCTAGTTTTACAAAATGAAAAACACAAACAGATGTTTCTCTAACTAAACGCGTTTTCTAAAATTTTACTTGTTTTGTGGAGATAAAACTCCCCTCCCTTTTTTTACAAAACAAGAAAAAGGAAATGAAGGAAAATGTTTTCCAACTAAACGCAACCTTATTGTTTTTGTTTTGATCAAAAAAATGAATGTCCAAAATTGGTTCATTGAATATATGACAAATATGATATATATATTGAGCTTTTGTCTAATAATCAATTATCGTCAAAACTCAAAAGTGATCATGTGTTATGCATTAATGATATTTGTATTAATTTTTTTGTAAGTTATTTTTTATGCATTACAATAAAGGAAACATGTTGATGAATTGTTAGTCTTTTTCTGGTATTTATGGTTTTTGATCTTTTGGTCGACTAATTTATAAGGTTTGAAACTTTGAATCACCGCCGTATAATCTCAAACCGGGTAAAATGTTCCATTTTCAAGAGGTAGCGTGACCACTTTAAGGTTGTTTGCACTTAGCAAGATTTGAACATGCAACATCTCATGTCTTAGTGAGGATAGTCACAAGGCTTTTGCCACTAGGTTACCTGTGGTTGAATTTGTTAGTTTTATTTGTAGCTCATTCTAATGAAAGTTCAAAATCACAATCAACGTAGCATAGCTAGTGGTAAGGCGTACTGATGTCCTCAAGAGATCTTAGGTTCAAAAAACAATACTAGATACACATCTTGATGGTGGCCATATATGGAAATAGTCGGAAATGGTCATGGGGGAATTCTGATCAGGCTGCATACAGAGCTTAAAACACTTGGCTTTTTTGGCCTCTGGTTTCCAATACCTTTCCTTGTTTCACAAAGAAAAAAAAATGATAATATGGAAAAGATGTGTACATTGTACGACTATGTGTGGCACTACAAAAAAATTGTCATCTGTGATACATAAAAAAGTGTTAGCAAAAGTCAAAAAAGTGTCACCAAAAGTATACAAAAAAAGTGTCACTGACAATTTCTTAAATGTCTATTTTCTTGTGGTGGTTATTAGGTTCTTAAGTTCACTCACATGTTCTGGTTTCTTGTTGAAATAGTCGAGTGTACGTATTTATGAGAAAGACATGTTCTTTATTTTCTGTTTAGTTAGTTTCTCATTGATCGGAGATGAAAAGAAATTGCAAGAAGTTTTAGAAGCTACTAACGAGCAACAAGCCAAAGACTCTGAGAATACATGCAAAGAATTTACGAACTGGGTTTCCAAGCAATCTTTGCCTATTGAAGCTGCTATCACAACCCTTACTGGCGCCTTCCGAGGAGCTGTCATGGGTATTGTTGTGGATGTTCTCTTAGAGGGTGCATTCTCTTCGAGGGTGCATGCTCCGCTGGTTTCAATCACCTTCGGAAGGCAGCACCATTAGACCAGAGGTATACAGATTTACCTCGATTTTTATATAATTAAAGAACAGGTTTTCACGTTTTAACTAATCTTTTGTTGTATGTGCAGGTTCTTACTTTAATAGGAGGGTACAAACCTTTGGTCCAGTCTTTCATATTAGGAAGGACCATGGAACAGGCTCGTAATTTTGCTGTTATGACAGCTGTTAATGCGGGCATATCTTGTGTCATGAAAAGATTAAGAGGAAAGGAGGATATGCAGACACGGTAAGCTTAATAAGCTGTAGTTCCTTTAAATGTAGATATTATTAGATAGCATTACAGCCATTACTATATCTCTAGTCTATGCATAAAAAAATATGTTGTTTTTGGTTATGTATGATTTTGTACTCATCTATGTTTTTTCATCAAAGCATGGTTTCAGGGTTTGGTTCCGGAGTCATGGTTTCATTTGTTAGTGCCTTAGTGGTATTAGGGGTCCAAGTGTAATGTCAATTGGTGTTTTATTTGCAGTTGTCAATTGTGCAATGCTAATGGTGATCATATTACTTTTTCCTTCACATTTCCTGTGAAAGTTTTTAGTCGGTAATGTTTTCGATTTATTTAGTCATAAACGGGTCACATGGGTTTATCCACGGACCCGTTGAAATCTGAATACCAAGTTATCCGTTTTGATCCACACCTACATGCAGTTAGAGGAACAAGCCTCGCAGCAACAAGAAGAAGATATTGGGCCTAATAAAACAAAAGGCATGTTTTCTAGTATTGGAATTGGTTTTGGTCTTGATCATTATCCGATGAGCTTTAATAGAGACCTGTTAACAGAGAACACTCTCCCATCAAAAACTGACAGGTAAGTAATAACAAATACTAAAGGTGATCATACTACTCAAAATTAAACTTTCTTTTTATGGTGTTACGTGTTTGCAGGAATGGGATGAAGAAAGGAGGTAGGAACTAGGAAAGCATGGTTGAGACTTTCCTGATATGACATCAGACGCTACTGATGAGGCATACAAGTTGAGGAGTGAACTTCAGAAACTTGCACATTGTGACATTTCAATTAAGTTATTACATTACCGTAGATAATAGGTTGATGGTAAATTTTTGTGGGAAGATATGTGTTCAATATGTCGTATTTGACGATTTTAGGAGATCTTTCCCACTAGTAAGGGGGTATGGGAAAAGAAGTTTGTAAGTTCTATGAAAATTTATTTTGGTTCCATCTTTGAAATATCTGTGCATGTTTTGTTTTCATAAAGAAAAAGTTATATTCATAAAATGGTTTCTTTGATGTGCATCACAGGATATTAGTCACATTACTTGTCGTCCTATAACTATTTGAAGCTACAAAGAATAGATCCGGATAATAGGTTCTAAAAGATGTATCACATTACATTCCTAATACAGACCAAAATGTGTTTAAATTCAACATCCGTATATTATCTTGTCTATACAGAGATCATGCCCAAAAATTTATTTAACATCATACAAGAACCATCCACGACATTGACACGTTATCTTTGAGCTTGAGTTTCTTTAACAAGGTCTTATGAGTTTGATAATACTATAAGTATTATATGTTTTGCAAAACTGGTCTTAATGTTTCTTCTTCTTTTTTTTCTTTTTTCTTTTTTTTTAAAGCTTAACTTAAATATCAAACCTGTCAAATGAGACAAAAGTTGCCCAAAAGTGTCAATGGCATAACATTATAATACGAAGTATGAAACGAATTTAAAATCAAAGAGGTCAACTGCAAATACCTATATAAGTCAAATCAAATCAAATGGATTTGGTTGACCCGAGACATAATGCCATACTGTACTGCATTGCAGCACATTACACCAAACTGAGCTAGAAAAATGGGTCAATGTTAAGAGTGTATTCAAACGGGTCGGACAGATTACACTATAGAAAGATAGAATTAAACAGCATATAATTTCCAACATATTGCATTTCAACACCAGTTAATAAAAAGAGTCAGTATAGCTTGCATTGCATCAACTACGATATCGTATTTGACTAAAATATTACTTCCAAACCTAAAATTCCATACATGAGTTTAGTACTACCTTTCTCACAATATTACTCTACCATATCTCGAACACTATTTAGTCCCAAACCTTGCAAGTAAACATACTCAAAAAATGATGTTGCTGCTGTTAACCCCTAAATCTTGCAAGAAACCTTTTCAATTGACGAATTTTTCACTGTTAATCCTACATCTTGCAAGAAACTTACTCAAATGACGATTTTGCTGTCAACCTTCTTGCATCAGAGGGTGTACTTCCAAGTTACGTGAACCGGTGCACGTTTCTCCTTCCTTAATCTCAAATAGACAAGAAGGTTGTACACAATAGTGATCAAAATGGCTCCAACAATGACCAATAGCTTAATCCAGAAGAACTTGCTGGGAGTGAATAATGATAGCGCTATCGGTAAAGGTGTAAGACTAATCTAGTAATCACTAGGGGGGGGGGGGTTTGAACTCTACAGGGGGGGGGGGGGGGGGGGGGGGGGGTTTTAACTCTGCAAGACCATCTGTTTTGAATCTTGCAGCAAATAAAGTAAAGCATATATATAGCCATAGTCCAGAAGATAACAAATATGACTAAATAGCTTAACATTTGATACTCTTTTCATAAAATTCGGGATGGACGACACAGAATGCGAAATGTGAACTAGAGTTAAATGATTAAAAACATGAAAGGCTGTTTCTTACACGTAAACGTTACTTGGTGACTATGTTGTTTACAATGAAGAAGAACACAAGCCTAAAGGCAGGCAGTCTCATTCTCGATAACTATATGTTATTTTTTCCTTTTTTTTTCTACTTTTCTAGCAATAAAAAGTCAAAAATATCAGTAACTATAATGGATGCATTGTTTTAAAATATTTACTGGCTCGCTCTCATAGCACCTATAACTTTTATCTTCAAATGTTTTTTGAGGCTGAGTAGGAAAAATAACACGCAGGGCTGGAAAAATATTGAGACAAATGGTTGTGAAATCTTCACTATTGTCATTGTATATTTGTATGCATCATAATCATATACTTGAGGTTATTTTATTATTATTATTATTATTATTATTATTATTATAAAAACATCACTTCATTAGAAAAACATAGGATTTACAAGAAATTGTTGTTATTGTTGTTATTATTATTATTATTATTATTATTATTATTATTATTATTATTATTAATTTTCTATTATGCCTATTATATGTTTGTTAAAGCTATCCTAACTTTAGTCTAAACATCAGAGTTCTGCAAAAAAAATAAAAATAAAATAAACATAAATAAATAATTATAGAGTTGGGCCTTATGTTTGTGCATACTGGAGCTTTAGGCTTTTTTTCTTTTTCTAGAAACTTGACATCTTGTAGTCTATGGTTTAGAAGATATTATGTTTATACTTCTATTTTTGACTTTTGAAAGTAAAAAAGGAGTTGCACTTTTTGATGTTAAACCTTTTATAATTTGCTTTGGTTCAACGCAAAAATTGGAGAACTGCATTGGGTCGTTTGAATAAGATGAAAGTTAAATATCTTACAGTGGCATGGATTGATGTCAATTTTGTATTCTTAACCAACATAATTCACTTACTATAAGGGTCAAATTTTTGATCTTTTATGTAGAGGGTTTCAAGTCTATTAGAAGTATGTTGGTGGCATTAGCTTCAAACTTGATAACTAGTGTTTAAGGTTACAAATTTGAAATTCCCCTTTTTCCAGATTAATTTTATGCATGTACATAATTTATAGTACGTAACTTGGACAACATATAAAGCAAAAATAATGACACAAGTTTCCCACTACTATCTTAACTTTTACCAAATTTTATGTTGTTGCAGGGATATGCAACTACAATTTTGTGCAAGAGCACTCAGTATCGGAATACTAGTATCAAAGAAGTGCAACAATAGTAGAAACATACACACACTCCTTTGAATGTTTTGTATGAGTCCTGCAAGTGGATGTACATCAATTAAGAGAGAGGGAGGGAAGGGGAGGGGGGAGGTATAGTTGATGCATATGCACCCAACAAATGTATATAGCATATGACGAAGATCACACTATGCTTATTTGAGAGGGTACTTAAAACTTAATTGTTATGATCTATAAATGCTCAGAATTGGCCTACTTTTTGGACGAGTGTAACATGTTTATTCTTTAGGCTTACAGCAACGAGCGAACACGACTACCTTGTTCATAACGAATTCCACCAAAGTCAGCTGATTGTGTTTTAAACGCTCAAAGAAAATAATGAATGAGAAAGAAACTCGAGTAAAGAATACACCTAATGGTGTACAAAAAGGCAGCTTCTCATAACAGCTTTAAATATTTTACATTTAACATGCTGATAAAAAAGGTTCATAAGAGAGAAATACCCACCTCACTAAGGTCTACAAAGCCTATACACATTCTCTCCATTTGAAAGTTTTATGCATCTAAATAATATAACATAATCAAACCAGATTCAAATAAAGCACACCTCTACCGGAATTCAACACCGTCGCCTCCAGTTATCTGTTAAGCAGAAGGCAAAATGATCTTACCGGATAAATATAATCATATACATCTTAGACCCAAAAGGATTAAAATTCGAAGTTGGTAGCAGAATCAATATAAGCAGGTTCAGGAGAGAACTGACTCAATACGAATGGTCCAGGGTCACGTATGGTCTCCGGTTGTTGGTTGTTGAACATCCAATCATAATTATCATTATTATAATTAACCGCCCCACCATAACCATTTGCATGTGAAGAGGCGTTTGTAGGAACGGTACCTTCAAGTGTGGAGCTTTGGGTGACAGATTGGTGGGCTGTCTGACTATGAGGCCAACTTCTGTCATTAATGAATTTCGGGTCAACAGTTGACTTTTGGCTTTGACTTTGAATTTGATTTACTTGCTGGGAAGCTACAGGATTTAGATAAGTTGGCAGAGAAGATTGCCCTTGTACTTGAAAAGACGGGGTTGTGGTAAACGGGACCGAGTTCACTGAAGGTTGGAAATTTGTCGAGAAGTCAAACTGGTTGTTTGACTTTGGCTGTATATCCTCATATGACAGATTAGGCTGAGAAAATGGTAAGGATGTGTTGATGAAATCAGGCTGTGACGAGCTCGGACGAAAAAGGTTTGTATCATTCTCCATTAACAACCTATTAGAACCATACGAGCCTGTTGTTGGAGCAATAAAACCTGCTGAAAAGGTTCTTTTAAATACAGGTTTGTGAAGCGGAGTAGTTAGGTTATGATTGGTGCAACTACTTGTTCGGGTCAACTGCTGCGAGACTAAACCGGGTTGGAACTTGTTCCTTGCTGATATAAGCGGGATTTGGTTTTGGTTAATAATGCTGGGGACCCTGAAACTGGACGATATTGAGCAAGAGGTGACAGGATTCATACTTGAAACCTGATTGTTTGTAGGAGGAGGTGTTGGTGGGACCGGATATGTAGGAGGAGGTGTTGGTGGGGCCAGATATGCAGGAGGAGGTGTTGGTGGGACCGGATATGTCGGTGAAGCCAGGCTTGGAACAGAGAATCTTGGTGGTGCCAGGCTAGGAACGGAGAATGTTGGTGGTGCCATGCTTGGAAAGGAGAATGTTGGTGGGGCCAGGCTTGGTACGGGGAATGTTGGTGGGATCCGGTTTGGATTGGCGACTGTTGGTGGGACCAGGCTTGTAGGGAGTGCGGGTGTGACCGGATTTTTGGAGTTTTGCCTCTCTAGTTTCCAGAATTCGTCTTTATCAGTGGCTTGACAATGGTCGAGAAATGAACCACCATTGCCCCAATAGATACAAGGAGCAAGTGAGTCACAAACATAACAATAGCACTGTAAATTCAAGGACAATAGTATATGGATTAAAAATACATTTATGCTAAATGTGGAAGTCATATTGTTACAAGTTACTTCTTGATTAAATTACCTGGTCACAGTGACTTTGGTTTGGTGTGGAGGCAAAAGGAAATTTGATACAAAGATGTCTTGAATGTGGATAATCCCGACACGCAACCTGAAATAAAAACATATGTACAAAATTTAACAGCTTTTCCCCTGCATTTGGATTACAATTCTAGTATCATTTTAGCAAAGAAAACATTTCAGCATAGATATGTTCCATTTGGTTATACTATGTTACTCCATCAATCCAATCTATATTCTGTGGTTTCATGGTTATTTCTCTTCAAATCAATTGTCTCGCACTCTTCTTGGATGTTTGTTTCCAAAAGGATGGTTGCAGCTTCGATCTTGAGAATCAAAATATTGAAAAATCAAGCGCTTAGGACTAGGATAGTTACGTAAACATACACTTATCTCCAAAATCAGTTTTCAATCAGCAATTCAGTTTCAAAACAAACTGATTTGACCTTCTTCAAAAAACCAGAATTGTAATCGGTTTTTGTCAAGACACTCAAAGTATTTATGTGACTTGTTTTAAAACACGCATCCAGACACTCATACATAGGTTTTTATCACATTCTATAAAAATCAAGGGGGAGTTTGTTTCGGCTTATAGCTTATTTCGTTTTGGGCTTATGTTTCATAAGCTCACTTTTTGTAGCTTATTTTGACACTTTCCAGCTTATATAAGTTGTTGATGTCATAATGAACTTATACAAGCCGGAAAGTGTTGGAATAAGCCACAAAAAGTGAGCTTATAAAACATAAGCCCAAAACCAAATAAGCCATAAGCCGAAACAAACACCCCCCAACACTAAATAACACAAGTTCAACAATTCACCAAAACATAAAAAAAACAAAATACTTTTAAAAAACCAAAATCCAAACCTGCCCTTTTTCACTAACAACAACCAAATCATCCTCATCACCATCATCATCAGCCGGGTCATCATTCCGGGTCACACCACTTTTATCCGGATCACACTCCAAAATCACACAATCATCATCCAAACACTCCCTATTATTCACTTTCCTCCTATTATTCTTTTTAGCCACCACAACTTCACTCACCACCACCACGTCATCACTCCCATCGCTGATGTCACCACCACCACCACCATTACCATTAACCTCATTCAAAAGCTCTGTTATCCAGTTATGATCATCATCATTAATCCCTCTGATGACGTCATCATTAACCCAGTTAGCATCTTCTTCATCTGAACTGATGTCTAGTACTATTGTTTTTGGATCCATTTTTATAAAAAGAAAGAAAAAAGTTAAAAAATTTAGAAATTTGAGATATGGGTTGTTAAAAAGATTTGATTTTGGAGATGGGTTTTGAATATCATGGTTTAATTTTGTGATTTGATGGAACCCTAATTGTGAAATTTGGGGGTGAATTGAATTGAGTTTTATTAAAATAAATTAAAACCCTTGGGTGGGGTGGTTTTGGAAAAAGGGATAAGTGAAATTGTAGTGGAAATTACTAATTTGGGCGGAGTTGTTTATATATGGTTGGGTTTGTGTTGTCATGTGTATGGTCACCGTTAAGTTGCTTTTTTGATGATGTCATACTTCATGTTATACTTGGTGTCTTGGTATCCACTTTTATAAATATTCAAATACAAATATTTTGTTTATACACTTTAATGGTCGTTCTTCTGTCTACACTTTACATGATCGTCACGACCTTCTATCTTAGAGGACAAGGTATCCTGGCTAGCCATTCGTATGTCAACTCAGCGCCACATCATCCCCTCCCAATAACACACCAATAACTAAAACACCTCTCCTTCATAACACACCAATAACATCAAATGTACGTCCCACAAAATACCCCACTAAATATACCAGGCAATTGGCTATTTCCCTTTTGGCATGTTACTGGCGAGTTGAGCGGTATGGGTTTGGCATGTCATTGGTAATTTTTTTTCGTTTGGCGTGTTATTCAGCACCTCACCGTGTGCTCTTAACGTTAAATAAGATTTTCTTTTCCCTCACTCTTTTTCTTTTCACCCTCAATACGCTACTCAATCAACTTTCATTAAAATACTCATTTTATTACAAACATATCTCATTAAATACCCTACACACACTCACAAACCAAATAATAAATAATAAAAAGACAAGCGGTGCCACCTTTGCACAAATTCATAAGCGGTGAGTACCTCACCGTCCGTCTCACTTTTTTTCTCTCCTCACGCGCCACCCTTGACCTTCCCAATAAAAGCCTCACGCGTGAGGTTATTGTCTTACGGTGACTCACATCTCATACTGGGAGTAGTCTTAGGAAGTAAATATTTTTAGTTTAATTTTGAATAAAAATATTTTACTTAAAAATCAATCAAATTATTTTTCTGTTTTAGTCATTTTCTTTTCTTTTCTTTTTTTTTTTATTCGTTAAGTGCTTAGTAGTACTCGAAAACATAACACTTTTTGTTTCAATTATTTTCTTTTCTTTTCTTCATTAAATGATACTCGAGAACACAATGTAAAGTATAATAGGATCTGGTAAAGTATAATAGAATCTGGCTATTGAAATGGTTTATAATATGGGTGAGCATCGGTCCAGGACCGGACCGGACCGGACCGGACCGACAAGACCGAAGACCGAATTAAGGAAAAAACCGGGACCGAGACCGAGACCGAATAAGGTCGGTCCGGTCCGGTCCGGTTCGGTCCGGTCTTCGGTCGGTCCGGTCCAAATAGGCAAGATTTGGCAAGTTTTTTCGGTTTTTTGGTCGGTCCGAACTGACCGGACCGAAGACCGAATTAGCCAAAAAGCCTAGACCGAGGACCGGACCGAATGTGGTCGGTCCGGTCCGGTCTCGGTCGGTCCGTCGGTCAGTCCGGTCCGTTCGGGTCATTTGCTCACCCCTAGTTTATAATATGAGAGATAATATGCACACATAGTTTTTTTATTTGCATACTTTAATGTATAACTAGTTAAAGCAGAATGTATATATACGATACAAATATTTAATACATATGTTGGTGTGTCTCAGTTAAAAAAGCTAAGTGTACAAATGCTTCTGACAAAGCTTCTAGAGGTCGACCACTTCACAAAGAGATCCATATACTAGTCATGAGCGATAGCATTTCCTTTATAATATGAATATTTTTTTAAGTTTATTCATTATGTTAAGAGTAAATTGCAGAAATCGTCCCTGTGGTTTGCCAAGATTGCAGAAATCATCCCTGGTCTTCCATAAGTGCAGGCGGCATCCCTATGGCGAAACTTTTGGATCATTTTGGTCCCTGATTTTAACCGGTGTTAAGTGGATTCCGTTAGTAGTTACACGTTAGCCCTTTTGGCCAACGACCGTTGCAGCATTCATCCTTTAAACTAATAACCGTTTATAATTTAATTTTTTTGGTTTATTTAAAGTTTTCGATTTTTATATACACTTTTTATAAAAACATATACGTTTTTATATAAGTTATTATATACGTATTTATAAAAACATATACGCTATTATATACCTTTTTATATACGTTATTATATATTTTTTATACGTTTTTATATATGTTTTTGTGTACGCTTTTATATAAGTTTTTGTAAATGTTTTTATATACGTTTTTATACACGTTCTTATATATATTCTTATATACGTTTTTATATATGTATTTATAAAAATATATACATTTTTATATACGTTTTTATATAATTTTTATATGTTTTTATATACGTTTTTGTATACGTTTTTATATATGCTTGTATATACGCTTGTATATACTTTTTTTATACGTATATATACGTATACAAAAACATATATAAAATGTATACACAAACGTATATAAAAGCGTATGCAAAAACGTATATAAAAACGTATAAAAAGTATATAAAAATGTGTATAAAAACGTATATATTAACATACATGTTTTTATAAATACGTATATAAAAGCGTATAAAAAGGTATACAAAAAGTATAAAGAAACGTATATAAAAACGTATACAAAAACGTATATAAAAACGTATAAAAAGTATATAAGAACATATAAAAGTATAATAAATATATAAGAATATATACAAAATGTATATAAAAACATGCATAGAAACGTATAAAAAACATATATAAAAATGTATATAGAAACATATAAAAAAACGTATATAAAAGTGTATAAAACCTATATGTTTTTATAAAAATTGTATATAAAAAATCAGACAAAACCTTTTTTACATACAAAGGGATCAATCTCCACCCTCTATCTTTATTTGATATAATGGATGAAATTAATCCCAACAATTTAAAAAACCGCTTTCATCATTTTTTTTCAAATATTAATATCTTTCAAACCGTTAATCGTTAAGCGAAAAAAATATACCGTTACGACGAGCATTTAATTATCTTTTTATAGATATGCACTTTGGTATACTTTCGATAAAATTATTTTTTTTCACGTCTTTTACGTTTTTTTTTTCGTTACTGAAATTTGCATGAGAAAATCATATGTGATTTAAAACTGATATCACATGTGATATTACATATCATATGTGATTTAACACTAATATCACATGTGATATTACATATCATATGTGATTTAACACTAATATCACATGTAATGTTACATATCATATGTAATTTAACGCTAATATTACATGTGATTTTTCATGCAAATTTTAATAATGAAAAATAAACGGAAAAAAAAGACAAAAAAAGGAGAAAAAAGAAGGTGAAAAAAACGATTTTTTTTTGTCGAAAGTATATAAAAGTGCCCGTTTATAGAAAGATAATTAAATGCTCGTCGCGACGGTAAAATTATTTTCGCTTAACGAATAACGGTTTAAGAGATATTTAAATTATAAAAAATATGTGAAATATTAAAATGTTTTTAATCTTAACCATTGATTTCATTTTAAATGGATTGTAGGGATAAGTCCATTGGTATTTTCTTTTCTTTTTGTAACAAATATTTATCGCATGTATGTTACTAAAGAATGCAATAACATATGATAGATGTAACGACTAATATACATAAATTTAATGAATTAAACAAAATGGCTAAATCAATATCCACTATTTGTTTCAAACCAAACGAACCATCTTCAACTAGACAGTCGTGGTCGTAAGTATTGACCTATTTAATGGGTCGTATGGATTAAAGTCATGAGACATGTATTTCAAGCCAAATGTAACAAGCTAATCAATTATAACATGAAGAAAATTAGACAAAGAAAAAGTTGACTAATCAAACAAATTAACTTGTTTGACTTATGCCTTGCTTAGTGATTCTCAATTGGTCTTTTAATACATGCATGATGACATATGAAAACATTAAGGTAGAATTGGTTAAGTGGAGGTCCATAGGAATCTACTTTAAAGTCATCGTCATTGTCGGTATTTGGATTACTTTATTTTTATTTATCGTATTTATATTAAAATTGAAATATTGTAAACAACAAGTCAAGATGGCCGAGTTGGTCTAAGGCGCCAGTTTCAGGTACTGGTCCGAAAGGGCGTGGGTTCAAATCCCACTCTTGACACAATCTTTTTATTTAATTTTTGTGAACATTTTTATAAAAATTTTACGGATAATATTATTAATTAAATGTTTTTTTTTTTTATTGTTATAACTAAGCGATTTTTATTTATATTTACCAAGTTACTTGAAGCATATGATTTAATCTTTTGCTATGGTGAAGATCAACTCTTATCATATTATATTTATTTTGCTTCTTGCATTGATCAATCATATTTATTTTACTTGATTGCAACTAGGTAAAATAATTGGCATGTTTATAATACACTGTAAAACCGTTTAAATTTTTTTGTCTTGATGTGGAAAACTCACACTTACAGTCATTTGTAGTTGCATCACTTGCATTTGTGTATGTAGATGCAGGAACAGAAGTAACATAAACCAACAAGTGAATGAATAGTTAAACAACAACATGATCATTTTACCATGTTTTGAAACTCATTGCAACTGGCGAAACTTACAGAAAGAGGTTCATGTTATTTATGCTTCTATCTTTTGCATCTACAAATTGGGGTTTTGATAAACTTTGATTTAAATAGTTGCAAAAGGATGTTAACTCGACACTTTGATTTTTTTAATCCATTTAAAACACTCCTTTCTTATCATTTATGTACACAACCAGTATAGAAATTAGAAACTGTGTTGTGTCTGATTTTCAGCTCCTGTTGGCTATGTTTGAATGTTTCATTGCTACCATTGTTTTAGAGACTAATACGAATAACATTATATTGGACGTCTCTACACAATGGGTGTGTTTGGTAAAAGTAGCGGTGAGCATTAGCAGCAGCAGTGAGCTGTGAGCAGTAGCCACAGCTAACCGCTCACCGCTCACAGCTTCTTAAAGAAGCATTGCAAAAATGTGTTTTTCTAAAAAATAGCAAAGCTCACCGCTCCTTTGCCAAACGAAAAATAAAAATCAAAAAGCTCATTACTCACCGCTCATCGCCTCAAAAAGCTTCAAAAAGCTCCACGCTAAACATTATATTGGACGTCTCTAGCCAATATATATGACTTGCAGTGGGAAGAATGTTACATCATTAACCATTTTCGATAGATCTAGTTGTCCTACTTGTTACACTCAAATAATACTTTTAGGTATTGTGTTATGTAATTCACAAGCTAAAAATGCAAAAGGGTGTGTTGAGAAGCTATTCATTTTGCCTTGTGGCTAGAGAAAGGCATCAACTATAGTAGTACCAATTGTATAAGTAAAGTATGGTTCTTTCTTGGTATGTAAACAAGAACCTTGGTTGTCACCATGAAGTACCACAAAGACCAAACTGAAGCCATAGTCAACCTATCTGCTCTCATTGAACAAATCATGTCGTCAGAGAGCATCCGTCGAGACCCTGGGGGTGCAGCCTTCCAATCACATAATCTCAGAAACCCGAATCTAGAAGGAACGAATTTGGGGGCCACAATGATCATCCATCGTGGCGCAGGGTTCTCGTCTGGTGAGGTGAATGATAGTTGTGGTATTAACATTTACGTAAATAACAATATTCAGGGGTTGAATAACTCTATAATGATTGGAAGCCGGTTGTATATGGGAGATCCGGGAGTTTGGTTAACTTTGAAAGATTCAAAGTTGGACAGATGGTTTTCGAAGACAGACAGGAGTAATGCAGGCTGTTTATCTTTAGGATTTTATGTGTTGGTAATTTTAGTGATTGTTTTAGCTTTATCAGTGATGTTATTCATGTAGTTTACTTTCATTTTATTTATGTATATGGACCGTCATAAAATTGTGAACGAGTAATGTATGTTCTTATGGTCAATATCTATGCATATGAACCCTTTATGTATGATAGTATGAGTCGAGGATCACAAGCAACAAGCATGTTGCTATATCATCAGATTCAAAAGAAATACGAACGGTGAAACATACCCACGACGGCACGACCTAATAAAAGTATTGACAATTAGTCGCATACTTTAAAAGTTTGGACATGTTAGGCATGTTATTCATCTAGATGGAAGATGTTTGACCGAGACAAATGAGTATAGCTTTTGCAGATCAGCCACTCTAAATCTTACTTTACCAAACATCTGCATGACTCTATTACTAAATATTTAGATCAACTCAATCTTACTAAATTTTCAATAATTTAGTTCCAGTTAGGTTTCAGTCAACAATCTCAAACAATAACTTACTGATAGGTGAAGATATGTAACAAAAGTCCAAACTTGAGTTTTGTAGATGTATGGATGTTTGCCAAATGCATATTAACAGATCAATGCCTATATATTGAGTCTTCAAAAAACATACACATGAATCCCCATTAGTATTGTCGTGATCGTACTTTACAATAAGGAGCAAGCTATTCATTCACTATGGTTATAAGCACTTCAAAATACGCTATGCACTAGTATGCTTATTGAAAAGTGCTTATTTATCCTTAAAAAGGCTAATAAGCAAATAAATTAATCCAAACACTCAAAAGACTTGTTTTTAGAATACTCCTGAAGCCAATAAGCTACAAAATATATGCAATCCCAAACACCCCCATCATTTGATAAAGAATGCATCATCCATTCATGTTCTTGAAATTTTCAATAGCAATCAACTCTATATCAGTAAGATTAGAATTTTAATTTGAAAGTGGCTGATCAAGAAGATTTATTTGAACAGTATATAATCAATACACCCTGCTCCCTATTGGGACTATAAAACCCATAACCGACACATATTAGACACATAGATTGTTCAACTTCTGATAAACTGCAGTGTATATCATATAAATACAAATCTTTGTATTTTGATTCAAAAGGTCAATCCAGATTACATGAAAAATCTCAAAGAAACCATACTATTAATCAAGTATGCCTTGTGTATGCACGCACCACCAACTCAGAAGCCCAAAGCTGATCCTGGTGCCAAGAAACTATATAAAAAAAATCAAAAAATAAGTGACCATTTAGGACTCAAACAACCCAAAACCATTCCGGAACTACCAGGCCGTTAACCTTTTCAGCCCATTTACTAAAACAAAGTACGTATAAGTTAATTTATATAACATAGTTGATCTGCGGCATGTTCTCTTGAAACCTCAATGCTGCATATTCGTGTTCCTAAGGATCCTAAGCCTTTTCACAGAGCCAAGAAACATCCTGAAATAAGTATTTAAAAAATTAATTAGACAAAGATTCAAAAAATTTAACATTAGTTTTTGCAAAAATGGTGATAAAGAAAACTTACTGCCAAGGTACGTCTCCAACAAGCATACAGTCTCCGTCTTTGTCTTCATAAGTGAGCACAAACTCAGATGTTCCATTCAACAATCTTGAAGATCCTAGTGCATTATGTGTTCCATAAAACATGTTCTCCAAGGTCTGTGCTAACATTTCATACGAGGTGTGAGCATAAAGATCAACTTTTCTTCCAATAGGGATTCCCTCCATATTCACCTTAACGGATAGATGACGATTATTGATCTTGCTCAACTCTTCTTGTTCTGACTTGATCTGGTTAGCCAATATTGGCATCCGGTGACCTCTTCTTATTGGAGGCCATCCAACCACACTTCAACAACACAAATTTTAAAGACAGTTTAGCATCGAATTTCAAGAATCTTAAGTCTTAAACCATAACTTAAAGGTGATAGATCAATCATCATGCTGAAAAGCATTTAGAATAAATACATACTTGTGGATCTGGTTTGACAGGAATTTGGTTTGTGATAGCTTGTTTTGCTTTCTGTATTAATGTTACATTTTAAAACGTAATATCATTTTTATTGTACAAATTATTGAACCAGTTAACAGACTTTTATCTTTATTTCGATTTCCTTGTTTCTTGCTATTGAGAAATGTGTGTCTATCAATAATCATCGTAATATATCTCGTGAAGGTATGGCAAAAAGTAATGAAATTTCCGAAACTTCACAAGGTAATGGTCAAAAAGCATAGGAAGTTCCCAGACCACATAAAGGTATGGCCTAAAAACATACTGTATAAAATTTGTGGTGGCCAGATTGGGTATCAATCTAATTATCTAAAGTACTTTTATCAAAGAGAGGAAAGCAGAGGAAGGCACAGGGGAAACAACTATTTCCCTTTAACAGATGGAGTGTGTGTAACGATGATCTTAAACCACATCATATATGCGAGAGGGAAAAAATAGTAGAGTGAATCAGTTGGAAAACCCCTTGCCTCTTAACCTAGAGGTCAAAGGTTCGATCCTCACTCCCTACAAAAAGGCTGAGGGTCCTTTTCTACTTTTTGGTAGAACCGGAAGCAGCCTCTGGCTGGGGGTCCTTTTCTAATTTTTGGTAGAACCGGAAGCAGCCTCTCTACCTTAGGTAGGGGTAAGGCTGTCTACATTTCAACCTCCCCCATACACCGTGGAAGACGGTATTGGGACCCATAACCCGTGGAAAACGTATTGGGAGTTACTTTACTTTTACGTTACTTTATATATACGAGAGGGCAATACCATTAAAAAACGCAGACTGCTTCCAAATTATACATGTGTACGGCCGAAACATGGAAAATTCCCAATTAAACATAGAAATTCCTTAATCACAGCAGGAAATGGGCGTAAAATATAAACTAAGTTCCCAAATCATAGGCACGTAAACACTTACATCATTTCACACATACAACAATACAGGCATGGTAGGCAAAGAATTTTATCATACTTATCATACCCAAATACAATATAAACGATTAAATGGTTGAGGTTTTCCCTATTCAAGAGTTTTTGACTCAGATGTACGCGGCATAACTGGGGACCGTTTCCAACCCTTCCCTGGCCACTCAAATGTATACCTAGTGAGGATTATATAAAATTCTTGTATTTGTATGCCCAAATAGAATATGTTACATAAAAATAAAGATGACCAGAAAGTATATATTCAAGAAATTAAAAACAGTGAAGTTAAATTTTCAATTACCTAGTAGCATTAGGAGGAGAAACAGACTCAACAACCCTTCTTTTAGTACCAACAATCTTTGACTTAGGAATCTTAACAGAATCAGATGATGATGAAGATGAACAACAAGGCATCAAATCTTCTTCATTTTTCCTCAAACCACCAATACTCAATCCCAAACCCAACTCAATCTCACCATCATCATCATAAACCTTAGCTAACATATCACGGTCATCCTTTAACATGGTATTTGAACTAGCATCCATGTGTTTTATCTTTTATAAAAAAAAAAAAGTGAAGTAAATGAAGGAAGGTATATGAAGGGTGGGATGGAAACAGGGGAGGGGAGAAGTGCAAAGGAAGAAACATAAAAAAAGAAAGGTGGGTCCCATGTGTCGGCTTCGTGCGCCTTAATTCATGTTTGGTTTGTACGAGTACAAAACAACTAGCCACTGTCACACGCAGTCACGCACAAACACATATAAAAACACATATTTACGATTTTAACCAGACATTTTGTCTCTGACACGATATAAGGACTTCTGGATTTACCCTGTTTAGCTTTATATACCAACAAAATACTGTAATGATACTCCGTATTTTATAAGAGTAAGGTCTCTTTTATTAAAATTTTCTATTAAGCCATCTTTAATTAAGAGATGACTTAATGCAGACAACATCAGTTTTATTACTTAATATTTTCAGTTATTTTTATCTATTAAGTCACAAACAAACAGTTTTCATATAACTTAATAAATTCAGTTTTTTTTATATTAAGTCATTTAAGTCGAATTCAAACACCACCTAAATTATTTTTATAAACGTGTTAAATACGGATTATTTTTCTTTAACTTGGTCTTTTTTACATTTTACTATATAAAAAAAGTTGGGTGGATGCATGCCGGAGCTAGTAGGGTGACTTGGATACTGAACCACCTTTAATCAACTCATTTATTTTATTAGTTATTTAGCTTACAAACCGTTTTTCTACTAGTTTTTTACATTCAACCCTCTTATTCTATAGACATGTATATAAAATTCATAAATGAATAACTTAAACAATAAAAAACAACATTATAAATTGATTTTTGAAGCAATTTATCACTATCACTTTTGCCTTTAAGCACGGCCGACCCTCATTAACTAAAAATCCTAGCTCTGCCTCTGATTGATAGGACAACTTAACTTCAAGTTTACCTTGGACCCGATGCAATTTTTCGTTAAGGACCGCACATCCTACAATGTTCACTTGTAAACTGCGAAACATGAGAAGTTGGGTTCGACTCACGACCTAATTTACAGAAGCCCTCTACTTTTCCAAATTCCAACCTCCATAAAAGTTTAAGTCTCATTATTTGGAAAGTTAAGATTGTTTCAACCAACCGGTACCATATGGTATGTTATTGATCAAGTCATAGCCTTAAAATAATTTTGATATGATTTTGTGAATCTTTGTGATGGTGGAATCGAGTCAATCGAACACTGGCACTTCTTGTTAAAGATTGTTTAAAAATCGTTGAAAGACATATTCTCGATCACTATGTATTTAACCTGGGTTGAAATATTTTACCACCTTGCCTTTAAACAAAACACAAAAGCAAAAGCATTAGGCGTGCATTTTTTACTTTGTACCTTTTTACCAAGTAAATGCTAAACCCTCTTAACAAAATTTAAGTAGATCAAACTCAATATTCGTGATTTTGTTGATGTGTAAACAATTAATGGGATAATTGAACTTTCCTTTGAATTGATAGTTTGATACATTTATGTCCAAACAACAAAAGATTGCAAAACAACCAATCTATTTCTAGAAATGTAATACCACTAAGCTTATTACTTTGAATGGCAATTCCGTTAAGCATTTAATTAGCTTACAAGTTTGACATTAGCGGATGTAAAGTTCGCAAAACAAGAACAAAGGCAAAACTAGCACTACTCATTTCCAAAATAAATGTTCATATTAATATTTTATTTTGTCTCAAAGTAAGTTCATTTTTGTGATTAAGCTTACCCTAAATGAAAATTCAACATTTAATTACCTTCAGTCATTCTATGTATAACAACACTTTTCATTATTCGGAAAACATTAACAGAATGATATGGAAAACATTATTCTTTTCTATGCTGACGATGTTATTATCCTTTCTGAGTGAAACCAAAATGATATGAAAAACATTATTTGGATTCTTAACGTTTTCCACATCGCTTCTGGCCTTAAGATTAACATTCACAAATCAAATGTTTTTGGAGTTGGAGTTCCGAATGACGAGATTGTTTCCATGGCTGCTTGTACTGGTTGTGAAGCATGTTCTTTACCTTTTTCTTATCTTGGTTTACCCATCGGTTCGAATATGAGTCGAATAGTGAATTGGCAAGTCCTCATTGATCGTTTTAAAGCTAGAATGTCGAGTTGGAAAGCTAACCTCCTTTCCATAGGAGGTCGTCTTACTCTCATCAAATCTGTGCTAGGAAGTCTTGGTATATATTATTTCTCCATTTTCAAGATCCCCGAAATGGTTATTAGATCTCTTGAAAGCTTGCGTGCTATTTTCTTTTAGGGTGGTCATGAGAACACCAAGAAACTAGCTTGGGTTAAATGGTCAAATATTCTTGCTTCTCTTGATAAAGGTGGTCTTGGCGTTGGAAGCCTTAAAGCTTTCAATAAAGCGCTCCTCTTAAAATTGGAGATGGCGACTCTTTAAAAATTCGAATGCCTTATGGGTTCAAGTGGTTAAAGCATTACATGGTGAGGAAGCAGGTATGGGTCTTGGAGGTTGTCAAACGAATGGGATTTGGGCTAAAATTGTTGGAACAATTAATCATCTTCATTCGAGTGGTATTGTTTCCCTTAACTCCATTCGTTTTAAAGTTGGTGATGACTCGTCTATCCGTTTTTTGAAGGATATTTGGTTAGGAGATGAGCATCTTTACATTAGATATAATAGATTATTCCACCTCGACAACAACAAAGATTGCTTTATTCGTCAACGTATTAATAATGGCTCTTGGGACTGGAATTGGAGCAGGCCGATAACTACGGGTAGAACGACGATTGAATTTGATAAGCTTATTCTAGACATTGCAAATCTGGGAAGTGAAGAGATGGCTGATTCTGATTCTTGCGTTTGGAATCTCTCAAATGATAATTCTTTCTCGGTGAATATGGTTAGGATACATATTGATGAGCTTACTCTCCCTACGCTATGTCCTAGCACTCGGTGGTATAAGATGATCCCTAAGAAGGTAAACATCTTCATGTGGCGGATGATTTTAGATAGACTTCCTAACAGATTAAACTTGGCTTCCCGTGGTTTAGACCTGGATTCGATTGCTTGTTTGGTTTGTAATAGGTCAATTGAATCGAATGCTCATATCTTTTTCACATGCGACACGGCTGCTGCATTTTGGTGTCTTATTCGATCCTGGTCTGGTCTTTCCTTTCCAAGTTTCTGCTCATGTGAAGACTGGGTCAGTTGGTTCGATTCGTGGCATGCTCCCAAGGACAAAAAGTCCCGTGCTTATTCCATCTTCGCGGCAACTTATTGGGCTCTTTGGCGTTTTAGAAACAATATCACTTTCAACTCTCACTATATGAGGAAAAGTGATATTTTTTATTTTATTTGTCTTGCTTTTTTTTCTTGGCTTAAATATAGAGGTAATTTCTGTAATAGTTGGAACGATCGGTTACAATCGCCTTTATATTTCTACCGCCTTGCTATTTTCTCTTTTTTAATAATATCCCCAGTCGTTCAAAAAAATAAAATAATAACAACACTTTTTATAATTATAATCATTAAATATGTATAAATATGAAAATAATGAGTTTATTAAATGCAATTTTCACACAAATCATGATGCTTAACCACTACTCTATGGGTTGTGGTTAGCAAAACCCTAAAAAGTACATTTGATCGGTTAAAAAGATAATTTTATCTTTAAAAATAAATTAATTGTGTGACACTATTCAAATGAACACTTATTTTGATATAGATACAGTGTTACAAACAGACCATGATTCCGAACCGGTTATAGTCCTCGTCTTCGAACTATTTGTACATTTCTAGTAAGAAAGAGTTTTATAAACATAAATAAGTAGTGTAACAAAGTATATACAAACCTATGAATGAAGATAGTATAAAAATCTAAAATTTGGCTATAAAATATAGAGTAAATTGAAAAAATCGTCCCTAAAGTTTGGTCAAATTGCAAGTTTCGTCCTTGATGTTTGGAAAGTGCAAGGATCGTCCCTATGGCAAACTTTTGAGGCAAAAATCGTCCATGACTAACGTCAAATGACTAAAATAACCCTGTCTTTTTCTTTTTTTATATTTCTTTTCAGTTTCTTACACAAATGGTCATTGTGTTTCGCAAGGCTTTACAAATTTAGTCTTCTTTTTTTTTTTAATTATTTATTTAACTATTAATACTAGTATTATTTTTTTATACATTTTCGCCCGTATTTTTTATGTTTTTGTCCGTTTTTCTTACGTTTTCATATGTTTTTGTCCGTTTTTCTTACGCTTTTGTCCGGTTTTCTTACGTTTTTTTCCGTTTTCGTCCGTTATTCTTACTTTTTTTTTTTCTTTCCGTTTTAGTACGTTTTTATACGCTTTCGCCCGTTTTCATACGTTTTTATACGTTTTCGTCCGTTATTCTTACATTTTTTCCGTTTTCATACGTTTTTGTCCGTTTTTATATGTTTTCGTCCGTTTTCATACTTTTTTATACGTTTTCGTCCGTTTTTCTTTAGTTTTTGTCCGTTTTTATCCGTTTTTCTTAAGTTTTTGTCCATTTTTCTTACGTTTTTTTTTTGTTTTCGTCCGTTATTCATAAGTTTTTTTCAGTTTTTATACGTTTTCTCCCGTTTTCATACATTTTTATACGTTTTCGTCCGTTTTTCTTTAGTTTTTGTCCGTTTTTCTTACGTTTTTGTCCGTTTTTCTTACATTTTTGTCCGTTTTTATTTGTATTCATATGATTTTATCTGTTTTCATACGTTTTTGTACGTTTTTATCCGTTTTTCTTACGTTTTTGTCAGCTTTTCTTACATTTTTTCTGTTTTCATACGTTTTTGTTCATTTTTATACGTTTCACCCCGTTTTCTTACGTTTTCATCTGTTTTATTTTGTTTTTCTTACGTTTGTCCATTTTTATCTGTTTCTTTCCGTTTTTCTTACATTTTTGTCCGTTTTTATTTGTTTTTATACTTTTTCGCCCATTTTTTGTCCGATTTTATACGTTTTCGTCCATTTTTCTTGTGTTTTCGTCTGTTTTTCCTTATTTTTTTTCGTTTTCATCAGTTTTTCTTACATCCATTTTTAACGTTTCATCCGTTTTTATACGCTTTCGCCTGTTTTCTTACGAAATAAAATGGATGAAAACGTAAGAAAACGTATAACAATGAACAAAAATGTATGAAAACAGAAAAAACATAAGAGAAGCTGACAAAAACGTAAGAAAAACGGACAAAAATGAACAAAAACGTAAGAAAACAGGCGAAAACGTATAAAAAGTTAAAAACGGATGAAAGCATAAGAAAATGGGCGAAAATGTATAAAAACTTGTGAAAACGGAAAAAAACGTAAGAAAACGTACAAAAATGTAAGAAAAATGAACAAAAACGGATAAAACAGACAAAAACGTAAGAAAAACGGCCGAAAATGATAAAAACGGATGAAAGTGTAAGAAAATGGGCGAAAATGTATAAAAACTTGTGAAAACGGAAAAAAACGTACAAAAACGTAAGAAAAATGAACAAGAACGGATAAAACAAACAAAAACGTAAGAAAAACGGCCGAAAACGAAAAAAACGGATGAAAGCGTAAGAAAACGGGCGAAAACGTATAAAAAAGGATAAAATCGTATGAAAACAAATAAAAACGGACAAAAACGTAACAAAAACGGATAAAAATGGACAAAAACTAAAGAAAAACGGACGAAAACGTATGAAAACGGGCGAAAACGTATAAAATGGACAAAAACATATGAAAACGGAAAAAATGTAAGAATAACGGACGAAAACGAAAATAAACGTAAGAAAAACGGACAAAAACTAAAGAATAATGGACAAAAACGTATGAAAACAGGCGAAAACGTATAAAAATGGAAAAAACGTTAGAATAACGGACGAAAACGTAAGAAAACGGAAAAAAAGGTAAGAAAAAACGGACAAAAGCGTAAAAACGGACAAAAACATATGAAAACATAAGAAAAACGGACAAAAAATATAAGAAATACGAATGAAAATGTATAAAAATAATACTAATATTAATAGTTAAAAAAAAATAATAATAAATAAAAAATAAATAAATAAATCTAAATTTGTAAAGACTGGCGAAACACAAGGACCATTTGTGTAAGAAACTGAAAAGAAATATAAAAAAAGAAAAAGACGGGTATTTTAGTCATTTGATGTTGGTCAGGGACGATTTTTGCCACAAAAGTTTGTCACAGGGACGAGATGATCCTTGCACTTTCTAAATATCAGAGACAAAACTTGCAATTTAGCCAAACTTTAGGGACGATTTTTTCAATTTACTCTAAAATTCATACGATATGAGCCACGAAGAGCAAAGGTTAGGTGGGACAAATCGACAAGGCGTGGGGTCCAATAAAGTCAACTACCCGGCTCCTTGTCTTTGATAAGTCTCTTTTATTCTCCAACAAAAACATTCTTTTTTTTAATATTTTTTCATGACATTTATTTTGTTTTCTTTCGTTATAGATGGATTATGTAACATATAAATTATAGAGTAATTGCATTTTATTATAGACTACTTTAAATGAACAAAATATTATTTGAAATTATTACAAAAGAGTTTAAAAGGAACTTGGAGAGTTAGAGAGTTGTTGAATGCATTTTAAAATATCCTTTTTAGTAAAATAAGTACATTTAATAAATATAATAATGTTTCTAGGGTACACACTAAATATACAAGAATCTGTTGTTAAAAATACACAAGATTTAGTAGTTGTCGCTCCACCACGTTTAAGTTTAATCTACTTCTTTTGTGGGATTTGAGCATTTGACTTATCTAAAGAATGAGTATGTATGTACTACCAATTAATATGTTAATATACGGAGCATCCGAGCCAAAAATATCGATCTCCTTGGAAAATGGTGGTGGCATTTTCATTTTTTGGGTAGCCATGGTTTCTGATCTTTTTGGCCGACTAATCAATGGGGTTTGAACCCATCGCAAACAGACTCAAACTGGGTGAAGTTCTCCTTTTTCAAGAGTCCGATGTAGCCACTTCAGGGTTGTTTGCACATAACAAAAATTGAACTTGAGACATCACACATCTCAGAGCGATAGTAATAAGTCCTTTTGCCACTAGGCCACCACCGAGCGGTTTGTGGAATTTTCAAGTAAAAAGGGATGCTTTTAGAAATTCGAGAGATCTGTGGTCTAAACGGGGGTTACTTTCTTCAAATGGTTATGGAATTAAAAAAGGAGCTGACACAATATTATTAGCATCGGATATCCTATGGACCATATGGGCATGCCGTTCTCATCTTCGTTCTTCCGTCATGTGGGAAAGGAGACTACATTATTTTGGTATGATAGATGGTTAAATGAGTGACGTTGTCTTAAGATGCGCTTTCCACGTCTTTTCATTTTGGAAGATAATAAGAATACCTTCCTTCTTACGGCTATTGAAAGAAGATGGCATTTGTGTCCGGCTTGGCGGACCTTTCCTTGGGGAAGGTCACTCAAAGAGCTTGAGTCATTGGTCTGATTATTGACTCTTGCTCTCTTAACCCTTCTTATTCTAGTGGCTGAAAATGGTCCTTTTTTCGGGTAAGGTTTAACTGTTAAGTGCTTGTCTCATATAGTCGACTCGAATCTTCAAGGGCCTTTTCATTCTGAGCAAAGGTTTAAGTGGAACTCGTGGATCCCGCGTAAAGTTAACATTTTTGCTTAGCGTGCGTTTAATAACTGACTACCCCATCTTGTAAACCTTGACAACAGAGGTTTTGACATTGGTTTGATCTTATGCCCCATTTGATCAAATGCTTCTGAATCTGTTGCACGTTTATTAATTGAATGCCCTCGAGTTACGAGAATTGACGATCTTGGCTTAGTTTGCTCATGGGGAACTTCATTTCTCGATTATCGGAGAAAAGTATTTTAGTTGGTGGTAGACTGATTTTTTTGCCCAATCTTTCTCTATATTCTTTTGGCTAAGGTGTTTCAAGGGGTATGCTTGATCTCTCTTTGGTGCATTTGGTCATAGAGAAATCGACTCGTCCATGAGGTTCTGGAAAAACGTTCGACGAATCTGCATGAGGACATACTTTCAAAGATTCAGTCTTTCTTTTTTGTATGGATCTCAAGCAGGTGCTCGGAGAAGACATTCTCTTGGGATAACTAGATCTTGAGGCCTTTCGAGTTTGGTTAACTTTGTAATTTTTGTTTCGTTTATGCTCTTTATGTGATCCTTTGTATTTTGTTTTGTGGAAAACTAGAAGGGGGGGTTGAATAGTTTTACCTGTTTTTCAAAATTTATAAACGTTTGTTTGTGAAAAACTTTGATTCAATTCTTTTTTGAAATCAATCAACACCAATATGAACACTAAACTACACTATCTAACATAAACAATAAGTATAAAGAAATGAGATGGAAAAATCAAACCGAGACAACGAGATTTATAGTGGTTCGGTCACGAAGCTCTTCTTCGCCCTACTCCACTCCCCGAGTACCCAACTCGAGAGTTCTAAGTACTATGTCAACAAAGCTCCCTTCAAGCGGATAAAACCGTACAACGTCGCTTATCACAATTTTCGAAACTAAGCTAAATGTCGAGTACTAATCTTAGCTAGTACCAATCTACCACGATCCACACGATCCTTACTAAATCACACAATCAACACACTTCACACGATCTACCCGATCTACCCTTGATCAACACACAAGCACACAAGCTACAAGAGATCTCCAAGATCTCAACAAGATCACAATGATCCACACTAATAAACTACACAAAGGAAAAACAACTTGGTGTATGCTAGAATACAACAAGTATGTAACAAATGTTACAAGTGCACTAACTATAACTACAACGCCTTGTATCTTCTTGATACTTTGTGTACTTCTCTTGCACTAGTAGAGGAATGAAGGTGATCACTTGGTTGGATGATAGGATCACTCTTTAAACAAAAGAAAACTAACTAAATGATCAAAGGAGAGTAAATGTGATAAGAGTTTTAAACTCAAAAAGTTGTGTGTGAAAAAGGATGTCCAAAAACTGTGAATTTGACTGGTATTTATTGGCAGAAAAAATTTGCCCGTTATAGTGGGACGGTACCACTAAATACCACACGGTACCACTAAATTTAGTGGTACCGTGCCAGACAAAGACGCTTCATTTTTTGTTTTTAGTGGTGAAAGTTTATTTGGGGAAGTTTGGAGCTGATTTGGGGGGAAAATAGCTGTTATGATTTTTAAACTTATTTTTTCAATAAAACATTTCTTTATAATTCAAAAATAATTTGTAAAATGTATTTTTGAAAAAAAAAAAAGTCTTGTCACATTAAAAATGTGAAGTTTAAAACACAAATTCACTTCTTTGATCATTTGTCAAGTTGTAAATTTGTTTGTTCTTACCTAGAGTGATTAACGTAGAAACGAGATATTTTGACTAAAAACTTGTTTACGTTAATTTTGACGTAAAGTGTTTTCACATTTTGTTATCATCAAAACGTGGAGTTATCGAAAGATATAAATAACGTTTTTAGAACATTATTTGCATCAACAATCTCCCCATTTTTTATGATGACAAAACATAAACTCATTTTAAGTGAAAGATTAATTTTAACAAGTTTTTAGCATGAGTTTATATCCCATTTCTCCCCCTTTTTGTCGAAGCAAAAAGATTGCCAAGGCTCCCCCTTGATGTATACTCCCCCTCGTTTGGAGGACACCAAGGAATCGAGCAATGGTACTTGCTACAAAACAAGGTTAGATGACACATATACAATATCTAACATGTAGCAACCAAGACAAATATCCAACCATAAACTAAGAAAATGGCTAAGAAGCCAAAAACTATAAAAGATAAACCAACCATACAATAAGCCCATGTATTCATAAAGATAAATGTCATATATAAAGTATGACTACAACATAAAAATAAACTACAAAAAGCACACATAAATCTTTAGTGACTGAAGAGGCCCTAAGATTTGCTTCAATTCCAAAAGGGATCATAGACATTTATTTTTGGAAGCTAAACATGTAAATATTTAGTTGTTTGGGCTATTGGTTGGTGGAGGAGGTGGTATGATGGGCTTTTGTGGTGGTGTTAGGAGGTGTTCAAGGTAGGAGAACATGAAGTTCAATTCTTCTCTAAGGTTAAAGATAAGGTTTCGGTTGTGGTGACAACATGCACAACTTAGGCTATGTGGTTCAAGTGGGTAGTGTCACACCCCCAAATACCTGATTTGCAGCGGAATGGAATACCTGGGGCGTGACTACCATAGCATCACAGTTACAGTTATATTGAACGACCTAAAGTGTCTTTTTAAAATTACATCATTTGATTTCATAAAATATTCAGAGTTTACAAAAGTTAGGTCCCAAAAGATTGGTCAAAGTTGCAAACTAAGTTTGTTACAAACCAAACGATAGTTTAAGTGCATAAAAATACAAGTGAGACGCGTCGTCATCGCGACTCTATGATGAGTCCTCATGCAGGCCATGACGTGAATGCCTTAATTACCTGAAAATACATTGCTAAAACGGTCAACAATAATGTTGGTGAGAATCATAGGTTTATGTAAATGATAAGTCTGTATGGTAACCACAAGTATAAAGTGAAATGACAAGAATGCCACATAAAAATGATACATTGGCTCTTAAGCTCATGACCCCGAAGCTAGACTGAAAATGAACGCCCCAACTGAGTGTTTTACCAGACACTCCACTATGATTCAAATGAAATGCGTTCGTAGACTAGTTGGTGCTACCAACCCGAACGGAGGAGTCACCCTCAATAGATCTATTCACTCACCCTCGCTTACTCGTAATTAACGGTTCATGATAAACTGGGGACTTTAACATGGTAATGAAGTAACTTAAGCAATGTAAATGAATTTAACATACTTGGGCTCGTAATAAAATGATGTGCAATGTATTCTCCCCCGTAGGTTTGAATTGAAATATTAACTTGAAAAACGGGGCTATGAAAACTCACCTTAGCAAAAGCAATTCCCGTTTGGTATTATGGTAAACTGAAAATATAGGTCCGATACCCTAACCGCGACCTAAATAATGCATATGTCTTAGGCTTCGAAAGCAAGGTCAAGCACGCAAGTTCATACTCTACTTTATCACTTGTACATGTTGTTGAAATTTTTATTGTGAAAATATAGTTATGTCAATTTGATCCTTTATTTAGAAAATTATCACTTTAGAAAACGTAACTTGTTTATCTCACGATCAAATTTTAGTCGTCATGTTAATAAGTATTTCAAAAGTCTCTAACGCGCCTAAAAAGTATATATAATGTTCTACCATTTTTGTTTACGTCATTTTAGCCAAAATATACTCCATAAGGTCTAAAATTCACATTTTATTGTTCCATCAGCTTTTCTAATAGCCAAATAATAGGCTGCCAACGTATATACCGTCGTAAACTTTCTTTTAGCCATAACTTTTGCGTCGTAGCTCCGTTTCTTAAGTTTTACCTATCCCCGCGAAGGTATTTAAGTATACTATCGGATTTCTAAGGTCTCGGCTAGTCAAGATATAATTTAACCTCAGTTTTCATCTCTTAAAATTCTGGACAGATTCGACTATTTTCTAAAAATATTGTTTTCGTCGTAAAAATTGAAACTAGCGTATATTTTTCGTTATAAGCCCGTTTTAACTCATTCAAGCGGCTACGTTTTCGTTATTAAGTCTATGTTCTATATTTCTAGCCTAGAATTGCCCCTGATTTACTGATTTTTCTATATTAATCAAAATGGGACAGAATCACATTTTATAATGCCAAACTATTTTTTCCAAACCTTCTAGCTATTATAACCTCTTGACAACCACTTCAAATCTAGTCCTAGTTCATCCATCAACTTCTCAACATATCAATAGTGATCTAACTATAATCTTAACAATATTCAAAGTCCATGTAAATAATCCTCAAGAATGTTTAAATATACAAGTTTACTAACATACATGTTTATAAGGTTTATTACCACTTTCTTGTGAAGATTTTACTACTAGTTTTCTTGTACTCAAATCTTGTTTAAAACATAATCTTTTGTTAAAGGATCTTTGTGAATGTAAATCTTTATCAATATGTACCAAGTGATAACTAAGTATATATTTGACTAGCATTATGTCATAAAGAAAAACATAAGTATATCTTTGTGAATGTAAATCTTTATCAATATGTACCAAGTTAAAGGATCTTTGTGAATGTAAATCTTTATCAATAAGATTAACCTCAAAATTATCGTTCCAAATACTTGTTAGAATAAGAATGCTTGAACTTAGCCACAATCAAGATCTCTCATTCTTCCTCCTTTTAGTGTGTCGATTTGTAGTATATATATGGGAGGATATTTTCTTTTTCTTGTGAACTAGTTAGGGCAAAAATGATGAAGGTTGGGTCTATTTATATTGAAAGAGTTTCAAGGGTTTGGTAATAAAGTCAAGATCATAATCTTGGCTAGGTGAGGGAGGTATGGTCGATTGGACCAAAGGGGAGGGGGACAAGATCTTTCTTAGTCAAGACACTAGAGTCTTGACTTGGCCATGCTTTGAAATATTTGGAGTATGGTGTTTATTAATTGCCAAGTACTTTTGTCTTGTGATATTTTCAAACCAAGAGGAGGGGGCGGAAATCTAAGTAAAATGGGATTAAATGTGTTGTTTTGATTCAAGAGTGTATATATTGTATGTATTGGGTGTTAAAAATAGGTATTGGTTGTTGGTTTGGTGATTAACGAAAGTTATACGTAAATAAACGTAGGATATAAAGAAATTATTTTTGGTGTAAGGAAATATTTTTGGAACTTTTGTAATCTTTTTGGAAGTATAAAAATACATGAGAAATAATCGTTGGGAGAATTGGGTATATCGGGTGTTAAATTTTGAATTACGAATAGTGTTTGTTGAATTGACAACCGTAAGTAATTTGAGAAAAAGAATTTGTTTTAGGATTTAAAATTGTGAACTGGAGTAGGAGCAAGATACTGGAGCGTTGTGGACTAAATATGATAACGTTTCAAAGTTGCAAACTGACTTAAAAAATGATGAATAGCAAAATGATGAATAGTAATCCGTGAATAGTAAATTCCCAAGATGAAGAGTAAAATTTCAAAGTTGAGAAATGACCTGAAATTACGATTTGTCACAGTCTTCCACCCTAAAAGGAATTCAGTCCCTAAATTTAGGGCTGTAAACGAACCGGACGAACACGAACGGAGCCTTGTTCATGTTCTTTCATTTAATCTTAACCGGACAAATAAATGAACACGAACACTTAAACGGACGAATTTTCTTGTTCATGTTCGTTTATTAAGAAAATGACTTGTTCATGTTCGTTTATTAAGAAACTAAATGAACGCTAAACGGACATAAACGATCGAACATAAATGAATATAGACAAACAAACATAATCTTTATTAAATTATGCATCTAATATTATTTTATAAGTGTTGTTTTGTTTAAACAAACTAATTTTAAAATTATAAAATTAAAAGATATGATATACGAACATAAATAAATAAATGAACATAAACGAACGTTAACGAGCGCATAATCGGACGTTCACGAACATAAATAAACGGACGTGACTTTTGTTCATGTTCATTCATTTAACTAAACGATCGTAAAATATTGTTCATGTTCGTTCATTTAATAAATAAACGAACATAAACGAACTTTTTACCGAACGATTCATGAAATGTTCACTGAACGTTCAGTTCGTTTACAGCCCTACCTGAATTCAGTTAGTGTTGGTCTCTGGAGTGGTATTGGTGAAAAGGTGTGGATATTTGAGTCGCATCTGGTCTTCCCGCTCCCAAGTAAACTCGGAACCTCTTCGAGAATTCCAGCGTACTTTCACGATAGGAATTCGACTCTGCTTCAACTATTTGACCTCACGGTCCATGATTTCTGCTGGTTCCCCCACAAAATTGAGCTTATCGTCGAGTTGAATTTCTTCTAATGGAATTACGAGTGATTCATCTGAAAGACACTTCTTGAGATTTGAAACATGAAATGTGTTATGTACGCTGCTGAGCTCTGACGGAAGCTCAAGTCTGTATGCCAGTCGGCCGATTCTAGCTAGAATCTTAAATGGTCCAATATACCTAGGGTTTAATTTCCCGCGTTTCCAAAATTGTATCATGCCTTTCCAAGGCAAGACTTTCAACATAACTCGTTCTCCAACTCGAATCCTAATGGTTCGCGGCTTAGGGACACCTAATTCCAATGATTTGCGTCATGTACCGACCTAACTTTTCTATTGTTCTCTTGTCGCTTGTAACTGATTCTTGACCTGTACGATTTTCCTTTGTTGTTTCACAATTAAGTCCTAGACTAGTGAGTTGGGCTTTTCCGATTTCGGTCTGTCAATAGGTGATTGGTACTTCGACCATAGGGTGCCTCAAAGGGTGCAGTCTTTATATTCGTGTGATGGCTATTGTTGAAGGTGAAATCTGTCAATGTCAAAAGATTATTCTAAACAATTCAAAGTTGATTATATGGCGCCGAGCACGTCCTATAGTGTTTGGATAGTTCTCTTCAATGTTCGTTGGTCTGAGGATGGTAGAGCGTGCGTATATCTGATTGGGTAAGAAAATATCTTAAAGGGATTGCCAGAAGTTTGAGGTGTATCGTCTACCCTTTATTAGGAGTATTTGAAATTTGTACAACGTGTCTCGTGACTAATTCTACGATGATAGGTTCGTCGGAAAGGTGTTATCGGAAGGATAAAGCTATGGTAACAGTTTTTGATTCCTTGTGTCTTGCTCTAACTAATGTTACGATATGAGTCTCCCTTCGCCTACGGTGCTTAGTCTTTATTACTAAGATTCTACTGTTTAATAGTATCTCCCTAGATTTTCTTCATCGAATTCTTCCATGCTACTGTTTGACAATCACAAGCTCCTAAATGTATGAAGTGTTTTAGTACGGTGGTTGATTTTCAAAATTTGACTCGATATGGAGTGTTTTGTTTGAAATCTTTCTCTAAATAAATGAATTTACAAGTTTGAATAAATGAATTTACGAGTTTGAATAAATGAATTTTTCAAGTTTGAACAAAATAAAATCTTTCTCCGAATAAATGAATTTACAAATTTGAGTAAATGAATTCACAAGTTTGAATTAATTTAGTAGTTATGCAAGGTTGGACTGTTTTCAAATATGACCCAAAGTTTTATAGACGGGTTTTCAACATGATGTGAATATGAATGTTTAGCAAAGTTTGGTGTTATACATTTCTTAACGTTCAATAGTTTTGTTACAGGTTGATCAAAGGGATTTACTTGTCAAAATGGGTTCTTTAGAAAAGTGTTTTCCTAAAAGGTATATGATTTGAATAAACACACTTTAAAGAAAATTCGTTTGAATTGAAAGCAGTAAGAAGCATGAAATAGTCGGGTAGGTATGTCTGCATGAATGCTTAGATGTCTAACGTCTTGTTTCTGGTGTCGGATAATGCCTATTGGTTAATATTAGATAAGTCTTACAGGTATGAGCATTCAACTTACTTGGTTATTTCTAAAATGGATCATGACTTAGGTTTGTTGTTGATGCGTGGTTTTGCGACCTTACAACAGGTTTTACCTCTCGAGGGATCTCAAGAGGCTTACAACCCCACCAGGCAGTGTACTTGACCGATGTAGTATAGTGTAGTGGTAAGTACGGGGGATTGATCGTTCTCCACAGGGAATAGTGTCGTTAGGATTGAAAAACTACTCTAATAGGTCTAGGGGTGAGAGAAGATTCTTTTTTATGTTTTTATAATTTTATGAAAGCAAGTAAAATCTCGGGTTTGAAAGAGTGGGCGGAATTAGTTGCTAGTCAACTAACCCAAATAACTACGAATGCAAATAAAATAAAATAACTGAAAATGAAAAGGTGGTAAAACTTATGTGGAGAGAAATGTGTTTACTTAGATTTCCTTACTCCCTAACTATCTTTTACCGGTTGATTAGTGTGTATTAATCGCGTGGATGACGGGTGTATTCCTTAATACCAATCGTGGGGTGGCGTACGTACTTCCCCAACTCTATAAGCTCCTACTTCACTCCTATGTCGAGCCGGCTAAGAAGCTCCTAACATGGGATCACTAGAATTCGCTCATGCATTAAATACAACCATAAAAACCTTAGTACGCATTGGTTCATGTTTCTTAAGACGTTCAAGCAAGTTACCGAATAGGAAGTTAGCCAGTTTTCTTAAGCCTAACATCGATGAACGATCATACAATACAATTAATAACACACTAATAACCAATAATCAATAGCTAGGTTTCATTAGATCTAAGCAAACACAAGATAAATCTAGCCTAGCATGTTAAACAAAAGACAAGAACAAGATAGAATCAAACAACACATAGACATATTGAATGATTAATTGATAACTTATCTTCAATGTAACATGGAAGATCTCAAGGCAAAAAGCCTTGAAAAAGCTGCTAAAATCGTCTTAGGGTTTCCTCCCAAAAGGTTACACACAAAGTTTCACACTAATGACAAAAAATTGCAAAACTATATATAGAGTTTAAGGGCTGACGGCGTCACGTTGTAGATCCTGACGCCGTCACCTCGCCGCTTTTAGGGTTCCCGGATGGCCTTCCTGACGCCGTCCCTCTTTAGACCTCCAAAATCCGCTCTGGCTTATCAAGGCTTGACGCCGTCAGATTAGTGCTTGACGCCGTCCCTCTTTAGCTTAAGCCGTGACGACCTTGATCACATTAAAGGGTGACGCCGTCAGATTTTTCATGCAAAATTCTCTGGCTTATCATGAGTAATTTTCACATCCACCTCTTTTGCCAAGCCATGACGCCGTCTGGGCCAATCCTTGACGCCGTCAAAGGTAGTTTCCAGCATAATTTTGAGACTTTGTCGTTTTCTTCACTTTTATGCTCCAAAAACGTCCAAATGCTTCCTTTTCCAGATTTCTTCTCCAAAGTACCTAAAATGACAAAAGGAACGATTTAGGGCAATATTTGATCAAATAAATACGATTTAGGGCTTAAATGACCCCCTAAAAGCGGTGCACTTTTCGCTTCATCAGTTGTCTTACTTGGTCTAACTAGTACTTCTGGAATGATAGGATTGGGTGACTATGCCAAAGATAGTGATTTGGATTGCCTCGTGAGATCTTATGTTTTCCGTTGTGATACGAATCAACTTACTGTATACTTCTAGTCCTTGTTTGTGGTTTCGTAATCCTTTCATTGTTTTCTCATGTCATGGAATTCTCCTCGTAAATGGAAAGTCTTTCCTAGAATGGTCAATGGTAAAGATCCGCTTAACGGCTGAGTGAGTGACATGTGGTGTAGGTATCTAGAGAGGGTTTGTCAAAAGGGATGTTTATGAAAGATTTTATTTGGTTACAAAGCTTTTGAATGAAGATTGTTATTAAGAATTTTTGAAATGATGATTGTTTCCTTCATGGCATAATTCTTCCTGAATTAGACATAGGTGATCAGGCTATGTATAATTGAGGGCTAATGATGCGATGCTCGGTTTAGTCAAAGTAGCCTTATGTTTCTCAAAAGTTTTAGATGGTGTTCAACGTGTTGTTTGGTAAAATAGTAGTAAATAGTTGGTAGAATGACAGAAAATCAATTTATAAGGTGGTAGTAATATAGCTCGTTTTAAAATTCTGTGAAATAATTTCCTGAGATGGTAGTAAGATAGCTTGAGGTAAAGTTATGTGAAGCAGTTTTATAAAGCGGTAGTATAATATCTTGTAATAAAATCTGTTGAATGGGTTATAGGATGTGTGGGAGAATCTTACAGAATGGTAATAGTCTATAGTCAAATACGAAATTTGCCTAACCCCTACTAGGATAGCGGTGTGTCGTTGCGAAATGGCTAGGAATAAGATAAATGGAATAGAAAATGTAATGGAAGAAGGTTGCGAGTATCGTGGATATAATAAAAGATAAAGATTACATTAGATAAAAAAAGGTTCTTGTTCTTCGGCTCCGGGCAGTCCTTCCTGAAGTGTCCTATTTTTCCACATTCAAAGCAGCTCCCCAGGATCCTCTGATTTGCGGGATTCCTACAGTCCTTGGTCTGGTGACCACGCTTCTTGCACAACCCACAAGGTTCGCTGCAATGACCTAGGTGATAGAGATTGCATGTGTTGTAGTAGGGTAAATTCCCCGCATATCTTTTCTTGGTGCGTGGTCCTGCAGTATAGGCTCTAACCACTTCTTGTCTCTTAGGTGGTTGTTGTGCAACACTTTTACCTTGGTTGTTGTGGTTGTTCCATTTTCGTTTGTTGTCATTATTGTTTCCTACGGCCTTAGTGTGAGCTATGTGTTCCTTTGCCTCGATCGCCATACGGATAGCTTTAGGCATGGTATCGGGTTCTAATGAAGCGACCAACATACGAATTTCAGGGGAGAGTCCCCCGATATATCTCTCAAGTTTCTTGCATTCCGGTTCATCCATTGCAGGGCATAGCCGTGCTAATTCGTAAAAACGACCAGTGTATTTGGCAACATCATCTCCTACCATGGTAAAGTACCGTATTTCCTACTCCATTGCTTGTAATTCGCTCCTAGAACAATATTCTAAAATCATCATCCTTTTTAGTTTCTTCCAAGAGATTGAGTAAGCAGCATCGACCCCTACTATCTGCACATGTTTAGTCCGCCATTCCTGAGCACAATCCGGAAAAGTGCAAGTGGCGAACTTAACTTTGTCTTCCTTGTGGCAGTTACAACATCGAAATATTGTTTCTACTTCTTCGAACCATTTGCAAAATCCTCTCGCGCCTTCAGTTCCGCTAAAGGTGTGGGGATTGCAATCCATAAATCCCCCGTGAGTAAGGTTTTTGGCGAGGGTTGTGGCTATGCTCTTGGCAATGATTTGTTTGACAGTGGCTTGTGTCATGGCTGGAGCGGCTTGCTTCGACATAACCTCTTCAAAATCATAAGAGACCATGAGAATTTATAAGTAATAAGGATCATCACACTCATATATACGCAACCATGACATGTATAAATGGAGTGAAATCACAACAAAATGCAACCATGAAAATATCATAAATATAATCATAACACACATGAATATATATAAAGTGAAATTTCGGCCTACATAGACCGATATCAAGCATAGCACAAAAATATACATATAGTAGAGTCAACACTTGGTAAGTTCGTTGTACAACAACCAAAATACTACAAGTTTCTTTGAACTATGCCACACATCCCGTGGCTAGGATAATAGTAAAAGCTAGTAAAGATATAAGTCTAGTCTAGAGGCTTCCTGGTGCTCCTCTGATTGGATCCTGGGTTGTGGCATCATAGTGTTGTGATGAGTTCTGATGTGGGGCCTGAAGTTGTGCATCGATCATATTCGAGATAGTATAGATCCCAAACCCTTCTTGAGGAATCTGCTGATGTTCCTGTTGAGTCAGTGATCTTAGTACTATCCACAAAGTGTCATCTAATTCCCGATATGTGGGAATGAAAAAAGGGAATGACAATGGTGATAGTGGGAAGGTAAGGGCAGTCTCCTGCATCTCAAAAGTCTCAGTGTCATATCTGGTAGTCTCTTCTAAGTCTGGCTCAGGTGGTGCTAATACCTCAAATAGGTGGGAGTTATCATCTAACAATGGTGAGTGATATGAGAATGTTGAGGTAAAGGAAGGTGAGAGTAGTGATGTAAGTGTATTAGTGGATGAAAAATCATCCTCGATATCCGAGTCTACTGGAATGATAATAGGGTGGTTAGGTGCAACTTCGCCCTCCTCAAAGGGTTCAGTCTCAGCATTGGATGATATGAGTGATGGGTCTGGTGTAAAGTCAACTGATGTTAAAACTATAGTAGGTGGTGACAAGGTATCCTCCATGTCAGAGTCTGAAGTAATGATAATGGGATGGGTATCTGAAGACATCTCTGTGACAATCGACGTGAAATGAAAGTAAATAACCCGCATAATGTATGTATGAAACCGTATGTATAGTGAATATGCACTTATGATAAAATGATGAGATGCTATGATGATGTGGTTATAGTCTAGGGTCCATGATACAACCTAGTTCGCTATAACCTTAGCTCTGATGCCAATCTGTCACACCCCCAAATACCTGATTTGCAGCGGAATGGAATACCTGGGGCGTGACTACCATAGCATCACAGTTAAAGTTATATTGAACGACCTAAAGTGTCGTTTTAAAAGTACATCGTTTGATTTCATAAAACATTCAGAGTTTACAAAAGTTAGGTCCCAAAAGATTTGTTAAAGTTGCGGAAATAAGTTTGTTACAAACCAAACGATAGTTTAAGTGCATAAAAATACAAGTGAGACGCGTCGTCATCGCGACTCTATATGATGAGTCCTCAAGCAGGCCATGACGTGAATGCCTTAATTACTTGAAAATACATTGCTAAAACGGTCAACAATAACGTTGGTGAGAATCATAGGTTCATGTAAATGATAAGTCTGTACGGTAAGCACAAGTATAAAGTGAATTGACAAGAATGCCACATAAAAATGATACATTGGCTCTTAAGCTCATGACCCCGAAGCTAGACTAAAAATGAACGCCCCAACCGAGTGTTTTACCAGACACTCTACTATGATTCAAATGAAATGCGTTCGTAGACTAGTTGGTGCTACCAACCCGAACGGAGGAGTCACCCTCAATAGATCTATTCACTCACCCTCGCTTACTCGTAATTAACGGTTCATGATAAACTGGGGACTTTAACATGGTAATGAAGTAACTTAAGCAATGTAAATGAATTTAACATACTTGAGCTCGTAATAAAATGATGTGCAATGTATTCTCCCCCGTAGGTTTGAAATGAAATATTAACTTGAAAAACGGGGCTATGAAAACTCACCTTAGCAAAAGCAATTCCCGTTTGGTATTATGGTAAACTGAAAATATAGGTCCGATACCCTAACCGCGACCTAAATAATGCATATGTCTTAGGCTTCGAAAGCAAGGTCAAGCACACAAGTTCATACTCTACTTTATCACTTGTACATGTTGTTGAAATTTTTATTGTCAAAATATAGTTGCGTCAATTTGATCATTTATTTAGAAAATTACCACTTTAGAAAACGTAACTTGTTTATCTCACGATCAAATTTTAGTCGTCATGTTAATAAGTATTTCAAAAGTCTCTAACGCGCCTAAAAAGTATATATAATGTTCTACCATTTTTGTTTACGTCATTTTAGCCAAAATATACTCCATAAGGTCTAAAATTCACATTTTATTGTTCCATCAGCTTTTCTAATAGCCAAATAATAGGCTGCCAACGTATATACCGTCGTAAACTTTCTTTTAGCCATAACTTTTGCGTCGTATCTTCGTTTCTTAAATTTTACCTATCCCCGCGAAGGTATTTAAGTGTACTATCGGATTTCTAAGGTCTCGGCTAGTCAAGATATCATTTAACCTCAGTTTTCATCTCTTAAAATTCTGGACAGATTCGACTATTTTCTAAAAATATAGTTTTCGTCGTAAAAATTGAAACTAGCTTATCTTTTTCGTTATAAGCCCGTTTTAACTCATTCAAGCGGCTACGTTTTCGTTATTAAGCCTATTTTCTATATTTCTAGCCTAGAATTGCCCCTGAGTTACTGATTTTTCTGTATTAATCAAAATGGGACAGAATCACATTTTATAATGCCAAACTATTTTTTCCAAACCTTCTAGCTATTATAACCTCTTGACAACCACTTCAAATCTAGTCCTAGTTCGTCCATCAACTTCTCAACATATCAATAGTGATCTAACTATAATCTTAACAATATTCAAAGTCCATGTAAATAATCCTCAAGAATGTTTAAATATACAAGTTTACTAACATACATGTTTATAAGGTTTATTACCACTTTTTTGTGAAGAGTTTTACTACTAGTTTTCTTGTACGCAAATCTTGTTTAAAACATAATCTTTTGTTAAAGGATCTTTGTGAATGTAAATCTTTATCAATATGTACCAAGTGATAACTAAGTATATATTTGACTAGCATTATGTCATAAAGAAAAACATGAAGCTTTTGTAGTGTAAGATTACTTACAAAAGGGATTAGTGAGATATAAGTGCAAGACACTTGATTACTTACAAAAGTTATCATCTATCAATGGTGAGTGATATGGGAATGTTGAGGTATAGGAAGGTGAGAGTAGTGATGTAGGTGTATTAGTGGATGAAAAAGCATCCTCGATATCCGAGTCTGCTAGAATGATAATAGGGTGGTTGGGTGCAACTTCGCCCTCCTCAAAGGGTTCAGTCTCAACATTGGATGATATGATTGATGGGTCTGGTGTAAAGTCAACTGATGTTAAAACTTTAGTAGGTGGTGACAAGGTATCCTCCATGTCATAGTCTGAAGTAATGATAATGGGATGGGTATCTGAAGACATCTCTGTGACAATCGACGTGAAATGAAAGTAAATAACCCGCATAATGTATGTATGAAACCGTATGTATAGTGAATATGCACTTATGATAAAATGATGAGATGCTATGATGATGTGGTTATAGTCTAGGGTCCATGATACAACCTAGTTCGCTATAACCTTAGCTCTGATGCCAATCTGTCACACCCCCAAATACCTGATTTGCAGCGGAATGGAATACCTGGGGCGTGACTACCATAGCATCACAGTTAAAGTTATATTGAACGACCTAAAGTGTCATTTTAAAAGTACATCGTTTGATTTCATAAAACATTCAGAGTTTACAAAAGTTAGGTCCCAAAAGATTTGTCAAAGTTGCGGAAATAAGTTTGTTACAAACCAAACGATAGTTTAAGTGCATAAAAATACAAGTGAGACGCGTCGTCATCGCGACTCTATGATGAGTCCTCATGCAGGCCATGACGTGAATGCCTTAATTACCTGAAAATACATTGCTAAAACGGTCAACAATAATGTTGGTGAGAATCATAGGTTTATGTAAATGATAAGTCTGTACGGTAAGCACAAGTATAAAGTGAAATGACAAGAATGCCACATAAAAATGATACATTGGCTCTTAAGCTCATGACCCCGAAGCTAGACTAAAAATGAATGCCCCAACTGAGTGTTTTACCAGACACTCTACTATGATTCAAATGAAATGCGTTCGTAGACTAGTTGGTGCTACCAACCCGAACGGAGGAGTCACCCTCAATAGATCTATTCACTCACCATCGCTTACTCGTAATTAACGGTTCATGATAAACTGGGGACTTTAACATGGTAATGAAGTAACTTAAGCAATGTAAATGAATTTAACATACTTGGGCTCGTAATAAAATGATGTGCAATGTATTCCCCCCCGTAGGTTTGAAGTGAAATATTAACTTGAAAAACGGGGCTATGAAAACTCACCTTAGCAAAAGCAATTCCCGTTTGGTATTATGGTAAACTGAAAATATAGGTCCGATACCCTAACCGCGACCTAAATAATGCATATGTCTTAGGCTTCGAAAGCAAGGTCAAGCACGCAAGTTCATACTCTACTTTACCACTTGTACATGTTGTTGAAATTTTTATTGTCAAAATATAGTTACGTCAATTTGATCATTTATTTAGAAAATTACCACTTTAGAAAACGTAACTTGTCTATCTCACGATCAAATTTTAGTCGTCATGTTAATAAGTATTTCAAAAGTCTCTAACGCGCCTAAAAAGTATATATAATGTTCTACCATTTTTGTTTACGTCATTTTAGCCAAAATATACTCCATAAGGTCCAAAATTCACATTTTATTGTTCCATCAGCTTTTCTAATAGCCAAATAATAGGCTGCCAACGTATATACCGTCGTAAACTTTCTTTTAGCCATAACTTTTGCGTCGTAGCTCCGTTTCTTAAATTTTACCTATCCCCGCGAAGGTATTTAAGTGTACTATCGGATTTCTAAGGTCTCGGCTAATCAAGATATCATTTAACCTCAGTTTTCGTCTCTTAAAATTCTTGAAAGATTCGACTATTTTCTAAAAATATAGTTTTCGTCGTAAAAATTGAAACTAGCGTATCTTTTTCGTTATAAGCCCGTTTTAACTCATTCAAGCGGCTACGTTTTCGTTATTAAGTCTATTTTCTATATTTCTAGCTTAGAATTGCCCCTGAGTTACTGATTTTTCTGTATTAATCAAAATGGGACAGAATCACATTTTATAATGCCAAACTATTTTTTCCAAACCTTCTAGCTATTATAACCTCTTGACAACCACTTCAAATCTAGTCCTAGTTCATCCATCAACTTCTCAACATATCAATAGTGATCTAACTATAATCTTAACAATATTCAAAGTCCATGTAAATAATCCTCAAGAATGTTTAAATATACAAGTTTACTAACATACATGTTTATAAGGTTTATTACCACTTTCTTGTGAAGAGTTTTACTACTAGTTTTCTTGTACTCAAATCTTGTTTAAAACATAATCTTTTGTTAAAGGATCTTTGTGAATGTAAATCTTTATCAACATGTACCAAGTGATAACTAAGTATATACTTGACTAGCATTATGTCATAAAGAAAAACATGAAGCTTTTGTAGTGTAAGATTACTTACAAAAGTGATTAGTGAGATATGAGTGCAAGACACTTGATTAACCTCAAAATTATCATTCCAAATACTTGTTAGAATACCCTAAGAATGCTTGAACTTAGCCACAATCAAGATCTCTCCTTCTTGCTCCTTTTAGTGTGTCGATTTGTAGTATATATATGGGAGGATATTTTCTTTTTCTTGCCTTGAACTAGTTAGGGCAAAAATGAGGAAGGTTGGGTCTATTTATATTGAAAGAGTTTCAAGGGTTTGGTAATAAAGTCAAGATCATAATCTTGGCTAGGTGAGGGAGGTATGGTCGATTGGACCAAAGGGGAGGGGGACAAGATCTTTCTTAGTCAAGACACTAAAGTCTTGACTTGGCCATGCTTTGAAATATTTGGAGTATGGTGTTTATTAATTGCCAAGTACTTTTGTCTTGTGATATTTTCAAACCAAGAGGAGGGGGGGGGGGCGGCAATCTGAGTAAAATGGGATTAAATGTGTTGTTTTGATTCAAGAGTGTATATATTGTATGTATTGGGTGTTAAAAATAGGTATTGGTTGTTGGTTTGGTGATTAACGAAAGTTATACGTAAATAAACGTAGGATATAAAGAAATTATTTTTGGTGTAAGGAAATATTTTTGGAACTTTTGTAATCTTTTTGGAAGTATAAAAATACATGAGAAATAATCGTTGGGAGAATTGGGTATATCGGGTGTTAAATTTTGAATTACGAATAGTGTTTGTTGAATTGACAACCGTAAGTAATTTGAGAAAAAGAAATTGTTTTAGGATTTAAAATTGTGAACTGGAGTAGGAGCAAGATACTGGAGCGTTGTGGACTAAATATATTCTAGGTGTCACATTGGTTCAAGTAAAAGTCATATGTGAATTGAAATTACGCAACCCGTGAATGAACTAATATGAAAATGATGTTATTGATGATATGTTGACTAACTCTAGTCTACATGATGTGTCCTCAATGATGTTCCATGAATACGCAGCTTAACCCTTACGGTTACGCGAATTTGATACTCGTAAACCTAGTTTACGAAATGATGAATAATAACCATGAATTTTGATTTTCCTCTGGGAATGAATAGTATTTTGTGAATAGTAAATTTTTTGATAACATTTCAAAGTTGAAAACTGACTTCAAAAATGATGAATAGCAAAATGATGAATGACACTTCATGAATAGTAAATTCACGAGATGAATAGTAAAATTTCAAAGTTGAGAAATGATATGAAATTACGATTTGTCACAGGTAGAGAATGGGGTTACCCATTATTGGTTGTGGTGATGGAGAAGCGAAAGATGATGATGTGTTGTAACCAAGCTCAAGAGGAGTTGTTGGTGATAGTGTGAATATTAATGCCAACGGTTGAGGAGGACTAGGTGGGAGTAAGGGTGTTGTTGTCCTAATTATGGAATAGGATGATGAGGTTGGCCTAGTAGAAATGGCTTTGGAAGGAGCAAATGGTGTAGAAATTGACGAGGTTGAGTTGGTGGAGGGTAATGGTGTATGAATGTCTTCATCATCATCTAGTGTTAGATCAATAAGTATTTCCTTTGGTGGTTTGATGTTGAGTCTTGGTTTCTTGGCTTTGTGCGAGGTGGTAGCAATGGTGGAAGACATGATGAGTTTATGATGAATGTGTGATGGTGAAGAAGATGAATACATGATAGGAGCTTAAATAGCCAAATCAAAGGCATGCATGGATTCTAGGGTGATGAGTTTAGGGAATTGGGAGTGTTGAAATCAGCTAATGTTGGCAGATTCTAAGGGAAAAGAAGTCAAAAAGTGAAAGCGAACAGTTAAAAACGTATTCCTAGGGGACGGTACCACTAAATCACCCACGGTACCACTAAATTTAGTGGTACCGTGCCCTATTTAGTTGTGCCGTGACCTGCTGGTGACGTTTTTTTCCAGTTCTGCAGGATTTAGGCTACCTAAATGGGTAATTCTAGGGGCACTATTTGCAGCAAATCCTATTGCCTCAATTCACTAAAGAATAATCACATAGATTTCATAACAATAGCTACAACTAGCAACAAACAAAAACATGTGAGTATCTAAATTTAGGCTACTATTAAGCATGCAATCTAGCAAGTAATATGATCATCTAGATCATGCAAAAAAAATGTAAAAAGATAAAAATAAAAGATAAGAACTAAATAAAGCTCATAAGCTAAATATAATCAAGAATTAAGCTTCATTAAATACCCTCGGGTGGTAAAATGGAATGATACACCCGAAGCAACCCATGCCAAGTTAGTAATCCTAAGTTATGGTTAAGCCAAGTTTGTTAATGTCAAATGACCATAGCCAAGACCCCATGAGTGTTAGTTTAATAATATTTAAGTTAATAATGTTAAAAAAATTCAATCTCTTGTCATCCCTAACTTTTTGAGTTTGTTGTCGATGCCCTTGAGTGCCTTTCTGATTGACTTGAACCCTCCGATAGTTTGCTCGTGCATTGACACTTGTCGATTGTACATCGTCGTTTGCCTACGCATTACAGCACTTAAGTTGGTGTTGTTGTAAGGAAGGTCGGTTGTTGGTGTGAAAGTTGATGTGTCAAGATTGCGAATGTATGTGTCGAATGAAGGAGTACGAGCACGAGAGGTTCCTTCTTTATTCATTTCAACATCATCCTCATCCATAGGTTGAGATGATGATCCATGATGGAAGGAGGAGGAAGGGAAAGTAGCATCGGAAGTGGATTTACGACCATGTTTTGATCCTTTGTCACTACGTTGCTTTGTGCGACGTTGTGGTCCACCAAGGGGTTTCATAATGGGATCAACAAGGAAGTAGTCGATGTTTTCAAGGTGTGGGTAATTAGCCATGACCCAACGAAAGAGACGAGTAAGCAACATACCGTATGGCATGAGCTTATCGGACCGACTATGAATGTTAGCCATTCTTTTTGCCATATAGTATGCGAGGTTGTATGGCTCCTCGTTACTAAGGCAATAGAGCATGTGGGCTAGACTTGCCGGAACGTGATCCCGGTTACCCGCAAGAGACAGGACATTCTCACGAAGAAGGAGTTCCTAATTTTTGAGATCAGGAAGAATTTTTTGAGATAGATTCGGTTTGGGTCGAGGTGGACTATTGAACCATCACGTTTTTGGTACGTGTTGGCGACACGAGGGATTTGAACATGGTGCTTTATGGTTTGAGGATCGGGAATTTTGGTTAGATATGGACCTTCACTTTCAAGATGATAGTAAAGGGACTCTAAGGAATGGTCTTCTGTGTAGGCACATTGACCATAGGAAGGAACACCCAGAATGTCACCAAACTCGGTGATGGACAAAACGATATTTTGATTTCGAATCCAGAAATCTAGGAAGACATTACCCTCAAGATCATTGAAGGTGCGAACACGACTATAGAACTCAAGGATGAAACGAGGACAAATTTGATCATTTATTTTATATAAACAGTCAAAGTTGATTGTTGGAAAGCATACATTTATGCCATCCAAAGGAGCAAAGTAAGCATCGAATACACGACCTTCGTGTATGTATCGATGTTGTACTTTTTGAAGATAAGCTTTTTGCTCATCAGGAATGTTTGGATCATCGATTAGTGAAGGGATGTAGGATTTGGTGTCTTGGTAATCGTTACGAGGCATTGTTACCTACAAAAATATATAAGTATATATGTGTTATCTTTTGTATTATTGATGATCACATCTCTAGTGTGTGTGCCTATATGCAAACAATGTGGAGATGCGGTAATCTCGACTCTAAAACACAAATAATGAGATTACCCAAAGGCTCCTAACTTCACTTTTGCTCAAACAGATATGTCGAAGAATACATATTAGTTATGTAATTCGATCAATATTTGTGAGATCATGTATGCATGCGAAAACGTTTTTAGTTTGAATCAACAATGCACGAAAAATGTTTCATGATCCTAGTTGTGTGAAATTTTTCAAAAACAATGGAATTGGGGTTTTTGGCAAATGCGACAATTCGGCGCCAAAAATTTTAAAGTTGAAAAGCTTGAATGTTAATAACTACTAATCCAATTTTAAGTATCCTAGACATGATTCCACTAAAAATATTTAATCTAATTCCAATTTAAATAGTAAAAGTTGGACTAAAGTACATAGTATAAGTGAGTTTATGCAAATCCTATGTTTAGGGAATCATGTAAGTTATACATTGTATAATCCTAGTCCTAATTGCATAAAAATTCAATCAAAATTGAAAAGCCCCAATTCGATTTTATATAGATGAACTAACCCTAGACTCAAATTAGAAAGAAATTAAAGTTAATTTACTTACAATTGATGTTGGGTAAGATGTAGTGATTGATAATCTTTAAATTCAATGCCTCGATCTTGATTGACAAGAGTGTAATTGGATTAGGTGTGATATTTAGTTTTGACAGCAAAAGGGGAAGTTGGTGTTTTGTTTTGAATGAGTAAACGGAGGGAAAAGGGAAACCAAACGGGGACTATCAGATGCACGATACCACTAAATTTAGTGGTGGCGTGCCACTTTAGTGGTGTTGTGCACTACTGATACTGATTTTTGTCCCATTTTGATTTTTGACGAATAAATCTCGCTTATTAAGTGAGACTTTTTGACGCGAGGAGAGAGTTTATACCTAATAAACTCTTTTAATGAAAAGAACTAGACTAGACGATAAGAGATGACTTTAATATTTCTGAGGAAATACGTAGGTAGTCATTAGAGGGATGAGATGGATGACTTAATATTTCTAGTGAAATATTTAGATAGTCATAAGATGAGATTCGGAAGATGTTCTCGAACACACGCAAATTGTGAAATTTACGAGATGTGTTCCATCATTCCTAGGGTTGGACGTAGATAGTTGAAGGGTTCTCATATGAGAGGTTTGGTTTGGATATCGACGATGTTGTCTTGTAAAGGAACTTTCTCGATAGAAATGTTTCCTTTTTGGACATTATCGCGATGGAAGTGATGACGTATTTCGATGTGTTTCGTACACGAGCATTTCACGGGGTTCTTGGTCAAGTCAATTGCACCTTGGCTGTCACACTTCATAGGAATGTCGTCGAGATGGATGTAGCAGTCGGTTAGAGCTTGTTTCATCCATAATGTTTCTTGTCATGCCTTTCCGGCGCTTACGTATTCGGCTTCGGTCGTGGAGATAGCAAGAGTCATTTGTTTATCGGGAAACCAAGAAGTTTGACAACAACCCATGAAGGTACAAACGCTACTCGTACTTTTTCGATCCACATAATCTCCCGCATGATCAGAGTCGGCATAGACAATAGTTTCTACACCGGTCCCCTTGAGATAGTATAATCCCAAGTGTATAGTGCCTTTAATGTATCGGAAGATACGCTTAACCGCTTTAAGGTAAGAGGTTTTGGGATCCTCTTATAAGCGAGCACAAAGGCAGACACTAGACATGACATCGGGCCTACTCGCCGTAAGGTAGAATAAACTACTTGTCATGCCCCTATCACATAGTACTATCCGCGTACTCACCTTCATCGTCTCTTGTGAGTTTCGTTTCCGCGGACATGGGCGTTTTCATAGATTTAGATTTTTCCAAGTTAAACTTCTTATATATTTTAATATAATTAGATTAAAGAAGATACTATCTTCCAATAGTATTATATGAAGACCAAGGAAGAAATTTAATTCGCCCATCATGCTCGTCTCAAACTTGTCAAGCATGATCTTAGAACGATCATCGCACATTTCTGGATAAGTTGAGCCCAATATAATGTCTTCGACATATATTTGAACAATGATGAGATGTGAATTTCGTTTCTTCGTGAAAAGTGTGTTATCAACCATTTACATGGTATATTCATGTTTAAGTAAGAAATCCTTTAATATGTCGTACCAAGCTTTGGAGGCTTGTTTAAGATCATAGAGTGCTTTCTTGAGTTAATAAACATGATATGGTTTTTATAGATCAACAAATTCCGGAAGTTATACTACATATACCTCCTTGTTGATAAAACCATTTAGAGATGCACTTTTCACGTCCATTATATTAGTACTCACTAAGTTAGATTCTAAGAACTCTACATGCTCAATATATGTAATAGTAAGGAAGTTTGGAGAAGGCGTACCTTAGCTTGAGATGTTGCCTTTAATCTAGTAAACGTGACTTTACTTTCATTGTATGCTGAGTAAGATGAGACTAGACATTGATTTTCCGTCATGAGATTAGTGCACTCACTAATCATATTCCATTCGTCGGACTCCAAGTCGATTCACAATCATATCTATCTAGCAAGGCAGAAACTCAAACATTTAGTTCCCAATATCTCATGGGTCCAAAGTTGTTAATGTTAAACATCCTATGCATTTCTTGCATTTGGTTTGGATGTTGGAATGGAGGACAAATTTCCCATGGTAAGTAACTTTGTTGTTGACGGTTATTCCAAGTTACGGGATAGTTACTTGGATAACTTTGTCTTCTAAAGTTACCTCTCAGTAGAGGAGTTCTTGACCGAGGTTTAGGAATATTTGTTTTTCTAGGTGGAGGAGTCTTTGATCTAGTATCGGGTTTTACAAATCCAAGTCCGGGGGTTGACAAAGGTTTGTAAAATCTTTTGACCACCTTTTTACCAGTGCTAGGTACTTCAACATTATTAACTACTATGTGACTCGGTTTAGGACTTAAGTTATTTTTTAAAATCGACCCTGTTCTGACTTTAGCATGTGACAGTACCACGGTACCACTAGATTTAGTGGTGCTGTTCCCATCATTAATGGTGCCGTCCTCTGCTATTTCAGATTCTCCAGATTTTACAAATTTCACTTGTTTATTTTCACTTGTAGAAGCTTTATTGGGTCAAATCCTAAGCCTGCTCCGGCATGTTCACTATACCTAACATTTTTAAGCATGTCATTAAGTGCCTTTGTTCCTTTTTCAAACTTAATGACTTTAACAGCATTTTCTTTGAGTTTTTTATTCTCTACTCGAACACATATGCATGACCTACATCCAATATCTATTTCTTTATATTTCTCAAGTCTTTTTACTTGGTCTTTTAGTTCTAAAATTTGCACTTCGAGTTCATGCAATGTTACTTTTAGTGTTTTGTTTCTACTTATGATTTTAGAACTTACTACACATAATTTATTATATTCATCATATAGTATGTTGTCATCTATTGAAGAATTATCATCACTATAGTAAGAAGAGTCGGAATGTACCTCATTGGAAGCTTGAGCCATAAGACATGTTTCGTCGTTGGGCTTCTCTTCTTCTTCCTCACCACTATCACTCCAAGAGCATCCTACGAGTGCTCGTTGGTTCTTGGTTCTCGGTGGTTTAGGACATTCTCCGATGAGATGGTTTGGATCTCCGCATCTAAAGCATTTCCTATCACTCTTTCATTTCTTCTCATCTCGGTTCTTTTGGAATGGCTTCTTTTCATCACGAGGTTGTCTAACAAATCTACCTCTTCTCCTAAAGAACTTCTTAAAATATCTAACCGCTAATGCATACTCTTCATCTTCACTATCGTAATCCGAACTTTCTTCATCACTAGACTCCTTCTTGGCTTTCAATGCAAGAGATCTAACTTTTTCACTTTTGCCTTTGACTATGTCGGAGTCTTTCTTGATTATCATTTCATGAACTTTCAAGTTTCCTATTAGTTCATCAAGTGATAATGTCGCCAAGTTCTTTGACTCTTCAATGGTGGTGACCTTTGCTCTCCATTTGGGATGTAGAGCCCTAAGAAACTTCCTAACATAGTTCTTGCTAGAATAACCTTCATCAAGAGCTTTAAGACTAGTAATAATAGTATTAAATCTAGCAAAGACATTATCAATAGATTCATCTTTCGAAATGGAAAATTGTTCATATTGTTGCACAAGAAGATCTATCTTGTTCTCTTTGACTTGATTATTACCTTGATGAGTGACTAACAAAGTTTTCCAAATTTCTTTTGCCGTGTTACACATAAAAATTCTTTCAAATTCCTTTTTCGGCAAAGCATTATAAATCATCATTTTAGCCTCATCATTTTTGGCTAGTTTTCTTTTAAGGTTGTCACTTTGTTTATTATAGGGAACTATTTCATCCATTTTTGTTTCCGGATTCTTTTCAATCGGTTGAAAGTCACCCTCAGTAATAACATGCCTAAGATCAATGTCTTTTGATTTCACATACGTTTCGAATCTTGTTTTCCAATATATAAAACAATCGGTTTCAAAAAGTGGTGGTCTTTGCATAGATTGCCCTTCTTGATATTTGTCGAAATCCATTGATCGATTCAAGTTTTAAAATACAATTTATTTTAGAATCTTGCCTGACGTGGCTCTGGTACCAATTGTGAAAAACTCGAAGGGGGGTTGAATAGTTTTACCGGTTTTTCGAAATTTATAAACGTTTGTTTGTGAAAAACTTTGATTCAATTCTTTTGTGAAATCAATCAACACCAATATGAACACTAAACTACACTATCTAACATAAACAATAAGTATAAAGAAATGAGATGGAAAGATCAAACCGAGACAACGAGATTTATAGTGGTTCGGTCACGAAGCTCTTCTTCGCCCTACTCCACTCTCCGAGTACCCAACTCGAGAGTTCTAAGCACTATGTCAACAAAGCTCCCTTCAGGCGGAGAAAATCGCACAACGTCCCTTATCACAATTTCCGACACTAAGCTAAATGTCGAGTACTAATCTTAGCTAGTGCCAATCTACCACTATCCACACGATCCTTACTGAATCACACCATCAACACACTTCACACGATCTACCCGATCTACCCTTGATCCACTTGATCAACACACAAGCACACAAGCTACAAGAGATCTCCAAGATCTCAACAAGATCACAATGATCCACACTAACAAACTACACAAAAGAAAAACAACTTTGGTGTACGCTAGGATACAACAAGTATGTAACAAATATTACAAGTGCACTAACTATAACTACAACACCGTGTATCTTCTTGATACTTTGTGTAACACCCCCAAAATCTGGTATTGCTGAAGCACTCGGGTCATGGGGTGCTACTAAAATTGGTAATCACAACACAACGTAATAAAGAACGGAATACATACTCCGTTTAAATACATTAATTCAAGATATATGGAATTTACAATAGAGTTTCAGCTTCTGAAAATAAGGCCCGTGAGTTTAGTTGTCCCATAAAAACAAGTCATAGTTATGCGTAAAAACACTTCGGGTAATAGTCTATGACCCTTGCCATGCCAATGTCTTGCAACCATCAGACAGATTAGAAAAGTGAGAAAAACATGCTAAAAGTCAGCAAAAAAGCTGGTGAGTTCATATGTTTAAAATGAAGTAGTAAAATAATAAATTTGGACTAATAGTTTTCTGTACGTACATTACAACGCATATAATGCCATACAAAACAGTCTATCATGCTAGCACTAAGTTCATACAACCGAGGCTCGACAGTTCAGTGCGCTACATTATAGCACATAAATAATAATCAGGGGCCCATAGCGAGTGTTTAACCCAATACATTCGTAGTCCGACTTGGTATACGCTCGCATTGACCTGTCTGGCCAACCGAACGGGGGAGTCACCCCAATAGATCTATTTATATCAATCGCGCTTCCCAGCGGGAATTAACGGTTCATGAGAGTGGGCATAACAGTGGGTTCCGGAGCTTAGGCTAACTATGCAATAGTTTTGAGAAAATAAATCATTATTGTGGTCCAGAAATTGTTTTGCATGTTTCTCACCCCATAGTTGTAAAACGAGTATAAATAGAGTGGGGCTATAAACTCACCTTAGCCAACAGTAGTCAGATAATGCAGTAAATCAGATAGTGTTCGGCACCAACACGCGACCTAGATTAGTAAGACATGTCTTAGTTCACAACTTTATTTTAATACTTAACGAAATTTATTTCAAAAGTTTTAAAGTGTTTATGTTATTGTTGCTTGTGTGGCAGCATATAAGTTTAAAACAATTTTTCTGAGTATTTGAAGGTATTGGCTCTTGGAAGTGCATAAGTATATAAGTATGTAAAAAAAGTAGCAAAGGAAAATGGGTCCCCATTTCGACTGTAACTAAAAGACGATGTACGGAGAGTAATTACAAATAAATATTAGACGTCGTCAGATTATGAGAACATTGCTGTTAAAAGTGTATAACTAAATGTACCTATATTTGTATATATAAAACATTAGTTAATAATTCTTGTTAAGTAACGGTTTCATTGAGGTGGTTGTATTTAATACAAGCTAATGGATGGGAAATTATATTTTTAGAGGGTATGTTTGTATAAAATGTTTCGTTTATTCTTTGTTAGTTGGTGTTTGTAAAAATACTCTAAGCATGACTCATGTATATGTGTTAGTTCCTCGTGGTAACTATGAGTTACAAGAATATATGTTTAAGTAATAGCCGTTTTATAACTTTATAAAACTTTAGTTAGATTTTCTAAAATACCATCTTAAGTGATTTCCAAATTTTGATAAGCGATGTAAGTATGTTAACTATTTACAAGTTAAATTTGGACTAGAGTTTATAAGTTCCAATTTGAATAAAAAGTTTATAATCGTATGTATATATAGTGTCTTGTATTCTATTATACATTTTCACAGCTTGTTGTGATTTATGACGAACTTTGTGATTACGGGAAAAGAAATGAGTCGGTGTTGGTTTGTGAAATAAATTGATTACGAGGCTATGTCGATAAACACTTTTATACAACGGTTACGATATTATTATTTTTTTATTTAGTCGTTTATATATATACTCGGCCGATTAAATATAATCACACCCTTTGAGTGGGCTGTGGCCCAAAAGGTAGAACAACACACACCCTTATAACTCTCCTAGGGCTTTGGCCCACTCTTAAACCCAACAAAAACACAAACATTGTCTCAAATCCCAAATAGTTCATTCACAGACTCGAACCTACGGGTGTTTTTATTATTAGACCGGGACGCTAAATCGGTTTTCTTTTTGTGGTGCGACTAATCAATAGAACCAATCAGTACTCAAGACTCATACGAGACTCATTAATACAGGTATTTAATATAAATTTACACCATTATTGCAGATTCTTAATCAAAATTTGATCCAAGAAGATTCTATTTTCCCAGTTTTAGACAAAGGAGACTACATTAGGAACAGTGGGAACATATGACAGTTAAAAATGATATTACTGCAAGTAAATAAAATGTTTCGCAATTAGCACACATAGATTCATAGACCATAACAACTAACCAAAACATATTACTGGTAAAAACGTACTGATAATCATAAGAGTTTTCATTTAGCTTTAGTCCATTTACCGATTACCATGTCATAAATAAGATACTAACAAAATAAATAACATGGCTCGACACCCTAGTGGTGTTTTGAGTCTAGACTTGCAACAACAACACACCCTTGTGTTCTTTGTTGAACCAATACCAAAAAAAAAACGGCCACACTCGTTAAACCACGAATCAATAAACTCACACTCCCTATATGGGTTCAAAACCGAAACAAACAACACCAATAACAACAAGACCGACTCAAACTAAATAAATAAACTAAACCGAATTCAAAGTGATATTAAAATCAGTAACTAAACCAAACCGAAACCAAATGGTAACAAGATCTCATTAACCAAAATAAGCCGACTGATAAGCTATTAAATAAGCACTTCCATTATGAGCCAATACTAGTTTTAGTTTTAGTCTATTTATCTATAACCACACAAGATGAATAACAACGACCAAAAATATAGTCATTCCCAGATTCATGAATCGACAGATAGATGAAAAATATATCCAAATCTCATCACCACTTGAAAAAGGTTTCAAATCATAAACTTAATAATAATTAACACAATAAGATTCATCAATTAAAAAAAAAAAAAAAAAAAAAAAAAAAAAAAACCCTTACAATGACTTGAGGGTTGATTGACAGGGAGACCACAAGGAACAACCGAATCCAATAAACCCAATCCGATTCAAGCAGGAACACCACCACCACCGATTACCCTTTGATTTTTGAATGAAGCTTTTGAGATGTGGCTTTCCTGTGGATCGGTTGGTAATTAAAAAGAAGAAAAACAAGAAGGGTTGACTCATCCTTTCTTTGCTTCGATCTTGTGAGGTAGCAATCTTTAGCAAAGTTCACTTTCCCTCCTCATCTTCAAGTGAGTCCCGTGATATAATTTGGGAGGGGAGAAAGAAGATAGTGACCTAGCCGTTTGGTTGTCTAGATTCTTTGGACGCATAGAAAATAAAAAGGTGAAAGTGATTGATCTTGTTATCTCTCATTCTTGCTTTTGAGTTTGACTGGAATTGTGGGAAGGAGTAAAAGAAGTCGACAAGGGAAGAAAATGGATGTGTGATAAAAGTGGGAGAGAGGGGGGCGGTTCTATCAAGGGGTAGGGTTAAGGATGGTTTAGTTTTATTATTTTAGAGTGTATTTTGTGTACCTCGTGTTCCGTTGAGTGTATAATGTGGTGTCGGTACGCGTGTGGTATCGTTTTTCAGGAAAAGTGAGATAACCTCTCACTTTCATTATGTTATAGTCTGAAATTGTGAGAAAATTGAAAATTCACTGTTTCTGGTGAGATTAAATAGTTTTGTGAGTTACTGCGTGTTATAGTGTGCGGGTTTGCTTCCCGTAATAGTTATGTAAGCACATAAATGCTTAATCTAACAGTTAGGTAATAATAAATTTACATTTATTATTAAAATATTAGTGGGAAAATTACCGTTTGTCATATCCTTCCCGCCTTAGAAAGAAAACCGTCCTCGATTTTCACTTAGAGTTACTCAATGGATTTGAGAAAAGGTGCAGGTATTTACGCTTGATCACGTCCTCACGCTCCCACGTGTATTCGAGACCTCTTCGAGAGTTCCAACGTACTTTAACAATAGGAATACGACTTTGCTTAAGCCATTTGATTTCTCGATCCATTATCTCGATAGGTTCTTCAATGAAATTTAGTCTCTCGTTAACCTGGATTTCCTCTAGAGGAATGGCAAGTGTTTCGTCTGAGAGACGTTTCTTCAGGTTGCTCAAGTGAAACACATTGTGCACAGAGCTGAGTTCTTGTGGTAATTCGAGTCGGTAGGCTACCGGCCCGATTCTGGTGAGAATTTTGAAAGGTCCATTGTATCGGGGATTTAGTTTCCCACGCTTTCCAAAGCGAATCATGCCCTTCCATGGCGAAACTTTTAACATAACCCAATCTCCAACTTGGAACTCAAGTGGTTTTTGTCTCTTGTCTGCGTAGCTTTTCTGACGGTCTCGAGCCGCTTGCATCCGGCTCTTGATTTTCACAATCTTCTCAGTAGTTTCTTGTACAAGTTCGGGACCAGTGAGCTGACTTTCTCCGACTTCAGTCCAGCATATAGGTGATCTGCACTTTCGCACATAAAGTGCTTCATAGGGTGCAGCTTTGATGCTTGTGTGATAGCTGTTATTGTAAGAGAACTCGGCTAACGGAAGGTGCCTATCCCAATCGTTTCCAAAGTCTATCACACACGCTCGCAGCATGTCTTCTAAGGTTTGAATGGTTCTCTCACTTTGACCATCTATTTGAGGATGGTATGCGGTGCTTATATCAAGATCGGTACCTAAAGCATCCTGTAGTGATCTCCAAAAGTTCGACGTGAAACGGCTTCCTCTACCGGAGATAATAGAGATCGGAACTCCATGTCTTGCCACGATCTCTTTTAAATACAATCGTGCAAGTTTACCTATGCTGTCATTTTCCACGATTGGTAGGAAGTCGGCGGACTTGGTGAGACGGTCGGCGATTACGCAAATAGTGTCATAACCATTAGGGGTTTTGGTGGTTTTGGGGTGAAGCGCATAGTTATATGTTTCCAAATTTCCATTCTAGAATTTATGGTTGCACTAGCAATCGTAACGGTTTCTGCTGATCAGCCTTAACTTTGTGATGAATTACAACTTTGTTTGGGTGGACACCACTAAATTTTTCTTGTCCTTAAACCATCCCTTTGGTCTAAATCCTGGTAGCGTAAAGTTTAATCCTATTCTGATATAAGGTGATAGGATGGCTGGTCCTTAAGGTTTGTTCCGTAATTGGGTGTCTCCCTTTTCAGAGGCAGGGGTAAAATTTTATTCAAAAACTTTATTTGTGTAGATGTTTATATAAATTTGACCAAAAGTGTTTTCCAAGCTATAGACATTTCTTTGTTTGAAAATAACTGGTTATATAAAGTGGTATAACCTCGAAAGATTTATCATTTAGTGAAATAGATTTTTAAACATGTTGTAGATAAAACGATTTTTCCAAAGTTGACATCTAGTTATTCCTTAATATGCCAAAAATCTTGATAAAGTTTGACCAGAAAATTTTTGACCCATCAGAATGAGTATTTTTGGAAAAATGTCACTACGAGTTTTTATGATTGATATCAACGCATTTTTAAAGAATGGTCCTTAAAGGGAGAATATCGAAGGAGAAGGTGTAGTTGGGTATGTACATCTATATGTGTTTCGAGTGTCCATAGACAGATCCTAGTTGTCAAGGCTGAGTAGGGCTTGATGTTTAATATCAGGCGAAGCTTGTAGATTTAAGTATTCAACTTACTTAAGCCGTGCTAATATGTGTCATGACTTAAATTATTGCACTAATGGTCTGGAATCAATAAATCAGTCGGATACTATGCAGAGAGATGTCTTACTTGTTTACAAGTGAGGACTGTGTATGAATGATCGCTCGGTATGTTAAGGCTTCTTGGCATTTCGGTGTGTAAGTGATGTCAAAAATGATGGGTTTGTGTCATCCAGACTCCTAGAGTGCACAATGTTATAAGGTTAATGGTATATTGATAATCTGACCTAATGCATCCGCTACTTATAAGGAAACCTCATTATAAGGAATGAAGAGGATAGATTGTACTTTGACGAAGCAATGTCAAAGTATGATATATCGATATCTATAGTCTGAGGCGAAGGTGCTTGATTTACCTCTAAGGTTTGGTTTAGTGAGTAACGGTGTTTTGATAAAACCTCATGTCCTAGACCAGCTTGTATTCCCAAGGGATTAGTGAAGGGTTCGGCATCTGTCTCCACGATAGTGGTTCGGGTTACTTCGTAAGGTCTTAAGGCTTCTGTTGGGTTACTAGTCAACTTCTGGTAAATCTCTAGATCCTTAAAAGCTTAGTGGTTCACTCATTGTTCATTTCTGCTGAGGGGTCCTTCTTGTGTTACTAGGATTCTATTAACATACGGTACGCGAACAAGTTTTTCATCATAGGTGATTACGGAGTGGTATTTCGACATCCAGTATACACTGGGGCGATGTCGAATTCTCCAGGTTTTGTGGGCATAGGATCACCCAAGCTAGTACGGGGAGTTTTATACGTCTAGAGTACGACCTTGAAGGATGGTGTTGATTGCTACTAGCAGTCAGTTGGTTGGCTTAGTAGTGTACCCAGTACTTAACGCGGAGAGTATAACCTTGTAGAACGATGTTGGTTGCTACTGGCAATTGGTCAGTCAAGTTGTTCAAGTATTTAGCGTTCTGTGCAGAAGGTAAAGTCTATATTAAGGATCTGAATATAACCATTGCAGCTATTTGACACAATTGCTATAAAGCATGGATATGTTTCAATCGCATACGGGGTTATGAGTTATCCGGTAGCTATCAAATTTAAAGATTTGTCTGATTGATGATGAGGTGTCTCAGAATCGGAAGGGGTAGTGTACAATGAGATGCTAATCGGTGGAGTCGTTCGATGATGGCTGGTGATGTAGCTTATTCTCTCAGATTAGAACGTGGTGTGAGATAAGGCTGATTTTTATGTGGTAAGATTGCGTTGAAGTCTATTTGGTTACTGTGCTTTTAGCACGGATGCACAAGTCTTATAGCTTATAGGGCGATTTGCAAAACACCGGGTAAAGCAATACTGGGTTTAGTTACAAGAATTTATATCGGTTATTTTGTTTATGAGGTAAAAGTACGAAATACTTTTGAAAGAAGTAATTAGTTTACAAAGTGATAACATGATAGTTTATAGGGCGGTTTGCAAAACAATTTATAGGGTGGTAGGAAAAACACTTTATTCTCTGCAAGATAGTAGAAAAGTTGTAGTTTGGTTTGTAATTAATAGCGGAGTAGTTTCGTAGGATAATAAACAAATGGTTTGTGTGGTGACCGCAAAATAGTTTGTAGTGTAATAGCAAAACAATTTATTGTTTCATGAGGTAACGACTAAAGTAGCTCACAGGGGAGCAAAATGGTTTATGAGACCATAGTAAAACTGATAGGATGATTGTAACATAATTTACAAGATGTTAGAGAAACCGTTTGGTGGTTTATGAAATATTGGTAAGGTAACAAATTGGTTTATTACACAGGAATCAAAATAGTTTGCAAAATGTAACAAAGTGGTTTATTAGATAGTAGCAAAATTTGTAGTGCATTGGGCAACGTTTAACGCATTCAGTTGATATAAGACTGCAGATAGTCGTGAGTCAAATAAGCTTACAATTCATGATAAACATACACCAATTCATACAATACGACGAGGTTTACAGAAAGGTACTAATAAAGTCTTATAGGAATACATCTTAAGGGAGTCTAAACTTAGGTCTCGTTATACAGGGCAGTCGACCTTTTGACATCACATTCAAGTCCTGTTTTTCTCCTGCTTCAAGGTTTCCTGGTACTTCGGTTCTTTGCACTCATTTCTGTAGTGCCCATTCTTTCCACACCCATAACAGGTCACATCAGCCTTCCGATTGTTCCCTGGCACTATCTTTGCTTTTGTAGAGGTTTTGGACCCATAATCTGTAGTCAGGTTGTAACAACCAGCAATTTTACAAGTCGATAATATTCATCATTTACTATTCATGAGTTACTATTCATCAGATTACTATTCATATTTCACTATTCATCATTTTCGAGGTCGGTTTGTGATTTTGAGAAGCTTTCAAAAAATTTACTATTCACGAAACACTATTTATTCCCGGAGGGAAATCACTATTCATGGTCACTATTCATCATTTCGTAAACTAGGTTTACGAACATTCAAATTCACGCAACCGTTAGGGTTTAGTTGCGAATTCATGAAACATCATTAAGGACACTTCATATAGACTATAGCAGTATACATATCATCTGTAACATCATCAGTACATTAGTTCATGAACGGATGTGCATTATTTCAATTAACGTATGTTCAATTATTCACTAAACGTTACCACTCAGTAATTACTACTAACATTATACCCAATACTCCCGAAAATGATCCTAATATATTTTCATACTAATTTTAATAATATAAAGATTATATTATTGCTTTACCCGGTGTTTTTAAACCAATTGCTATATTTTCCGTTAGGAGTTTATAACTCCGTCGGTTTGCGATATTTTAAACCGACAATTATTTTAACACCCGATTCTTATCAGTAACATGATTTTACAATTTTTACAACGTCGTCACATTTTATTTGGTACCGTTAAACTTTATTTCTAACTAACTCGATACCCGATATCACTTATAACACAAAATATCTACACAAATCCAACACAATCTTACAAAATCACACCAATTTCTTCCTACCTCCATACCATTGTACGCCACCCCATTCTCTTTACTTACAAACTTTGAAAATCTTTACTTACTTCATTTAATAATTGTACTTCATGCCTTTGAAAATCACTACACATCTATTACTACTTCTACACTTCAAGTAAATATTTCATTAGTAACAAAAAGTCTCATCTCTTCCTCTCTTGCTCAAAACTCACGGCCAAGACCAAGAACACAAGATCAATCCACAAATTTTTGAAGTTCAAGTATTAATCAAGCTCAAATTACTATCCTAGTTAGGGTTTTGTGATAAAAACCCTAGATTCTTGATCATTTTCTCATCAAAACTTTTCATATTTCAAGTAAGCTTCAAGAACATCTTATGATCTCTTTCATACTTTCATATACTTCATATGTTTATGTATTTTCAAGTTATACTAGTTAGTCATGCAACTTATTTATGTTCTAGATACCACTTTGCACATAAACTATCTTTAACACTAGATCTATAAGTTTCACTAGTAATCGCATGAAACCCACCAAGGTTGGTGATGTTTAGGACCCCATGACACCCTAAGAAGGTGTATGGTAGGATTTGAGTACTTGTGGAGTTGATTTGAGGTGGTATGAACAAGTTTTGAACTTTAAAAATGAGTTTTAAACAACCTAGAAAACCTACTGTCCAAAAACGCCATGTCTGGAAATTTCAGTAACTTTTGGGCTATTTTGGCCTTCATATTTAGAAAGTACTTTCAAAAACGAAAACGTGGGCGCTTGAATGAGTAAAAACCGACTTATAACGAAGGAGATATGATTTTTACAAGTTAAACGACGAAAACTAATTTTCTGAAATAAGCTTGCTGTTTTTCCGAACTTTAAGGGAGCAAATGAGACATTAGACGAGATCTAGACGAGCCAAGCTACTGAAAACATGTTAGTTCATGTTGTGACGAATCCGTGGATATAAAGAACGTAGAAAACGGACTTATAACGAGCAAGATACACGCGTTTTAAACTCGACGAAACATATACACTTTACTAGCACCAAATATGGGAATATTGTGTTAAAACTGTCGTTTTATGTGACCATGTTGAGAGCCATATTACTCACTGATCGAGTCAGTTTTGAGAAATTTTCATCAATAACAAAAATGAAGTACACCCGGCCTAGTTTCTAAACTGACCAGCCGTTTGTCAAACGGACACATAATGAGTAAGATATAACCCTTCCAAGTTACCCGAAAACTGCCCAGAAATGGCTGAATTGGCCTGACTAGCTAACTTAACGACTAATTATCTTCATGATCGAGACCTTTCTGGATAAAAGGTCAGTTCTACGAGTTGTAGGTATTGTTACAAGCTTTCCAAAAACACTGAGTTTGATTTCTAACTCCTAACGTACACTGTTTTGCGACTAGCTTTGCGAGGCTACTTAGTCATTTTTATAACTTTGAGAAAAATACTAAATTGCGACGAAAACATTATATTTACCGATAAAACACCAAACAAGGATCGTGGAGTACCGTTTCAACGTATTTACACAAAAAGTAGTTTCTAACTTAACGAGTCGACAAAAATGTATTTTTCATCAAAAAACGTTATTTTCCGAAATCATCGAGTGGTATCGATAACATACGTAATTGCATGAGTAGAATCATTTCATTTACTTACATTAGATCATATCATTCATAATAGGTAGCGGTTAGATACCGAGCCTCATTTCATCATATCCATTGTTATCATTGTTGCTATCATATCAGGTGAGTTCTCGTAGCCCCTTTTTCATTATGTTTTACCTTGGGGGAAAATGGTACTCAATGCTTTACAAATGTTTTCATGCTGTGAATAACTGTTTTACATGATTTTGGACATTATGTGTGATGATGTGATTATATCCTGTGACATGTTTGTTTTGTGCAACCATGACTGCGCAACTGTTAACTCTTTTGAGAGCCGAAGCATTATGATAGATCTATCGGGGTAGCTCCCCACAGTGTATGTTTATGTGTGCAACCAACGTGGCAGGTTCAGTTAGCGCGACACTAGTTTGTTTGACTGGTGCTTATAATTGATTATCATGCTCACTTTTGTCCTACATTATACTATCACAGCTCAGCGGTTTTACTTCTAAACCTACGAGCTCACCAACTTTGTGTTGACGTTTTCGAGTATCCATTTTCAGGTGTTAAGAACGAAGGTACCATAGAAGGTTGAGTTTTGGCCCGACTTAGCAAGACTTAGTCAAGACCCTCCCGGGTTATATCTCGTGGAGTTGCATGATGATATTAAATAATGATGTTATGTAACCTTGAGACTCATGCGGTTTTGTATCTTGTACTTATCCCTGTTGTGTGAGTTCATGACTTTTATCAGTTCTATGTATTACATTTAGTATTTCTCTATCGTGACGCTTTGTGTTCTTTACTGAGAAGTCATACCCCGTGAATGCCATTCCGCTGCGCCATTTTTGGGGTATGACACAGGTGTCCAACCTCCTGGCATTTGTGGCATCTCACGGTGCAAGACCCGTTGTGGTGTAGTTTGCAACGACTACACATTGGTAATTTTCCAGTATAGGCCTTTCCGTTACTAGATCCGGCAATGCAAGTTTTGACTGACTTTGACTTTCTGAGAGGTTGCGGAACCCTTTCGTTTCCTAGGTTGTTCTCCTGTTTCCTCTTGTTGTTGTTGTTGCGGTTGTGATTGTCGTTGTTGATACCTTGAGCAATCCTAGTTCGCACAACTTGGCCCATTACATTATGCGCCATGTGGATGGCTTCATGCATAGTAGTAGGCTTGAAGGAGGCGACATCCTTTCGAATCTCCGGGGAGAGTCCCTGGATGTACCGTTCAAGTTTTTTGTACTCGGGTTCTGTCATAGCAGGGCATAGAAGTGCCAGCTCGTAAAAGCGGTTGGTGTATCCGATGACATCATCTCCCTTCATAGTCCAATCCCATATTTCTTGTTCCATTGCTCGTAATTCGCTCTTCGAATAGTATTCTGCAATCATCATTTTTCTCAGTTCGTCCCAAGGAACTGAGTAGGCGGTATCAACTCCTACTGATTGAACATAGGCGTTCCACCATGCCAGGGCACGTCCCTGAAACGTGCAAGTAGCAAACTTGATTTTGTCTTCCTCGGAGCAGTTTCCACATCGAAGTAGTGATTCCACGTCTTCGAACCATCTACACATTTCCACTGCACCTACACTTCCACTAAAGGTGCGGGGCTTACTGTCCATAAACTCATTGTAAGAGCAACCACGAGTTGTAGGCTCCATTCTGACTGTAGTTCCACTGACTCGGTAGGCAGCAACTGTCTCTGCAACTTGCTGGGATATGAGTTATTTCATGCTCGCGGAGTGTAGGTTTTGTCTCTTAGGCGACATGTTCCTTCAAGAGGAGAGAGAAAAGTGAGACGTAGTAAAAATGTGTCCTAAGGATAGATGTTATGAGGCGACATGTTAATTGGTGATAAGTTCGAGTCGTAATTAGATACGTTGGTGGGTTTTCGTATGATAGCATAACAAGTGTTTTGAAGGAATGAGGCGAGTGTTCGTACTCAGAGCCGGGTAGTGAAATTGTATAGGGGAAGGTAAGTTGTGACAAGTACGGTATGCATATGTAGAAAATACTTTTGGTATACAGTATAAAACATCAATGATAACACATATCATATAGTTGTGTCAAATAAAATAGTAATTAAGGCAACAGGCTTGGCAGGCAAGTGGCGGTCATAGGGACTTGTTTTTGTGAAAAACGGTTATAGTTTAGGGTTTCTATGTACCTAGTTCTCTATAACTTAGGCTCTGATGCCAATCTGTAACACCCCCAAAATCTGGTATTGCGGAAGCATTCGGATCATAGGGTGCTACTAAAATTGGTAATCACAACACAAGATAATAAAGAACGGAATACATACTCTGTTTAAATACATTAATTCAAGATTTATGAAGTTTACAGTAGAGTTTCAAGTTCTGAAAATAAGGCCCATGAGTTTAGTTGTCCTAAAAAAACAAGTCATAGTTATGCGTAAAAACACTTCGGGTAATAGTCTATGACCCTTGCCATGCCAATGCCTTGCAACCATCAGACAGATTAGACACCTGAGAAAAACATGCTAAAAGTCAGCAAGAAAGCTGGTGAGTTCATAGGTTTAAAATGAAGCAGTAAAATAATAAATTTGGACCAATAGTTTTGTGTACATACATTACAACGCATATAATGCCAAACAAAACAGTCTATCACGCTAGTACTAAGTTCATGCAACTGAGGCTCGACAGTTCAGTGCGCTACATTATAGCACATAAATAATAATCAATGGCCCATAGCGAGTGTTTAACCCAATACACTCGTAGTCCGACTTGGTATACGCTCGCATTGACCTGTCTGGCCAACCGAACGGGGGAGTCACCCCAATAGATCTATTTATATCAATCGCGCTTCCCAGCGGGAATTAACGGTTCATGAGAGTGGGCATAACAGTGGGTTCCGGGGCTTAGGCTAACTACGCAATAGTTTTGAGAAAATAAATCATTATTGTGGTCCAAAAATTGTTTTGCATGTTTTTCACCCCATATTTATAAAACGAGAATAAATAGAGTGGGGCTATAAACTCACCTTAGCCAACAGTAGTCAGATAATGCAGTAAATCAGATAGTGTTCGGCACCAACACGCGGCCTAGATTAGTAAGGCATGTCTTAGTTCACAACTTTATTTTAAGACTTAACGAAATTTATTTCAAAAGTTTTAAAGTGTTTATGTTATTGTTGCTTGTGTGGCAGCATATAAGTTTAAAACAATTTTTCTGAGTATTTGTAGTTATTGGCTCTTGGGAGTGCATAAGTGTATAAGTATATAACAAAAGTAGCAAAGGCAAATAGGTCTCCGTTTCGACTGTAACTGAAAGACGATGTACGGAGAGTAATTGCAAATAAATATTAGACGTCGTCAGATTATGAGAACATTGCTGTTAAAAGTGTATAACTAAATGTACCTATATTTGTATATATAAAACATTAGTTAATAATTATTGTTAAGTAACGGTTTCATTGAGGTGGTTGTATTTAATACAATCTAATAGATGGGAAATTATATTTTTAGAGGGTATGTTTGTATAAAATGTTTCGTATATTGTTTGTTAGTCGGTCTTTGTAAAAATACTCTAAGTATAGAACTTACACAAAAATCGGGCATGACTCATGTATATGTGTTAGTTCCTCGTGGTAACTATGCGTTACAAGAATATATGTTAAAGTAATAGCCGTTTTATAACTTTATAAAACTTTAAGTAGATTTTCTAAAATACCATCTTAAGTGTTTACCAAATTTTGATAAGCGATGTAAGTATGTTAACTAGTTACAAGTTAAATTTGGACTAGAGTTTATAAGTTGCAATTTGTATAAAAAGTTTATAATCGTATGTATATATAGTGTCTTGTATTGGATTATATATTTTCACAGCTTGTTGTGATTTATGACGAACTTTGTGATTACGTGAAAAGAAATGAGTCGGGGTTGGTTTGTGAAATAAATCAATTACGAGGCTATGTTGGTACAAACTTTTGTACAATGGTTACGATATATATTTTTTTTTATTTAGTCATTTATATATATACTCGGCCGATTAAATATAAGCACACCCTTTTAGTGGGCTGTGGCCCAAAAGGTAAAACAACACACACACTTATAACTCTCCTTGGGCTTCGGCCCATTCTTAAACCCAACACAAACACAAACATTGTCTCAAATCCCAAATAGTTCATTCACAGACTCGAACCTACGGGTGTTTTTATTATTAGACCGAGAAGCTAAATCGGTTTTCTTTTTGTGGTGCGACTAATCAATAGAACCAAATTAATACTCAAGACTCATACGAGACTCATTAATATATGTATTTAATATAAATTTACACCATTATTGCAGATTCTTAATCAAAATTTGATCCAAGAAGATTCTATTTTCCCAGTTTTAGACAAAGGAGACTACATTAGGAACAGTGGGAATATATGACAGTTAAAAATGATATTACTGCAAGTAAATAAAATGTTTCGCAATTAGCACACATAGATTCATAGACCATCACAACTAACCAAAACATATTACTGGTAAAAACGTACTGATAATCATAAGAGTTTTCATTTAGATTTAGTCAATTTACCGGTTACCATGTCATCAGTAAGTAATTCAAACGCTAATTTATCTAATCAGAAGCCAGAAAACAGCATAAGATACTAACAAAATAAATAACATGGCTCGACACCCTAATGGTGTTTTGAGTCTAGACTTGCAACAACAACACACCCTTGTGTTCTTTGTTGAACCAATACAAAAAAAAAAATGGCCACACTCGTTAAAAAAAAAAAAAAAAAAAAAAAAAAAAAAAAAAAAAAAAACGGCCACACTTGTTAAACCACGAATCAGTAAACTCACACTCCCTATATGGGTTCAAAACCAAAACAAACAATACCAATAACAACAAGACCGACTCAAACTAAATAAATAAACTAAACCGAATTCAAAGTGATATTAAAATCAGTAACTAAACCAAGGTGTTGTTTGTTTTTTAAAAGGTTTTATGTCTGAATCTGAATGGGTGGTCCAAAAGTCTGAATCTGAATTATTTTAGACTGTCTGTTTTTATGTCTGAATCTGAATGTTTGAATAAACAAAAAACAATCCTTTCGCTATAAAACAAACCAAAAGACACTCCATTCGTGATTATTAATAAAAAAATCAAGACCAAGATGAGGAGATAAGGATTAAAAAGAAGTAGTTGTAAAGTTTAGGCTTTTCAGACCTAATCAGATGGTATTCAATGTCTGAATGAATCAGACCCTATTCAGATGTATTCAGACTTCAGATCTGAAAAAAAACAAACAGTCTGAATCTGAAAATGTCTGACCGAATCAGACTTCAGACGTATTCAGATCTGAATAAAAAAAAACAAACACAACCTAACTAAACCAAACCGAAACCAAGTGGTAACAAGATCTCATTAACCAAAATAAGCCGACTGATAAGCTATTAAATAAGCACTTCCATTATGAGCCAATACTAGTTTTAGTTTTAGTCTATTTATCTATAACCACACAAGATGAATAACAACGACCAAAAATATAGTCATTCCCAGATTCATGAATCGACAGATCGATGAAAAATATATCCAAATCTCATCACCACTTGAAAAAGGTTTCAAATCATAAACTTAATAATAATTAACACAATAAGATTCATCAATTAAAAAAAAAAAAAAAAAAAAAAAAAAAAAAAAAAAAAACACTTACAATGACTTGAGGGTTGATTGACAAGGAGACCACAAGGAACAACCGAATCCAATAAACCCAATCCGATTCAAGCAGGAACACCACCACCACCGATTACCCTTTGATTTTTGAATGAAGCTTTTGAGATGTGGCGTTCCTGTGGATCGGTTGGTAATTAAAAAGAAGAAAAACAAGAAGGGTTGACTCATCCTTTCTTTGCTTCGATCTTGTGAGGTAGCAATCTTTAACAAAGTTCACTTTCCCTCCTCATCTTCAAGTAAGTCTCGAGATACAATTTGGGAGGGGAGAAAGAAGATAGTGACCTAGCCGTTTGGTTGTCTAGATTCTTTGGACGCATAGAAAATAAAAAGGTGAAAGTGATTGATCTTGTTATCTCTCATTCTTGCTTTTGAGTTTGAATGGAATTGTGGGAAGGAGTAAAAGAAGTCGACAAGGGAAGAAAATGGATGTGTGATAAAAGTGGGAGAGAGGGGGCGGTTCTATCAAGGGGTAGTGTTAAGGATGGTTTAGTTTTATTATTTTAGAGTGTATTTTGTGTACCTCGTGTTCCGTTGAGCTGGGGTGAAATCGTGTTTTTCCGGTTTGGTATAAACGTGGCAAATAAAATTTCAAGAACGTTTTTATAAAATTGGCATAAAAATAAAATTTATTGACCTAGAAAATAATTCATGAGATTGAACGGTTACTAATGTGGTGTCGGTACGCGTGTGGTATCGTTTTTCAGGAAAAGTGAGATAACCTCTCACTTTCATTATGTTATAGTCTGAAATTGTGAGAAAGTGGAAAATTCACTGTTTCTGGTGAGATTAAATAGTTTTGTAAGTTACTGCGTGTTATAGTGTGCGGGTTTGCTTCCCGTAATAGTTATGTAAGCACATAAATGCTTAATCTAACAGTTAGGTAATAATAAATTTACATTTATTATTAAAATATTAGTGGGAAAATTACCGTTTGTCACACTTTGTGTTCTTCTCTTACACTAGTAGAGGAATGAAGGTGATCACTTGGTTGGATGATAGGATCACTCTTTAAACAAAAAAAAACTAACTAAATGATCAAAGGAGAGTAAATGTGATAAGAGTTTTAAACTCAGAAAGTTGCGTGTGAATAAAGATACCCAAAAACTGTGAATTGGACCGGTATTTATAGGCAGAAAAAATTTGCCTGTTATATTGGGACGGTACCACTAAATACCACACGGTATCACTAAATTTAGTGGTACCGTGCCAGACAAAGACGCTCCATTTTTTGTTTTTAATGGTGAAAGTTTATTTGGGGAAGTTTGGAGCTGATTTTTTTTTGGGGGGGGGGGGGGGGGGGGAATAGCTGTTATGATTTTTAAACTTATTTTTTCAATAAAACATTTCTTTATAATTCAAAAATAATTTGTAAAATGTATTTTTGAAAAAAAAAGTCTTGTCACATTAAAAATTTGAAGTTTAAAACACATTCACTTCTTTGATCATTTGTTAAGTTGTAAATTCGTTTGTTCTTACCTAGAGTGATTAACGTTGAAACGAGATATTTCGACTAAAAACTTGTTTACGTTAATTTTGACGTAAAGTGCTATCACATTTTGTTATTATCAAAACGTGGAGTTATCGAAAAATATAAATAACGTTTTTAGAACATTATTTGCATCAACATGTTTTTTCCTTCTCTGCTCGTAGTGCCTCTTTTCTTGTTGTTCCTTCTTTCCCTTTTAGGGTTATATATTGCCGCTTTTACAAAAGATATGTTATATACGGAGTATTATGCTTTCCAAAAGAAAATTAAAATATGTTAGATGCTTTCAAATATATAGAATAATAAATAACTATAAATGCAAGTACATGGTTAAGCGTAATAAGGAGAAGGACGCGCATTCTCTCATCAACTTGTCGAATATTATTGTGGAGAAGTCGCTCTATGGAACGATCGAGTTCTATGTTGGTTGTGTGTGTGATGTTAGTTTATGTTAGAAATTTTTGTGTATAAGTGAGATATGTTGGTGATAAATTAGGTGATCTTATTATACCTTGTTGGTTGTGATGTTTGTGGTGGAACGATAATTTTGAAACGTTGAGTTAACAGTAATGATGTTAATAACCACTACACCCGGTATAACAGTGGTAAACCATACACGCACAAATATGAAAAAGAATTTTCTTAGTGCAAGTAACCCTACTACTCTAAGGACAAGTTCGACCCAATAAGATGCTACTTGTTTCTGAATCTAGATCTTAAATGGGGAAAAGAAAGGTTTTGATTAAATTATCAAGCACAAATAGCATCGAATTTATACGATGTTTAATTATCTAGGTATAACTGAATGCTCGATTGAATCATTTAATGGTTTGAGTGGGTCTTTATATAAAAATTATAAATAATACTCTATTCGTCTCATAATAATTCCGTTTCCAATATGTAAAAAAAATTTTAAAAATTTCACAAACTACACTCTACATTAACCAAATATCACCTCTTCTAGTAAAACCTCTTTTCACTGATTGAAATGTAAATTAAACACTAAAAACTCAAAATAGCAATGGGAACACTTATTATGAAACGAAAAAAGTAAAAATTATTGTGGTTTGAGTGAGAATTTATAAACTATTTAGTTGATATTCTTTTCCTGTTTTCAAATATCCATCTATAATGAGATCAATCTATAAAGAAGTTAAGGATGAAAAGAGAGATTACAAAGAAAGAGAAATTGCATTATATGGATTAAATAACTAAAATCTATCCAATTCAAATATATTTTATTTTTCCGCTCTTGTAGAAATCCATGAGAAGGAGATTAGCATAATGATGTTAAGGATGAAATATTGAATTAATTAAACACATAAAGGATCAATCTCATGTAATCATATATCAAGAACATGAAAGTAAACTTACTTGATGATAGAACCGACTGAGGATTACGATTAGATGATGAAGCCATAGCGTTAGGGTTAGTCGATTCCGGTAGTAATGTCACCAATCCGATGGAGGGATTAATCTCACAAGTTATGGTGTTTTTGAGATAGTTTTCTTATGTGACAAGATACAGGAAAACCACAAAGCCCGATGTTTTTTTTATTGTTATGACAGTTATTTCCATCAAATAACTGTCAAATGTTAGTTAGGGTAGATTATGTCACTATTGCATAGTTAAGGGTCTAAATGGTCTAAGGCCACATTTAAAGGGATTTATTCTAACATTCTCCCACTTGGCCGTAAGACCATTTACTCATATATACATAAACCCGAAAGTTATATTGGCCAATTACAAGTTTATGTGAATAATCATAATTCCATAATAGAACCAAAGCAAAAAGATACAGCCACACGTGTCGCGTTTGACACAGGACCCCCATCGATTATACTAATGGTACTAATCTGAAATATATGATTTCATTAAGCCAAAATGACAAAAGAATAATGTGGTACACATAAGGTTGTCTATAATGAAACATAAGTGTACACAGTTAAAAGTAAACATAGACAAACTATATATTATAGTGAAGGATATTATCTTAAAGCGCTTGTTTTGAAGTTATACATAATCATGAAATAGAACAGTAACTACAACATTATATAAGGTCTTGACGTAAACCCATTCTAGCAACATGGCCTTGAAATACTTTGGGTGGTAGACCTTTAGTTAGCGGATCCGCAAGCATTTCATGAGTTCTAATGTGCTCGATACATATACGTTGTTCCTCCACTCTTTCACGTACGAATAAGTACTTTGTATCGAGGTATAAACCAGCTCCAGTTGAACTATTACTGTTCGAGAAGCTCACGGCTGCGCTATTATCGTAGTAAATCTTTAATGGCCTTGAGATGGAGTTAACTATTTTGAGTCCAGTGATCAAATTTCTCAACAACATTGCATGGCATGTCGCATTATAAACAGAAACATACTCAGCCATCATTGTTGAGGTCGTCGTTAGCACTTGTTTTTGACTCTTCCAAGAAATAGGCCCACCTGACAGCATGAAAATATATCCCAAAGTTGACCTACTAGAGTCTTTGCATTTCGCAAAGTCTGAATCCGAGTATCCAATAACTTCAAGGTTGTCGGATCTAGTGTAAGTTAATTTGTACTCCTTCGTTCCTTGAAGATATCGCAATACTTTCTTAGCAGCTTTCCAGTGATGTAGGCCAGGATTAGATTGAAACCTGCCTAACATGCCACATATAAAAGCGATATCTGGTCGAGTACAAACTTGAGCATATGTTAAGCTTCCTACTACGGAAGCATAAGGAATTCGTTTCATTTCCTCATGTTCAACCTCAGTTTTTGGACATTGATGAGACCCGAAAACATCACCCTTAATTACGGGAGCGACCGTGGGGGAGCAATGTTGCATATTGAACCTATTGAGTACACGTTCAATATATCCCTTTTGGGACAGTCCTAATGTCCCATTGGCTCGATCTCGGTGAATTTCAATTCCAATTACATATGAAGCTTCACCGAGATCTTTCATGTCAAAGTTTCTAGAAAGAAAACGTTTTGACTCATGCAACAAATCAATATTATTACTTGCTAAAAGGATATCATCAACATAAAGCACAAGTATAATAAAATTGCTCCCACTCATTTTGAGGTATACGCACTGATCTACCAGATTCTTGATGAAGTTGTGTTTCTTCATCACTTCATCAAATTTTAAATACCATTGACGGGATGCTTGCTTAAGCCCATAAATAGATTTCTTGAGTTTACAAACTAAATGTTCTTGGCCTTTAGATTTAAAACCTTGCGGTTGGGCCATGAACACATCTTCATGTAAATCTCCATTAAGAAATGCTGTTTTGACGTCCATTTGATGTAACTCTAAGTCAAAATGAGCTACAAGGGCCATTACGATCCTTAGAGAGTCTTTTCTCGATACAGGAGAAAATGTTTCTTTATAATCAACACCCTCTTTTTGAGTATACCCTTTTGCAACCAAACGAGCTTTGTATCGCTCGACATTTCCATTTGGGTCAAGTTTGGTCTTGAAGACCCACTTGCATCCAACGGTTTTTGCACCCTTTGGTAATTCAGCAAGTTCCCAAACGTTGTTTTTGCTCATTGAGTTTAGCTCATCATTCATTGCTTCCCTCCAATGAGCTGATTGGTCACAATCAATGGCATCCTCATATGATTCAGGGTCATTGCATTTCCCTAAGTCAAAATCAGCCTCATTCAAATAGGTATAGTAATCGTCAAAGTTTGTGGGCTGCCTATGTCGTTGTGACCTACGCAACGGTTCTTGAGTTTCTTGTGGTTCAACATTAATTTCGTGGTTAGGTTCATTTTCCTCGACATTATTTGGATGATCTTGAGCAATTAAGTGATCATTCGAGGTTTCAAGTGGCGTGTTAATCGGGATGGGCACATGAATTATTGGTGTCTCATCTCGAGCCTCTTGAAGTTCAATTCTTCTAAATGAACCGCTCCCACTGTTGTTAGAATTTTCAAGAAACTCTGCGTGGCGTGTCTCAACAAATCTGGTACTATGAGACGGGCAATAAAATCGGTAACCCTTTGATCGTTCTGGGTACCCAATGAAGAAGCAACTAATGGTTTTCAAGTCCAGTTTTCGTGATTGAGGATTGTATAACTTAGCTTCGGCTGGACATCCCCAAACCCTTAAATATCGTAAGCTGGGTTTTCTTCCTGTCCAAATTTCATATGGTGTTTTTGGAACAGATTTTGAAGGAACTCTATTAAGGATGTGGACAGCCGTTTTCAATGCCTCAGTCCAAAGAAATTCAGGAAGGTTTGAATTTGCTAACATACTACGAACCATGTCCATAAGGGTGCGATTTCTCCTCTCAGCTACACCATTTTGCTGAGGGGTACCCGGCATGGTATATTGGTTAATAATCCCATGATCTTTACAAAAGTCAAAGAAAGATCCTGGAGCTTGACCAACATCCGTATGTCTGCCATAATATTCACCTCCCCTATCCGATCTCACCACTTTAATTTTTCGGTCAAGTTGATTTTCAACTTCTGCTTTAAATGTTTTAAACATTTCAAGTGATTCGGATTTTTCATTAATTAAGAACAGGTACATGTAACGTGAGTAATCGTCAATGAAGGTAATGAATGATTTATGACCACCAATGCCCGAAGGAAAAGGTCCACATATGTCGGTATGAATTAGTTCTAATAATCCGGTACTTCGTGTGGCACCTTTCTTATTTCCTTTGGTCATTTTTCCCTTTATGCATTCTACACATTTTTCAAAATCAGAGAAATCAAGATGGGGTAGAACTTCGTCTTTCACAAGTCTAGTCATTCTGTCTCGTGAAATATGGCCTAAACGTTGGTGCCATAATTTTGATGAAGTTTCTTGATCTTGTTTTCTCTTATTTTGATTCACATTCTCATTAACGTTAAATGATAATAGAGATTCCGAAAATTGATTATCTAAACATAACTTAAAGAGGTTTCCCTCTAGACAACCATTTCCAACAACACGGGAATTTAAACTAATATATACTTTATTGTATCCAAACGTAAATATAAAGTCATCAATAATTAGTTTAGATACAGATATTAAGTTTCGAGTCATGCTCGGTACATAAAGAGTGCCATAAAGATTTAAACAAAAGCCACCCTCCAATATTAATGAAAGGGTCCCAACAGCTTCTACGTTTAAATCAACTCCATTCCCGACTTTAACCGTTCGTTGGTTTCTTTCCAATCTCCGGATTGTACGGAATCCCTGTAAAGAATTAGCAATGTGTACCATGGATCCAGAGTCAATCCACCATGAATTAAAAGGGACATTAATATTAAAGGATTCATTAATCATAAAAGATTCAAATATACCTTTCTTTGCTAACCATTCCTTGAATTTTGAACAATCCTTTTGGGTATGCCCTTTTTTATGGCAAAACTTGCATTTTGGACCGTCATGGAATGTGCTAGTACTTGCACCAGTTTTCTGGACTTTATTTGGAGTAGTATTATCTCCACTTGAACCTTTGCCCTTCCATGAGCCCTTTCTTTTATTGGTGTTAGTGGTAGCAACATGAACGATATCAGGCTTTTCAACTTTGAGGCGTTCTTCCTCTTGCACACACATGGCAATCAGTTCGCTCATTTTCCATTTCTCCTTTTGCGTATTGTAATTGATCTTAAAAGGACCAAATTGCACAGGGAGAGATGTCATAATGAAATGAACTAAGAAATTTTCACTGATTTCCATGTCCATGCCTTTCAGTTTGTTTGCCATATCGCTCATCATCATTATGTGCTCACGTACACCACTAACCCCGTCATACTTGGTAGTCAACATTTTAAGGATCAAAGTGCTTGCATGGGCTTTTGAAGTCCCTTTAAATTGTTCCTCTATGGAGCTTAAGTACTCCTTTGCATTCTCAGAGTCAGGAATGGCTCCTCGAATGGCAACGGATATGGAGTTCTTAATGATCATGAGAGACATACGGTTAGATCGCTCCCACTGTTCATAAGCACGTTTTTGATCTGCTGTACTATCAGCAGTAAGTGCAGCGGGAGGATCGGTACGAAGCGCATGATCGAGGTCCATTACTCCGAGAGTAAGTTTCACTTGATCTCTCCATGTTGAGAAGTTAGTACCAGTTAAGGGTTCAATTCCGGACAAGTAACCCGTATTGGAAGTTAAGGTAGATGCTGACATAGATAGAAAATTAAATGTATGCTCAGATAAAACTGAAGGAATTGATGGGATATATATGTAAAGCATATCAGTATAAACATAAACCTATCATGAACACCAAAATAATAGGCATAAAGATGTTGTGCCTAATTATTAACCTCACGTTGGTTTAGTTAACAATTAAACCATTAATCATCTTTAACTAGGCTAAGCATGCACATGTATAACATATCACCGTTGGGCAGAAATGTAACATATGTGCTAATTATGCTAATATATATTTCATTGTTCAAGACTTCAAGTTATCATACAAATAGCCGTTGGGTTCATTGAGTGATAACAAGACAATTACATAAAATGGCATGAATGAACTCGTATATTAATCTAAACAACCATTCGTTGGAGTGATTATCTATATTAACATAAAAGTTACCAATTTAATTAGCGGAGTCAACAAATTGATTATCTATATTAACATAAAAGTTACCAATTTAATTAGCGGAGTCAACCATTCGTTGGAGTGATTATCTATATTAACATAAAATGTTTCTTTATAATCAACACCCTCTTTTTGAGTATACCCTTTTGCAACAAATCGACTAACCCTAACGCTATGGCTTCATCATCTAATCGTAATCCTCAGTCGGTTCTATCATCAAGTAAGTTTACTTTCATGTTCTTGATATATGATTACATGAGATTGATCCTTTATGTGTTTAATTAATTCAATATGTGGTATCAAAGCCCGATGTTTTTTTTATTGTTATGACAGTTATTTCCATCAAATAACTGTCAAATGTTAGTTAGGGTAGATTATGTCACTATTGCATAGTTAAGGGTCTAAATGGTCTAAGGCCACATTTAAAGGGATTTATTCTAACATGAAAATCTTTTGGATGAAAATCTTAAGGATGAAAATCTTTTGGAAGTGAAAACCGGCTCTTCTTAAACACTTGTGGATGAGATTCTTTTGAAAAAAAATTTTGAATGGAAAAACTGGCTCATTTCTTAAACATCATAGAACCTCAAATGTGGTTTGGACTATCGAAGAATTTCGGGAGTGACTGGCGAAAATGACTTAAATCATCTAAGAAAAGCGCCTATTATTTTGTTTTGAGGTATATCAATTTAGAATTTTTGACCACCTTATCAACTCACACTCCCTCAGGGGCTCAGACATCTATTCTCAAAGCCCAAATATATTTGAAGGATCAGAAAATGAAGGGATTTTAGAAAAATAGGTTATGAGTTTCATCCTAACTTCTTACGGTTCGCAGAGAAATAACTGAATATTATTTGAGATTGGTCATTAGGAAAGAATCAATCATCACATGCGGTGTACGAAGGTGTACGAAGCTGAGATTTCTCCACCGATTTAAAAGAATACATTTTAACTCGAGCCATGTAAAATGAATCACATTTAACAACAGGAAATGTTAAGTCAAAGTTTCATTGTTAAATTAGAGTAAATTGCAAAAATCGTCTTTGCGGTTTGGCCAAATTGCACGTTTCGTCCTTGTGGTTCATTAAGTGCAAAGATCGTCATTATTTTGCACTGTTACGTGCATTTTTAGTCCTTCATCATTGCAAAAATCGTCCTTGTGGTTTGCCAAATTTTACTGTTGAAGGACAAAAAATGCACGTAACAGTGCAAAATAAAAACGATTTTTGCACTTAATGAACCACAAGAACGAAACATGCAATTTAGCCAAACCACAAGAACGATTTTTGCAATTTACTCGTTAAATTATTAAAGCATGTATGTATTATAAAACATGAATTTACTGTAGTATTTAAAAACTTAAAAAAGATGAAGGAAACAAACTTGCGGAAGATCCACGTAAAAAGATTGTTTTGTCGGGTAGCCAAAAGACATTTTTGTCGTCTACTTTAATTTTTCCTAATAAATCATGTATGTTGTTATTTTAAAGTTCATAATTTACGTTTTAATCTAAATCATGAATGTTGAAATGATGATTAAAAAATGACAAACGAGTATAACTGTAGGCGATAATTATTACTCCGAACTCAACCAACTTATTAAAAAATGACAAACGAGTATAACTGTAGGCGATAATTATTACTCCGAACTCAACCAACTTGTTTTTAGAGCTAGAACTCATTAAGAGTTAAACCCAAAACTAATACTGTAATAAGCTACATGCAATGAGTTAAATTATTGATTGACCATGTATCTTGTATATTCAGCTTGCATCAGGGGGTGTAATTCTCCGAATCGAGTCATAAAACCGTCGAATCGTTAAATCCCAAGTAACACTTAACGTTGACATAGAGTACCATCAACCATCATATAACGGCAGGAAGAAATTATTTTTCTTATGTGCTAGGTTTTTTCATGTTAAGGGTACGACCAAAACCGTAAACACCCGCCAACCTCTTCCAATATCTTATCTCCTTTGAAAATTTCTTTGGGTTTGGGTGTAACCAAGCCAAGCTGAACATTGCTATGCTCGAAATTCGATTGGTTTAATTATCATGCATCTTCAAGCTGGAGCTCGATAACACTCTCGAGATTGGCTTCATTGGACTCAAAATCATTGGAATTAGGACAATATTATAGAGGTTAACATAAATGTATACTTCTTAACTTGACTCAACTTGCTTGTAAGCATGAAGAAAGTATGTAAATATACATATAAATAAACAACTACACAAGTGTAAAGATGTAAAAGAACACAACTCGATAAGCCTTGCGAGCTGAATATTTTGATACTCAAATTGAAATCCAATGCTACCCGGGTAGCTCCGACTCTGGTCTAATCGAAACAATTTCAAGTATTTTCCAAGTCCAAAATCCAAGTCGAAGACACACCTTCGTGTAATGCTACCATAGACAGTGTTGAGTTAAAATTCTGACAAAACCAGTCACATTTGACAATATTAAAAGAAAAAAAGAACAGGTGAACAAGTCGTAACTAATACACTACCAGATGCCTTTGGAAGGGTGCGGTGCATTATGGTCAAAAGGTTTGGGGAAGGGAACCAAAACCCACAAAATCATGTTAAAAATGCGTGACAAATATTGTACTACAGTATATGTTTCCACAACTTTTCTCTCATTTGACCATGTTATCTGTATTTTGCTTTTATAATAATCATACCTATACACAAGTTAGAACATATAAAAAAAATATTAGTAAGTATTTATGGTCAACTTAACTCTGTTACACGGAAAACTTTTACTGAATGTCATCCTAAAAGATCTTCAGAGGTAACTCGAGGATTTCGCTCGCCTCCGAACTTCACAGTTGACACACGCAGTCACCTTTTCTTGCAACGCATCAGATGCTAGAAAAAGCACTTTCTCATGCTAACAAACCAAATTCTCTATGATTAGCTATATAAGGCTTGTTTTTATGGCCACCGGCTCACCGTTATCATCATCTCTACATCAGCACCACATCACCATTTAGCACTATCACCACCTTTTACCTTTCATGGTCACCAGCAAATAAAAAATATAAAAGATACTCACTTTATACAAACATACTTTATAATATACCCCACAATATTTGCAAAAAAAAAAAAAATAAAATAAAATAAAATAGTGCAGACCACCACTATTTGCAAAATTTGGAAGGATGGCGCATGGTGGGGGATGTACAGGTAACAATTACTATAATTACCATTGCTGTTAATGGTTTTCTAATGTAGTAACGTAAACACTTGATTCATGCTTTAGTTATTACCTTAACAATTACTCCGTACTATAATTACCATCACTGTTTGTCCTAAATCATAACAAAATTACTGATGGATACCCACATGACATTCAAAGCTGAACTACAACAGAAAACGGGTCAAAAAACATGACAAAAAGCGAGATTGTTGACGGTCCGACCATTCTCTTCAAACTTATAAATTTTAAAGAGATTGTTGATGATGAAATCTCGCCTTACGGCTGAAACATAGCTCTAAGGCTAGACGCCATCATCAACCACAAGTTGGGAGTAATCATGAGCTTATATCTAGGCACTTAGTTACTTCTTTGTCCAATGTGGGATTGAGTTTGCATCTTATATGCATAGATATTTAATTGTTTTTAAACGTTATCTCTCATTTGACCATGTTATCTGTATTTTTCTTTGATAATCATACCTACACACAAGTTAAAACATACAAAAAAATGAATACAACCCAACTCTGTTATATCACAGAAAACTTTTACTGAATGCCATCCTAAAAATCTTCTCGGAGTAACTCAAGGATTTCGCTTACCTCCAAACTTCAGTTCACACACACATGGGTTACCTTTTCTTGCAAAGCATCAGATGCTTAACATAGCACTTTATCATGCTAACAAATTATTGGCAATTTATATTAAATGATTCTACAGTTGAAACAAATCCAATTTCTCTATGAGTAGCTATAAGACCAGTCATTTTTGCTATATCAGAAAGGAAACAACAACAACAACAACAAACCCAATCCCGCCGGGGCAGGGTATGGGGGAGGTGGAATGTAGACAGACCCTACCCCTACCCCAAGGGAAAACCCGGGAGTAGAGAGGCTGCTTCCAAAGAGACCTCCGGCAAGTGCATGTGTGCGCGTGAGAGAGCAAAGGCAGGAGAGCAACCGAGATAGCATAACAGTCAACAAGCATGCAAAAGAGCAGGCAAAAACAAGCAAACACAAAAACGCAAACACAAAAACAGAGAAGAAACAGAGGCACAAACTGCTATATCAGAAAGGAAAAAACAAACAAACTGCATATGTTGAGTGCGTGTATAAACAACATATGGGGTATATACATATGTTGCATCGTAATAGTGATTCGATTAAGCAATAGTGTAACATAAGTCTTGAAGGACCAAAGATGAAATTAGTTGAAATTTCAGGTATACTAGTGCAGTTTAAGATCATTTCGCGCAATTATCCTGATTTCAGATTTCAGATGTAATAAACACCTGGTTCATGACTTAGGTACCTTAAAAATTAGAGAGTACTATAATAACCATCATTGTTTGTCCAAAATCCTACAAAATTACTGATAGATACCCACATGACATTCAGGCTGAACTAAAACAGAAAACGGGTCAAAACCAACAAACATGTTATGTTCATGTATTGAGTTTTCTGGAAATATCTACTGAATTAAATAAATTTGTTAAAAAAAAAGCTATAGTATACAAGTACCATAGATTCAAAGACTCAGAAACAAGCCTCGAGGCGTAAGGTCGAGGCGAAATTAAAAAAATATATATATAAATTTTATATATATATATATAAGTTTTAATAGGTATTTATATATTTTATATACATATTTATAAACTTTTATTAATTTCTTTATTTTATTTAATATTTTTGAATTATATATTTTATATAAATGTTGCAAAATTTACATTATATATACATTTAGTTGTATATTTGAGTAAGGTCCACTCTTAATTAACATAAAAACTTTTAATTGGCCCATTGGTAAGTAGGCCCAATAAAAAAAACAAATCCAGGAACCACTACGGATATTAAATTATACCACTTCATCTCTCTCCCTGCAGCCACTTTCACCTTCTTCCTTAGTTCAACACAGATCCACCCAGAAAACACCATCACTACGAAAATCATAAGACCAGGTACAAAATCATACCTTAAAACCGCCTCATACGCTTCTAGACCGCCTCAGGTACATGAGGCGTACATTCCAAAACACCCCCTGAGGCGCAGCCTCATAATCGTTTTATGCCCGTTTCGCCTCGAGGCCCTCATGCCGCTTTTTTAACCAAAAAGCTATAGTATGCAAGTACCATAGATTCAAAGACTCAGAAAAGCAATATTTTTATTAATTTTAGCACAAAGCATAACAAACTTCTCACGCATGAAATGATACCATAGTTTACATATCATTTACAAATATTAAAAGCCAAAAGAATTATGTACACGCCTAACGATCTTCACTCATCCTAGCTCTATAATACAAAAAAAAATTCTGTACTCAAATCAGTAATAACACGCTGCAATCAGGTATTAGTTCCATGAAATGACATTCAAGGTCATTTTGTAATTTCACACATTCGTAAATGAAGGGACAGAGGACAAACCTAGCATTTTTCATCACCGAACCAGCTGCTTTTGTCCTTCGGTCCAGTAGGCCCGTCTTCACCATAAAGTTCATTTGGTAATTTATTAAATACACTCTGTGCTGTCCAACGGAGAGTCGCAGGCAAACGGTTCAAGATTCTAGTAACTTCAGCCCTCGAATCGTGTACAGTAGTTGGGCCCCATTTTCTCATATACTGTAACCAACACGGTTCATTAACAACCCCATCTCCAAGATACTCTGCTGCTACAATTTCGTAATCTTTACTCGAGTCTAATGAGTATTTACTAGGCGCAGCAGTATTCCTGATACCAATCCTGAGATTTGCCGACCCTTGAAGGAAATCACCAGGATGAGGATAATTCGCATGCCCATTTCTGGATGCATAAATGATAGTTTTATTACCTTCTATGAACTCGAGATTGGTGGGGTCCACCCACACGCCACCACTATGTTGCGACATATAGACACTCCATAACTCACCAGTAAAATTGCTTATTCTAAGAGTAACATGTTCCCAATCACCCACATGGTGTCCGACTTTGTTAAGTTGGTAATTCATTAGCCCGATCTTCAAGCAACCCGGCCCGTTGAAAGGGCAGAACATCCACATGGCAATGTCGGTAAAAGTCCCACCTAAAGCTGGCTTTACATGAACGTAAACTTTCGAACTATCTAAGTTTCCTTCTTTTATTTTCTTTCCAGTGGAATCATGAGGCAAATCCATCCAATATTCACCGTCGTTTCTCCCACCCTTTGGTAAATTTGAACCAGACGGGTCAATGCGTTCACCTTTCAACTCACCTTTTTTATACAGCAAAGCTCCGTTTTCAAAGAACCACGATACAGAAGAAGGTAAATAAATCTCATCAGGATGGAAATAAGTCGTGGGCCCATAATGTTTAATGAGAGCATGAATCTGATCAAGATTCGGCATTGACTGCGTACATGAATTCAGGTTTTTTAAACATGAGACGTTTAAATCTTCACCAGGACTCCAAAGGCAACTGCAGAAAAAAGTACCAACCGATACACTTTTCTCATGCATTCCTCTCTTACATGGTCTAATTTTCCAAACCCGAAACAACGCTTCCGCTACTTTAGAATTGGTACTATGTAGCATATGATGTGGTTCACATGAATCCGTAAGATCATCACGAACACATCTAATTTCTTCCAAACTGGGCTTTGCAGGCTTATTCGTGACAATGAAACCCAAAGCTTTATAACCGTTGGGAGCCATAGGCAACCAGAAGTAGCCATGATTGTGAGTGTTATCTTCGGTCCAGTCATCAGGGCACCAAACTAGTGAATAATCTATTGGTTCGATAAGAGCGGGTGGGTCGGATTTGGCCAAATCCTTAGCGACGAGTACAAATCCTCGTAATGGGTTATGAGCAGCTTGACAGTAGTAACCGAGGCAATAATATCCATCTGGTATGCCTACTGGTTTGAAAAAGTTGATACCTTTTCTTCTGGTTTTTATGTCGGTTCCCCAAATAAATTCAAATTTGGTGATTTCACGAACTTCTAATTCACCTAAATTGATTGTTCCCGAAGCGAACCCGTCACCTGGAAATTTTACGATATACCAAGGTCAACAAGAGTTTGACCTTTTAAATATCGTCAAATAAATTCAAAGTTGTTTCACATCAGCACTTTCTTACTTATATAACCAGATTTTGAGAAACATATCTTGGTTCGATCATCATAAGAAAATTCAAACACTCTCATAGAACTTTAGTACTAATGTAAAACACATAAACTATCCATTAAGCGATCTCAAACACTCCCTTGGGAGTTGGGACAGCTCTACCTTTAAACAAGCTCACACTAACCCATCTATAGTGGTGTTTAGTTGGTGAGAAATATCCCATTTTTTAAGGAAATTTTTCATAGAAAAATGAAAAAACAAAAACCCCGTTTGGTTACAAAATTTTGAAATAATTTTTCTAAAACAATGAAATCTCATTTCTCAAATTTTAACTAAAAATCTGAAAAGTCCAATTTACCGTTCTCTAGTTTTCTCTCACTAGAACATGAAAAATGCAACACTATCTAAAAGGGTTTTCAAGTTCTTAACTCTTTCCTAGAGAAGAAAACCCCTTCTATTCTCAAGAAAACCAAAAATGAAACAACTAAAGAACCTTAGATTTTTTGCTAACGCTTTTACTTACAAGCACAAGCATATAAGCAGTGCGGGAAATAGTGCGCGTAATAGCTAATCTCACATTTATCCTATTTTATTCTAAAACGAGTTGATATATATCGTGCGACATACTTATATTACCAAGCAGAAGCAATCTGCTTAAGCAAATAAGCCGGAAAATAAAACGCAATCCTTAACACAAAAAACTGAAAAACGTGAAAACTAAAATAAGTGTTCTTAACAAACATGTAAAATAGGATAAGCCCAAATGCCTAGTTGTATAAAACTACATAGTATTTCACAGTCACTTAAATCTCAACAGACAAAATTCTAACTTACATAAAATCCAACAAAAAACATAATAAGACAAAATATAATAATACCTGGAGGCCATTGAGGAATAGGTGAAGGTAAGGTAAAACAGTCAATCTTAGGAACAAGAGCAACATCGTTGATTCTGTTCCAATTCAAACACCCACACCCACTCCACGTCATCCTCCTCAAATCAAATAATGTTGTTATAAGTGATCTTATTGTGTTGCGATTGAATTTGATGACAATGATTATAAATATGAAAATTAAGAGGACGATGGTGGGGGCGGAAAGCATTGCCGATTAGCGATGTCGGCATCAAAATTGGTTATTTTATTTTTGGCTTAAGAGTTGGTTTATGCTTAACTTGACATGTGTTATTTAGTTTGATTCCTTTATTCTGTAGGCGATATTTTTTTAGGGATTAGGCTATGTGTAATGGTAAAGCCCGACTATGGTCTATGGGTCATTTTCTGACAAGTGACAGCCCGGTCAGTAAAGGGGCTTGAGGTCTTTAGGTGTGTAATGGTGGGTGGAGCGTTTCGCGACACGTGTCATTCTTTTTTTTTTCTTTTTTTTTTTTTTTTAATTCAACCAAACAATACATTTTTATTTAAAACAATATAATTTAAAACTAAAACACAATTTCATTAAAATAAAATAGAAATATTACATGATTCTAAAAAAAAAAAAAAACGAAACATGACAAAAAAAAAACAAAAGATTACATAACTTTATTTTTAGAACCCGAAAGCATCACATAAATCCATATTTCTTTGCAATGTCTTATTTGAGCGATTCGGCAAGTTGACGTTCCACCCCCGTGAGGTGCGAGATGTAGAGTGTTGTGTGAAAAATGGTAAAAAAAACTTTGGTTTATATAGTGAAAAAAAAGGGGAGCATTTTTTTTTCTTCAAAACTATCCGTTTGACATTGAATGCAAACGGTAAATTTTTTTTTTGAAACAACAAATGGGCAAGGCGCTACGCAGCTCACGCCTTTTGGTTTTTTAGGGCCTTTAGCGCCCTTATGTAATGGAGGAGGGCGTGAAAAGGGCAAAAATGGGGTGCCTAGTGCCCCATTACACATAGCCTTAGGCGGAAGAATAGCTATATACTTTTTTAAATGTACGTAAATTTTAAAAAAGTTGTAGAATTATGTGTTTCAATTTGATACGTGATAATGATGTGTCATACCTGAAAGTTTGACACATGCCATCATTTATAACGTGACACGTCATCATCACGTACTAAATTGAAACACTTATGAAAGTTTCTTACATTTCTATAACTTTTTTAAATTTCACATGCCAAATCAATAAATTTGAAAAAATAAATTACTATTCTACGACTTAATCTTTTTTTTTTTTTAATATATATCTGGAATCTTCTTTCCTAACCAACTTTTTAAATCAATAGAGAACATATACTTTGGCTAATGAGATAATTCCAGAAGGCTATTAAACAAACCCACATGCAGGACTTGGTATCGGAATAATCGTCGATCAGAGCACCTGGTGCAATGCTTGTTATAGCTCGTCAGTCCATATGGCAAGCTCGCCATTCCTCTTCACCACACCGTGTGCCTTCAACTAATCTCGCCACTACCACCATCGTCGTCTGCACGACGAAGGTGTGCATCGTCCTTTTTGTCAGTTTTTTTTTTTTTTTTTTTTTTTTTTAAAGTTTTGTAAATATGTGATGTATATTATGTAATGTATTTATGTAAGTGGTGGACATCAAATGAATAAGTTGTAGTTAGTTGCTAATGATGGAGGGTTAGTTGTGGAGTTTTATTAAAGTGATGTGACACCGATGACCCCAAATAAAGAGGCATGGGGTGCTCATTGCACCCTTGTGTTCTTAGGTTTGAGAAAAAAGCTAAACATACTATTTAGGAGCATGTGCTTCGCTAATTCAAACACCCACACCCGCTCCACGTCATCCTCCTCAAATCTGATAATGTTTTTAGAAATGATATTATTGTGTTGCGATTGAATTTGATGACAATGATTATAAAGACGGAAAGCATTGCCAATTAGCGATGTCTGCATCAAAATTGGTTATTTTATTTTTGGCTTAAGAGTTGGTTTATGCTTAACTTCACATGTGTTATTTAGTTTGATTCTATATTTATTTATTAGTCTTTCTGTTGCAAAATAAGTGTCAGGTTTCACTTTTTTAGGTCTTTTTTTTCAACTTTAACATTAAATATTTTTATTTGTGTTATATAATGCTTGATGAAAATTATACATATGAAAATACATTTGAAACTCAATCCATTCATATATTTTGCATCAACTATTATATAACACAAATAAAAGTATTTACGGTCAAAGTTGAACAATAAATACTTTAAAAAGTCAAACCTAACACTTAGTTTGAGACGGATTATTTTGAGACGGAGGTAGTATTTATTTTGTATGGTGGTATTTTATATATTTGGAATCTTCTTTCCTAACCAACTTTTTAAATCAATAATGAATATATACTTTGGCTAATGAGATAATTCCAGAAGGCTATTACATAAACCCACATGCGGGACTTCGTATCAAAATAGTCGATTAGGTTTGAGAAAAAAGCTAAACATACTACTTATGAGCATGTGCTTCGCTAATTAGGTCTGTAAAGTGTATTGTATTAAGAATAAAGTTGTGATTAATAAGTTACGTTTCTAGTATTGTACTAAGGATAAAGTTGTGAAAATTCCAAAAGGCTAATACACAAACCCACATACGAGACTTGGTATCAGAATAATCGTCGATTAGGTTTGAGAAAAAAGTTAAACATACTATTTAGGAACATGTGCTTCAATTACACAAACCCACATACGAGACTTGGTATTAGAGTAATCGTCGATTAGGTTTGAGAATAAAGCTAAACATACTATTTAGGAGCATGTTGTCACACCCTAAAAATGGCGCAGCGGAATGGCATTTACGGGGTATGACTTCATAATCAGGAACACAAGGCGTCAAAATAGAGAAATACTAAATTGCAACATCACATCATAAGTCAAGTTACAATAATCCCAAGAGTCGGGTGAAACAAGTTATAATACATAAGTTCACAAAATGATCAAGTCTTAAGGTAATAAGCTGAATGCATAACTCTTCGAAAACTTAGTCCGGAAGGGTCTTGTCTTATGTCTACTAGGCCAGGCCAATACTCAACCTTCTAATGAAACTTCATTCTTAACACCTAAAAATGGATACTCGAAAACGTCAACATAAAGTTGGTGAGCTCGTAGGTTAAAGAGTTAAACCACGAAGCTGTGAAATAAGTAGTGTAGGACAATAATGAGAATACAAATATATGCATATAAAAGGAAAACACGAGACAACTGAACCTACCAATAATGTTACACACATGTTACCAATAGTGGGGAGCTACCCAGATAGTACTATCTAATGCTTCGGCTCCTACACGGAGTTAAACAGTTGTGCATACATGAAACACAATTTGATGATCACAATGAGTCACATATTGCAATCAAACACACGTATTGTCCAAAATCATGTAAACAGTTTAGCACATCATAAAATCAATTAAAAACCATATGAGTACCATTTTCCCCCAATAAAAACATATGAAAAGGGGGCTACGAAAACTCACCTCAGAAAATAGTCATCTGAAATGAAAAGTCAAATAGTAGCAGTGTGTGGTACCAACAAGCGACTTAAATTAGTATGGCAATTCTTAATTTACAGTTTTGTGTAATCACAACTCAAAGTGTTTAAATAAATTAAGTGTTTACAAGTGGTTGGGTTTAATGTTGCTTGTGTGGCAAATGCTTAAAGTTCAAAAACAAAATGTTTCCAAATGTTATATTGAGTTATGTATAACTATATAAGTTTCAAATGTAAAGAAACATATTTGTAAGTATTGGCTCTTGGATAAACGTACAATTATATGTAAAAGTATACAAAGTATTCGAAACGAGTAAGTTTCCGATTCGGGATTAACCGGACAACTATATACGGATGGTATTCACAATAAAACTGTAACATCCGGTAATTTTTCCTTAATCACATACCTTTATTTGACCAAAACCGGACCAAAATAACCAAAAACCTCACCAATTATGCCAAATATTTTGTGTTTTTGTGTTTATTTATGTGCAGGCACGGATATCGTGAAAAACGACAAAAGACACGGAAAAATCGGAAAAAGGAGCACGGGATACGGAAAAGGCTCAGAACCAGAACCGGAAAGAAGATATGGTCAAAAAGTCAACCAAGGTCCTCCAAGTATCAAAGATTGTCAAATTCAGCCCTTGGATTTAGTTTTGAAAAATGACAGCAAAGGTCCCTCAGAATCCAGCAAATTACACAAATGGTCCCTTAAAATCCTAAATCCTTAAAACCCTTAAAACTTATAACACCTCTTAAATAAATCTAACCCACCACAGCCCAATCAAAACAGCCCAGTCCACCTCTTATTCCCTATACCCGATCCATTCCCAGCCCACCTTATATCCGGTCAACCTTGATTATAAACACTCAATCAAAAAAATTATATAATAAAAACACACACGCGCCAAACTCTATCCCAATATCCCCAAAAATCACTATTCACCGTAAACCCTAGAATCACCATACCTCAAAATTACCTCATCCAATATTAATTACCCAATGATTTAAGGTTCTAGAAGGTACTGACAACTGCCAAGGACACGTGGGGATTGATCATTGGAGGTGCCACATCATATCTATGATCCTAGGGCTGGAAATCAAGCGTGGAGAGCAAGCTTGGATCTAAGGGTTGATATTGATCGAAGAGAGTCCTGGAAGGTTCCTGGGAAGCCTATAAATACCCCTCTTCATTCACAGATGGAGGTAGCTAGAGTTAGTGAGTAGATTAGATTTAGGGTTTAGGAGTAGGATTAATGTAGTTTATTGCTTTCTTTGTAATTTCATTTCAATTTCCGGATCATTTGTACTCTTTAATTCAGTTTTTAATCAAAGTCAAAGTTCGGTCAAGACCACTGTTCATCAGCTTATTTTGTTAATGCAAGTGCTTATTTTGGAATTTTCTGCTTATTTGAATTTTCTTTTGATGTCTGATAAGTAGGTTGGTGATTAGTGTTAATTTGTTTCTAAGTTTCTTCATAATAGCTTAAAGTCAAAGTTAAAGTCAATACTGTTCAATTAGCTTTTTCAGTGCTTATTTTTAGTTGCTCTTCAATTTTTTAAAGCTTAATATGTTAGTTAATAATCTTTCATCTAGAGCTCAGCTTATTTGGTCTATTTCTATGTTAAAACATCAACCAATGCGTGGTTTTGCGACCTTACAACAGGTTTTACCTCTCAAGGGATCTCAAGAGGCTTGCAATCCCCACCAGGCAGTGTACCTGACCGATGTAGTATAGTGTAGTGGCAAGTACCGGGGGATTGATCGTTCTCTAGGGGAATAGTGTCGTTAGGATTGAAAAACTACTCTAATAGGTCTAAGGGTGAGGGAAGATTCTTTTTGTATTTTTATATTTTTTATGAAAGCAAGTAAAATCTCGGGTTTGAAGGAGTGGGCGGAATTAGTTGCTAGTCAACTAACCCAAATAACTACAAATGCAAATAAAATAAAATAACTGAAAGTAAAAAGGTCGTGGAACTTATATGGAGAGAAATGTGTTTACTTAGATTTCCTTACTCCCTAACTATCTTTTACCGGTTGATTAGTGTGTATTAATTGCGTGGATGACGGGTGTATTCCTTAATACCAATCGTGGGGTGGCGTACGTACTTCCCCAACTCTACAAGCTCCTACTTCACTCCTATGTCGAGCCGGCTAAGAAGCTCCTAACATGGGATCACTAGAATTCGCTCATGCATTAAATACAACCATAAAAACCTTAGTACGCATTGGTTCATGTTTCTTAAGACGTTCAAGCAAGTTACCGTATAGGAGGTTAGCCAGTTTTCTTAAGCCTAACATCGATAAACAATCATCCAATACAATTAATAACACACCAACAACCAATAATCAATAGTTAGGTTTCATTAGATCTAAGCAAACACAAGATAAATCTAGCCTAGCATGTTAATTAAAAGACAAGAACAAGATATAATCAAACAACACATAGACATATTGAATGATTAATTGATTACTTATCTTCAATTAAACATGGGAGATCCAAGGGTATAAAACCCTTAAAAATGGCAGAAAATTCGTCTTAGGGTTTCTCCTCACAAAGTTGCACACTAATGACTAAAAATTGCAAAACTATATATAGAATTTAGGGGCTGACGGCGTCACGTTGTAGGAGGTGACGCCGTCACCTCGCCGCGGCTAGGGTTCCCGGATGGTCTTCCTGACGCCGTCCCTCTTTAATCCTCCAAAATCCACTCTGGCGCGTCAAGGGTTGACGCCGTCACAATTGTTCTTGACGCCGTCTCTCTTTAACTTAAACCGTGACGGCCTTGATCACCTTAAAGGGTGACGCCGTCAGATTTCCATTGTAAAACTTTCTGGCGCGTCACGTGTATTTGTCATATCCACCTCTTTTGCCAAGCCGTGACGCCGTCAGGAGCAATCCTTGACGCCGTCACGTGTACTTTTCCAGCAGCTTTGGAGACTTTGTCGTTTTCTTCACTTTTATGCTCCAAAAACGTCCAAAATGCTTCCTTTTCCAGATTTCTTCTCCAAAGTACCTAAAATGACAAAAGGAACGATTTAGGGCAATATTTGATCAAATAAATACGATTTAGGGCTTAAATGACCCCCTAAAAGCGGTACACTTTTCGCTTCATCAAATACCCTTACACTTGAGATTTGCTTGTCCTCAAGCAAATGCGCTTTTATTCTAATCAAAATACAAGTTAGGGGTCATTTAACGCTAATATAAAAGTAATTACAACAAATAGTCGTTCCACTTTAATCATAATAAGCACGGAGATTACAAACTAGCACCTCACAAGTAGTGTTTAGATACTCACATCTCTCAGGTGTCATAAAAGTATATCTCATAAATGAAAATGGATAATATCTCTCACTACCTGTCATAGCAAATAGATTACCATAGGCTTGGGAAAGGATCAAAAACCTCCTCCACTAGGCGTAAGCACCTAAGATAAACTATCAAAGAGGGCTTTTAAACGGGTTATAACGTTAGGTGTAGGGATATGATAAACACGGTTTTGTTGGATAAGGGATATTTTACTGGTGGCGAGTTAAAGATCTTGATTAATTACATGTACAATATGGCGTTGCTAAGCCAAGACTAGACTCGACTTAAGCTAATGAAAGAAATAACAAAAAGATAAAATAAACATAAAATGAAACGGGATGGTAGTCCGTATGTTTTTTCTATTTTTCTTTTTCTCATTTTTTTGTATTTTTCTTGATTTTTTCGTGTTTTTTTTTTTTTTTTTTTTTTTTTTTTTTTTTTTTTTTTTTTTTTTTTTTTTTTTTTTGCATACACTCTTGCCCTACCATCCAAAATAATACATCATAGGGGCCTCGGTTCTCCCCTTACACTTGAACTTTTACATAACTTTACAAATAACTATTCTAATGACTCGAATTAAGATAATCGACACACTTGGAGTACTTTTAAAATATTTAGCACATATGGGGGTAATAATGTTGTTCTTCCCCCTTACTCCATTACACTAGTAATTTACCCATGAGTCCCAATCATCCCAAAACAATATGTACAAGGATATGACTCGAATTAGCAACCATGTAATCAATTAAATAATTAACTTGGGGTTTAAACAAATGTTGTCACAATAATGCACTAAAGATGAGTGCACACAAGGTAGGCTAAGGCGATTTGGGTGTACATTTAAGTGGGGTGTAAACAAATTCTTACTTTAAGTAAAATACTTAAAGTTAGAAACGAAAAGATAGGCTCTGAGGGGTGTACTAGGGGTATCGTGTACTAAAAATGAGTACAACGCAAAGGGTGTGGGAGAATTACTTGACCAATGTAGCCAATGTAATTATAACAAAAACACAGGTGTAAAACAATGGGTTAATCCTAATGCCTCTTATCATGTAGTAAATCTAACTACATGAATGTAGTCTCACTTGTGGCCTCGGAATGGTCCTAACGCAAGTTCTAGAATCTAAGTGCTACCGGTACACACATCATAGCATAAATGCTTTTCCTACCAATTCTAGGGGCGAACCTCACATATTTGGGGGTGGAAAATTTTTTAGTGGCACGGTTTTTGTGCTAGTCATATAACTCCTATCCATGAGACGCTCATTAAGATCAAAGTTTCACTCCTATATGTTGTAAAAAATTTTAAATTTGGCACTAAAATTGCCTTAACAGGTATTTCTCTCAGTTTTATTACACATCTACCTTTAAACAAACAAAAAATCAAGCGTAATTGCATTCTCTAAAGTATCGTACTTTACCCCCTTACACTTAAGATGAACATTGTCCCCAATGTTCAAATAACAAGATGTAAAAGTAAATAAGGTAAAAGAATGAAATCAAATACTCCCCTTATTCGCTCGGTGGATAAAGAGGTAACATGGTTAGATCTTCTTCCAAGAGAAAGTAGAAGCTTCAAGACTAAAGCATCGCCAAAAGCTAGATTCCACATACATCTCCTTGTCCAAAATAACCTGTTAAACCTGAGAAAACAAACACGAAAACCTGCATAACATCGGCGGGATAAATCTATATAAGGATATAATGCTTGTGGAATGATTATTTTGCAGATTCCTGGAGTTTATAAGTTAGAGATTTTATAAAAACTTTTTATGATTCCGGTAGAAAAACCAAACTTTCAAAAATTTCAGAAAATTAAAACCTGACGCCGTCAGGTTGTAAGGCCTGACGTCGTCAGAAATGATCTGACAGAATTCTCATGTTAAGTTTCCGGAAAATTTCTGGAAAAACCTATACCTTACTTCCTGGAATTCCTGCAAAATATCATTATGACTCGATACAAGCATTTGACTCAAACAATTACTAATATGTATGTTAATTTAATATTGTTATGATTCATGTTCATTTGTTCTATAAACAAATTTGGATTCCCTTACACTTATCTTTTGCAAAATACCTTTATATGTAGTTAAGACGAAGTTAAAAACAAGATAAAGCATTTTCACAATTTAGTTTCGAACATGAATCAATAATAATAAAAATTAAACATACATACGGAAGCAAATAAAATCAAACAAACAAACAAATAAACACACAAAGCAAATAAAGCTTACATGCAATAAAGAAAACCAAGTGTCACAAGTGTTCAAAGGCCAAAAGATGCCTAATCCTAAACTATTACAGACCAAATTGTTCCGAAACATACAACCATAGATTAAATTGTTTAAACATCATAACATCAAATCAAATGATCACTGGGGTGGGGGACCGTGGCGATAGTCGTAGTTTGGAGGGAGGTGCCCGTAGTACCCATACGGTGGGTAGTCCTGCTCACGTCCAGGGAAAGGGTCAATTTGCAGGTGTGGGTCCAACTGATCACGCGTAGATAAATGCTGCATCTGTCGAATAGTGTGATCATACATCCAGTCGAACCTCTCGTCAACCCGGGTTCTCCAAGTATCAACCTGGCCCATCCAGGCCCCCTGGTGAGCCTGCCAATCCCCTCTGCTCATGTGCCGGTAGTAATCTGCCGTACCAGCCTCATAACCCCCATGTTGCTGCTGCTGATGCTCCTCTTCCTCATCATCCCCACCACCAACATTCTCAGCTCCGTCTGGATTATACCACATAAAGGTCCCATTATCCATCTCCATAACAACCTCCATCTGCTTCAGGGACCTAACCTTCACTGTCCTGCATGCATCACCACCGCTCAAATACCTCGTGATCTCGGGCCTGAGGACTCCATAGGATCGGGCCAGCCGGGTGACAAACATCCCACCATAAATCCTATCTCCTTCCTTTTCCCCAACTCCACCATTCAGAAAGCTAGCTACCCAAAATGGGATGTTGCAGTAAACCTCATTTGAGTAAATGGTGTACAAATAGAAGAGGTCTGAAGCAGTGACGCGGTGGTGAGAGCTGTGGCGCCCTGTCAAGCTGTAGGTGAGACATCTATGGGTCAACCTAACCCTAGGTTCCCTGATTTGAGACGCCACAGTAGTCGAGGTGTACACACCATTTCCAATAGTCGGCCAGAACATGGAACATCTAAAATCATTCCTCATTGTCTCTCCATGCAACAACCTAGTCATGAACCCTGCTTGAGTGGTTTCATGCTGACTGTACAACCCTAGTCTCCATCCAAACTCTGTAACCGAGCATGTCCTAAGCTCACCCCCCAGCCTAAAATAGATTGTGGTTCTGGCCACATCGGTCCTTGCCTCGGCCATGTCAAAGTGAAAAGTGGCAAAGAATTCACGTACCAATTCGTCATAGACCGGCTCTTGAATTCTAAACAGGTTTTCCCACTGAGAGCCGGTGAATTCATCAGTTTGAAAGCTTTGGAGAAAGGTTTGCTCAAGACCTTCCTTCCTCAAAAAGCTCCAATCTACCACGGCCCCATTTTCAACTTTGTGTTGTAGCAATTGGGTGTATATGGTCGTGGCAGCATCGTTATTGAAGACACCCCAACTGAGGACCGTGTCGCCAAAGTTCTCTTGTTGGGATCTAGAGGAACTCCCTCTGCTAGGTCGTTGACGCTTACTCATTTTCTGGAACAAAGCAAGGAGGAACAAAAAGGGTTAATTTGTGAATCAAAGAATTGGTTGAGCATCAGACAAGTCCGACGCCGTCACCATTTGCTAGGTGATGCCGTTAGGTTCGACCAAATTCAAATCCAAAATTACGAGGGAAAAATCAATATCCAAACTTCAAGTTCATAAACCAAACGCCCCTTTTTACAGCAAAATGGGTGATTGGATCATAGGTTATGGTTCAACTTCGTGGCACCCAATTAGTGAATAGACCCATTTGATTGCCAATCATCAAATGCTTTAATCATTGCTAAATAACACTAATTAAAGGGCATTATGAGTTCTAGGTATGAATCAATCCTAGGGTTTCATGAGTTATAGGGGGTTTCGAAATTGAAGAATCCTATGAGTAATTGAAGCGAAAAGAATGAATAAAAATTACTTACCACGTGAAGATTGGTAACGGAAGTTGGTGAATTGGACCTTGGAGATTCGTAAGTGGGGTCGGAGTGGATATGGTTTGTGGGGTTTGTGATGAAAGTGATGGAAATAAGGTTATTATTGTTGTGCAGACGGGGTGACGGCGTCACGTTCATAGTCTGACGCCGTCAGACAAGCGTGATTTACCACTTTGTGCCAGTTTACAGATGAGCCCCTTGTATTTTTAGTGAGCAGCTTGTCAGGGTCAATAACCCTGATAGCTAGTCTCGTTAACAAGTTCCTCCTGGGTTAAATGTTTTGTTACTGTCACGGGATGTAGTAAAATATTGGAAAGGGTCGGTTGACGTCTCATTCAGGTTCCAATCTCCATCACGGCAGGTATTAAGGGAGTGAGGGGAACTTTTCCAGGGGGTTTTCGAAATGAGGGTGCGCTTGAATTGAATTCTTTTCACACCTGGCTTAAAGCCAAATGATCGTTTCCTTACTTCGTGAAAGTCAGGGAGTGTGACCACCATGCTCCCCACAAATATACCATATACATGAGAATTCTTATTCTCGCAAGGGAGCCCAAAGGGATAAGAGAGTTTTAAAGGTGAAGGTTTTGGGAAAGGAATTTCGTTATCCCATTCGTTGTACGGTTTATTAGGGACTGGAAGTTCAAAGATCTTCTCGATCTTCTTGGGTAAAGCTTCATCCCTAATTTTCTCCTTTATTCTCGAGATAAACTTTTCTGCTAGTTCCATGAACACATCTTGGGTGTTTTTCAAGTGAGTTTCTAATTCCTGGATCCGTCTCTCTTGGTTGTTCACGAAAGTTAGCATTATCCCTTCAAATTCATCTTGTCGTGAGAATTGATGAAACGTATGTTTACCAATTGTGTTCACACACTCATCGGGATTTTCATCAGCTGTAGGTGTCTCGGCTTTCATTAATTTCTCAACCTGCCTTTTTATGTTTTCGAACAGCTGTTCTTGGGTTGCACTCATGCAATTTAAAATCCCTTCTTTCGAGAACGTTGAGTCTTTCCATTCTTCTTCTTCGTACTGTGCTAAGTCCTCAATGACTTCCCAGCACTTATCGACATTGAGCCTGCTCAATCTTACGTTGGCAGCGTAATCTATGGCTCTTCTAGTTTGATGATTGATACCATCATAAAAGATTTGGATTTGTAGCCAAGGATCCATGCCATGGTGAAGGACTTTTTGGAGTAAGTCCTTGAATCGAGTTCATGCCTCGTAGAGGGTTTCGCCTTGACGTTGTTGGAACATCAAGATATCATTCCTTAGCTTGGTAGTTCTTCCTGGTGGGAAAAACTGAGCGAGGAAACGAGTGGTGAGATCATCCCAATAGGTGATGGATCCTGCGGGTAGACGCTCTAGCCATTGACTAGCTTGCTCCCGCAGAGAGAATTGAAAGAGACGCAGTCGGGTCGTCTCTCGAGTGGCAACATCAAGGTCTATGGAATCAACGATTTTGAGAAAGTCCTTGAGATGTTGATTAGGATCTTCGGAACGAAGTCCATGGAATGCGCATCCGCTTTGCACCAACCGGATGGTGTCGGATCGCAAGGGAGTGACATTGTGATCGGCCCCAAACAGTCAACTTAAATCAACCACGGATGTGGTCAAATAAAGTCAAACCACTTGAAGACAATTAACCAAGGAGTTTAGAGTATCCCCGGGTCGTTAAGTCCCAACGAGGTGTGAACACTGTAATAGAACGAATTTGTGATCGGGTGAAGATTGAACGGATAAGGTTTTGATTTGAATTACACTAAGGAAATGTGAAATAAAGCTAGAAAAATGAAAACTTAACTTTGAAAAATCTAAAGTAACTTAAAACTTATTTTAAAACTAAAAATATATTTATTACACTTTTTATCTAATTATTATTAATTAATTACTAATTAATTATTATTTAAAACTAATTTAAATTATAATAAATACTAAATGAACAAAGAAAAATCTAAAACTTTTTATATAAATACTCTAAGGTGACAGGAAGATAAGAAAAATATAAAAATGAAAAGTGTTTAATGAAAAAGCAGAAAAATAAGCCAAATGGCTTAAATAGAAGCTATCACTTTTTTTATAATTTGATTTTCTTGATTTTTTTCTTTTACAAACTTATTTATAAACTATCAATAATCAACTTTTACAAAAGAACTTATATTTGAAACTAGCTAAATAAGGTGGAAATAAGCTCTAAAAGTCTGACAGTTTAGTTTTAAACTAATTAGAATATGGAATTTAAGTAAACAAGCTTTAAGCTATCCTATAAGCTAACATGGAAAAGTAATAAGCTAAATGTGACTGAGATTACTACAAATAAGTTAAAGTGACAAGAAATAGCAAAGGAAATAAGCAAATAAGCTCTAAAATGGGAAATGAGTCTGCTGAACTAGGGGTGAACAGGGCAAAAATAGCCCACTTTGAGCTGTTGAAAAGCATTGATAAAAAAATCCTAAAAATAAAATAAAAATATGGCGAAGTACACAAGCTAGGGAACTATATGCGTGTCAAATTTCAGCTTCTAACTCCTTAAGATGAAGAAATGAAAAATAAAAGAAAATCGCTGCAGAAACAAAAAATACGAAAATGTGCGAATTTCATTATGAAATGGGTTGTTTTGGGTGTATCCTTGTGCAGAGGTTCTAAGCTTTTGGGTACTCACTAAATAGACTACTGGGAACTCAAAAATACCATGGTTGAGGGCCAAAAGAGCTTATGGCTATATATGGCTTGTATGAGCTTTTTGAGGGCTGAAAATTGCAAAGATCATATAAAATTGCTATAACTATCTATACGGCCTATCAAATCTTGGAAATAGCTTATTATGGCTTATATAAGCTGGTTCAAAGTTGGTGAAATGGTAAATGCACAGTAACAGCCTGTTTGGACATAGTGACAGCTTAAACCAAACACCCCTTTATAGGGACTGTCTTGGTTTTCTGAACTGGAAATGACAGATTAAGCTAGGTTTTCTAATAAACTATCTTTAACTAACTTATTTAAGTACTATTGAGTATTTATTAACTGAAAATAAGCTGGATTAAGCAGTTTACTAGATAATGTCTATTTTGAGCTTTTTAAGTGATTTTTAAGTAAAATGAATACAAGGCTATATAAAACTGATGTAAATGATGAAATACAATTATAAACTACTAATAATCAGAAAATTACTATAATAAGCTATTATTAAGCTATGTAATAGTAACTTATAAAATAGTGCAAAAAAAAACTTGAAAAATGCTTACAACTGTGAGATTATGAAATAGTGGAACTAAAGATCACCCAACAAGCCTAGCTTGTCATATTAACCCAGAAACCCAATTCAGCTTTTCCAGAATAGCTTATTCCACCAGAACTGCTTATTTTGAGCTTCTTTGACTTTTGTTGACTTTTTTCCAAATTTGAAATTATGATCAGAAATTGTGTCTAGAATACTTGAATAAGCTCAAATAAACTCTATTGAGCTTATTTGAATACTTTTAACAGATTATAACATGAAAAACTATGATGAACAATTTTGGCGGGAAAATTAGTTAACCTGGAAACTTGGAATTAATCTAATTAAACACTTGTATTACAACTAATTTTGCTTATACAACTCAGAAATTACAAAACCCAGAAAGGTTTTAACATAAAAACTATGAATACGACTTGAAATTAAAATTACACTACTTCTAATTTTTAATTAAAATCTACTACTGATCTTTTCTGTGTTGGAGTACTCTTATACCCTTCAAATATCTTCCTTGGGTCCCTCAGACTGAATCCCAGCACTTGGATAGCTCCAATTCATCCCAGCCGTGCACTTGTAAATTTGGCGCCAAAAGTCTAAAGTGGGAAAACCCACTTGGTACTGGAACTGATGGGGGGGGGGGGGGAAGTGGGAAAGCATTAAATGTTATTTTGGATTGTTAGGGAGTGGGTGAGGAGAGGACATAAAGGGTAGCAGCTGGCTTGGTGAGGTGGAAGGGATAAGCAGTATGGCGGTTTTTGGTTATTTTGACTTTTTGGATCATTGTACAAGTTTGACCTTCTTTTATTTAAAACAGGCTATGACTTTCTGGGGTCAAACTTGGGTAATTTTGGATATTAGGGAATGGGAAATGGGTTAAGGGTTTTAGAAAAATGGAATTTGGAAATGTTTAAACTTCAGGGACCTAAATTGCCATTTTCTGAAACTTCAGGGACCTTTTATGTCATTTTTAAAACTTGAAGGACCAAAACTGCCATTTCTATAAAACTTTCATCCAAGGACCAATATTGTAAAAGTTAAATAGTTTAGGGACCTTGAATGATATTTTTAACACCAGGGACTATTTTTGCCAATTTTTGAAAGTTAAAGGACTGAAATTGACAATTATGCAAACTATGTTCGTTTTTCAACTGTATTTAATCATTTTGCACTTGTAACACATAAAAACACAATCAAATGATATTTTCTGTATTTTGAAGCATATCTGCATGTTTTTTAAATATTTTTGTAGTCTAAATGTGAATAAAATGATGAGTATTTAGACACTCATCAATCCCCCACACTAAACTATTGCTAGTCCCTAGCAATCTTTTATGAAAATTTAATGGATTTTATCTCTTTACCAAAAGCCATTACTTCTGGAGTAGCCAATGTTTTAGTATGTGATACTTTGGTACATTGATAACCAAATGATTTTAAGCAAACCATCAGCTGTCAACGGATTTGATTTGTCTTTACCAAAAGCCGTTTGCTTCTGGACTAGCCAACTCTTAGATAAAATACAGTTATTATCTTTGGTGAGCTGATTACCAATTATGGTTTTTCCACTTGCCTTTACCACAAGCCATAACCTTGCGGGCTAGCCAACTCTTTACTTATAAAGATATGGTGAGTCGAATACCATACAATTTTTGGCAAATTGTAAGCCATAAACGGATTTGATATATCTTTACCAAGAGCCGTTTGCTCCTGGATTAGCCAATCCTTATGTGGGTTAGACATGGCGGACTGATAACCATTTATTGCGTTCTAAGTGAGAAAAAAATTTTAAAATTTTGGCCAAAATGGGGGAATAGGGCACTAGAAGGTACAATGTGACAAAATTCGCCAGAATTCCCCCCCACACTTAGAACTGAATATTGCCCTCAATATTCAAAGTACCGGTTGTTAAACCAACACTTAGAACGTGAAAAGGTAATACTAAAGCCATTTTTTTTTTTGTGAAATTTACATATATACAACATGTGGGCATCTCCCCCACACTTAGGTGGTAGAACAGAGAAAGAAGTCAGAAATATGGGTGAAAACCCATATGGTGTGCTAATATTTTTGTTCACCGAGTCACTAGCTTGACTCGACCCCGCATTCATTGGTTCTTGGGGAAGCATGTGGAACAAAAAAAATCTCCATCGGACTTTCGTTCAAGATGTTTGGATAAACACTGAAGTACTGGAAAGTTCCACTCCGACGAGATATACACAGATCCGGCTCACAAATGATAAATGAAAATGCCGGGATCAAAGATAGTGTCTTCATTCCCGAAGGAGTGAAGAACAGGAGAAGTCACCGTGTAGGTGAAGAAAAGAAAGAAAGTCATGATAAAAATCATGACTAACTCATCATCACTAGAAGGAGAATTCATGATTTCAGTATCATGAATCTCATCATTTAAGATTGGATGATCAAGACATATTCCGGCCGGGAGGGATGGAATTTTGATATTAATCAAATTCTCAGTGTTGAGAACATTTCCCTCAGGGGCACACAAAACATCTTTGTCAAGATCAAAGTGGAAGTTATCATACTCCAGCGGAGATATGATATGAGTGAGTTCACTGGAGAACTCCTCAAAGGTAAATGATTCATAATCGGGGAGAGAATTATGAGAATGAGAAGTGGTATTGCCACTAATTTTCTCTCCCATCTGATCAAAACAGAAGGCTTCCATTTCCGGAATAGAATCATCGGAAAATATGTCACTATCCTTTATGGGGATAGGAGATGAAATGGATTTTTCTTTGAAAGCCTCGATTTTAGAAATGAGAAGACTGACATTCAATAATGTTGCTCGAAGAGCTTCATCTTTGATTTCAGTGTCAATTTCTTCATCATTCTCTTCTTCTAAGCTGACTGGCTCAGAAGGAAATTCCTCCATATAAATGATGTCTCCACATGATAAAGAATCATCATTAGTGGAATCGGAGAACATCTCAATATGATCTTTTGAAAAATCAAGAGGAGGAGGGATATCACACATTTGATCAAAAGTTCCCTGTGACTCACTTGGGATTGGGACAAGATTCTCAACACTAGACTTTATGAATTCGTCCGATTCCTTTGCAGGAACAGTGTCAAGATGCTCGTCTCCCATGCTTAGAGAGTTAGTGGGAACCTCGGGTGTGATAACAACAGACTGAGTTTCAACTGATGAACTTGATGAATCATCATCAAAGATATCTTCATCATCACTGTCATCAGGAATGAAACGAAATTGAGAGCTAGATCTGGCTGCTTTTTCTTTTGCAATTGATTCCCTAATAGATTTTTCAAATGCATCTTGGGAATTTATTTTAGCAGCCTACTCTTCAGCTAACAATTCTACCATGGATTTCTCATGTGAATTTTTAATGACGGGACATTGTGGGAGTGGGGATTTGTCAAAACCAGAAGGTTGACATTGATAATCATCATGAGGACCCCCACAATATACACAAGAAAAACTGGGAGCATTCTGAAATGCTTTTTTATTAAACTCCTCAGCTCTTTTCACTAACTCTAGAAGCTCTAGATAAGTGTCTTGCTGGGTTTGCTGAGGAGTTTGAGTTATTTGGCACTGTGGAGGTTGGTCGTGATATGGATCGTCGTAATTGTTACAAGGTGGTTTGATATTTTTGTAGTATATTATTTTCCAAGGGTAAAACTCAACGTATGCGTTTTCCCCGGGTCGTGTCCCAACGAAGGTCGAATATCGAGTTGTCGTTACGTGTCGAATACGTGTGGTGAATGTGTGTGAAAAAGAGTGGTGATTTGTGATTTTACACTACGAACAATGAAATATGAAATAAAAACTACTAATTATGCTAATGTAACAATTAAACTAAGCACGCAAACTTAAAAACGAAAATTTGAATTTAAAAACGTTACGCGACGATTTATAAAACGTGAATAAAAGTGGAATTCTAAAATTTTAAAACCTAAAAATATAAAAATAATTTTCCTATATTAAAAATGATAAAAGAAAATTTTTGGAAAAAGAAAAATATTTTTTTTGACTTTTTAATAATTAATTATGAATTAAAAACTAATTAAAACAATTTAAATGATTTAAAAATATTAAAACACTTTGGAAAAATCTGAAAATTTCTGAGTAAATCTAAAATTGAATTCTTAAGCTGAGAAAAATAAACTCAGACCCAAAATAAGCACAGATAAGCAAAACAGCCCAATAAGCAGTTGTGAAATAAGCTCAAAATAAGCAGTAGTTATCCAAAAATAACAAGAAGCTCAGATATGATGCAACAAACTTATTTAAGCTCAGAACAATTGAAATTTACCAAATTAGCACAAGCTTTAAGCTGAAATTCACTTAATCAGATGCAATTGTTAAACAGAAAAGGGGCTAAAACAGCCAACTTGACACCCCAATTAAGCAGTCCAATTGAGCAATAAGCTAAAACCTAATGGGGGCAAAAGAATCCCAATACTACTAGCTACCCAAAACCACTTTAAAATCCAAATTCCAACCTAAATTGCTTATCTAAATTGACCCTTGAAAAGTAGCTAGTAGGACTGAATATGGAACAAGTTATGACAGACCAAAAAGAAGCCAATTTCAGACCTGTATTAAGCTATCCTAATAAGCACAAAACTCTAATTCCAGATAATGAGCTTCAAACTTGCTATCTGAATTATCTACAAACCAAGTATGGGGTCCTCAACTTAATCAAATAAGTCACAATCAATGCTAAGTTCAGCAGCTTAAAGAGCAATCTGCACAGCAGAGTCTGATGCAGCAAAAGTTATTATGGTGTAAAACTCTTGCAATCCTTGACCACAACAAACCAGCTTTTGCAATCCTTACTTAGACACTTAAAAGCTACTCAGAAATGCTAAAGTATGACTTAAATCAAGCTAGCTTATGCTGAGCTTTTTGGATCAGCTTTGAGCTCAAAACATCAAGTAAGAGCAAAATGACTTTAAAGGAGCTCTAAACCTAAAATTTTCTACTGATCCAAGCTTAAAATACCTAATAACAACTTAACTAAATTCAACAAACAAGCAAAGCAACAGTACCAACCCAGAAACCAATTAAGCCAAACACCCTTTTTTTTTTTTTAAAAAAAAAAAAAAACTACTTTTACACTATAACTAATAAACAACTGGTCTAGACTATTTTACTACTAACTATGATATTAGAATGCTGAATTTAATATAAAAAGCAGAAAACAGTAATATTAAGCTACTGAAAAAGCAATTCTATATAAAGCCTAGAAATAAGCTAGAAAGGTAAAGTGGTACTCACTGATTGTACCAACTGATTCAGATTGAACTGATTAACCTACTGACCCCAGGCTTATAATAAGCCAATAATAAACACCCTAGAACAGCTTATCCACAGCTTATTCTTCAGCTTGATCAGCAGTTGACTTGTTGACTTTCAGTTTTGACTTTTTGACTTTGATGAATAAAAGACAGATTTGACTAGATAACAACTTATAATAAGCTAGTGAGCTTATCTAAGCTTATATAACTCTGAAAAACAGCTTATTGAAGCTGTGGTTTTAATTTTTTTTTTTTTTTAGATTTTAAAAGGAATAACAAAAGTTGAGATTGAAAACAGAATCAAGCTAGAAATTATTTAAAACAAGCTACTAATGATTTCAATAATCCAAATTCAGAAGAACAAATAAAATTTAAACAGGATAAAAAATAAGAGCTTAAAACAGAAATTTCATTAATAATTCAAAGTTTACAAATAGAAATTTAAAGACTACAATTAAAAACTAATTTGAGCAGCATAACATTACATTAAAAACTAACTCCCTAAACATGAAGGTCGACCTCCTATTTATAGCCGAAGGTGGAAGGATCTAGGAGGTGATTGCCAAGCTGGCAATCCGTGTGCTTGTGCTTTCTCTGAATCATTTCCAACCCTCTGATCATCCCCAATCATCATCCTCTCAATAACGACCCTTGGATTAGCTCATGTGATGTGTTCGGTCCAATAAGCGGCTGCCACGTGCCCCATTTGTGCTTCTTTTGCTTCTGACAACACTGACATCTTCTAGAACCTCTCTTGATTGTACGAATTTGCCCTTACTTTCGGTAATTTTGGGGTATGGGAAAGTTAGGGTTTATGCCTGGGTAAAAGGGGAAGAACATGTGGGCGGGTAAAAATGGGGTGTGAGTTTTTTTTGGTTTTTTTTCTTTGACTGATGATAAATAAGGTTTGACCCCGTTTTGTTACCCTTCGACCGGGTATAAGTGTTTGGGTCGTGGGATTATACCGGGTATAAATGAAATCATTGGGCCATGGGTTTTATTTTAGAATGGGCTTGTGGTGTTTTGATTTTTGGGTTGTTATGACTGGATTGGATTTTTGATTTGGTTTGTGTGGGTTGAATTAATAAAAATCCGGATATATGGTTTTTAGAGTTTAAGAATTTTAGTTTTAGGTAAAAAAGCAAGGACCAAATATGTAATTTCTGAAATTTACAGGGACTGATCTTGCCTCTTCTCCAAAATACAATCAAGGGCAGGAGTTGACAACTTCTGATAATTGGAGGACCTCGGTTGACTTTTTGACCATAATTTCTTCCCGGCATCGGCTAAAAATAACACTTCCCTATCTCGTGCTCGTTTTTCCGGTTCTTTCTTGATTTTTGTCCTTTTCTTTGATATCCGTGCCTGCATATGCAAAAACACAAAAACACAATATCTTTGGCAATTTGGTCAGGTTTTTGGTCTTTTTGGGTCCGGTTTTGGTCGAGAAATGGTATGTGTTTAAGCACATACCACAAGGAATGGATTCCCTGTTTGACAATCAGAGCTAAAATGTGGACCTCAACAATACTCACAAGAAAAGTTCGGTGTATTTTGATACGATGCATCATTGAGATTTGGACAATATGATACTTGCTCGTATGAATGTGATGGGTAGTTGGAGAAATTTGAAGAGTCGTTGAATGAGTTCGGATCAGGATCATAAGAAAATGAATTCCTCGAACCACAAAACAAACAACTTCCGTCTCGAATATCATTACCACATTGTTCACATGTACACCAACGACATGGTAAACCAAAAAGCGACTCACCACAACCGACACAAGGAATAAAATCCAGAGGTGGGACAAGTGGTGTGCTCTGAGAGCTAGGAATTTCCACCACTTCTGTTATGGACTCTGGTTCTTGTTTTTGATAAACGTGAAGATTAGGCAAGTCGTTCTTTTCAGTCACTGTTCTAAGTTCTGTACGTTTGCTTGACAAACTGTTAACCGTAAATCCTGAAAGGTTAGGATCGATTCTTGACGGTTTGTCATTAATAGCACGTATCTCGGGCTGTGGAGGGTAGTAGGAAGGACTTTGAGACTTCTTGAGAGACTCTTTAGTGGATAATTCACACCAATAGCAAGATCCACGATCCTTTGGTGCATGCTTTCCACACCGCTCACACGCACACTTAGAACAACGATGGCTGTCAATCAACGGGCTTTTACAATCAAAACATTTGTACCCGAGAGACGCCATAGAAGAAAGGTATAAGAAGTTTAGAATCAAATGGATAGAGGGTAAAGGGATAAAGAATCAAAAAGGGTGAGAGGGTAAAGATGAATATTTTTGGGTTTTTTGTGTTCGTTGAAAACTTGAATAAAAAATGTTTTTGGCAATCGTTTAGTCAAACGAATTAACTTCACGATTATTTTGGTTTTTATATGAAAATAAGGAAATATGAACAAAGATGGTTAATATACAATGGATGTATATTCAACAATCACTGATGCTTCAAATTCGTTCAACGCAGCACACCTCCCCGGCAGCGGCGCCAAAATTTGATCGGCCTCAAACAGTCAACTTAAATCAACCACGGATGTGGTCAAATAAAGTCAAACCACTTGAAGACAACTAACCAAGGAGTTTAGTGTTTCCCCGGGTCGTTAAGTCCCAACGAGGTGTGAAAACTGTAATAGAACGAATTTGTGATCGGGTGAAGATTGAATGGATAAGGTTTTGATTTGAATTACACTAAGGAAATGTGAAATAAAGCTAGAAAAATGAAAACTTAACTTTGAAAAATCTAAAGTAACTTAAAACTTATTTTAAAACTAAAAATATATTTATTACACTTTTTATCTAATTATTATTAATTAATTACTAATTAATTATTATTTAAAACTAATTTAAATTATAATAAATACTAAATGAACAAAGAAAAATCTAAAACTTTTTCTATAAATATTATAAGGTGACAGGAAGCTAAGAAAAATATAAAAATGAAAAGTGCTTAATGAAAAAGCAGAAAAATAAGCCAAATGGCTTAAATAGAAGCTATCACTTTTTTATAATTTGATTTTCTTGATTTTTTTTCTTTTACAAACTTATTTATAAACTATCAATAATCAACTTTTACAAAAGAACTTATATTTGAAACTAGCTAAATAAGGTGGACATAAGCTCTAAAAGTCTGACAGTTTAGTTTTAAACTAATTAGAATATGGAATTTAAGTAAACAAGCTTTAAGCTATCCTATAAGCTAACATGGAAAAGTAATAAGCTAAATGTGACTGAGATTACTACAAATAAGTTAAAGTGACAAGAAATAGCAAAGGAAATAAGCAAATAAGCTCTAAAATGGGAAATGAGTCTGCTGAACTAGGGGTGAACAGGGCAAAAATAGCCCACTTTGAGCTATTGAAAAGCATTGATAAAAAAAATCATAAAAATAAACTAAAAATATGGCGAAGTACACAACCTAGGGAACTATATGCGTGTCAAATTTCAGCTTCTAACTCCTTAAGATGAAGAAATGAAAAATAAAAGAAAATCGCTGCAGAAACAAAAAATACGAAAATGTGCGAATTTCATTCTGAAATGGGTTGTTTTGGGTGTAGCCTTGTGCAGAGGTTCTAAGCTTTTGGGTACTCACTAAATAGACTACTGGGAACTCAAAAATACCATGGTTGAGGGCCAAAAGAGCTTATGGCTATATATGGCTTGTATGAGCTTTTTGAGGGCTGAAAATTGCAAAGATCATATAAAACTGCTATAACTATCTATACGGCCTATCAAATCTTAGAAATAGCTTATTATGGCTTATATAAGCTGGTTCAAAGTTGGTGAAATGGTAAATGCACAGTAACAACCTGTTTGGACATAGTGACAGCTTAAACCAAACACCCCTTTATAGGGACTGTCTTGGTTTTCTGAACTGGAAATGACAGATTAAGCTAGGTTTTCTAATAAACTATCTTTAACTAACTTATTTAAGTACTATTGAGTATTTATTAACTGAAAATAAGCTGGATTAAGCAGTTTACTAGATAATGTCTATTTTGAGCTTTTTAAGTGATTTTTAAGTAAAATGAATACAAGGCTATATAAAACTGATGTAAATGATGAAATACAATTATAAACTACTAATAAGCAGAAAATTACTATAATAAGCTATTATTAAGCTATGTAATAGTAACTTATAAAATAGTGCAAAAAAAACTTGAAAAATGCTTACAACTGTGAGATTATGAAATAGTGGAACTAAAGATCACCCAACAAGCCTAGCTTGTCATATTAACCCAGAAACCCAATTCAGCTTTTCCAGAATAGCTTATTCCACCAGAACTGCTTATTTTGAGCTTCTTTGACTTTTGTTAACTTTTTTCCAAATTTGAAATTAAGATCAGAAATTGTGTCTAGAATACTTGAATAAGCTCAAATAAACTCTATTGAGCTTATTTGAATACTTTTAACAGATTATAACATGAAAAACTATGATGAACAATTTTGGCGGGAAAATTAGTTAACCTGGAAACTTGGAATTAATCTAATTAAACACTTGTATTACAACTAATTTTGCTTATACAACTCAGAAATTACAAAACCCAGAAAGGTTTTAACATAAAAACTATGAATACGACTTGAAATTAAAATTACACTACTCCTAATTTTTAATTAAAATCTACTACTGATCTTTTCTGTGTTGGAGTACTCTTATACCCTTCAAATATCTTCCTTGGGTCCCTCAGAGTGAATCCCAGCACTTGGATAGCTCCAATTCATCCCAGCCGTGCACTTGTAAATTTGGCGCCAAAAGTCTAAAGTGGGAAAACCCACTTGGTACTGGAACTGATGGGGGGGGGGGGGAAGTGGGAAAGCATTAAATGTTATTTTGGATTGTTAGGGAGTGGGTGAGGAGAGGACATAAAGGGTAGCAGCTGGCTTGGTGAGGTGGAAGGGATAAGCAGTATGGCGATTTTTGGTTATTTTGACTTTCTGGATCACTGTACAAGTTTGACCTTCTTTTATTTAAAACAGGCTTTGACTTTCTGTGGTCAAACTTGGGTAATTTTGGATATTAGGGAATGGGAAATGGGTTAAGGGTTTTAGAAAAATGGAATTTGGAAATGTTTAAACTTCAGGGACCTAAATTGCCATTTTCTGAAACTTCAGGGACCTTTTATGTCATTTTTAAAACTTGAAGGACCAAAACTGCCATTTCTATAAAACTTTCATCCAAGGACCAATATTGTAAAAGTTAAATAGTTTAGGGACCTTGAATGATATTTTTAACACCAGGGACTATTTTTGCCAATTTTTGAAAGTTAAAGGACTGAAATTGACAATTATGCAAACTATGTTCGTTTTTCAACTGTATTTAATCATTTTGCACTTGTAACACATAAAAACACAATCAAATGATATTTTCTGTATTTTAAAGCATATCTGCATGTTTTTTTAAATGTTTTTGTAGTCTAAATGTGAATAAAATGATGAGTATTTAGACACTCATCACATTGGCTCCTTGAGTGAGCTCAATGGTGTTTCGATAGCCATGGTGGTGAGCTAGGACGGGAGTAGTCTCCTAGAGGTGGGGCTCTGGAGGTGGGTGTTGTTGTGGTGGTGGGTTGTTGGGATCGAGGATATTACCACCTTCCATGATGTCGGATGGTAATGGTTACGAACAAAAAACGAAGAAAAAAGATAGACTAAAGAAAAACCTAGAAAAATAAAATAAAAATCTCACTAGAAAGGAATCTAGTGAGTAGACCTAAAAAAATAAAAATTCAACCTAAACAATAACTATTCCCCGGCAGCGGCGCCAAAAACTTGATGCGTGGTTTTACGACCTTACAACAGGTTTTACCTCTCGAGGGATCTCAAGAGGCTTGCAATCCCCACCAGGCAGTGTACCTGACCGATGTAGTATAGTGTAGTGGCAAGTACCGGGGGATTGATCGTTCTCTAGGGGAATAGTGTCGTTAGGATTGAAAAACTACTCTAATAGGTCTAAGGGTGAGGGAAGATTCTTTTTGTATTTTTATATTTTTTATGAAAGCAAGTAAAATCTCGGGTTTGAAGGAGTGGGCGGAATTAGTTGCTAGTCAACTAACCCAAATAACTACAAATGCAAATAAAATAAAATAACTGAAAGTAAAAAGGTCGTGGAACTTATATGGAGAGAAATGTGTTTACTTAGATTTCCTTACTCCCTAACTATCTTTTACCGGTTGATTAGTGTGTATTAATTGCGTGGATGACGGGTGTATTCCTTAATACCAATCGTGGGGTGGCGTACGTTCTTCCCCAACTCAACAAGCTCCTACTTCACTCCTATGTCGAGTCGGCTAAGAAGCTCCTAACATGGGATCACTAGAATTCGCTCATGCATTAAATATAACCAAAAAAACCTTAGTACGCATTGGTTCATGTTTCTTAAGACGTTCAAGCAAGTTACCGTATAGGAGGTTAGCCAGTTTTCTTAAGCCTAACATCGATAAACAATCATCCAATACAATTAATAACACACCAACAACCAATAATCAATAGTTAGGTTTCATTAGATCTAAGCAAACATAAGATAAATCTAGCCTAGCATGTTAAATAAAAGACAAGAACAAGATATAATCAAACAACACATAGACATATTGAATGATTAATTGATTACTTATCTTCAATTGAACATGGGAGATCCAAGGGTATAAAACCCTTAAAAATGGCAGAAAATTCGTCTAGGGTTTCTCCTCACAAAGTTGCACACTAATGACTAAAAATTGCAAAACTATATATAGAATTTAGGGGCTGACGACGTCACGTTGTAGGAGGTGACGCCGTCACCTCGCCGCGGCTAGGGTTTCCGGATGGTCTTCCTGACGCCGTCCCTCTTTAATCCTCCAAAATCCACTCTAGCGCGTCAAGGGTTGACGCCGTCACAATTGTTCTTGACGCCGTCTCTCTTTAACTTAAACCGTGACGGCCTTGATCACCTTAAAGGGTAACGCCGTCAGATTTCCATTGTAAAACTTTCTGGCGCGTCACGTGTATTTGTCATATCCACCTCTTTTGCCAAGCCGTGACGCCGTCAGGAGCAATCCTTGACGCCGTCACGTGTACTTTTCCAGCAGCTTTGGAGACTTTGTCGTTTTCTTCACTTTTATGCTCCAAAAACGTCCGAAATGCTTCCTTTTCCAGATTTCTTCTCCAAAGTACCTAAAATGACAAAAGGAACGATTTAGGGCAATATTTGATCAAATAAATACGATTTAGGGCTTAAATGACCTCCTAAAAGCGGTACACTTTTCGCTTCATCATTCTATTTTAAAACATCAACCAATCCTAGCTTAAGTAGTGTTTGGAATATAGGGTTAAATGGGTAAAAACTGTTCTACTGTTCATGTGCACTATTAAAAAACTTTGATATAGCTTAATTAAGATCAGTGTAGTTGTTTGTAGGTGTGTTTTATCTGCTATTGAGGATTTTGAGTGACATGAGTTAAAATATGATGGTCGCAAAATTTCTGTTGATCTAATTTGCCCTCTTAGCTATAAGCTTAATTGGAGTTTGATTTTGAAATTACTGTAAGCTTGTCCTGTTGTCTAAATGAGTTCCCATAGGTTGGATAGGACTAGGCTAAGTTTGTACAAGTTTGCGCCAAAATATACAAGTCTGCTGTCACAGTCTGTTTTGAGCAGACTTGGTTTAGCTGCTGATCTAGGAACCATTTCAGCTTATTCAGCTTAACTTAGGCCCTCATTTGTAGTTTATAGGTAGTTCATATATTAGGCTTGAAGTTCAATATCTGAGATCCATGTTTTCAGCTTATTTTATAGCTTCTTTTTAAGTCTGCAAATCTACTCATCAAATTGTTGTTCTGCTGCATCAGCTTTTGTTTTTTTTTTTTCACCATCTGATCTAGGCTATAATTAGGGTAGCAATAGTAGTCTAAATTTGGGCATTTTTGGGTATTATGTAGTCTGATCTATGGGCTTTTAGTTTTTACTTCTGGATTTCCCATACAAGCTTCTACTTAGCTTATTAATCAGCTGCAAAATTGCCTTACAGCCTCTGTTTTACTTTTAATGTGCAGCTGAACATAGTGCTTTTTATGAATAATCTGTGTGCTTTTCTGATCACTTTCAGTTGTTTTAAGTTTCCAGTAGTATGATCTTCAGTCCCTGAGCTTTTGATAAATTTTTGTTCACTTTAGCTTATTTTTAGCTTATTTCCAAGTGCTTATTGTAACTGTTCAGCTTATTTAAGCTGAATTAAGCTCTGAAATTATTTTTCATAGATTAGTAATTAAATTTTAGATTTACTCAAAATTTTCCAGATTTTTCTCACTTGTTTTAATATTTTTAAATCATTTAAATAGTTTAAATCAGTTTTTAATTCATAAAAAATAATTAAAAAGTCAAAAAAATATTTTTCTTTTTCTCAAAATTTTCTTTTACCATTTAGAATATAGGAAAATTATTTTCATAATTGTAGGACTTAAAATTTTAGCATTTCACTTTTATTCGCGTTTTTAAATTCGTAGCGTAACGTTTTTAATTCCGGTTTTCGTTTTTAAATTCACATGCTTAGATTATTTGTACCCGTAGCTTAATTAGTTTTTTTCTTTTGATATTTCATTGTTCGTAGTGTAGAAAACCCAAATTCTCTTTTTAATCACTCATTCACTACACGAATCACGTCCCGGGAACACAAATTCCATTCGATCTTCGTCGGGACAACGAACTCGGGGTTTTGCATATTTCCTTTGCAATTCCTTTGTGATAAATTGTGCAAATAAAACTGTAACATCCGGTAATTTTTCAAACTCTTTTCACTAGCCAAATATTTATTTTTGCATCACCTTAGTATCAAGCTTGAGTCGAGTTAAACGAGCTCGAGCTCGAGTAGCTCGTTGAAAGCTTGACTCGTTAACACCCCTAGTATCGCACTATCACCTCTCTAAAGAAACAAAAGAAGTTGTTTATGGTGCGTTTAATTGGAGAAAAAATTCTCTTGTTTTCTATCTCTAGTTTTGTAAAAATTTGGAAGGGAAATTTATATCCACAAAACAATTGAAAATATAGAAAACATGTTTAGTTGATGTTTGTATTTTCTATTTTAAAGAAGGGGAGAGAGGGTTGCTGTGGATTAAACGTACAATTATATGTAAAAGAAACATATTTGTAAGTATTGGCTTTTGGGTTACAAAGAAAAACAACTAAAATTTGTTTTTGTAATTTTCCTGGTTAAGATAGGGGATTTTGTGTTTTGCAAAACATTTTGTTGGAAAGCGCTCATTTGAACGCGGCCTCTGTTTTCTTTGTTTTCTACAAAACATTTTGTGAAAAACAAGGGGTGTTTTCTCCCAACTAAACGCACCCTTAGCATTCTCCTGCACGCGTAACATCTAGCCCTCATATACACTCGCTCTTAGCATTTGTAGTAGTCTGATAAAGCTAATATTTGGTCTAACTAGAATCTTCAAGTCTCAAAAATAGTTAAAGGGTCATACTATCCTAACACCCCATAAAAAGTGAGATCTACCTATATTAGTCAAAATGTACAAACCGTAAAGCAGACAGTACAACCGTCCGATGCACTCAATCATTGCAAACACCCCCTATGAGGGTGTCAGGATATCACCACCCATAGTTAAATTGTTAAACCTTTTTTTCCGAACATTCAGTCAGGATACGACATCTGGGAAACCTCACTGAATAATAGTGAAGCCTTGCACGTACACTAGGCAACGAGATGTTGACCATGAGCCGTTATAAGTATTCGGAGGGAAAAACCCCAAGACTTGCCATCCCTAAGGATCGAACTCAATACCTTGGGTAAAACCGGGAGTGCCTCTGACCAGCTGGGCTGATCATCATTGGCTACCACCCATAGTTAAATTGTTAAACCTTTTATACATCCACGTTGCTTTAATACTTGAACCAAACGCATTAATATATTCTCTCTCTTACACACAAAGATGGTAACTCTTCTTGGCGCTCACACGCTCACGAATAATATATTAAACAAAAAGTCACGGGATGATATAACTCAGCCGCAAACCCTCTCACTAACCAAGTACTAGTATAAAAAGGTGCATGATCAATAACAAAAGGTACGTGATTAAAAGGTTCAACTTGTGGCTAAAATATAGCTCAATGACAACTATAAAATGGTAATGATGAGATAGTAAAGCCGCAAGGGAACATAGCCCAAAGGCTCAACTATATACATCATACACAAGTCATTATAGTAGCTATAAGTTTATATCTAAGCATTTAGTTGCTTCTTTGTTCTATGTGGGATTGAGTTTGCATCTTATATTCATAACGTGTTTGATTATTTTCATTGTTATTATTATTAGTTCTTTACACTTTTCTTTTCTAGCCTTAAATAGAGTTATTAGTTATATACCACGAAGAGATGGGTCTTGGCTACACCAAAATTTTGTACACGTTGCATCACCTTCCTTTTCCACTTATGCCAAGCCCATCTTATATTCTGTCTCTCTCACAAGCACGTTGAAATACAAAGATGGCAACTCTTCGCAAAGCGCGCAACATGTGCTGTCACGAACTATGTCGACTTAAATTAATAGGATACGTTTTATTTCTTAGGATGATTTTTTTAGTGTTCTAGCTAGTCCAGGTTTTCAAATCATTACTAAGGCGATATGAATGTTAACTAGATGTATGATTCAATTGCGTTTTATAAAAAATCAAATTGCAATTAGATGAATTAATGTTTCTATCAAGTCCTCATACCTCGTTTTGACAAAATTGGGTATTGTTGTTGTTGTAATGTTTCTGTCAAGTATTAATTTCAGCATTACCCCATATTTAGATGAAAGAGTTAAGAGAGTAAAAATTTATAACTCACCCTTCTACAGTTAAATCATAACATTTGCCACCTAAACATTTCTTTTCTTTTGCCCATTTTTTTTTTCCTTTATAAGTTTCATCATTTTGTTGTTAAGAAGAAAAAAGTTTAAAGGATACATCACTAGTCCACTCCATATAAGTTACGGTACCTTTGGTCATTTAGAAACTTATATATAAATTTGCCTGGCAAGAAAAAATAATTCAATAATACGAGTATAGCTATCAAAATTGTACAAAAATGACAAGAGAAATAATGACATGTGTACATTAACGAGAAGTTCCAAACTCGTGACTTTAATTCAATTTTGAGGGCGAGTAATTGGACGGTGACGGTGCCCTCCAACGTTGGATATGAATACCAATTGAATTTTGTATGTTTAGCTACTATCACAAGTGAATCATCATACCTTTAAGTTTCACTAGAGTTATGTTTTGTGAAAGAAGGTGCTGGTACGTGATGGTGAAAATGGTAATATGAGTTGGTTGCGATAGAGATAAAGAAAGAGATAGACACTCTGTCCGTCCTAAAATTATTGTTCACTTTTCATTTTCGATATGTTCCAAATTAACTATCCACTCCTAAGAATAGATAAAGAAATTTGATTTAGATTACCGCACTATCTTACTAGCTTGAAATATATTATATTTACCAACTTTAAAGAAAGCAATAATTAACGATATTCTTGTTTTTTTTTCAACTTTTTTCTATTTGCAAATATGTAAAAGAAATTAAAATAAAATAAAATAAAAAAAGAAGTAAAACGTTACTTTTAGTTTCACGTGCAAAGAACGTGATGCACCTAACGAAGAAACTAAATGGTCGATCTAACAGAGAAACTAAATGGTCAAGAAAATAAATTGTCATTAGAATAAGGGATGAACAATACAAGTAGTTTGTCACATAAGGATGGTGAACGCAATTTTTCTGGTCAAACGTGTTGATCATCGAAAACCAAAAAATGGGTGGTGCGATTTAGAAAATAACCAAATGATAATACAAAAAAAGCTACATAATCTAGTGGAGCCTTATGGCTTAAGCCTAGATCTAAGACTCCACTCGATTTACCTGTTGACGGATATGTTTGTTCGGAAGGCACATCTTGTCCGAACGGCCCATCGGCCGAAGGGCATGCTACCGAAAGGCACGTTACCGAAAGGCACACGGAGCCATCCGGCTAATACCACTGTAAGTACCAGGACAGGTGGCAATATCCTTTGGGCAGGTGGCAGCGCCAGACTATGCCACCTAGCCCAGATTTTAAGGGATCTTGTCTCACCTTTTCTTTCCCTATAAATACTACTCATTTATTCCACTATAACTAAGGTTATGTTGTCTCAACTAACACAGACACCTCACGGTTCACATGATATCTACTGTACACATAAATCCTCTCCATCGGAGGTTCTGACTTGACCGTCGGAGGGTGGTCCCCGGGGCTTCGGCCTCGGGACCACCTTCTAACGGGTTCTTTCTTATTTGTTTGCAGTATATTCGAAGCTCGGGACAAGGACGAATGGCACGTGAGCCGTCCAGCCTTGCCTAGCGGAAAATTGCTTCAACAAATTGGCGCCATCCGTGGGACCCTACCATTTGATCTGCCGATGGGTTAGAATGATGGGTCGCACTTTCGGTCCGCTTGCGGACGTTCGGCACAAGCTTCCGGGAGGGACGTTTTATATAAACTTTCGACCTGGTTGTTCGTATATAGTAGTGACACATTCTTCAGTCCGGTGCAGGCGTTCGGTATGAACGTCCGGTATGGTCGACAGGCAGTTCGAACCGACCAAGGCTGTCCGGTACGGCTTCTTTTGGTCACATTGTTCGGATACCCTATCCCCTTCGGATGTGTTCTTTCGTTTGAACACGCTGTCTTGTCCGACATGGACATGCGATGTTAACTTCCGTTATGGGCGTTGAGTATGGATGTCCGATACGAATCGACCAAAAGTTGCTCGGCGTGATTTCCTTCGGACAAGCCGATTGAATATGCTGTCTCTTTCGGCTACACTTATGACGGGTTTTCACCGATGGTCTTCTCCCAAGATCGATGGGTTTGTAGTGTATGTGAAAAAGGGGTCGTCATTCCTTCGGGTACTGCTCGGGGTATATCTTTCACTTGGGTATTGACTTGGTGATGGTATGTTAAACTGGGATTTACCGAAAGGATACTTGAATAAAAAGAGAATGGATATCAAGAAGATGATGAGTCGAACGAGTCTTTTAGTAAAATGATGATGTTTGGAAGTAGAGTGGTCAGTACTGAACGGAAGGATACTCCAATGGAGCTTCAGGTGAAGATTGTAAATTGGTCGGATGACTGGACGGTTGTGTTTGCTTCTGGTGTTTGCACCGACTAGAGAAATGTTATCCCTTTCAGGTAATCACCTTTCTCTCTCTTGATATTCTTCAATTGACTAATGGGAATATTGAATAATGGTTGGAATTGCTTTTTAGCTAAGTTGAGCATGTGATGACATACCTACTGCTCTAGTACTCTAGCATCAAATAATAATATAAAATCATGTAGTGGGTATAGCTTTATTGATGGATATGGTCATATGGATTTTCTAGATGGCTGGCTTTTAAACTAGTATATCAGTTCATAGACTTTAAACAAACTTTCCAGCTGTAGTATTTATAATTGCTAATGCCACGTTATTTTTATATTAATATGCCCAGTATAGAAATAGTTGGCATATCTTTTAAGGGCTAGTGATTTGATTATAATATCTAAAATGTAAACAGTTAGTATAGCGGTATGATACCCTCTATCGGTTATGTTACGGTTCGGTCACGACCCGAATATTTATTGATGCAAGTGGAATATTTTATTTGTTGTATTTAACGAGAGAAAGCGAAAAGCTTTCGAGTTTTGCTCCACAGGAAAGGCAAGCTTCGGATCTAACGATCGTGGAAAACACTTCGGCGATTTCGTCCGAACGTCACATTTCATCCGTACCATGCTAAAAATCTCCATCGGTTACGCTACGAGTTTTAATATTTTATTGTGCAGGAACAACACCCATTGTAGACAAATTAAAAGCGACCGATGTGTCGATGTCTAACCATTATGACTCTTTTACGTATTAATGCATGTGGAATATTATATCTTTAATATCTAACGGAAAAGGTGCGAGCTTTCATGTTTTACTTGGCAGGGATAACAATTGCAAATTTCTGAACAAGTAGAAAGTGGCCCCTCCGAGAGATTAGCGCCCCTCGGAGATTTTGTGGTCAATGTTCATTTCCACTCTGAACATAAGTAGAAAGTGACCCCTCCGACAGGTTCGCGTCTTTCGGAGATGGGGTGACCGTGTAATCATTTATCATACTCTGAACATAAGTGGAAAGTGACCCACCCCTCCGGGAGGTTCGCGTCTCTCGGAGATTTTGTGGTCAATGTTCATTTCCACTCTGGACATAAGTAGAAAGTGACCCCTCCGACAGGTTCGCGTCTTTCGGAGATCGTGTGGTCAATGTTCAAAGTCTAGCTCCAACGTAAGCTTGTTCTTCCGGGAAGGGTCAAACTTGAACCCTTCCGGTAATAAAAAACAAGCGGTACGTTCATAACCCGAATGTATGTCGAACGCCAGCTTATACCTCCGGAGAGGGTCAAACTTGAACCCCTCCGGGAAGGGTCAAACTTGAACCCTTCCGGTAATAACAAACAAGTGTTCGGTATACGCGTGGGGTCGAAGTTTTACTTGTACGGGAAGCAGACAAATACAACACTAGTCCAAATGATTCGGGCCGAAAGGCCATAAGGTATTCTTTAAAGTATTATGTCAGAATTTTACTAACAATGCAATACTGGTGTTACATGTTGACGTATGTATCAGAAAGCGGGCCGAAGGCCGAAAGGCACCAAGGTATTATTTAATTATTGCAGGTACCGAAAAGCATAAAGATATTATTTAAGTATTACATCATCGGTCTTCAACCGATAATGCAATACTGGGGGGACATGTTGACGGATATGTTTGTCCGGAAGGCACATCTTGTCCGAACGGCCCATCTGCCGAAGGGCACGCTACCGAAGGGCACTCTACCGAAAGGCACACGGAGCCATCCGGCTAATATCACTGTAAGTACTAGGACAAGTGGCAATATCCTTTGGGCAGGTGGCAGCGCCAGACTATGCCACCTAGCCCGGATTTTAAGGGATCTTGTCTCACCTTTTCTTTCCCTATAAATACTACTCTTTTATTCCACTATAACTAAGGTTATGTTGTCTCAACTAACACAGACACCTCACGGTTCACATGATATCTACTGTACACATAAATCCTCTCCATCGGAGGTTCTGACTTGACCGTCGGAGGGTGGTCCCCGGGGCTTCGGCCTCGGGACCACCTTCTAACGGGTTCTTTCTTATTTGTTTGCAGTATATTCGAAGCTCGGGACAAGGACGAATGGCACGTGAGCCGTCCAGCCTTGCCTAGCGGAAAATTGCTTCAACATTACCCAGCTCAATTTATTAGAGTAACTATAAACTTTTATCTAGGAATGTAGTTGCTTTGTTGTTCAATGTGGGATTGAATTACATGGCATGTTTGATTGTTTCCGCTATTATTAAACTTTTAACATTATTCTTTTTACCTTTAGTCGGAGTTTTCATAACATATTATGGAAAAACATATCTCCACAAAATTAAATTGTTTTAGCTCGTGAGAGAAAGACAATCTACCAATAGAAAGGATTTTAATTTCGAGGGACTAGATTTATATGTATTAACTTAGACAACTCATACTTTGGTTTCAAGTTGTTATAAACCCAACTATCACTACAAGAAAAGAGAGAACGGGCGACGAGAATAACGCCGACGACATAATGTCGTCGGCATCAATCACTAAATGACAAAAACCAGGTTTGACCGAGCCAAGGTTGCGTTGAATTTTTGTGTTGATAAAATACCGACGACACGTCGCCGGTATAATGTTGAAAATGTTTGACTTTTCAAAACCTGGTGAAAACTTGGGCTGGAGTTTGACCCGCCAATATTTTGTCGACGACATGTCGTCGGCAAAATATAAACCCAAAAATAATTGCAATTAGCGTGTGATTAGCGTTTGATTAAGAACTATTTTGTCATTACTGTTATTGTGCCGACGACAAGTCGCCGATATTTATTTAGGTCAAAATTGTGACTTTCCCTGCTTGTGAATAATAGCGAATAATTGGGCGAGGTTTTTTCCCACCTTTATGGTGCCGACGACATGTAAACGGTATTTTATTCCCAAGCACATTATATACACTCTTATCCTCAAAACCACTCAATCTCACAACCTTTTATCTTCACACCAATCTCAGGTTATCTTATCCTCAAAACCACTCAACCTCACAACATCTTATCTTCACACCAATTTCAAAACCTGAGATGCAGCGATATAATACTTTTATGTGTAATTGTGGAGCAGGAAATATAAAAAAAAAAAAAAAAAAATCACATCAACCAGATACATTTGGATGAGAATATTATTCATGTCCTCTTTCGAAGGTGAACAATTATACATTTCTTATTTATGTAAATATACAAACCATCATATAATTACATTATGTTGGGAATTAAATGTTTTGAAGATTAGTATTGAGAATTAAACTTTCACAAGGTCAGTTCTGCTCAAAGAAATATACTAAGTGTCATTCTACTGCTAGTGTATTTCATTCTACTGCTAGTGTTAGAGATTCTGTTGCCGCAAGCATTCTACTACTAGTGCATCAGATACTGCTGTTGAAGAGATAAGTGTCGCGTATTCTACTGCTGGATGAATAAGTATACAAAGATATTTTGTGTATAAAAGTCAAAGATATACGGTAGATAATATCTTTGATAGATGTTCAATCAACAAGTTGTGTACACAGATACAAGTTGTATCTTAAAGACTGACACACTCAAGCAAGCAAGTAATTCGACAAGACTTATCATTTATTGTAAAAGATCTCCTTTGTTGTATAAAAGGAAAGATCTTATTTTAGTTACAAGTGTGTTGAAAATAGACTAACCAAGTGCTAAATTTGTAACTAGTCAAATACTAAGAAAACATACATTGAGTTGTTCATAACAGAAAATAGTTTTCTTTATAATAGAGATTCAAGGTTTGTAACCCTAGTGATAGTGAAGATCACTCGTATTATTCTCAAATAATATTGAATCGTTTGGTGTTAACATTCATTGTTCATTATCAAATTCAACAACCACCACTGTTCCATTTCCAATAACAAATAAACTTCTAAGTGTGATTAAGTAGATTCCGCATACTTAATCATATTCACTCAAAGTATCACATACACTCGTTATAATGGACTAACATCCTATTAAGTGTATCGAATCCTCTCAATTGGTATCAGAGCAAGGCTGATATTTTTGATTTAGAAGAAGAAGAAGAAGAAGAAGAAGAAGAAGAAGAAGAAATGGACGTAGAATCTATTCAGACAAATGTTGCTGCAAAGTTGCCCATGCTCAAACAGAATGAGTTTTAGATGTGGAGGCTGAGGATATAGCAGTATTTCCAAGTGCAAGATTATGCACTTTGGGAAATTATTAAAGATGGAAACTCCTTCAAACCTACAACCTCTACATCAACAGTTGAAGGTAAAATTGTGACAACTTTGAATACCAAACCAACAACTGCAGAAGATAGAGTCAGAAAGAAGAATGACCTCAAGGCCAGAAGTATGCTGATGATGACCATTCCAAATGATCAACTTTTAAACTTCAGCAAGTTCAAAGATGCAAAATCTTTGTTTGAGGCCATTATTGCAAGGTATGGTAGGAATGAAGCCACCAAGAAGACCCATAAGACTCTTCTCAAACAGCAGTTTGAAAACTTCTCCTCAACCAACAATGAATCACTAGACCACATGTTTAACAGGCTTCAGAATATTGTGAGCCAACTTGCTATTCTTGGGGTTGAAATACCTCAAGAAGATTTAAACTCAAAATTTCTGAGAAGCTTACCTGAAGAGTGGGCTATGCATGTTGTTGTCTGGAAGAACAAGCCAGACCTTGACCACATGGAACTTATGGACTTGTATAGCAACTTTAAGATTGTGGAACATGATTTGAAGAAAACTGGAGGTACTAGTTCTAATACTGGGAATATGGCCTTTATGTCATCTCCTAGTACCTCAAATTCAGTTGAAGAAGTGAAGGTTGATGGTAGTGTTGGTGCTGCTAGTTCATCAAGCAGTACCATTGGTATAATGGATGAGCAGACTTGTTGTGCATTTTTAACAAGTCGAAATGATGGGTCCATGCTTACACATGAAGACCTCCAAGAGATCAATGATGATGATCTGGAGGAAATGGACCTAAAATGGCAAATTTCTCTTCTTAGCATGAGGGCTAAGAAGTTCTATCAAAGGACGGGGAAGAAGCTCACAATCAGCAGCAATGATACTGCTGGTTTTGACAAGTCAAAGATAGAATGCTACAACTACCACATGATGGGGCACTTCTCAAGATAATGTAGAAGGCCAAGGCAGCAAGATAGCAAGAACAGAGGTTTTGGAAGCAAATCAAAAACAGGGGAAGTTTCTGAGCCAAACTCAAAAGCTATGGTAGCTATTGATGGCTTAGGTTTTGATTGGAGCTTCATGGCAGATGAAAAAGAAGCTTCTTCTCAGATGGCACTTATGACTTTTTCTACTACTGAGGTACAATCTCATAAAGCTTGTTCAAATACTTGCACTGCTCTTAAAGAACTACAAACTTTAATCAAACATAATGATGATCAAAAGAAAGAGCTAAGCACAACTCATCAAGACTTAATAAACTATAAGTGTGATTTAGCTACCTTAGAGAAGCAGATCATACACTATAAAGAAAATGAATTTGCTTTTTCAGATGACAAAGCTCTTCTTAAGCAGGACATATTCTTTAGAGATGCAGAAATTAAGCTTTTAAGAGATGCATATGATAGGATCAAAAAGGATAATGAAAACATTCACTTAAGTGTAGAAACACTAGAACATGCTTCTAAGAGTGTAACTAACATGATTGAATGTCAAGTGATCAATAAGGCAAAGTCTGGGTTAGGATATAATGTTGTCCCACCTCCTTATAGAGGAATTCCTGTTCCCCCAGGGATTGACCTAGAGCATTCAGGCTTAGCTGAATTTCAACAACCTGAGCTACAATATGGTGTTCAGCCAAAAGCAAAGTTAGTTGTTGATGAACCTAAGAAAGTAAGTGAGAGTTTATGTAAAACTTCACTTCCTGAGGACAAGGTGTCCTCTGATTGAAGATCAGATAGAATAGTCATTGAGGACTGGATATCTGATGATGATGAAGAAGAACAGGTTATGTCTAAACCTGAAGTGGTTAAGAAAGCAGAAACAAGTGTTCCTAAGATAGTCAAACATAATACTGATAGGCCTAAAATCAACATTAAACATGTTAGGCAACCAGTTAGATATTGTGAACAATACAGAACCACAAACAAGCCTAAAGGCAACCAAAGGAATTGGAATGGCCTTAAGTCTCACCAACTAGGTGATGCCTTTGACTTCTATAACAAAGCTTGTTTCATTTGTGGAGAATTTGACCATCTTGCAGCTTTCTGCAACCAAATGGTATCTGGGTATACAAACAATAGGGTGAATTTCAAAAGGCAAACACCTAAAAGTCACTCTAATAATACTAGAACAACACCTAGAGCAGCTTCATCAAAGTCTGGACCAAAAGCAGTTCCTACTGCTAGACCAAAAGATTCTACTGCTAGACAAGCAGTTTCTACTGCCAGACCTTTTTACTATGTTTACCCTAAACCAGCAGTACAAAGTGCAAAAACAACTTACAAACATGCACAAACAACTGCTAAGAGACTTTTTCCAACAAGAGCAGTTTCACTAAAACAAATTTGGAAACCTAAGGGTTCTACTGCTAGGGAAAAGAAGGCCAATGCTGTTAAGGCCTCAACATGTTGGATTTGGAAACCTCTTAAATCCAATGGTGCATCAACTGTTCTCAAGAGATTTAATTACATTGATGCACATGGCAAATCCAAGTCAGTAATGGCTTGGGTTCCCCAAGGAAACTAATTTTCTTATTTGTGTGCAGGAACATTCACCAACAGATCATGAAGATCAAGGCTATTCAGATAGTGGGTGTTCAAGACACATGACAGACAACATGTCTTATCTTTCCAACTTTCAATCATTAGATGGAGGATATGTTACCTTTGGAGGAGGTATCGGTGGCAAGATTACTGGTAAAGGTACTCTTAAAACTGGTAAATTAGATTTTGAAGATGTGTACTATGTGCAAGAGCTTAAGTATAATCTTTTTAGTGTCTCACAAATGTGTGATAAAAAGAACAAAGTTCTTTTTACTGACATTGAATGTCTTGTACTTTCTTCTGATTTTAAGATGCCTGATGAAAGTCAAGTACTTCTTAAAATTCCAAGAAAGGGCAACATGTACAGTGTTGATATGAAGAAGATTGTTCCTAAAGAGGCACTTACTTGTCTAGTTGCAAAGGCCACATTGAATGAATCTATGAAATGGCATAGGAGGCTTGGTCACATTAACTTCAAAACCATAAATAAAATTGTTAAGAATGGTTTGGTAAGAGGTTTACCTCAAAAACGATTTGAAAATGACCAAACATGCATTGCTTGTCTTAAAGGCAAACAACACAAATCCACTTGTAAGCCCAAGCTTTTTAACTTTATTGATCAATCATTGTTTATGCTTCATATGGACTTATTTGGACCTACTTCTGTTAGTAGTATGATGCATAAAAGATATTGTCTAGTTGTTACTGATGACTATAGTAGATTTACATGGGTTTCCTTTTTAAGTTCTAAGGATGAGACTTCTAGCATTCTTAAAACATTCATTACAGAGATAGAAAACCTAGTAAGCAAAAGAGTAAAAGTCATTAGATGTGATAATGGGACAGAGTTTAAGAATAGAGTTATGGATGACTTCTGCAAGGAAAAAGGTATTAGGAGAGAGTTTAGTGTAGCTAGAACTCCTCAGCAAAATGGAGTTGCTGAGAGGAGAAATAGAACACTCATAGAAGCTGCTAGAACCATGTTAGCCGACTCTAAGTTGCCTATCACCTTTTGGGCTGAAGCAGTTAATACTGCTTGCTATGTCCAAAATAGGGATTTGGTTGTCAAATCTCACAATAAGACATCATATGAACTTTTTAGAGGTAGAATTCCTGCAATAGGATTTCTTAGACCTTTTGGATGTCATGTGACAATTCTGAATACCTTAGACCATCTAGGAAAGTTTGATGGTAAAGCAGATGAAGGATTCTTAGTTGGATATTCTCTTAATAGCAAAGCTTTTAGAGTATACAACTCAAGAACTAGAAGAGTAGAGGAAAACCTGCATGTGGAATTTTAGAGAACAAATCCAATGTAGCAGGTGAAGGTCCTAAATGGCTATTTGATCTTGAGTCACTAACCAAATCAATGAATTATGTGCCTGTTGTTGCAGAAACTAATGAATTTTCAGGTTCAAAAGCTGATGATGTAACAAATGAGGCAGGGTTAGAAAAGGAGACTGATCAAGATTATGTGATGATGCCAATATTGACAAGTACCAGTGTGGCTTCAACTTCAACAAATGATGAACCTTCTTCTGATGAAGCTAAAGAAGGGATTGAAGATGAAAACAAGGAAGATGGAACAAAGGAACAAGAGAATGTTTCTACTGATGATAGTACTGCTGAGACAGAGCATTCTACTGCTAGGCTTAATTTTTCTACTGCTGAGCCAAATGTTTCTACTGCTGGCCCATCAGAACCAAATGAAGCAGAATTCTCAGAAGAAGAGGTGGATTTCAACAATCTCCCACCTAACTATCAAGTTCCTTCTACACCACACACAAGGATTCACAAAGTCCACTCCCTGGACAATGTGATTAGAGATATACAATCAGGGGTGAAGACAAGGCAACAACTGATGTCTTCAGACCAACAAGGGCTTTTTGATGCTCTTTATGCATCAAAGCAGCATGAGTATTCCAACTCTTGCTTATTTGTATGTTTTCTATCACAAGCAGAACCAAAGAATGTTCTTAAAGCCCTAGATGATTCAAGCTGGGTAGAAGCTATGCAAGAAGAGCTTCTTCAGTTTAAGATTCAGAAGGTATGGGTGCTAGTTGATTTACCTAAGGGTGTAAGGGTAATTGGCACTAGATGGGTTTTCAGAAATAAAAGGGATGAAAGGGGCATAATGATTAGGAATAAGGCTAGATTAGTAGCCCAAGGGTACACACAAGAAGAAGGGATAGACTATGAAGAGGTTTTTACTCCAGTAGCAAGGATTGAAGCCATTAGTTTATTTTTGGCTTATGCTTCATTTATGGGCTTCACAGTTTATCAAATGGATGTCAAGAGTGCATTTTTATAGGGTACTATTGAAGAGGAGGTATATGTCTCACAACCTCCAGGGTTTACTGACCCAGATCATCCAGACAAGGTGTACAAGGTAGTTAAGGCTCTTTATGGCCTTCATCAGGCACCAAGAGCATGGTATGAAACACTGGCTTCCTACTTAATAGAAAATGGATTTCAAAAAGGGAAGATTGATCAGACATTATTCATCAAGAAGCACAAGAATGATCTTTTGCTAGTGCAGGTGTATGTGGATGATATCATCTTTGGATCTACAAGGAAGAAGATGTGTTTGGAGTTTGAGAAACTTATGCATGATAAGTTTCAGATGAGTTCCATGGGGGAACTTACATTCTTTTTGGGTCTGCAAGTTAAGCAATCAAGTGAAGGCATATTTATCAGCCAAGATAAATATGTTGCAGAGATTCTTTGAAAATTTCAATTTGCTGATTCAAAAGTGGCAAGCACACCAATGGACTCTGAGAAGCCACTTCTTAAAGATTTAGATGGAGAAAATGTAGATGTACACACATACAGATCTATGATAGGCTCTTTGATGTATCTCACATCATCAAGACCTGATACCATGTTCTCTGTTTGTGATTATGCAAGATTTCAAGTAACTCCAAAGGTTTCTCATTTAACAGCTGTCAAGAGGATTTTTAGATATCTTAAGGGTCAACCTAGGTTGGGTCTATGGTATTCTAGAGAATCACCTTTTGACTTGGTAGCATTTTCAGATAGTGATTATGCAGGTGCAAGCTTGGACAGAAAGTCAACAACTGGAGGATGTCAATTCCTTGGGTGTAGACTTATCTCATGGCAGTGTAAGAAGCAAACAATTGTGGCTACTTCAACAACTGAAGCTAAATATGTGGTTGCTGCAAGTTGCTGTGGTCAAGTCCTATGGCTTCAAAACCAACTTCTTGACTATGGGTACAATTTCATGAACACTGTCATACATATTGATAATAGTAGTACAATTTACGTAATTAAAAATCCAGTGCAACACTCTAAAACAAAACACATTGAAATTAGACATCATTTTATTAGAGACTGCAATGAGAAAAAGTTGATTCATGTTCTTAAAATTGATTCTGATCACAACTTTGCAGATCTTCTCACAAAAGCTTTTGATGTTGGAAGGTTTCAGTACTTGGTAGCAAGTATTGGAATGCTTAATCCTCAATGATTTTAAACTCTGTGTTATTGTATATAAATTTTTGTTTGTACTGCTAGCTTTGTAAATTGGTACTGTTACTGAAAAGTTTGTACTGCTAGTACAAATTTTGTTTGTTCAGTTCATACTGTTAGTCATATATTGATACTGCTATAAGACAAATGCTCTGCATTTTGTTTCTTGGTTTTAGACTAACAATTTCAGGTATGAAAATTGAGCATAAGGGAAGTTTCAAGTGAAATGGAAGCAGCAGAATGATTATCTTAGTTGCTAATATAATAGGTTTATGATGGACTGAGTTTGGGAATTCATTAACAAAGGTTTACACCTAAGTTAATAAATTCTTTAAAACTTCTTTCTTGAAACCTGATTATGATGTTTCACATTGACTTGATGGCTCAGTTGGTCAGATAGTAACTGACACAACTCACTTTCTATCATTTTATACTTTAATTAGTATAATGAGCAAGTCTAAGGACATCTGATAGAAAGAACAACGAAGAAATGTGCATCTAACAATTGTGTTAGAAGACACAATTGTCACGAGCTGGAAAACCTGTCAAGAAAGCCCTTTGAATAGGTTTATCTTTACGCAGGCAGTTATTTATAACTGAAAACATTGGTTCTCACACAATCAGAGGTTAAGTTAAACCGAATTCTTGATTAAGTGTCTGTTACACACTTTAATCCCTTCAAAATGGTTGAGAGCAGTATGATTTTTCAGCAATAAAATCATATTCATACTGCTAAGTCAAAAGGTTTCTTTAAAAGAATTTTTCAAAGTGGCTCAGAAAAACCATCAAATGATGGACAATGAGTCAATGCCCCATGAATCACCTCTCACAGGAGTTAACACACCTGGAAGTGATGAGGGCAGCAAATAAACTCTTAAGGAATTGATGGCTACATGTACAACATTGTCTGAAAACATGTTCTAATTGGTAGATCAGATGATGGTGAGAGATCTTCCAAACAGGGGGGGAGGGAATGATAAATCTCAGGGGAGGATATATTTTGGTACATGGTGAGAGATCTTCCAAGCATAGATTAAGGGGAGGAAGATTAACCAAATGTAGGGAAGAAAGAAAGATTGTGGTTGTGTATGCTCAGAATCAGGGGAGGAAACTCAAATTGATCAAGTTAAAGAAAAGACAAGAGCATACAAGATGATGATGTCAGCTTTTTGATAAGCTAACATGTCTTATTATTCAGCCAATAATAAGAACAAGCATTCAGTTGATGGATGCTGGGAATAAACTTTTTCAGTTGATGGATACTGGGAATAAGCTCTTCAAATGAAGAAAGTTCAAATGAAGATTCTGGAGTATTATATATATTCAGAAGGGATGAAGCATTCAAATGGAGAAAGTTCTATCTAGGTTCTTTCAGTTTCAATTTCAGTTCACTACGTTTGTTCATCACTTGCAAAGGATTGCTGAAAGATGATTTGACTTCTTGGAACAAGCATCCAAGATACACAGCACCATTGCCTCTTATAATTCCTCCATCCAAGGAAATTGCACCATCTTTTATTCAAAGTACTGCTATTGTTCAAGACAAAGAAAGATGATGTTATTGCTGAAAGAGATTCACAGAAGGTAGATGAGTTAGACAGAAAGATACTTAATCTTGAAGAACAGAGGAAAAGCTCAGATCAAGAGTTTGACTATGAAGTGTTTGAAAGATCCTCACAATCAGAATTTAATTCAGAAGAAACATGTTGATTAGGGAAATAACATGTTTAGGGGAGGATTGTTGGGAATTAAATGTTCTGAAGATTAGTATTGAGAATTAAACTTTCACAAGGTCAGTTCTGCTCAAAGAAATATACTAAGTGTCATTCTACTGCTAGTGTATTTCATTCTACTGCTAGTGTTAGAGATTCTGCTGCCGCAAGCATTCTACTGCTAGTGCATCAGATACTGCTGTTGAAGAGATAAGTGTCGCGTATTCTACTACTAGATAGATAAGTATACAAAGATATTTTGTGTATAAAAGTCAAAGATATACGGTAGATAATATCTTTGATAGATGTTTAGTCAACAAGTTGTGTACACAGATACAAGTTGTATCTTAAGGACTGACACACTCAAGCAAGCAAGTAGTTCGATAAGACTTATCATTTATTGTAAAAGATCTCCTTTGTTGTATAAAAGGAAAGATCTTATTTTAGTTACAAGTGTGTTGAAAATAGACTAACCAAGTGCTAAATTTGTAACTAGTCGAATACTAAGAAAACATACATTGAGTTGTTCATAACATAAAATAGTTTTCTTTGTAATAGAGATTCAAGGTTTGTAACCCTAGTGATAGTGAAGATCACTCGTATTATTCTCAATAATATTGAATCATTTGGTGTTAACATTCATTGTTCATTATCAAATTCAACAACCACCACTGTTCCATTTCCAATAACAAATAACCTTCTAAGTGTGATTAAGTAGATTCCGCATACTTAATCATATTCACTCAAAGTATCTCATACACTCGTTATAAAGGACTAACATCCTATTAAGTGTATCGAATCATCTCACATTATTTATGTGACAGCCAAGAGAAAAAGATCATGGATGTGGATATTTTATGTGAAAGAGTGAATTTGATGAGCCGTTACGAGTAACCTCTTCTGCTTCAACATCTCACGGTTCTGGATCTGCACCAACAGGGTGCTCAAACTGTAATGAAAAAGATCTTAGGATAAACATGCTGGAGGCACAAAAGCAGGTGCTAGAGACAAGAGTAAAGATGCTGGAGGCAAGACTTGAAATAGAAACGAATCCCGACGACCCCGACCACGCATGTCAGTCGACTGCAATACTCTGTGAGCTGTTAGGTGACATGGACAATCTTCATATGTAATGTTGTTGTTGTTGTTGTTGTTGTTGTTGTTGTTTGTGTTGTTGTTTTTTGTGTTATTGTTGTTGTTTAATAAAATGTTGTTGTCGTTGTTGTGAAAACTTAAGTATCCATCAAGATTCAACCATAAGGGGCCGTTTGGTTTATGCTGTCCAAACAGTGCCATTTGGTTTATGCGGTTTGGTTAACAGCAGCCCACAAGGGCCGTTTGGTTTATGCTGTCCAAACAGGGGTGTTTGGGATTGCTTATTTCTGCACCAAAAGGGTGTTTGGGTTTATGAGCTTATGTCATCGGTAATATGTACAAGTTGGTTGACTTTTGTTGACTTTTGTATATAGTACCGACGTCTTGTCGTCGATACTACACACAATAACATTGACTTTTGTTTGACTTTTGTATATAGTACCGACGTCTTGTCGTCGATACTACACACAATAACATTGACTTTTGTATATAGTACCGACGTCTTGTCGTCGGTACTATATAGGATTTGTTGACTTGCGTTGACCATTAATTAAGTTCGCTAATTAAATCATTAATTAGTTAATATGTTGCCGACGACCTGTCGTCGGCACAATATTGTCGAACCACAAAAATGTTTGACCAAAAAATCATGTGGGTCCCACTTTGTCGTCGGAATTGTTTGTCGGGATCTTAAGTCCCGACGGAGCATTCTCGACAAGTTGTTGCCGACGACATGACGTCGAAAAGTCATTATGCCGACGTCATGACGTCGGCAGTATGTAAAAAAATTGGACGGCGATTGTCCTGTTTGTACTAGTGTATTATGTAGAATATTAAACCAATACCGAAAATATAAAGTATCTTTACTGTGTTGTGTAGCGACTAGGGGTGTCAGTAGGGTCGGGTTGACCCGACCCAAACCCGAACCCGAACCAGATAAGGCTTATCAGGTCGGGTTATATCGTTAAAAATCTTATCGGGTTGTTTTGACCCAAACCCGATAACCTGATATTGTTATCGGGTCGGGTTCGGGTTAGATAATTAATGTTATCGGGTTATCGGGTCAACCCGATAAGACCCGAAATTCAACATTTAATTTTTTTCTCTTAATACTTGGAATACCTAGTTATGCTACTGTAACCATAAAAGTCATCATCCTTTGTCAATTTCACCATAATTTTAACATCTACTTGTTAGTTTATGGACATAAATTAATAGTCATATGTTATGATCGAACTCGAAATCATGGGATTGCACACTTTACGTATGAAGAGTTAACGATTAATAATTATTTATAAAATGTTATATTTAATTATTATATACACAAAACGTCTAACGACCGTTAGTAATTAACGGATAATTGACTAACGACCGTTAACTAAATAAAAGGAAGGACTAGTGCGTAAATTAGAGGTCGGGAATGATCCGGAAGCCCCTTAGGGGTGCAACCGATCGGCCAAAGGGTTAAGGTTTTCTAATCCTAGGCTAACTTGTCCTCTAAGTTTACTCACCTATATAAACAAGGCTAGGGGTTCACTAAGTTTACTTATTGGGTACTCTTGCACACACATAATACCCTAAAACTTGTTTTATCTCCTTTGTTTTTTTCCATGATCGATCGAACTAAAACCCATAAGGGTTGACCGATATTTTTGATTGTCAAAATAAATTGTTTTGTTTTCTTTATTGCATAACGTTATCTTGGTATTAGTACGTGTGTACAAGAACGTAATTCAAACACACTATTGTTTGAATCTTGGATTGAATTACAAAACGGTAAGGGGTAATTCTTATAATCCACATAAACCCTAATTAGGGTTCATCTTGTTGATTAATTGAAGAATTGCTAAAAGGTACGTTATTCGGTTAATTAATTATGTGTTATTGTTCCTACGTTTCCGCATGTGTTCTTTGATGTTTAATTGGTTTTATTATGATTTTTCATGTATTAAAATTCCAATAGTGGCATCACGAGCCGTTATAATGTGTAATTAATTACCAAAACACATAAAAAATGAATCTTGATTATGTTTTACATGTTAGGTCGATTTAGGGTTTATATAAAAAAATCAAAACCCTAATTTTTTTATTAAGGGCCGATTGCTTAAAAATTATTTTTAGGGTTTGGTTTTGTTAATTTAATTTGATTAGAAACCCTAAGATTAACATGTTATGTGTTATGTATGCGATCTTATGACAACTTGATATAATTGTTATGAAATCCATGGTGGAACGTGCATGTTTTTGTCATGGAATTATTGTCTTTAAGTTTTTCACATATTTATTTATTGATAATTCTTGAATTGGGGAAGACCTCAATATTATTAATGAATAAATTACGTGCTATGTGGTATATATTTAATTATGGCTTACGCAATTGATTCGTCAATGCATGTGGTTCACTTCCTTTTGTAAGTGAGGGCCTTAGATAATATATACATTATAAACCTAGAATTGATTATTAATAGGTTTTATCGAATAAAGTTTGCACGTGGCTACATTTTTTCACATATTAATTGTTATGTTATGTGTGTATTATTTAGTTGTTTATTTTTTATTATTACTTGTTTTGTTTATATTTGTTTGACATGTTTTAAACAAAAGGGTAATTTTGAATAGAAAAATAATATGGACTAAATAAATGGTGAAACTTGATTTGTGTATAAATTATGAATCTTGCAAGGTCTCATGTGCCGATAGTGGTTCGCTTCGCACGATAATTCGCTCCCAGGCGAGACTAGCAATTTTTATAATTTATGACATGTTTTTAAGAGTCAAAAACTAAATCTTTTAGTTAATTGATGAGTTTTGTACCAATCTTAAGAAAGGCTCACCCAACTTGACAAACTGTGTGAGGGGTATAAGTAGGAACGGGTTTTTAATAAGCTTCGCGCTGACCTTTGTTTCTACGCTCCTTTGTGCGTCAAATTGGAGCTACCTAGTACGACTACTTTTTATGTATAAAATCACCTTAAGGGTGAATTGACCTCAATTTCACGTACCACTTTATGGTAATTATCCGAATAACTTGAGTCTTTTGACTCATGCAGTAGTAGGATATAGTGGATGATAATTGTAGGTAATTCTTTGATTGGTGAACCCAATACTTCAATTAAAACTTTGGTAAATTTGATCTTACTGAATTAGTTAATAAAAAGGTTTTTATTAAAACTTATGTTTTGAAGTTGTATGCATGCTTCTTCATACATAATTTTTTGATTATTGTTAATACAAATATCATCCTAAAAACGTTATTTATATTTTACGATCTTTACTTAGTTTTGTTAATGACAATTACAAAGTATATCTTTTAGCAAATTATAAATACTAGCTAAAGTCACTTTAAAACACATTTTACAATTCACAAGATTACTTAGAATTACATTTTACACATCTACTAGTTTATTTCCTTAAAAGGAAACTTTATTTTTAAAATGATACAATGACATCATGGCATGCATCATACATAGATTATGAGATATCTTAGTAAGATCTTCAAGCAAGATAGTTGACTTTGGAAGATCTTGATATGACAACACAAAGATATGGAAAGATTGTGGAAGATTTGAAGAGATTTGAAAAATCTCTTAGCTGTCATTTTGGCGGAACCAAACGACATCAAAGACGGATCCCTTTTATGGGATACGCCGGATCCACCGGCTGTTCACCAGCTTGCCTATAAATAGCAAGCTGATCATTTGGATACTCAAGATTTTCAAAATATATTGTATTTTAAAAACTTGAAACGATCAATGGATTTTGAAAACTTTAAAGAAGGGCAATCTATGCAAAGACCACCACTATTTGAACCAAATTGTTTCATATATTGGAAAAATCGCTTTGAGACATATGTGAAGTCAAAGGACATAGATTTGTGGTATATAATTGTAGAGGGTGATTACAAGCCCATTAGTAATGATATTTCAAGTGGTCGGGATGTAGGTACCTCTCTTACTCGTCACAGTGATGAGCAAAAGAGGTTGATTGCCAAAAATAATGAAGCCAAAATGATGCTCTACAATGCCTTACCTAAGAAAGAATATGAAAGAGTTTTTATGTGTAAAACGGCTAAATATATTTGGCAATAACTTATTATAACTCATCAAGGGAACTCACAAGTCAAAGATAACAAAATTGATCTTCTTGTTCAACAATATGAACAATTTGTTATCTCTGAAGAAGAGACCATTGATAGTGCATTTGCTAGGTTTAATACAATTATTAGATCTCTTAAAGCACTTGATGAATATTTTTCTAGTAAGAATTTTGTCAGGAAATTTCTAAGAGCACTCCACCCGAAGTGGAGTGCAAAAGTGACAGTTATTGAAGAATCCAATGATCTTTCAAGCATGACACTAGATGAGCTCATAGGAAATCTCAAAGTTCACGAAATGGTGATGGAAAAGGATTCAGAAATAGTTAAAGGCAAGAAGGAGAAAATGAAGTCCATTGCTTTGAAAGCTAGAGTTGAGTCAAGTGATGATGAAGAGTCTTGTTCTAGTAGCGAAGACGAAGAATATGCCATGGCCGTAAGAGATTTCAAGAAATTCTTCAGGAGACGAGGAAAGTTCGTAAGACCACCTCGTGAAGAAAAGAAATCCTTCCGAAAAGACCGTGATGATAGAAAAGGCAAGTTAGATAGGAAGTGTTATAGGTGTGGAGATTCTGGTCACTTTATAGGTGAATGTCCAAAGCCTCCAAAGAACAAGTCTCAAAAAACATTTGTTAGTGGAGCTTGGAGTGATAGTGAAGGAGATGATGATGAGCCTAAGAACAACGAAGTTGCCCTTATGGCTCATGACACAGAAGAGGTACATTATGACTCATACTCCTCTATAGATGATGAAACCTTAGAAGTAGAATATAACAAACTATGTGATATAACATTAAAAATCATCAACAAAAACAAATTCTTGAAAACTAAAACAACACTTTTAGAAAATGAAGTGTATTGGCTTAAAGAAAAAGAGATACGAATGGAAAAAGGCAAAAATAGTAAAGATACATGTGTCTCTTGTCAAGAACTAAAATTAGAATTAGATGCACTAAAAACCACACGGGAAGATCTCATTAAGCAAAACTCTAAGTTTAAAAAGTTTGATAAAAACATAAGCTGTGCAGATGAGATAATAAAGATGCAAAAACTTCCTCATGATAAAACCGGACTAGGTTTTATGAAACTAGGAACCTTAGGTGACTTTAAGAAACAAACTATGAATGAAAAAGAAACTGTTTCAACCAAGTCAGAAGCCCACGGATCCCACAGATCCAAAAATTTGGATCCGCTGGAACAGTCATTAAATAGAAAGATCAAAATTTGAATGATACTAAACCAGTAAAGATTTCTAGAAAACCTAGCACTAGTACAACTATAGACAAAGATAAGGGTAAAGTTAAAACAACAGTAGATACCTCATTCTACGAAGGAACCATGGTTTAAGAACAAATTTTCTTTGACTACCTCCTAGACATCAGTGAACCTTGGTAATACTATAACCCAAATGGACCCATGAGATATTGGGGACCAAATGATTGAGCTTTTAGTAGGTTTGCTTGAAAGAAAAGTTAGATCCAGTCAAATGGATTTAAGAAATTATTGGAACTTCAAGACACATAGCGAGAAATAATGGTATTGTCTACATTATGTACGACTGAGATTACATCATAGCATTCATAGATATGATCATCGAAAAAGGTACGATTTCTCATAACTTTATCTATTTTTGATGGTAATTGCTCTCTCAAATTGTTTAGATTTTAACTTACTTGATATATGTTATATGTGCTGTAATTAGTATAACAACTTCTGTGAAGCATAGTATTTGATATCTGGCAATTAGATATATAGGAAAAATTGAAACAATATGTGTACTAATGTGAGACATTGTATCACATCATGATTCACTAAGAAACAAACGGTCCTCGCCACTTAAACTCTCAAGGCAGAAGCTCTCACAGTCTATAATAGTAACCCTAATAAACTTTTTCCTCTTGTTGCAACAACAATGCAATTATCAGTCTCAGCGAAAGCTTAGCTCAACTCTTTCAAACCAAACCCATGGAATTACATCATCATTTCCGTCTTAAAACAATGTTTAGATGATAAAACATCTCGAATTGAGAAAGTTTCTCAAAAGATAACGTTGATAATCCTCTCACAAATACCTCAAGAAAGAACCCTACTTCTGTCCATGGATTATTGAAACCTAGTTAAAACAATTGTTCAAATCCTAGTTAAACCAAAAACGGAAATAACCAAACATATATTCTGATCCTGCGTATCCAATCGATAACAAGGGCGGAACCCTTGTTTGGGATCCGCCGGATCCGTGCTTTGCTGAGACTAATTCTCAATAAACAGACATTTTTTTCTGTTCATTACACTCACTAACCACATAAAAACCAATTTGTTGACGACCCTTATCATCCCAAAACTCAAAAATTTCATTCGCCACAATCAACTCGTGCTTAATCATTGTAAGTATCCTAATCCATTTTAATCTCTTGATTTGTGTCTAGAATTCATATAGGTCGCACTAAATTAAATTAGGGATTATGAGTCACTTCAAAAATAACTATCAAATCATGTTTTTAATTAGACACTACAATAATCATCAAATACTCCATTAAGATTACTTTTTCACAACTAGAAAAAACTCCTTTCAATCATTGTTCATACAAAATCAAAAACGTTATATTGCATATGTATTTTCGGATCAGGAGTGTTTGGATTATCTCATATTTTACTACAAAAATCTTTGCATCAAAAGAGTCGAGATAATCATACTCCACATTATTCTCATTCAGACACACATGTATATATTATGTGATTCTAACTTAAATTGTATGTCTAGGAAAATCATGCCTCCCGCTACTAACTATGATCACAAAAAGACCACCAACTACCTACCTAAACATCATCAAACAAAGGGACTCTCAGAATCTCAAGTCAAAATTTTTAAAGCTTTAGAAAGTCGGTATGTTCATGAAGGCAGAACTGTAGATTCATCTTTCTTAGAAGAAACAGACATCCGTGAACAAATGACTGTCATTAAATTTGATGCACTCCTAGACATAGATGAGCCAATCATCCCTAGGTTCATTCTCGAGTTTTATGCTTCCGTGAAACTCATCACTGCTGACCTTGGATCTTTTAGCATCCATTTTAAAATAAACCAAAATCCCTACAATTTCCCATTAGATCAGTTCGGGGAAGTGTTAGGCATTCCTAGAGAAGGAACTTGTTTCTACTCAGACAAATGGCCTTTAACCATTCTTGATTCAAACCTAGGTCGTGAACACCCATATGATACTCCTCTAACTCCCAAAGAAACAATCCGTGATCATCTTTTCAAGCCTAGAAGCAACCAAACTAAGAAACTCCGAGGCAAAGAAGTTAGTCGAGATCCATTCGCTATGGAACTCAATGAACTTAAACCCGAATTTAAAAAAATTGAAGAGATTCTTAGAGCAAATGTCATTAGCACTATTGGAAACAAAGATCATGTGAATGCAAGCTTATGCTACATGCTCTATTGTGTGTCTACTCATCAAAAGTTCAATCTAGCCTACTATATCGCCAAAAGAATGGTCGATATACGTGTCTTAGGAAAAACCCCAATGCCATATGTAATGCTTCTTACACGTTTGTTTAGAGCTTCCATTCCTATTCCTCTAGACTTATTCGGCTTTGTTCCAGACTACATCGAAATCAAACACACCTTCGTTCCGCTTAGTGACTATAGAGTGGCAGTAGGAAAAGGGAAACGAGCTCACACCTCATCCTCATCTTCATCATCATCATCGGCTAGTGATGAAGATGGTTTACCTAACTCTAAGCTTCCTCCAATCGACTACTTGAGTCAACTTCCTTCCCTTGATGATGAATCTGCGGAACATCGACAAGCAAAAGGAATTTTAAAGAATGTAGGACGATGGATGATGAAACTCCGCAAGGATCAGAAGAAAATACTTAAATTATTGAAAGATAAGTGAGATTTAAAGAGTGTTTGGTATAATACGTTATTAGACTATGTATTGTTAAATTTATGTGCTTACTAAGACCTTATGATAGTACTTAACTCTTTTGTGGTTTAGCTCAACTTGAACTAATGATAACATGTTTTGTTATCAATTTTCCGAATTTAAGCCACTGTTTGGCTTAACTTCCTTTGTGATGAAGTTTGATGATCAACTTTATTTATAACGTGTGTTAGAATCTACATATTTGGTAGCTTTACTTTACATAATAAACAATAGATATGTTCCAGGAGAATTTTCGGGTTTTCATCGAAAAATGCAAAATTTGCATTGCTCTCTGTTTGTTTTAGGATTTTTGTTCGGCGGATCTGGCGGATCCCTCAGTTTGGATCCGCCTAGTGTTAACATTGGCTCCGCCCATCTTAAACCTGCGGATCAGACGGATCCAAAAGTTTTGGATCCGCATGCTTTGTCAATTGGATCCGCAGGAATACACAGTAATCTTTTTCACAAATTCCAACTCATTCCAATACTTAGATTGTAGTTTAGCTTTCTTAGATTATATTTAGACATCTTAGAAAATTAGGAAAATCCACCTCCCACCAAAATTTGAATATTTTGTCCTGCTCATAACTCACAGACTCTTTCATTACCTTCTCGAAAATCGTAAATCAATCACATTTCTCCCTTTTGAGTCATCTTTCTGCATACCTTCATGTCAACTCCATTTCTATGGATTGACTTTGTCAATAGGACAAACTACTTTATCTGGTTCCAAGTCTTTGAAATTTACACATCATTAATCCAAACACCAACTTCTATAAAAATGGGAAGTATAAATTAGAACCTTAAGATGATCATAACACACTAAATCTTCATCTTCTTTGCACACCATTCCTGTAAACCTCTCACAATGCACAAATCAAACAAATCTCATATGTCTAGACCATACAGACAAACCGCTAGAATTAGTGTTAGACCTTACTGGCTCGTTAATCCAGTTCCAAACGTAAGCTCACCAATCATATCCACTACTACCACTACAACTTCTATCATAACTCCTATAGTTAACATGTCTTCATCTCCAAAATCATCATCACCAATCATAATTCCACTAGGTACAACATCATCACCCACATATAGCACACCACCACCTGTAACTACACTAATAGCTTCCTCACCATCACCTTTACCATCTGAAGAAAGAAAATCATCATCACCACTAAATCCACCCAACCTTCAACCACATGATCTACTTACCACACTTCAACACATTGATGATTAAATGTGTCTAAATCAAACAAACACTCAAGAAAATGAAGAACATGACACTAATCTTTGTGACACTAAGGATTTAGAAACAATGTGGCTAGCTTCCATCATATCTCCATCAACACCAACAAATTGCACTTCATAGAAGCTGTTAGCTTTTCCTAAGTATCATCTTAGTGTACTTCGTAGAATTATTCTAGGATTTCTTCAATTTTTAGGGACTTTCTAATGTAACTTCAAGTTTGAGAAGTTTGTCACAAACAAATTTTCAATGAATAAAATTTATATTTCAATGCTTGTAGGTGATCAAATATTTGTAGTACTATCTTACTTTAATACATGATAGATTTGGCCTCTCATATTTTAGACAATTTTTTTTTCAATTAGACACTAACATTTAAATTTTTCCTACAAGCTTAACGACGGATCTGGCGGATCCCTAATTTTGGATCCACCTAGTGTAATCGTTGGATCCGCAGGTGTAACAGTAACAATCCCAAATATTTTTGACTCATCCCAAATCTTAGATTTTAGTTTCTAGTATAGTTTAGAATAGGTTCACTGATCATTAATCATCTTCGAATGATTTAGGAACTCTTAGAAACTTAAGAACAAAATTTCCCACCAAAATTTGAATTTTCAAATTTTAGGAGTGAGTTACCTTTCTGATACAAACAAGGAACCCTTTTTAGGGATCCTTCAAATCCGTGGGAACATCACATCACAGGATTTTCCACTATCTCATTGCATTTACTGCATATCTTCATCATATTACTCAACATAAGTTCTATGGATTGACTTATGTGATTTGACTTGCACAATTTCTTGTTCCAAATCATTAGGAACCAACATTATCTATTGGATTTACATCAAATCCAAACACTAGTTCCTATAAACCTTCTGTCTATAAATTAGAAGCTTAAGTTTAAGCAAAACTCACTCATTCACTTTCCTCTCCACATATAACCTGTACATCTTAGTTCTCTAAGCTCTCTATGACCAAATCAAACAACTCCTCCACCTCTAGACCTCCAAAACGTACTGCCCGCATTAGTGTTAAGCCCTGTTGCTTCATCAATCTTGCTAACTCATCATCAGAGGAATCATCTCCTCTTAATATCTCATCTCCTATAGCAAGTGAAAATTTCCTCACTCTATCAACAACTACACCATCCAATGTGGTCATACAAACTCCTCCTCCAACAATCACACCCATAGCAACCACACCACCACCCGCTCCATCACAGACTGTCAAATCCCAATCACAACCAAACTCACCTAAACTCCAACCTATGGAACTCTTTAGGACTCCATCTACATCACCCCATCCATAACTTAATGACTTGGAATATCTCCCACCTAGATCCAACAATCCTCCACCTTTGACCTTTGAAGGTCAAGAACCCATGCTTTTCCATCCTCTTCATCCGGAAATCCACGGTCCTTTATACCATGATGCTCCACAACCTCAACCTCAAATACCACCTCTTTCACCCACTTCAACTCTCATTGCCATAGACGAGGCAATGTGGATCAATTTGCCTCAAACCCAAGAGGAGATTAGTGAAGAGCTCAACCGTCTCTACACTCTCTCGGGTATGGTAGATCACCGCCTCAATGAAGCCATGGACCTCCAAAACATCCTCATGAACTCCATCCAAACACCACCACCAACCAATGAACAAGCACAACCACCACCACCCAACAACCAATCACCACCACCACCACCACAACCAAATGAGTCTACTCTTCCGCCCGATTTTCCTCGCCATGATTGCAACATGTGTGAAAGAACCGCTCACATTGCTCAAAGGACAAACATTTTGGTGCACGAGCTCCAAAATGAAATGAGGTTCATATTGAACCACATTCTTGAGCGTCTAAACGCCATCTCTCATCCTCCTCAATAGGAGAGTTTTAGTCTCATTATATAGGACCTTTTAGATGTTGTTGTAGGACTTTTTATTTTTAGGATGTATTTTTCATTTTCATGTAACATCTTGTTATGTTTGTGACTTTTGTCACATAATTTTCAATGAATGAATGTGATGTTTTTATGCTTATGAGTGATCAACATATAGCATATTATCATTAGTTAGGTAAATAACATCATTATATAGCTATTTGGAATCTATATTATACTTTGATCATTTGTACTTTAGGTACAAAATTTTGATCAGACACTTCATTTTGACTTTTCAAAGTCAACTAATTTGAAAGTCTTGTTTCGATGACCATTTCATATGCATTATGCTTCTCCATTGAAGCTATTCACAACTAACATTTCTTTTGTAGCATCTCATACCCTTCAAATGTATACGTTGGTACTCTTGTAATGGGGAGTATACATCGAGGGGGAGCATATCATATTCTAACCATTTGTTTTGTAGGATCATGCATCATTACCTTGTTACTCCATTAAGGGGGAGTATAAATCAAGGGGGAGCTTTAAAGTTCTCAAAATCACATTCCGCTACGCAACTCTTCTTTTTGTTTCGACAAAAAGAGGGAGAAAGGATTAAGTTTGCATAACTGTGAATCATCACAGTACATACACTTTTGCATAAAAATAGTTTTTAAACTCAAATAAAACAAACTTAATCTATATTTTAAAGAACTCATGCTATATTTATTCCTTTGCTAAAAAATATACTTTATGTTTTGTCATCAACAAAAAGGGGGAGATTGTTAATACAAATATCGTCCTAAAAACGTTATTTATATTTTACGATATTTACTTAGTTTTGTTAATGACAATTACAAAGTATATCTTTTAGCAAATTATAAATACTAGCTAAAGTCACTTTAAAACACATTTTACATTTCACAAGATTACTTAGAAATACATTTTACACATCTACTAGTTTATTTCCTTAAAAGGAAACTTTATTTTTAAAATGATACAATGACATCATGGCATGCATCATACATAGATTATGTGATATCTTAGTTAGATCTTCAAGCAAGATAGTTGATTTTGGAAGATCTTGATATGACAACACAAAGATATGGAAAGATTGTGGAAGATTTGGAGAGATTTGAAAAATCTCTTAGCTGTCATTTTGGCGGAACCAAACGACATCAAAGACGGATCCCTTTTATGGGATACACCGGATCCACCGGCTGTTCACCAGCTTGCCTATAAATAGCAAGCTGATCATTTGGACACACCATCACTCATATAGCCTAATATTCATACTCATTCATTTACATATTATCTAACCCTCATCATTCATTCATTTCATTTGATCTTTCCTTTTGTAGCAAAGGAGATTAAGCATCAAGGTTCAACACAGACGTGTAAAACCTTTAGCATAGTTACTGTGTGATATAGTTGTAGTTCACACATCATTATTTGTATCATTTATCTCAGTGAGTGTGGTTAGTGTTTTAGTCCTCAAAACACAAATAGTGTAGGGAGTGGTTGTACCCTTGTGAAATAACCAAACGGGAGTGGTTGTACCCTTGTAAAGAACTTGACATCTAGCTTAGTGTCAGTAATTGTATAGGCGACGTTAGGTTGGTTCTGCCTTAAAGTAGAACTCGGTGTTTAGCTTAGTTCCGGAAAAGGAAGTAAGCAACGCGTAAAGGTTTTCTCCACCTAGAAGAGAGTTTGTTTTTATAGTGAAGGATAACTCTCGAGTTAGAGGTTCGAGGAGTGAAGTAGGGCAAGGAAGAGAGTCCTTGTAGCCGAACCACTATAAACATCCGTGTTGTGTGGTTTGATCTTTCCTCTATTTACTTTTCATATATATATATATATATATATATATATATATATATATATATATATATATATATATATATATATATATATATATATATATATATATATATATATATATATATATATATATATATATATATATATTGTGTGAATATTTGTTTGTGCTTGTTTCCTTTGAAATAACATAGAATAACAAAGCGAATTAATTTTAAACAGTAAAACTATTCAACCCCCCCCCCCTTCTAGTTTTTCACAATTACAAACATCAAAAACTAGTACCCTTAAATTTAAGTTTATGCCATCTAATTATAAGAAACACTTGAAGTCACTATTTAGCCTAAGTGAGACCTTAGCTAGATTGTGATGACAAGGTGGATTTCATGATTACGTGAGACGTACATGAGAATTTGCAGTTTCTAAATTAGACGAATTAATTGAGTTGTTAGTGAGACCTAGGACTCAAGGCATAAGATGGGGATGAAACATGTTTACAATGCAACTAGGTTTGGCAATTGTAAATCCCATGAAGATCTAGAAATTGGAAATTGTTTGCCAATTATTGTTCGACAATTACCTTGTTGAATACTTTCATTACTAGCAGATCAACTGATGTAATGGAACTATGTCAATTTGGATTCTAGTTTTCAAGAAAATTCTATGGTTATATGAATATTTCCTTGGGTATTTTATTTTCTTGAAAAATTGTATTATCGAAAATACTAATTTTTGGATTTTTTTCTGTAGAAATGGCTCAAAACGATAACACTGCTTTGAGTTATGCGTTCAAAACTTTCTTTGAGCAAGAAAAATTGACTGGCTCACAGAATTTCAATGACTGGTTTCGCTCACTCAGTATTGTCCTGCGAGTGACAGATAAACTGGAATATTTATATAAGCCTTGTCCTGCAGAACCTGCTGCTACAGCATCTGATGCTGAAAAAGCAGAGTGGAAAGTTGAGTATAAGAAACATAATGATGTGGCCTGCATGATGCTGGGAATGATGATACCTGCTTTACAAAAGCAGTTTGAGCATTCTTTTCCTCATGACATGCTCAACGAACTCAGACGTATGTTTGAGAAACCTCAAGCTGTTGAAATCTATGATTTGATCGATGCTCTTCACAGCTGCAAGCAGGGAGATGGTAAGCCTGTAAGTGCACATGTGTTGGAAATGAAGGGTTACATGGACCAATTACAGGCACTTGGTAAAATCTATAAACAAGATATTGTTGTTAACTTAATCAATAGATCACTGAATAAGGAATTTAGTGGTTTTGTTCGAAACTTCAATATGCACTGCGTGGGGAAGACAGTAAGTGAATTACACGCATTGCTCATTGATTATGAGAAAGGTTTACCACAAAAGGCTCCTACACCCCAAGTACTGGCTATTCAGGGTGGTGGGATCAACATGCCAAAACCACAAACGAACAAGAAGGGTAAAGGCAAAGGTAAAGGTGATAAGGGTAAGCAAGTTATGGCTTATCAACCTGAACCTAAGAAATATCCTCCTAAGAAGAAGGATAATCCAAAGAAGGATCAGGCTTGCCACTACTATCATGTAGTTGGTCACTGGAAGAGGAATTTTCCTCTCTATCTTGAAGAGTTGCGAGAAAATAAGAACAAGAAGTCTGGGCAGGGCGCCAGCACTTCAGGTAACTTATTTATGATTGAATTATTTACTCTAAATCATAAAATTAATTCCTGGGTATATGATACTGGATGTGGTATTCACATTTGTAATACACTACAGGGGTTTAGAGTGGAAAGGAAGCTTGCCTATGGGGAGCAATATCTGCACGTGGGAAATGGAGCACCTGCAGCTGTTGAAGCCATAGGAGTGTTTAATTTAGTTTTGCCTTCGGGCTTAGTACTGTCATTAAACAATTGTAAATAATTGTTGGATCTTGATTTTATTCACACTATCACTAGTAATGGAATTTCTGTTTCTTTAAATGGTATTTTTTATTTTATTTTAATGTTATTGCTGTGAATGGTGTGTTTGAGATTGACATGTTTGATAATGTATCCAATAAAAATAATTCGATGTTTAGCATCAATAATAAGAGAGTCAAGAAGGACTTGGATACGTCTTATCTTTGGCATTGTCGAGTTGCTCACATAGGCAAGACTCACATGGAAAAGCTGCAACATGATGGGCTTTTGCAAGATATCAGTGATGAATCATTTGATAAATGTGAATCCTGTATATCTGGGAAGATGACAAAGAAACCATTTCATAATCGTATGTAAAGGGCTTCTGATCTACTTGGTTTAATACATACTGATGTATGTGGACCACTTAGACATGTGTCAAGGAGAGGTGCTAGCTACTTTTTATCCTTTACTGATGATTTCAGCCGTTATGGTTATGTTCATTTGATTAAACATAAACATGAGGTGTTTGAAACATTTAATGTTTTCAAAGTAGAAGTACAATTGCAACTTGGAAAAAAGATTAAAGCTCTTCGATCCGATAGAGGTGGTGAATACCTAAGTCAAGAGTTTAAAGATTACTTAGCTGAGAATGGAATTGTCCAGCATCTCAAATCTCCATATACTCCAAAACAAAATGGTGTATCTGAGAGAAGGAATTGTACATTGTTAGACATGGTGCAATCAATGTTTAATCTTACAACTCTTCCTTTATCTTTTTGGGATTATGCTTTAGAATATGCTGTTCGTATTCTAAATATGGTTCCGACCAATAAGGTTGATAAGACACCATATGAGATATGGCATGGTAAAGCTCCTAACTTGTCTTATTTAAAGGTCTGGGGTTGCGAGGCGTTTGTTAAACGTGACTCAGCAGATAAACTCCAACAGAAATATGTAGAGTGTATCTTTGGAGGATACCCAAAGGAAACGATGGATTACTACTTTTATTTTACACCTGAAAACAAAGTAATTGTTGCTATGTATGGATACTTTCTTGAAAAGGATCTCATATCTCAAGAATTCAGTGGGAGAGAATATGATCCGGAAGATGATCATATAGATACATTACCTTCTGAAAACAAGTAACACCCCCAAAATATCGCAGCGGAATGTAATATCATTAGGGTGCTACTTATTAGTACAACAGTCATAATAATAGAAAATGACTCTAAATGAGACGTTTTTAAAAGTTTATCATTCGATCAAAATAAAACATCAGAGTTACAAGAGGTCCCAAATAGTTTTAGAATACATAATATGTAAACATGAAAGTTTTTAAAAGTTTATCGAATGATAACAAAATGCAAGCCACCAAAACATTCTCCGTGCGACTTCATGCTTGCCAAATACCTTAAGGACCTGAGATAAAACATTCTAAAAAGGTCAACACAAAGGTTGAGTGAAATTCACATGTTTATAATAATTAATGGACCACAAGATTTCAGAGTTATAATAATAATTGCAACAAATACAATTATGGGTAAATAATTATTGCTTTAAGCTCATGACACTCAAACTGACTGAAGGTTCATAGAATGAACCAATGCCCTGAAAGGTAAATTGCCATTTTACCTAAATTTCAAATATAGTGCGTTTGGTTACCTATCCGGCTAACACAATATTCGCGTTCACTCGCAAGTGATTAATGGTTCATGATTCATTAGGGTCTTATTTTGGCAATATCGGTACTTTAGCAATAATATGTTCTGATAAGCATACAGTTTAAAGCACTTGTGTCCAAATTGTAAAATAGCATGCATCTCCCCTAATGGGTTTATAAAAAATTTAAGAGTTAAAGTGGGGCTATGAACTCACCAACGATGAAGTAGAAGAAGAAACGGAAAGTGTGCACGTCGAGAAAAGTCGCGAAAGTCACAAATGACCTAAATAAAATAATATGTGACGCTTATACTCAAGTTTTCATATAGTAAATAAACTTGTAATACCCTATGGTAATATAGTTAAGAGTTTTATAACAAGTCGTGGTTCGAAATGATATTTATTTATGTTTATACGGGTTAATATTTCAAAGCTGTTCGAAATTTGATAAAAATTCCGCACGAATCGGGTCGCCATTTCTAAACCATAAAGGGTAAAAATATGAGTTTTATATGCTTGGAAAGGTATGAATCTGTACATTTCAAAAATCAAGGCCTCACTCAACTGAGAACTTCATATCAAGGGTGAAATTACCAATTTACCTTTGTGTCTCTATGCAGTTAATTCCAGCATCCAGTTAGGCTTAGGAAAAAGGGTTGATCTTTTTTTCTAGAGGTCTAATGGTCACAAGGCTAGTGGGAAAAGTTTCCTACATGTCTTAGCTCAAACTTTCATTTTTTGACAAGCATATTGTTCTGGGTAAAATTTAGGAGCAATAGACCTTTCAAATCTGACATACATATCTGGACTACTTTTAGTGTAGATTTTCTCAAATATTCCTCGGAATGAATTAGGACATAAGATTTTTGGAAAAATGACCCTGAGACATAGGTCTACATCACTATATTTTTATTTTAGTTTCAAAACTTACTGAGATAAAAAGGGTGTGTCGTTTTCCACATGAAAAATCTAGAAAGATTCATCTTTTAAAAGTCATGACTTTCTATGGTTCAAAAGCTATGTTTTTTTTTTTATAAAATATAAAGACCAACCATGATAAGCTCCTATGTATCTAAATATTACTTATTTACAAATGTATAATAAATTTTTACACAATTATTATAGGTGTTTAACATGCATGTCTTTGGTGAAATAGATCTATCATTACTAAAACTCTTACAACCTTGCATAACACATCAAGAATCAAGCTTAGCTACCTATCTAACTCTTAAATTCCTATGACCACTTGATCAATTCTTCCTTAATAATCTATGAAAGAGTTGTATACTTCTATCCAAGAAAAATTTCAAATAATTAAAGAGGTGATTAAAATGGTTAGAGAACCCTACCAAGATCACTAAAACCTTTAATCTTTTACTAAGTTTGGACTAGAAAATCAAACACCAAGGGTGTGTTTGCTCTTGGATCTCACGGCATCAACAACAAGAGAGGGAAGATTGTGGTGGTTTTTCATGTGTTATAAATGAGAACATGGTTTGGTTTAGTGGTTTATGTGATATGTTAGTTTTGGAAGAGTTTGCATAACACTTGTCCACTTAATGGACAAGTGTAGTATGGTGTGTGTGGCGTTAGGAACAAGGGGGGGGGAGAGATTGGGTTGTTGTTGTTTTAATTTAGGTTATAGTGTGTATTGAGGTATTAGTTTGATCCCTGTAATTTAAAATGTGGAGTTTTAAAGACACGAAAGTTAAGTAAATATCAAAACATAGTATCTTTTGTAAAAATGGTTGCATTTAGTTTAAAATGAGTAATTTTGATGTTTCATGTATTTCCCGAGCCTTCCGGAGTGTAATAACGTAGTTAAAGCTTAAAACGCAAGCCAAAAACGCGTAAAACGTAAAAAGTGCACACTTCGCGTAGAAAAGGAAAATTAAATTATTCCATATAAAAACAAGTATGTGGGGGAAATAAATCATATAAAAAAAGTAGATTGGGCATAGTCTGAAGCAAATTTAAAAGTTTAAATGTATGCGTTATGACGTACGCGAGTAACTTTTCCGGTAAAAACTAATTTACTTAAAATAGAATAATTAAGTAATTTAAAATAGTAAAAATAATGACCTCAAAATTGTGAATTGTTACAGTACCTCATCCTAAAATGGGAATCCCATCCCGGGATTCAGTTCGAGTTAGATGGTGATGATGTGTTGGTGAAGAGATGAGGATATTTCTGACGCATCTAGTCTTCTCTTTCCAAAGTGTATTATGGTCCTCGTCGAGAGTTCCAACGAACCTTGACAATAGGGATGCGGCTTTGATTCAGCTGCTTGACCTCTCGGTTCATAATTTCTGCAGGTTCTTCTATAAAGTGCAGTTTGTCATCAATTCGAAGCTCCTCCAAAGGAATGACAAGACTCTCTTCTAACAAACACTTCTTTAGATTCGAAATGTGAAAAGTGTTATGAATTCCTTGAAGCTCTTCTGGTAGTTCTAACTTGTACGCTACTGGGCCAACCCTAGCTAGGATCTTGAATGGCCCGATGTAACGTGGACTTAGCTTCCCACGTTTCCCAAAACGTATCATGCCCTTCCATGGCGAAACTTTAAGCATAACTTTGTCACCCACATTAAACTCCAAAGGTCTACGTCTCACATCTGCATAGCTTTTCTGACGGCTACGAGCAACTAACAAACGATTTTTGATATGCACTATCTTTTCTGTTGTTTCTCGAATCATCTCTGGACCTGTGAGTTGGCTATCCCCAACCTCATTCCAGCAGACCGGAGATCTACATTTCCGCCCATAAAGAGCTTCGAAAGGCGCAGCCTTGATGCTTGCGTGATAGCTATTGTTGTAGGAGAATTCGACTAATGGTAAATGTCGATCCCAGCTACTCCCAAAGTCAATCACACACGCTCGTAACATGTCTTCTAGAGTTTGTATTGTTCTCTCGCTTTGACCATCTGTCTGTGGGTGGTAAGCTGTACTCATATCCAAATTTGTATCCAAGGCTTTCTGGAGTGACCTCCAGAATCGAGAGGTAAATCGGCTATCTCTATCTGATGTGATTGATATTGGCACTCCATGTCTACAGACAATCTCTTTCAAGTATAGTTGAGTGAGCTTCTCCATACTGTCAATTTCTTTTATTGGTAGAAAATGAGCAGACTAGGTCAAACGATCTACAATGACCCAAATCGAATCATATCCACTTGGAGTTCTAGGAAGTTTAGTGATGAAATCCATGGTAATTCTTTCCCATTTCCAAATAGGAATATCAGGTTGTTGAAGTAATCCGATTGGCTTTTGATGCTCTGCTTTCACCTTTGCACATGTCAGACACTTTCCAACATAGGTGGCGATTTCAGCCTTCATGTTCGGCCACCAATATAAGTGTTTCAGGTCGTGGTACATCTTTTCTGATCCTGGATGAATAGAGTATTTGGATTTATGAGACTCGTGCATGATTAAGTCTCTCAACCCACCGAATCGTGGCAACCAAACACGTTTATCAAAGCACCGGGTTCTGTCAGGTCGAGTCTTAAATATCGGTTTGATCCCTTTTCCCAGATTTTTGGCTTTCACATTTTCTTCCTTCATTGCTTCCGCTTGAGCATTGAGAATCTGCTCGGGTAATTTAGTGTGAATCGTCATTACTAATGATCTGACACGCAATGGTTTTGCCCTTTCCTTTCGGCTTAGGGCATCAGCCACTATGTTTGCCTTCCAAGGGTGATAACGTATGTCACAATCGTAATCACTCAGGAGTTCAATCCACCTACGTTGTCTCATGTTAAGTTCCTTCTGGTCAAGGATGTATTGGAGACTCTTGTGATCAGTGCACTGTACACTTCGTACCATACAAGTAGTGCCTCCATAACCTAAGAGCAAAAACTACCGCACCCAACTCCAAATCATGGGTTGTATATTTCTCCTCGTGTACCTTGAGTTGTCGCGAAGCATAAGCTATAACTTTTTCTCTCTGCATCAGCACCGCACCCAAACCATTGAGTGAAGCATCACAATAGACCACAAATTCTTCGCTTCCTTCAAGTAAAGCTAAAATTGACGCACTACAAAGCTTATGCTTTAAGATTTGAAAGGATTTTTCTTCTTCTTCACCCCATTCATACTTCTTGTTCTTTTGTGTCAGCTTTGTTAAAGGCTTTGCTATAGAAGCGAAACCCTCAATGAACCTCCGGTAGTATCCAGCCAGACCTAAAAACCGTCGAATCTCTGTAGGCGTTGTAGGTACTGCCCAGTCTTTAACGAATTCGATTTTTGCAGGATCGACGTGTAAACCTTTGCTGTCAATCACATGCCCAAGAAATTGTACCGTACAAATCCGGAATTCGCACTTGGAAAATTTTTCATACAATTTCTCATTCTTGAGCAATTCTAAAATCATTCTCAAATGCCCTTGGTGTTCTTCTTTGCTCTTGAAGTAGATCAGAATGTCATCAATAAACACGATCACAAACTTGTCCAAATAGGGTTTACACACCCGATTCATGAGATCCATGAATATCGCCGGTGCATTGGTCAAACCAAAAGGCATTACCTGGAACTCATAATGGCCGTAACGAGTTCTAAAAGCCGTCTTTGGAATGTCCTCTTCCCGAACTCTGAGATGGTGGTAACCTGAACGTAGGTCAATCTTTGAATAATAGCTAGAGCCTTGTAACTGATCAAACAGATCATCGATCCTCGGTAATGGATACCGATTCTTTACCGTCAACTTGTTAAGTTCACGGTAATCAATACACATTCTGAATGATCCGTCTTTCTTTTTCACGAATAAGACCGGAGCTCCCCAAGGAGAGGAACTTGATCGAATAAATCCCTTATCCGTGAGTTCTTGTAGTTGATTTGACAACTCTTTCATTTCTGATGGGGCTAATCTGTAGGGTGCTCGGGCCACAGGTGCAGCTCCGGGAACCAAATCAATCTGGAATTCCACTTGTCGAATCGGTGGAAGTCCAGGTAAGTCTTCGGGAAAGACTTCGAAATAATCACGAACAATGTGTACATCTTCAAGTCGTTTTTCTTTTGGTTTCTTATCGGTTATGTGAGCTAGAAAGGCATAACATCCTTTCTCGATGTACTTTAGGGTTTTGATACAGGAAATGATGTTTAGTCGGGTTCCACTCCGATCGCCACGGATAATCAGAGTTTCACTGTGAAGAGGAATGTGAACAACCTTCTCGCCGCAGATAATTTTTGCTTGATGTTTGGATAACCAATCCATACCGATGATAACGTCAAAACTACCGAGTTCTACGGGCATAAGGTCTATTTGGAAAAGATGGTTTAAAAGGGTACAGTTTTTAAGTACAGCACTGGTATCTACTAAATTGCCATTAGCCAGTTTGATACTATATGCAGTGTCTAGTGTAGTTGGTGTGATGTCAAGTAATGGAGCAAATGTAGTAGATACAAAACTCATGTCGGCACCCGAATCGAATAGAAATTTAGCATACTGATCATTGATTAGAAACTTACCCATGACGACATTCGGGTTTTGATGAGGTTCTCTGCCTCACATCACATAAGCTCTCCCACGAGCTCCTCCGACCTGTTGACCCTTGTTCTTGGGACAATTCTTCTTATAGTGTCCTTTTTCTCGACATCCAAAACAAGTAACCACTGGCTGCAAGTTGCTTCCAGTAGCAGGGCCTCTCCCTCAGCAGTCCTTGGTTTGGTGTCCCGTTTTCTGGCAACTCCTGCACCTAATGGTGCAAGGACCTATGTGACGCTGCTTGCATCAATCACAAAAGGGGTAGTTTCCAGCATAGCCTCTACCTTCAGCCGGGGCAGCAACATAAGCCCTAGCAATCTCCTGCCTTTTATTCTATTGGTTATGGTGATGGTTGTTATGGTTTTGGTTGTTATTGAGGTTGTGAGGTTTTTGTTTCTTTTGTCGTCATTCCACTTACGCTTGTTGTCATTGTGGTTACCTCTCTGAACAGTCCTGTTCTTGATCACCTGGTCCAAAAGTTGTTGTGTTATATTGATAGCTTCATCAAGTGTCTGGGGGTTGTATGATGTCACATTCCCCTCAATGCTTGGTGGTAATCCTCTAATAAAGTTCTCCAACAGTGTCTCATCATCCGGAACCTTATGGGGGCACAAAACTCTCAGCTCTTGAAATTGGCGAACATAGGTCATGAGATCATTTCCTTTTACAGCAAGATAGTAAAACTCGGTTTCCAATTTCTTTATATCACTTCGAGAACAGTACTTCTTAACCATTTCCTTTTTGAATTCCTCCCACGGGGTACTGAAAGCTTTCTCAAGTCCAATTTGCTGAGCATAGGAATTCCACCATGACAAAGCATGTCCTCAAGTGTACCAGCTGCATAATTCACTTTACAATCTTCAGAACATCTGCTTCGTAGAAACACGGACTCCATCTTTTCAAACCATTGTGTTAATCCAACTGCTCCTTCTGTTCCTTTAAAAATGCTGGGTTTGCAATTCATGAATTCTTTATAACTGCAGCCTTGCACTGGTGCACCTCCTGCACCTCCCGCGGTACCAGGTCGATTCTGTTCATATGCCGCCATATCTGCGGCTACACGCTCGGTTATGATTTGTTCCATATTAACTTCGTTTGACATGGTTCTATCAACACATGAAAAATACAAAAATCAATAAGAAGTCATAAAAATAATCAAAATCACTACGTGAAAATGATAAAATAATGACATCAATAATCATGACAACATCATAAGGTAGTACAGAATAACATCACAAATAGCATAATAATTATCATATACAATAGATTTAATACTTGCTGCATTGTTCCACAAAATATGAAAGTCAAGTACAACTGTCAGCATTACTTCTACTAACTGAGACTCTCAGTTTAGTATTACAATAACCAAAAGCTAGTCTAATGAAGCTAATCTAACTAGTACTACTGGCTAGCCCTACTGGCCTGTCGGACCCTGCTCCAAAGCGCTAAGACTCTCCTCCATCCTGTGCAAAAGCTGTAATGTCGAAATCTCACTCGCCTCTCTCGATGCCAAGCGAGTCTGTAACTCCTGAACCTCTGCCCTAGACTCCTGTAGTGATGCTCGCAACTCCTGAGTCTCCTGTCGGGACACCTGTAACTCTAGCTGTAATCCATGTACCTCAGTCCCAAGTGCATCAGCTCTGTCAGCTCTGGCCTGTAGCTCAAGAATCAATGTGTCATGGATACTAATCATATCTCCAGCATACTCCGACTCATCTGCCAATGTCTCAATCCGATCCTCCATAGTAGTTACCCGGGGACGTAATGCGATAAGAGTCAATGTGGTATCAATTTGATCATCGCTCACAGCATCCACCCTTCGTACCAACGAAAGGGTCCTAGTCTGAATGATGTCGTGTCGCTCTCCTAACCATGCTATATCACCCTAAATAACTCGCTCAATCTTCTTAGCAGTGTGCTGAGCTCTCTCAATCCGGTCCATCCTACCATGAACAGCCAGGATCTCCTGCTGATGATGTGTCTCTGTAAGTGCTGAAGATGACTCACCTACCTCATAAGTGTTATCAGAAAACATAGATGGTGCAAGTATAGACTTGCCACGATAGTCTGGCAACATAGTAGGGTCAATCTGAATAGAAGTAGCAGGTGGTATCAGAGATGCAGGTACAACATGAGCAACAGTCTGTGTGGGTGTAACTAGGGCTACCAGCCAGGCCTTAACCTCTTCTTCTATCCACTGATCCTCAAAATCCATCTCATGATCCTCCTCTGGATCAATATACATATCCATCTCCTCCTCTGACTCCTCCTCGGACAATTCCTCCTCATCAAAGACAGGAGCACTAGGGAAGTCAAACACATGATCTGGCGATAGTGGTGCCTGCTCTGGTATCTCTGGTAAGGGCTCGGGTACATGAACTGGGGAAGCTGGTGCTGACATAATGCCCTGCAATCGGCATTATGAGGTCAAATTTAGTAAAAAGTTTATATAAATAATCTTTTATATAAAGAAATGGTGATCGAAAGTAAATCAAGTATATAAAAATATCCTTTATATAAGTGTATATATAAATAACCTTTATATAAATACGTGTGTATATAAATATTTATATACTTGGGCGTATATATAAATATTTATGTAAATACGTGTGTATATAATTATTATTTATATAAACAAGTATAATAGTGTATAGGATAAGTGTTCGGAGAGTGTAAGCGCACGGAGAGTGTAAGGCAATGCAAAGTTGAGTACTTAAAACATAAAGAGTGGTTATAATCTAGGTCTAAAAATGCGACCTGGTTCTCTATAACCATGGCTCTGGTACCAATCGGTAACACCCCCAAAATATCGCAGCGAAATGTAATATTATTGGGGTGTTACTTATTAGTACAAAAGTAATAATCATAGAAAACGACTCTAAATGAGACGTTTTTAAAAGTTTATCATTCGATCAAAATAAAACATCAGAGTTACAAGAGGTCCCAAATAGTTTTAAAATACATAATATGTAAACATGAAAGTTTTTAAAAGTTTATCGAATGATAACAAAATGCAAGCCACTAAAACATTCTCCGTGCGACTTCATGCTTGCCAAATACCTTAAGGACCTGAGATAAAACATGCTAAAAAGGTCAACACAAAGGTTGAGTGAAATTCACAGGTTTATAAATAATTAATGGACCACAAGATTTCAGAGTTATAATAATAATTGCAACAAATACAATTATAGGTAAATAATTATTGCTTTAAGTCATGACACTCAAACTGACTGAAGGTTCGTAGAATGAACCAATGCCCTGAAAGGTAAATTGCCATTTTACCTAAATTTCAAACATAGTGCGTTTGATTACCTATCCGGCTAACACAAACAGGATTCGTCAATCCCAATAGACGTATTCACAATATTCGCGTTCACTCGCAAGTGATTAATGGTTCATGATTCATTAGGGTCTTATTTTGGCAATATCGGTACTTTAGCAATAATATGTTCTGATAAGCATACAGTTTAAAGCACTTGTGTCCAAATTGTAAAATAGCATGTATCTCCCCCAATGGGTTTATAAACAATTTAAGAGTTAAAATGGGGCTATAAATTCACCGACGATGAAGTAGAAGAAGAAACGGAAAGTGTGTACGTCGAGAAAAGTCGCGAAAGTCACAAATGACCTAAATAAAATATAACACAACTTAGGCTCGGGGAAATAATATGTGGCGCTTATACTCAAGTTTTCATATAGTAAATAAACTTGTAATACCCTATGGTAATATAGTTAAGAGTTTTATAACAAGTCGTGGTTCGAAATGATATTTATTTATGTTTATACGGGTTAATATTTCAAAGCTGTTAGAAATTTGAAAAAAATTCCGCACGAATCGGGTCGCCATTTCTAAACCATAAAGGGTAAAAATATGAGTTTTATATGCTTGGAAAGGTATGAATTTGTACATTTCAAAAATCAAGGCCTCACTCAGCTGAGAACTTCATATCAAGGGTGAAATTACCAATTTACCCTTGTGTCTCTATGCAGTTAATTCCAGCATCCAGTTAGGCTTAGGAAAAAGGGTTGATCTTTTGTTCTACAAGTCTAATGGTCACAAGGCCAGTGGGAAAAGTTTCCTACATGTCTTACCTAAAGAAAATCATACTGAACTTGCCAATGGCATTGGACTTCGTTTAGCTAGTAGTTTCATGCATGACTGTGATTAGTATTTGGATAAAGGATATTGTAAACATTTATTATTTTTAATGAAATAAAGTATTTGCTATGTTTATTTTCATTCTTTAATATTGTTTTCATATATTTGCATGTTTAAATCCGTGAATAATTAGTTCATCTAAATCGTCCATTGTCAATTAATGATATGGGAATATCATTAAACTAAGACAAATTTGAGTTTTGCTATAATATACTTGAAAGTATATTGATGCGTTGACATACCAAATTCACATTAGGGCTGAGCAAAACCGACCGAAACCGAAAAGTCCCGAAAAACCGACCGATCCCGAGTAGTCCCGATACCGAAATGATACTAATGGGTCGGTACTCGGTTTTGAAAAATAGCATTTCCCGGTTTCGGGTCGGTTCGGGCCGGGAACCGAATTTAGCCCGAATCTGCCCGCCAAACCCGAACATTTATTAGGGTTTCTAAAATCTAAAATAACCCGCCCCTCTTTGCCTAATTGCCTCTTCTCACTTTCTCAGTCACTCTCACTTCTCAAGAACCCACCCTCTTCTGGAAAAATATAGCGCGCCCCTTTTAATCTTTTCCCCTCCATTCTTCAATCAGTCACTCACTCACTCAAGAATACACCGAACATATGGATTGCCGAATACCCGAATCAATGGGATCTTCTGTACCTACGTCGCGTACAAATGAATCTGTAACTGTAAATGATGAGACCAATGCAATGGAAGTAAGTGTTTTATACTTTTATTTGTTTTAATTATACTTTTATTTGTTTTAATTATACTTGCATTTGTTTTAATAAGAATAAATTAATAAGAATAAATTAATAAGAATAATTGCATTTGTTTTGGTACCTGCTAACTGATATTATACATGGATAAATTAATAAGAATAAATTAATAAGAATAATTGGAATTGGATAAATTGCATTTGTTTTAGTTATAGCACTCAGTTAGTTATAGCACTCAGTTAGTTTTGTTACCTGCTAACTGATATTATACTTGCATTTGTTTTAATTATACATGGATAAATTAATAAGAATAATTGGAATTGGATAAATTAATAAGAATAATCTGATTTTGTAGATATGTGTTACTAATTATATGTTTTAATGTGTTTGTTTAGGATCAGACCATACATGTTGAGACGGTTGACTGTGATGCTAATAAACGCAAAAGGAAAGCCCCACTGAAACCAAGGAAAACTACTTCTGAGTGTTGGAAGTACTTTGAGCAAAAGTTTGAAGCTGATGAAGATGGGGTGTTGATTAAGATGGCCTACTGCAAATGGTGTGACGCTGTTTTCAAAGCCGACTCCGTTAAACATGGTACGAGACACTTAAATACTCATTATCAAAACTGTGATAAAAACCCGGATATTGAGAAAATTAAGAAACAGAAAAAACTCGTATTTAAAAAAACTATTGGTGAGAATGATGAGGGTGGTAGTAGCATGGGGAGTTTAGAAACATGGAAATATAATGAAAAAGAGATTAAAAAGTCGTTGATTAAGTTAGTTGTTCTTGCCGAGCTTCCGTTTAAGTTTGTAGAACACCCGGCATTCATTGAATATACCACGAACTTGCAACCTAGATTTCATTTGCCCTCTCGTTTTACTATTGCTAGAGATATTTCTAAGTTTTATCTTGATGAGAGGAAGAGCCTTTTAAATTTCTTAAGCAACAATGCCACCACAATTCATTTAACTACCGATACATGGACTTCTAGTTGTCAACGAGTGAACTATATGGTTTTAACCGCCCACTTTATAGATGATGATTGGGTAATGCACAAAAGAATTATTAATTTTAGACCAATTCATAGTCATAGAGGGGTGGATATTGGTAGGGCACTTTTGGAATGCATAACCGGATGGGGTATAAAGAATGTTATGACCATGACGGTTGATAACATTACTTCAAATGACAAAGCTCTTGAATACTTGATAGAAAATTTACCAACTAAGTATGATAGTGGTAAACATTTTCACATAAGATGTATGGCTCATATCTTAAACCTAGTTGTCAAAGATGGTCTTAAAACATTCAAAAAAGAAGTAGACACCATAGCATTGGCCGTGAAATACATAAGACATTCGAGCCAAAGAGTTACTAAGTTTAAAGAAAGTGTCGAAAAGTCTTGTAGTTCAAATAAGTTTTTGATTGCCGAATGCCCTACAAGATGGAATTCAACACATGATATGTTGAAAACCGCCATTGAGTTAAAAGAAGCTTTTTTTGATTATGATTTCAATAACTCTAGTTTTGCCCGAGACCTTGAGGAAATACCTAAGCGGGCTGATTTTGAGGTTTGTAAGAAGGTAGTTGCATTTTTGGAAAAGTTTAAGGAAAAAACCGAACTTGTGTCTAACGTATCATGCCCCGTAGCTCATTTGTGGTTTGGTGAGGTGCTTGATGTTGATAAGCATCTTCGTGAGTGGGAAGAACATGCTTCTTTTAAGGTAATGGTTGAAGAAATGAGAAAAAAGTATGACAAATATTGGGGTGATTACCAAAAAATCAACCATTATATGTACTTTGCCGTTATCTTAGATCCAACAATGAAATCGGAAATAATTGGCTACGGGTTTAGACATTTGATAGAAAATGGTTGTGTACCAATGGAGGTTGATGAAGAAAGTGATGAGACGCCATTTCCCTTTTTAACCGATGAAGAATTATGTGACAAATTGGTTAAGAAGGTTGAGAAAGATATGAGGGTCTTGTTTGCCATGTACAAAGAAAAATATGGCACAAACGTATCAAGTGACATACCAAAAACAACGTCAAGTCAAAGTGGTAACACAAGTCGCCGTCGTGGTAATTCTTTCTTAAATGCTTTTAAAGATAAAGTTGGAAATAAGTTGTGCGGGGGTGAAGACGAATTGACCAAATATCTTAAAGAACCGCGTCTTGAGTTAGAGGATGATGAAGAGTTCGACATACTTAATTGGTGGAAGTTAAATAGTCCAAGATTTCCAATTGTATCAAAGATGGCGAAAGGTAATAACTTATGTTTTTTTATTAAATTTTAGATATCTTTGTGCTTTGTTACTATGTTTTTAATTAACTTATGTTTTTTATTAACTTTGTTTTAGATATCTTGTGCATCCAAGTATCCACCGTGGCTTCCGAATCCGCCTTTAGCGCGAGTGGTCGAGTTTTGGACCCGTATAGGAATTCTTTATCGCCTAGCATTGTAGAGGCTTTGGTGTGCACACAAGATTGGATTCGTGCATCAAGTAAAAACATCACTGCGGATACGTTAGAGGATTTAATGAAAGATGACGTGCTTGCTAACGGTAACAGTCTAGTTAATTTTTGTGCAATATCAGTAGGCTTTTCATGTTTTTGTGCAATATCAGTAGGCTTTTCATGTTTTGTGCAATATCAGTAGGCTTAACAGTCTAGTTAATGAAAGACGACTAAGCTCTGCAATATCATGACTGAATCTGTTGGTGTAGTTAAATCTGTTTGCGTGACTGAATCTGTTAGTGTACATTGAATCTGTTAGTTTAGCAGACCAGTAGATTGTGTGTGATTGTGTGATTGTTTGATGTGATTGTGTGTATGTTTGATGTTACTTGTAATAATTATGGCAATCTTGAATTCTTGATGTAGCCTGCATTTTGTCAGCCGGTAGTATACATTGATCTGAGTCTGAGTTTGGTTAGATTTGGGTCTTCTGCAGTACCTGTCGACTACACGTTTTATTTTATGTTTCTTCTAATGTCGGGTGTTGCTTCTAAGGTTTCTGGTCCTAACCTCAGCCTAGTATTTTATTTTATTTTTCTGGAACTATCTGTTTCGGCTCAGTTCATCGGCCCGTGTTACTTGGGATTGAGTGACTGGTCATGTAAATGAAAACCAAATTAAACTTATTAATGAGTCTCTCGAGTTGGATTACTTGAATAAATTACAGCAGCTAAGATTCAACATTTTCTTTTACGTGGTTTTAGACTCACTAAGATGACAATTATTATGAGGATAAATGAATTAGGAATCACTCTAATACTACCAGTATCAAAGAACCTTGCTTGTGGGACTGTGGAACCAAGTGCAGTGGCTGAACCTTGAAAGTTTAGCTTCTATATTAAGTTTATGAATTGTGTTTAGGAATTGAATTGAAGTTGACTTTAGTAGTATTAAGTTTCTTTACTGCTTCTATATTCTTTACAGTTTAGTTTGTGTTTGTGTTGGATTTGGTACCACTTGATGAATGTTATGTTTTTTATAGAAATTCAAGAGGCTTTGGACAAACAAAAGGGAGAACTCAGTCATGGAAAATAGAAGATTAGAAGAATGTTGCAACATGATGCTCTACTGGAAAAGAGAACTCATTCTTGAAACTGTATTTGGAACTTGTAAGTTGGAACTTGTAGTTGGAAGTTTGGAGTTTGGACTTTGGAACTGTATTTGGAACTCATTCTTGAAACTGTATTTGGGCTTGTAGTTATTTTGTAGTTATTTTGTAAAACTGGTTTTGTTAATCGGGCTGTGAAAAACTGGACTTGTAGTTATTTTGTAAAACTGGGCTTGTTAATCGGGCTGAGGCCCACTATCCCGAGAACCGACCGATTAAACCGAATAATACCGAACCGACCCGACTAAAATTCGGTTCGGTATCGGTATAGAAATATGATGCTTCTCGGTTTCGGGTATTTTCGGGACGGGTCGGGTCGGGTCGGTTTTCGGCCCGATGCTCAGCCCTAATTCACATGATATTCGATGAATTAAATATAGGACTTATCTCAAACTACATGATTTTACTTTATGGATATTGTTATTAAGTAAATCACGAATAGTTATCCTCAGATTTGAGATACCAGATAACTGTAATGAATGTAGTACATTTCTGTTGAACAGTTTAACGCTATACGTAATTTGTAGTCATAAGGATTGTTTTCAGAAGTGTTACAAAGTTCATGAGTTTTGCTTGTAGTCAATATAGAATTTGTTCCTTCAAATTTATTTTGGAGTTTAATACTGCTGGGCCCCTCGTAGGGTTGACAAGATGTTTGCGTGGCCACGCCCAAGATCTACTTTGAATATGTTCAAAAGATTTGGTAATCTTGATCAATCACAAACAACGAGAAACAGAATAGTTGAATAAAGAATGACTTAGATCCATATATTTATTTAACATGGTATTAGTGATAAAAGGATAATAATAATGATGAATCATTAAAAGGTTTTTCCAGAAGACCTTACTCGAGTTGTACTAGAGGCATCGGCGTGTTGCAAGACGCTAACCGATGTAATTACACTATTAAGATATGTCCAAGTGGGAGCTGTTAGTTTATGGACATAAATTAATAGTCATATGTTAGGATCGAACTCGAGATCACGGGATTGCACACTTTACGTATGAAGAGTTAACGATTAATAATTATTTATAAAATGTTATATTTAATTATTATATACACAAAACGTCTAACGACCGTTAGTAATTAACGGATAATTGACTAACGACCGTTAACTAAATAAAAGGAAGGACTAGTGCGTAAATTAGAGGTCGGGAATGATCCGAAAGCCCCTTAGGGGTGCAACCGATCGGCCAAAGGGTTAAGGTTTTCTAATCCTAGGCTAACTTGTCCTCTAAGTTTACTCACCTATATAAACAAGGCTAGGGGTTCATTATTGGGTACTCTTGCATAGGGCTGTAAACGAACCGGACGAACACGAACGAGCCTTGTTCATGTTCGTTCATTTAATTTTAACCGGACAAATAAACGAACACGAACACTTAAACGAACGGATTTTCTTGTTCATGATCGTTTATTAATAAAATGACTTGTTCATGTTCGTTTATGTTCGTTTATTAAGACACTAAACGAACGCTAAACGGACATAAACGATCGAACATAAATGAACATAGACAAACAAACATATTCTTTATTAAATTATGCATCTAATATTATTTTATAAGTGTTGTTTTGTTTAAACAAACTAATTTTAAAATTATACAATTAAAAGATATGATATACGAAAATAAATAAATAAATGAACATAAACGAACGTTAACGAACGCATAATCGGACGTTCACGAACATAAATAAACGGACGTGACTTTTGTTCATGTTCGTTCATTTAACTAAACGATCGTAAAATATTGTTCATGTTCGTTCATTTAATAAATAAACGAACATAAACGAACTTTTTACCGAACGGTTCATGAAATGTTCACTGAACGTTCAGTTCGTTTACAGCCCTACAGTCTTGCACACACATAATACCCTAAAACTTGTTTTCTCTCCTTTGTTTTTTTCCTTGATCGATCGAACTAAAACCCATAAGGGTTGACCGATATTTTTGATTGTCAAAATAAATTGTTTTGTGTTCTTTACTTTGCATAACGTTATCTTGGTATTAGTACGTGTGTACAAGAACGTGATTCAAACACACTATTGTTTGAATCTTGGATTGAATTACAAAACGGTAAAGGGTAATTCTTATAATCCACATAAACCCTAATTAGGGTTCACCTTGTTGATTAATTGAAGAATTGCTAAAAGGTACGTATACATTTAAATTCGGTTAATTAATTATGTGTTATTGTTCATACGCTTTTGCATGTGTTCTTTGATGTTTAATTGGTTTAATTATGATTTGTCATGTATTAAAATTCCAACACTAGTAATTATAATGGTTTATATAATTTTAAATGGAAATCTGCAACATTTAGGGGGGTGGCTGTCGTTGCGGTTTGAAGCTCGGCATGAGCAATGCCAGTGGTTCGGCATGAACAAATCGGCAAGAGAATCGGTAATCTATACCGATGAATCATGGAGGAAAGGGAATTAATTGTCGAACGTTGGAACATTTAATATATAGCCGTTTGAGGCTTTTTTTTTATTTAAAAAAAAAAAAAAAAAAAAAAAAAAAAATCCCTTTAAATATACACTTTCAACCCTACTATCCCCAACCTCCACCATCACATCAACGCCAATATTATCACCAACCTCCACCGATGAATCCAAGCCAATATAATATAGCACTGACAAGTGAGTTCGACCCGTTCAATGACTTCCGTGACGGTCCATCGCGACGTGAACCAAGTGTCGAACGAGAACTACCGCTATATGATTACGAGGATGATGAAATTGATTTTGTTCCCGAAACTCAATTTCAAAATACAATCGGTAATTTTTTTTTTTTAAATCGGTATATATATATATTTTTTATAATCGTTAATTTTTTATTTTAATACACTTGTTATAATTTAATTGTTATATTATTTATTAGGTGAAGAAGAAAATGATGATGATGTTCAAGAAGTTCAAGAAAGAAAAAATTCGACTAAAGAGGAAAAAAAAAATTGGTCGTCGGACGAAGAGGTGGCTACGTGTGTGTTGAAGAAAAGGCTTTTTTACGGGCGATGAAGTTCTACAACAACCCGCACGATCACATAGCTGATCCGGCTATGCGAGAGATCACTCTTGCCAAAAAATGTGAGTACGCGGCGAAATATGGATGGCCTTGCAATTTTTAGATATAATTATGTTTTTTTTTTCTAAGTATTATGTAATTTTCTTTTAATTATTAATGAAATATTATGTTTTTATTAAATTGTTTAATATAATTATGAATATAAAAAATAAAAAATAAAATTAGTTTTTATTTGAATCATGGTTGCCACTAAAAAAGTATGGTGAGGTATGGTTGAATCATAGAATGTGGTGTCTTGATATGATTTGTTAGTGACGAATCATGGGGGAGGCATCGAATCATGACTGCCACCCCCCAACATTTAGTAATTATGCTACTGCAACATCACTTTTATGGTGAGGAATTATGATAGTGTATATAATTTTAATATTTAGTAAAAACAAGGAATAGTGCTTAAACATGTTTATACCGATATCACTTCGTTATACCGATAAAACAAGTAGCACTTAGTTACTTCATTATGCCGATAAAACAAATAGCACTTAGTTACTTCGTTACTTCATTATACCGATAAAACAAATAGCACAACGGAAACTTCTGTTACATAGCTACTGTAATTGCATTTTCCATAAAGTGCATATGCAAATATACAAATGGTTCAAATTCAATTCAAGATAGATAGTCATGTACATCAGGGGGTGTTTGGGTGTTAGTTGTTTGATTCATTTTGACCATTTTGATCCATTTTGACCTGTGGTCCAACCCAACGCCCTCAATATATGTATTTATCTAGGCATGTGTTAGTAGTACTAATAGTCACTAATATACTTTTTTTTTATGTTCGATCAAAGACTAAGTCACATTTGGTAACTGTTAGGAAAAAGTCATAGGTAATTTGTTTGTTGCTCATTTGTAGTATCACCCGATAACCCGAACCACCCGACCTGACATAACCCGACCCGATTACAACCCGAACCCGATAACCCGATTCCTTATCGGGTCGGGTTGCGGGTTAGTTTTTTCTAACTAAAACCCGACTCACCCGACCCGACAAGACCCGATAACCAGACCCGATAACACGTGGCGACACACACATGAAAAGAAATTTAATTCTAAATTCATACTAAACTTTTCAAAATATACATGAAATTATATTCAATACTAAATCGTACTAAGCTTTTTTAATACATGGATGGTAACAACTAGTTTTCTGATGGCTTGTTTATCTTTCGCATTACGTTATTTTTTATTTTATCTTATTTTTTGATGATTATGAATTATAATCCTTAACAAACTAAGTAATTGTTCAATTATTTGGTTTCTGGTTTTTTATACTTTGTTATTCAATCTTCTATTGCACATTTGTATTTTGAAACCATTTTAACATTAAAAACCTAAGCAGATATAAATAAGAGAGGAAGAACACAATATTAGGGTTATAGTAAATGCACAAGGTAACCAAAACAAATAACCCTTCAATTGTATTTATAGTGAATAGAAATCTTGGCGAACAAGAAATCGATTTAGGGTTATTAACCCATAAATCCAATCGGCCTAAGCCCATGCTTGGGTTCTAGATCTTTCTTGATCCTCAAATTTCATTAACAGTCCATTCACTATTTACTTAACGGTCGTTAGTCAATTCGGTTAATTACTTAACGTTCATTAGTCCTCATTTCAATTCATGTCCAAATAATTAAAATGCATAACTATTATATATATTAATTATTTACTTGATCATTCATACGTAAAGTGTGCAATCCCTCGGTCCCGTGTTCGAATCTAGTCATATACGATTAATATTTTTTCATCAAACTCTAACAGCTCCCACTTGGAAATCTATTAAAAGTATAATTGACATTGGTTAGCGTCTAGCAACACGCCAATGCCCCTAGTCCAACTCGGGTGGTGGTCTCCTGGAAAAACCATTCGATGATAAATCATCATACTCATTCTTTTGTTTCTAATACCACATTAATAAATATATGGATCTAAGTCATTCTTTATTAATAATTCTGTTTCTCGTTGTTTATGATTAAATAAGATTACCAAATCTTCTGAACCATTCAGGGGAGATCTTGGGTGTGGCCACACATACATCTTACTAATCCTACGAGGGGCCCAGCAGTATTAAACTCCAAACAGTTTGAAGGAACAAATTCTATCTTGACTACGAGCATAACTAACGCACTTCGCAACGCTTCCGAAAACAATCTGTATAGCTACCAGTTACGTATAGTGTTAAATTGAATCACAGAAATGCACTACATGCATGACAGTTATCTGGCATCTAAAGTCTGAGGATAACTATATACTCATGATTTACTTGATGACAAGATCCATAAAGTAAACTCATGTTGGCGAGATAAGTCCTATATTCAAACATTTTGAATATCATGTGAAATTGGCATGACAACGCATCAATATACTTTAAGTATATTATACCAATACTCAGATTTGTCTTAGTTTAATGATATTCCCATATCATTAACTGACAACGGACAGTTTAGAATATATAAATATATTCAAGGATATAAACATGCAAATATAGGATATATTATTAAGAAAATGATAAACAAACATAACCATTATTTTATTCCATTAAAATAATAACTGTTTTACAACATCCCATTATCCAAACACTAATCACAGATATGCATGAAACTATCAGCTAAACGAAGTCCTATGCCTTCAGAAAGTTGTTTAAGCTTTCCACCCTCGTTAATGGATCTGCTAAATTGTCATCTGTGTGAACTTTGAGTAGTTCGATTTCGCCTATCTCCACTTGTTCTCTAACATAGTGATATCGAATCGGGAAATGTCTGGTGCCCTTCATGATTCCAGGCTCATTGGCAAATGTAATTGCGGCTGAATTGTCACAATACATTTTTATAGGTCTTTCGATTGAGGGCATAACTCCAAGCCCTGAAACGAATTTCCTAATCCAGACTGCTTCCATTGCAGCTTCTGAGGCAGCAATATACTCACTTTCTGTTGCAGACATCGCTATAGTACTCTGCTTCTTGCTCTTCCAATCCACAGCTCCTCCATTGATGACAAAAATGTAACCCATCTGAGACTTCGTATCATCTTTATCACACTTCCAGGATGCATCGCAGTAACCTGTAACACACAGCTCTGCTTCTGGATTTCCCCCATACACTAAAAACATATCCCTTGTAGATCTTAAATACTTGAGAATATGTTTCACAGCAGTCCAGTGGAGTTCACCTGGGTTCTGCTGATAATGACTGGTAATGTTCTGAGCAAACGCCACATCGGGCCTTGTACATCGCACCGCATACATAATAGATCACACAACCGAAGCATAAGGGACTCTCTTCATGCGTGCCACCTCTTCAGGTGTTGAAGCACAAGCTTTGCTACTCAAGCCATGTTCTACTTGCATTGGCAAAAATCCCTTTTTGGAATTTTGCATACTGAATCTCTTCAATATCTTGTCAATGTAAGCACTTTGGCTTAAACCAATCAACCGCCTTGATCTATCTCTATAGATCTTGATTCCAAGAATGTATGTTGCTTCTCCTAGATCTTTCATGGAAAAGCATTTTCCAAGATAGGCTTTCACCTTATTCAAACTTGGAATGTTTTTACCCATGATCAATATGTCATCCACATATAGAACTAGGAAAATAACATCACTCCCACTAGCTTTGTGATATACACATGGCTCATCAAGATTTTGAGTAAATCCAAACCTTTTGATTTCCTCATCAAACCTCTTATTCCATTGACGTGATGCTTGCTTCAATCCATAAATGGATCTTTGAAGTTTGCACACACGGTTTGGAAAGTCAGGATTCACAAACCCTTCAGGCTGCGCCATATAGATGTCTTCATCTAGACGACCGTTCAAGAAGGCGGTTTTTACATCCATTTGCCAAATCTCATAATCATAGTGTGCAACTATGGCTATGAGAATCCTAATAGCCCTAATGTCAGCTACAGGAGAAAAGGTCTCCTCGTAGTCAACGCCATATGTTTGAGTAAAGCCTTTAGCTAACAAACGGGCCTTATAGGTGTGTACATTGCCATCCATCTCAGTCTTCTTCTTGAAGAGCCACTTACTCCCAACTACCTTGGCATTGGGAGGAAGGTCTACTTCAATCCAGACTTCATTGTCTTTCATGGATTGCATTTCCTCATTCATAGCAATCTGCCATTTATCCTTTTCAGGATCATTCATGGCAGCTCTATAATTAGCAGGCTCTTCAAGGTCCCCTAATATAGTTTTCTCAACCTCTACGTTAAGACATAGACGTTCAGGTGCTTTCACAGTCCTTACGGATCTGCGAATGGGAATCACTTCGACTTCAGGTGGAGGACCCATACTCTTTGGTTCCACAGGAAGTTCGCTAGTGTTTTTAGAAGGTAATGTATCCTCTTGATCATCTTCCAGATCATAGAGCCTCCCACTGAATTCTTGAGATATGAGATCCTTTTCAAGAAAGTCTGCATACCTAGCAACAATTACCTTTTGTTCAGGTGGAAAGTAAAAGTAGTAACCCATTGTTTCCTTTGGGTATCCTACAAAGATACATTTGACAGATCTCTGTTGGAGTTTATCTACTGAGTCACGTTTAACAAACGCCTCGCAACCCCAGACCTTAAGATAAGACAAGTTAGGTGTTTTCTTAAACCATAACTCATAGGGTGTCTTATCAACCTTCTTGGTTGGAACCATATTAAGTATGCGAATCGCAGATTCCAAGGCATAATCCCAAAAGGATAACGGCAGAGTAGTAAGATTAAACATAGATCGCACCATATCCAATAATGTACGATTCCTTCTCTCAGATACACCATTTTGCTGTGGAGTATATGGAGATGTGAGATGCTGAACAATTCCATTCTCACTTAGATAATCTTTAAACTCCTGACTAAGGTATTCACCACCTCTGTCGGATCGAAGAGCTTTAATCTTCTTTCCGAGTTGCAATTCTACTTCAGCTTTAAAAACCTTAAATGTTTCAAACACCTCATGTTTATGTTTAAGCAAATAAACATAACCATAACGGCTGAAATCATCCGTGAAGGTTAAGAAGTTGCTAGCACCTCTCTTTGACGTATGTCTAAGTGGTCCACACACATCAGTATGTATTAAACCAAGTAGATAATCAGCCTTTTCAATATGGTTATTAAAAGGTTTCTTAGTCATCTTCCCAGATACACAAGATTCGTACTTATCAAATGACTCATCATTGATATTTTTCAAAAGCCCATCACGTTGCAGCTTTTGCATGCGAGTCTTGCCTATGTGGGCAAGTCGACAATGCCAAAGATAAAAAGAATCCAAGACATTCTTGACTCTCTTATTGTTGATGCTATACATCAAATTATAATCACTATGTTCATTCATATCAATCTCAAAAACACCATTAACAGCAATCGCATTAAAATAAAAAACATCATTTAATGAAACAGAAATTTTATTGCCAATAATAGTATGATGAAATCCATAATCCAACAAACAAGAAAAGGAAATTACACCTTTAACAATAGATGGTGCATAATGACAATTATTTAAATTCAGTATCAAGCCCGAAGGCAAAACTAATTCAAAAATTCCTATGGCTTCAACTACTGCTTGTGCTCCATTGCCCACTTGCAGAAATTGCTCCCCATAGGCGAGTCTCCTTCCCACTCTAAATCCCTGCAGCGTATTACAAATGTGAATACCGCATCCAGTATCATATACCCAGGAATTTAATTTACGAGTTAGTGAAAATAATTCAATCATGAAAACATTACCTGAAGTACTGGCTTTCCCAGTCTCACCCTTCAGCCTTTTCAATCGCAACTCCTCGAGATAGAGAGGACAGTTCCTCTTCCAGTGTCCCATCTCGTGGCAGTGATGACAACCTTGATCCTTCTTCTTGGGATTAGGCTTGTTCTTCTGAGGGGCCTTCTTAGGTTCAGGCTGATAGGCCATAACTGCTTTACCCTTATCAGCTTTACCTTTCCCCTTATTCCCTTGCGGTTTTGGTTTCTGAACCCTACCTCCTCGTATAGCTTATACCTCAGGAGTAGGAGCCTTTTCTGGTAAACCCTTTTCATAGTCAACGAGCATTGCGAGCAATTCCATTACTGTCTTCCCCGAGCAATGCATGTTGTAAGTCGGAACGAAACCCATAAAATCCTTGTTCAAGGATTGGATGATTAGGTTCACACATGTATCCTCAGGAACAACATAGTTGATCTGTGATAGCTGGTCCATGTAACTCTTCATGACCAACACATGATCAGCTACTGGTTTACCATCCCCTTGCCTACAGCAATACAATTTTCTGATCAAATCCAAAATTGCTTCAGGGCCAGTCGATTTTTCTCCTTCAAAAATAACTTTGAAGGCAGAACTTTGTGCAGCGTTATTGGGTTGAGCCATTTCTACAGAAATAAGTTCAAATATTAGTATTTCCGATAATACAATTTTTCAAGAAAAGAAAACTACCCATGAAATACAATATAACCATTTAATTTTCTAGAAAACTAGGATCCAACTTTCCATAGTTCCACCACATCAGTTGATCTACTAGCAGTGGAAGTACAAAAGATGGTAACTTGTCGCACAATAATCGCGAAACAATTTCCGACTCCTAAATTTATGGGAATTACAGTTGCCAAACAATTTGCAATGTAAGCATGTTTCTTCCCATCTTATGCTTTAAGTCTCAAGGTCTCACTTATAACTTAATTAATTCGTCTAATTTAGAAACTTGCAAATCTACATAGTTTCATTACATTCAGTTGATCCGCTAGCAATGAAAGTATGTAATTTACCTTGTCATTAATATCTGTGTCAATGTCTCACTTACACTAGATATTAATTCCAAGTGTCTCTTATAATTAGATAGCATGGACTTAAATTTTTAGGGTATTTATTTTGATGTTATAATCAAAATATGTACGAAGAAGCATGCACTCATCTTCGTATCATAAGTTTTCAAAACCATTTTAATTACCAATTCACTAAGAGTTAAATCAACAAAGTTTTAATTTTGAGGTATTGGATTCACCAATCAAAGAATTACCTACAATTATCGCCCACTATATCCTACTGCTGCATGAGTCAAAAGACTCAAGTTATTCGGATAATTACCACAAAAGTGGCACGTGGAATTGAGGTCAATTCACCCTTAAGATGATTTTGAATAAAATTAATAGTGGTACTTGGTAAGTCCAATTTGACGCACAAGCAAGCGGAGAGACAGAATAGAGTCTCTTTAAGGCCACAATTTAATGCGAAACCAACCTTATACCCACCTTATAGTTTGTCAACATTGGGTCCGCCGTTCAACTATTGGTGCAAAACTCATCAATCAAATTAAAAGTTTATGATTCTAAGTCTTATAAAATTATGTTGTAAATTATTAAATTGCTAGTCTCGCCTGGGAGCAAATTACCGTGCGAAGCGAACCACTATCGGCACATAAGACTTGGCAATAAATAATTTACCACATCAAGGTTTCATAGTTATTAGGTCCATTTATTTTTTATACCCAAAATTACCCTCTTTTTGCTTACAATTCAAGAACAATTTAAACAAAAAAAGAACAAGTAATTTTAACAAAAATAAATAAACACATAATAACGCATATATAATTTTAACTATTAAATCATATAGCCACATGCAAACCTTTTGATAAACCCTATTAATAATCTCTATGTGAATTTATTATGTATATAATTAATAAAACTCCCATTGGTTTTCGAGCGCATTGTACCCAATGGACCACAGACGCCAACAAGTTGGCCGCGTAAGCTTTAATAATTAAATACCACGTTGCACATAACTGATTCATTAATTTAATATATTAGGTCTTCCCTAATTTTAGATTTATCTAAAACATGTAGCACATAAACAAACCCTAATCCATGAATTCCTTGCATGAAGAATCATGGATCAACCAGGAACGTAACCCTTTATTCAAATAAACACATAAAACACAACATGTCCTAATTTAGGGTTACAAAACTAACTTTTTAATAAAAGAAGGGTCCCCCCCCCCCCAAAAAAAATTATGTACGATTTATATTTTATGTTCTAAACTTAACACAAATCGATTAACATGTAAATCCAAATCAAGATTTGATTTTTATTATGCGTTTAGGTAATAACAATTACATGTTAAATTGGCTCGTGATGCCACTGTTGGATTTAAATAACTTGACATTCAAATAAATAAATAAAACATCAAAGCACATATAGCGGAAGCAAGGATCTTTATTTAACATGTATAAAGTATTACCGAATAATAAATAGTTACATACCTTTTGATCCTAGCTAAACAAGGATCGAACTTGAATCTCTTCTCTTGATCAAACAAATAGGATTAACGTGGAACCCCTTACCTTTTTGTTCCACAATCCAAGATTAATTACTAAAGTAAGTAATTACCGAACTCTTGTACACACGTACTATAACTGGTCAAGTATTGATGCTAGTGAATGAACACGAATAACCAAAACAATTTTGTTACTTGAAAAACTTTTGGATCGACCCACTTTAGAGGGTGTCGATCGGATTTTGAAACAAGAGAGGAAGAACACAATATTAGGGTTATAGTAAATGCCCAAGGTAACCAAAACAAATAACCCTTCAATTGTATTTATAGTGAATAGAAATCTTGGTGAACAAGAAATCGATTTAGGGTTATTAACCCATAAATCCGATCGGCCTAAGCCCATACTTGGGTTCTAGATCTTTCTTGATCCACAAATTTCATTAACAGTCCTTTCACTATTTACTTAACGGTCGTTAGTCAATTCGGTTAATTACTTAACGTTCGTTAGTCCTCATTTCGTGTCCAAATAATTAAAATACATAACTATTATATATATTAATTATTTACTTGATCATTCATACGTAAAGTGTGCAATCCCTCGGTCCCGTGTTCGAATCTAGTCATATACGATTAATATTTTTCCATCAAACTCTAACAAAACTGAGTTACAAACTTACAATCTAACAAGCTTTTATAGTGTGTAAATTCTTATGCTGTTTATTTATAGTTTTTTTTGAACGGCGGATATTATTAGAAAACTAACAAGGAGCTAGAAGAATTACAAACAAATAAGGTTAGGATTTTGCATCCAAGTAACCCAATTAAATGAAGAGCTACAACGATTAGAACACCAAGTAAAAGTCCTTTGAACTATATCATGAAAAAGGAGATTCTTACGAGGAGGACTCTTATAAAAAAGGAGGCGGTTTCTAAATCTCCATATAGTCCACCACATCGCGTAGCAAACACCGTCAAACACAGCTTTCAAACTCGAAGACATACGGATGCTTTTAAACCAAAGAAGCCACTCTTCATAAGAACAAAAATAATGGTCATCGAGCTCCCACCAACGCAACACCTTACTTCTCACTTGACGAGCAAAGGGACACGAGAAGAGAAGATGAGAAGAGGATTCTACCGAAGCATTACATATAGGGCAAAGAATAGATGAGATTTACACACCTCTTAGAGAAAGATTCAACCGGGTAGGTAGTTTATCCAAGAACACTCTCCAAGCAAAAATGTTTATTTTTATCGGAATAAGTTTAACCCATCTAGTAGGCACATCCTCCATAGGTAATAAAGTATCATCAATAAGATTATGAACCGATTTAACTAAAAACTCACCCGAACCATCCTGAGTCCAATACCAACGATCATTCATTTGAGGAAGTATCAAATCAGCAAGACAAGAACGAAGAAGGCGAAACTGCTCGTCTTCAGCCCCACCCCTTGGAGGTCGACGAAAAGAAGAGGATAAAGAAGTATGCCTTATCTTTTCAGCCACCGATAACTGCTTACAAGACTCCAAGGCATAGAGTCTAGGAAATAGAAATTTCAATTCTTTCTCCCCTAACCAAGTTTCTTCCCAAAAGAGGGTATCTTCTCCATTTCCTATCTTTTTTCGAATGAGAGCAAAGAGATCAATACCTTTGTTTTTAAGAGAAGTAGACTCACGAAGAATATCAAGCCATGGAGAGCTCCTATGAATACGATTGAATCTATCAAAAGCACCATGAGCACCATAAATAGCTTTAATGAAACGAGACCATAAAGAGGACTTGTGAGTCTTGAAACGCCAAAGCCATTTAAACATCAATGCACGATTAAGAGCAAAGAAACTAAATAAACCAAGACCACCCTTTTTCTTGGACGCCAAAACGTTTTTCCAACTAATCCACACCATCTTCCTATTCGACCCATCAACATCATTGAATAAATTTCTGCGTATCGATTCCAAATGATTAAGCACACCCATAGGGACTTTGAAAATCGACATATGATAGAGCGGGATAGAGGTAAGAACCGATTTAAGTAGCGTAAGACGACCACCTATAGAAAGAGTATTAAGCTTCCATTTAGATAACCGAGAATACACTTTAGAAGTAACCTCATCCCAAGAACTAAATTTCGACATGGCACCACCAACTTTGACACCAAGGTAATTAAAAGGAGTCAAGAAAGTAGAGCATCCAATGAGCCTAGCTATTGAATCTACTTCATCTGAATGAACTCCAAACCCCATCAACTTGCTTTTTTGAATATTTATTCTAAGACCCGAAGCCATAAAAAAACACTTCAAAACTTTGACAATAGTATTAATATTAGAAGCATCTCATTCGCCTATAAAGGCAGCGTCATCGGCATAGAACAAGTGGGAAATCGTCAAAGAGTCATTAATAGTAATACCTTTGAATAAGCCCACATCAAATATTTTGCCAAACGAAAGATGTAAGCTTTCCATAATTAAGATTAAAAGGAAAGGAGATAGAGGATATCCCTGCTTTAAACCTTTATGAAAACAAAATTCCGAAGTCGGGCTGCCGTTAACAAGAACCGATCCCGTAGCAGTTTTAAGACCACCACTAATCTATCCACGCCATTTATCACGAAACCCAAAAGCCTTTAAAACGTCATCTAAATAGTCCCGTCAAACGGAGTCAAAAGATTTTTCAAAATCAATCTTAAAGATCATAGTTTTTAGCTTTTTGTGCTTACACCAAGACAAAAGCTCGTTTAGAATGAAATGTCCATCAAGAATTTGACGATTGGCAACAAAAGCTTATTAAACGTCACTTATAAGGTCCGACATAACTAAGCTCATTTTATTCACCAACACCTTAGCAATAATTTTATACACACTTCCAATTAAGCTAATAGGACGGAAATCTTTAACAACTTTAGCATCTTGAATCTTCGGGATTAAAGTAATAAACGAGGCATTACAACCAGGAGGAAAAGTGCCTGAAGAAAAGAAATGAGAGACTGCAGCCACAACATCATGATCTACGAGACTCCAATATCTACGAAAAAACTCAAACGTAAAACCATCAGGGCCCGGGGATTTGTTTGTGCCACAATCCCAAACAGCCCTTTTAATCTCATCATAAGAAATAATACGTTCCAACTCTTCTACTTGGTCCAAAGATAACCGGTTAGGAAAATGAGTATCAAGGCTGATGTGGAAATCTTCAGGTTTAGAAAATCGACAGGCAAAATGATCCAAAAACTCATTCTTCACCTTACATGGGTCGACAAGCCAGTCGCCATCAACAAGAACCCCACGAATAGCAAGTTGGGATCTTTTTTTATTAAGAATACCATGAAAATATTTGGAGTTCTCATCCCCTTCTATGGACCAACGGACCTTAGCTTTTTGAGCAATGTCCAAAGCTTCAATAGAATTAATGTCTTGAAGATCGTTCAAAAGCGTAGAACGGTACTTCAAAGTAGCTTCATTAAATCCGCCTTGATCAAGAAGTTTATCCACATCCGAAAGCTTCTTTTGAATTGACAATTTAACATCAGAAGATCTTTTCCTAGTTTCTTTAGACCAAAGCTTGATATCTTGTTTAAGAATTTGAAGTTTCTTTTTCAAAAATAACATACCATTTGTCTCTGAAACATTGGAATTCTTCCAAGACTCCTCTACCAGATTATCAAAGCCATCCATGTTAAACCATGAATGAAAAACCCGAAACGGAGTAGCACCATAATCTAAGTTCAACTCTCTCATTAGGATGGGCCGATAATCAGAAAGGTGCCTATCTAAACAAACGGCTGATAAGTGAGGAAACACCATCATAAGACCTTCACTAATTAGGAATCGATCCAACTTACTCATCTTTGAAGCCGATTTATGAGCCCAAGTATAAGAGTATCCGCCTAAAGGAAGATCTAAGAGACCTAAGCGTGAAATAAAGTTGTTACAAGCACATGCACCTTGATAATTAAAACTTGAACCAAACCTTTCTTGTTCCGTACGAACTTCATTGAAGTCACCCAAAATCACACATTCTCCGTCCCATCTGTTCACCATAGAAAAAAGATACTCCCATAATTGCCTTTTTTCTTTTAGCTCTTGAGGAGCATAAACAAAAATAACAAGCAATTTAGTGGATGTAGGAATCCAAGTACCCATAATTGCTAAGTAATCAGAAGCACTAATATTATCTTTAACAAACAAGCTAGGCTCCCAAACACATAAGATACCCCCGGAATTACCAACAGAAGAGCTGATAGCGTAATCAAAAGAGAAATTACCCCACAACGCATTAATAGAAAACAAATCTATGCTATTCATCTTAGATTCCTGAATTGCTACAAAATTGAATTTATATTTCGAACATAACTCCTTAATCCAACCTTTTTTAGCCTTGTGACAAAGACCTTGAACATTTGAGGACAAAAAATTCATTTAAAAAAGTTACCATCTCCCTGTGAACCAATAATACAATGTGAAATTATAAGTCAATTTCTTATCAAATCTCAATTTAAAATCTTCCTTTAGAAAAATCGGGTTTATCATAAATTTCGGCTCCCCTCAATATATCATGGCTCCGCTCAGAAACCAAGATCTAAATTACCCAAAAAAAAAAAATAATAATAAATAAATAAATAAAAAAAAAATACCCAAAAATTGGGTGTTGACGAATTCAACCTATCAGATATATTTTTTGTAGCGTGATATCATTGAAAATTTGAAATTCCGGTCTTTTTAATCCTTTAATAAGTTTCATCATTTTGTTGTTAAAGAAAAGTTCAGGGGGTAAACACAATATTAGTCCATATAAATTATGGCATCTTTGTTCATGTGTAAATTAATGTTGAGAAAACAAATTAACCATTTAATAATACATTGCTTGGGAAGAAAAAGAAAAATTCAATGATACGAGTATGATTACAAAAGCTATACCAAGTTGACAAGAAAAATAATGTCACGTGTACGGTGTGAAGAAGAAAGGCTTACAACATGTTAGACATTTTACATTAAAGACATTATTTTCTTTTTTACAAACAAGGAAGTAGTTAAACGGTTCAATTAGATAATCTGTTCATTCTTGTTTCTACTAAAAAATTGAGATTTACCCAACGGAATGTTTTAAGTTGTTTAGAAAAAAATCGCCAAACACGTGTACTGAAAGAGGTAGGTAAAAGTGAAGCTATTTCGTTCAAAGTCTTGAAAATAACTCTAAAGCTTAGACTCCTTCACTGCCCAATGGAATGTTTCAAATTGTTTAGAAAAAATTAGCCAAACAACTGTATTAAAAGAGCCGCCAATGGAATGTTACAAATTATGTAAAAAAAAATAGCCAAACAGGTTGTGAAAGAGCCACCCGATGAAATGTTAAAAATTGTTTGAAAAAAAATAGCTAAACATGTATATATATGTCAAAAGAGTAAAAATAAAAGATTAAAAGGTATATTAAAAGAGTGGATGTAAGAGTGAAGCTATTTCGTTCCAAATCTTGAAAATGTCTCTAAACTTTACTCTTTCACAACCCAAATTGTTTAAAAGAGCCGCCCGATAGAATGTTACATATATATTTTTTTTAAAGGGTAGCATATTATTATTAAAAAAAAAAAAAAAAAAAAAAACACTAGCAAGGAGCTAGCAACTACAAAGGCGATTTCAGCCAATCAATCCAACTAATACATTTTTTCCCTCTAAACTTATACCAAGAAAAAGAATATTGACGAATAGAATCAAAAATATCACATATCCTCATAACTTGAGAATTGAAAACGATATTATTCCTAAAACGCCAAATGGTCCAACATGAAACAGCGAAAATGATATAGGCTCGGTCCTTCTCGTCTTTTGGAGCTTGAGACGCCAAAAACCAAGAATCCCAATCGTTGCAAGAAGCAAACACCGGGAACTTTAAGTCACACCAACCACGAACTAACCTCCAAATATTAGAAGCAGTAGCACATGAAAAGAAAACATGAGCATTCGACTCAGCAAATCCATTGCAAACCGGGCACGTAATAGACTCAATTTCTAAACCCTTAGAATGTTACATATTGTTAAGAAAAAAGTAGCCGAACAAGTATATCAAAAGAGTTTACAAAAAAGGTATATCAAAAAAGAGGTCATGAAAAAGCGACGCTCTTTCGTGTTCAAATTCTTGAAAATAACTATAAAACTTCACTTTATTACCACCCACAAATTGTTAAGAAAAAAGTAGCTAAACAAGTATATCAAAAGAGTTTAAAAAAAGAGGTATATCAAAAGAGATGACATGAAAGAGCACGCTCTTTCGTTCAAAGTCTTGAAAATAACTCTAAAGCTTCACTCCATCACCACCCACAAATTATTAAGAAAAAAGTAGGGGTGGAAATGAGACACCCTGAGCTGCTCGTGAAAAGCTCGGGATTGGATCGGTAAAAAGCTCGAACGAGCCGAGCCTAAACGAGCTCGAGCCTAAGTTACAGCTCATTTATTAATCGAGCTCAAGCCCGAGCTTTACATACAAAGCTCGTTTGGGATCGGGAGCCTAAACGAGCCTAAGCGACATTATGATATTTTAAGTATTAAACATATATACGAGCCGAGCTCGAGCTTTTTAACGAGCTAAAAAAAGATATATTACGAGCCGAGCTCGAGCTCGAGCCAAACTTTAACTTTTCATTGCCAAATCTTATAAACGAGCCGAGCTCGAGCCGAGCCCGAGCCTATATAACATACGACGAGTCGAGCTCGAGCTTAAAATTTAAAGCTCGAAACGAGCTGAGCTCGAGCTCGAGCTTTTTAAAACTTAAATGAGCCGACCTCGAGCTCTGGCAGGCTCGGCTCGTTTCTACCCCTAGAAAAAGTAGCCAAACAAGTATATCAAAAGAATAAAAAAAAAAAAAAAAAAAAAAAAAAAAAAAAAAAAGGTATATCAAAAGAGAGGTCGTGAAAGAGTGAAAAAGTAGCCAAACAAGTATATAAAAAGAGTTTAAAAAAAATATATATATCAAAAGGGGTGTCGTGAAAAAGCAAAGCTATTTTGTTCAAAGTCTTGAAAATAACTATAAAGTTTCACTCCATCACGACCAACAAATTGTTGAAGCAACTATAACATTATATCTACGCTTTTAATTGTTACTTTGTCCAATGTGGGCTTGAGTTTCATAACATATTTGATTCTTTCCATTATCATTTTTCACTTTACATTTTTCTTTTTAGCCTTTGATAGAGTTCGTAGCATATTACAAAGATACGGTTGACAAAACCAAATTGTTTCGAGCGGAAAATACCATCCTTCGATAGAATGCATCATAATTTCGGAAGATAAAATCTGTAACATCTAACTTAGACTATTTTATCTCTATTTTAACTTATTCTACACTATGGTCTCACACTTAAGGAGAAACGAAAAACTAAATCAACCTAAATTTCGTTAGCGACCTATTAGATTCTTTGTTATATAGATCGATATCATTGAAATTTTTTTACCACACCTGTGTTTTGTTTGCAAGGTTGAATAGTCCAGTCGAGATACACGTTTATATATAGATAATAATTTAATTTTTTTTTCCAATATGGGATAAGCATAGCATATCTGAATGTTCCGATCCCACTGTTATTTTTCTTATTAAAATTTACATTTGAAAGTGTTTCTGTAGCATTTTATGAAGAAACATGTCTTGGCTAAAGCATATTTATTAAACTTCAACAAGAGAAAAAAACCATCTTTCGATATAAAGGATCTTAATTAATTTCAAAAGACTAAATCTATAACTTTTAATGTAGACAATTCTATCACGATTTCAAGTTATCATAGTGCCTAATACTTATGGAGAAACCATAATCTAAACCAAAATAAAATTAGGCTGTAATGGATTCAACCTGTTAGATACGTTGTTTAGTAGCCCGATACCATTGAAATCCTGTGACAAACTTTGTTATGTTTGCACGCACGCTGATAAGTGTAGCAAAGCGTGCATATTAGTTTTGGACTGAAGATTTTCAGGAAATCACTGACCCTTTTTCCACCATATAAATAGATTTCGAAAGGTTACAAAAGTTTTGAGAATGTCTGACCCAATTCATATATAAAAAAGAAAAGGAGTATTTCTTATGTAATATGTTTGGTGTAAAGTCGATCGGAAATTTCAAAAATAAAAATAAAAATAAAAAAATAAAAAACAAACCAATTGCTTATATAAATAAAAAAGTAGTTGGTAAGTCAAGAATTACGAATTATTAACGCTGAAACATGTGTTTATCAACTTGAATATATTAATCCAGATCATTACAATAAAGAAGAATTAGAACAATTATATTTAGCTACTCGTATAAAGAAGAATTAGAACAATTATATTTGGCAACTACAACTACATCAATTCCATCCATACATCAAGTATATAAAAGGTGATAACAATACCTTTGCAGGCACCCTCACTAGAGAATGGAAGGCATAATAAAACAAGCACAACATCAATTTCAACAAAAAAAAGAACAACGTATCTCTTTAGAAAAACAATTAGCCATCGTCAGAAAAGAAGAAGAAGAATTAGCCAACACTATACAATACTCATCAAGCATATAAAAGGTGATAACAATACATTTGCAGACACCCTCACTAGAGAATAGAAGACATAATAAAACAAGCACAACATCAATTTCAACAAAAAAGTGAACAATGTATTTCTTTAGAAAAACAATTAGCCATCGTCAGAAAAGAACATCAATTTCAACCAAAAAGAGCACAACGTATCTCTTTAGAAAAACAATTAGCCATCGTCAGAAAAGAAGAAGAAGAATTAGCCAACACTATACAATACTTGACCCGAACATTAAGTTCGGAGTAATACCAGGCCATAAGACTCGATCTCTAGTCTTAGGCTCTATAATACAACCACCTACAATTTATTAATAAAGTAACAGTCAATGTTACATATACATATTTAGTTGATTATTTTACCGATGTGGGAATGATGTTGAATCCAGTGAACAAAGCATATTTTATCTTTCTAGTCTTATTTTCTCTTATTCGAATATTTTTTAGCCTTAATAAAGTTATCATTGCCGTAGCATATTATGGAGAAGAGTCTTGACCAAACCAATATTTTTAGCTTTGATGAAAGGAACAAACTTAACCTTCTACTTTGATAGAAAAGATCTTAGGAGCCGTTTGGTTGGGCACAATGGAATCAAAGATTGGAATTATTTTTGAATACAATTGTTTGTTTCAAGTTTTTGGTTACAGCACAGTAAATGATTCCTTTGAATAAGGTTTTAGATGATACCTACCGAGTTCCTTTCTTTTTCTGACATTGATGCCACTTTTGTTGACTTTGTACAAAATTCAAAAGCTAATTTCATTTCTCAGCCACAAACGTGATGTACAGGCTATTTTATTTCTTTCTTTTTTTTTTTTAATTTTCAAATAAGTTATTATTTTTTATTCAATAATTAAACTAATTAATCATTTATTTTCTCTCTCTTCATTTAATTCAAAATCTATATTTTTTCTCAAACCTTTCACACATCTTTCAAACCTTTCCCAAATCCGAATCCAATTCCAATCCAACTTACGAACCAAACGCACCCTTAATTTCGAAAGACAAAAACATTATATATATATTTATTTCCCAGGATGGGTGGGTGCTTCACCAAGTTGTTGTACCACAAGCTTCGACTTATTGTACATGTGTTTAGCAAAGTAATTAGTACAAAAACGTGTGGCAGGACTGTTCCGGCAACTGTTCATTGAATAAAATATAAAAAAAATTTACTAATGACACTGTAATTAAGAAATATGTGGCTTAAAAGTTGGGAATATACTGTTCCAACAGACTTGATTATAATATATTCTAAAAGGCGTGAGGTTTACTGTAGCAACAGTACCCACGCAAGTTTCATGTTTGCCAATTTTAGCCCCTGAGGTTAGTGATCAATTGTGAAGTTAGTCTTTAACGACCGTTATCTGACAGACGTGGATTAAATTTGAAACGAAACAGTAACTTCAGGGGCTTTTTCTGTGCAAATAATAAACAAAAACAGCCCCTAAGGTTAACTTTTTTTCACCGTTAGTCCTTAAGGACTAACTTTGCAAAGAACGCCACGTTAAGGGACTAAAAGCGAAAATCACGTTGCTACAGTGCATAACAGTTGCTGCTACAGTAAAAACCAATTTGTAATAGTACGTGTACTGTAGCTAAGGATTTTACGCTTTTAGTCCCTCAGTTTAGCTATAAATTGCACCGTTAGTCCCCCGTTAGCGATCTTTTGCAAATTTAGTCCCTAAAAAAAAAAAAAAAATTGATCGTTCTATTTCGAGTTTGAATTAAACACAACATTCCCGCAGCAACGCGCGGTGCCCCAGCTCGTTGTAGCTATATATTAGAACTCTAAAACTCCAGACCTTCATTCTTCTTCCCACACGTAACAACAACTCCTAGAAAATTCCATAGCTCACTCATTCTTCTTCTCTGTATGATTAAATCCAACAAATTAAAATAGCTTCATCAAAACATATCGACACTAATTTCATCCTGAAAATCCAGACACCCGTGAATCAAGTGAGAACTCCGGCATCAACAGCTATTCGATGGGACTCAATTAGGCTGACTGAGTCAACGAATCCACCATACTGCGATGGGACTCAATGTGATCGATTCGACTAAAGAAGGTGATTTAACAGTGGTTTTGATTATGTTTGGTAGATGAGTGCTGCTACTATTGCTCAACAAGTGATCGATGAAATGCCTCAAAGAAGGTATAATTGTTTTCTTTTTATTTTTTTGGTTTAAACCATAAAGTTACCAATCTTTTGATTTCAGTATCACTGAATGGATTATGGTGAATGCATCTGCTAGTAATTGTTTGAGTATTCAAGGTAATTAAAAAAGTTTGTGAACATGGGAATATGTTAAATAGGTAAAATAAATTGATACTGTGCCAAAGTGGCAAGGAAACAAATGTAACGATAGTATCAGGAAAAAGATGACATAGTGGAATAACAGCGTAGCAAAAAAAATTAAGGTCATAATGTTTGCGTGATTAATGTGTCTCAACTTTCAGTTGTGATTGATATGGTGATGATGCTTAGAGTATAACATTCCCAAGTATTGTAGATTACTACCCATCTTTGTGTATATAAATTAGTTCATGTGTGAGGTTTTAGTTAATGTTGCAAAATAGATCCTGTAGTTGCAAATATGATCCAAACGATTTGTTGAGGCTTATATGGTTCGAATATTTAGTAGGTTAAACTATTTATAATTGTAAACAATGAACATCTGTATTTCCAGAAGTTCAATAATTTTGCGTAACCAACTAAACTTAGATTTTTATGTTTGCAGTCCCAAAATAAAAAAGAGGGAAGCAGTATAGCTTCGATTAACCTCAGGCAAGGAGTGGTATAGTAGATGGAGTTGCATGAAGGAGTTGATAGGCAAAGGGTTGCAGCTGCATGATGTGTGAAGCTGCTGTGGCATGGGATATTGATCTTAATGCTTGGAAGGGCAAGGTATGTACATGTTTCTTACTGAATTGTATATTGGGATGACATCAATAAGTAGCAATTAGTTAAAAAAAATATATGTTTCTTATGTGATTCTTCACCAATTATGCACATACAGTGTTGTTAGAATACTTTTTTTGCTCATATATGTTCCTACATGATGGATAAAAATTCAAACAAACCAAAAATATTAGGTGATAGTAGCACTAAATTATCAGTTACGCATACGCTTCTTAAGAGAAAATTAATCACAAAACGTATTGAATAATAATGTTAGAGACATCCATCGATGTGTCCTAAAAGCAGTATTGTCAAATGCGCCATGGTTGATGTAATATTACTTTGATAGGCACAAATCGCGTTGAAGTGGTGAACAGACATGTTCATTTTATGTAACATAAAAATTCACCGTTTTCTTTTCTTTTGAATAGCATATCAGTTGTGGGTAGACAAATGTGAGATCGACGCAGCCATGTTGGACGTATCCTGGACGGAGGCATTTGTCATTCCAAGGCAAGTTCAGTTATAAAATTATGTGTATTTGGTCCATAATGCATTATGAATATACGTGAAAAAAAAAAAAAAAAAAAAAAAAAAAAAAAAAAGATTTGAGGTTGCGTCAAAATGGGTAGACATCAATCTAATTTTTCTCAGGTGTTTGATTTTGAAGCAGGAAAAAAACAGTCCGGTCCAACACTATATGTACAGGTGATGTTATCACTTCTTTCAGTTTTTACTTTCTGTTATTGTTGCAAGTAAATACTTTTCCTCATAACAATGTTGACATTGATGCTAGCTAATTGAATGTGAATGAAAGACCGGCCACGTAAAACTATCACTTTAGTACTATTTGTGCACTGTGTTAAGTTTCTGGATACTAAGTTTTGTTCTGTTGGTTCTTTATCGATCCATTATACGGGGAGTGAACGTGTGGAATCAAACAGCGGTGAACTTCAAGGTAATATAGTTGGACTGATAGTATCCTGTCATTCATATAATCATATCCACATTTGTACATGTAAGCAATTCAATTGACAAAATCAGGAACCACTGAATCTCAGTCCAATATATTCTCAGTGCACTTACAACTTTGTGTTTTATTATTTATCCTAACATGGGAATGCGAATATATCATACCCTTTGTATTTTGTTCAGGTTATTTACTTTATTCTTAGAAAACGTGTTTATGTGCAGATAAATCGCTTTGCATATAAATAGGAAGCTTTAAAAGATGGAATATCTACACACATTGCTTCAATAATTGAAAATGCCGCTGGGATTTATTGTTCATATAAAGTTAACTTGAAAGATGATCATCTGCTAATCTCAACAGCGGACTAACAGAGTTGAACCACAAAGAATTGAATATACTGTACCAAATATACAAAGACCAAGGTATGCTTATCATAATATGCTCCAAGTAGATTCATATTTTCTGTTACTTCAACAGTTGCATGCTTTTAATTCAATTGACTTACATTTTTGTGTCTAGATTTTCAAATTTTGGCTTCTCCTTGCAATCAATCCCTTTGGCAAGAGCCTGGAACAAATGCAGAAGTTCAGGAAACTATGTACGAAAGCTTGAAAGCCACGACTGATCGGTATGCTGGAAATGTTGACCTAAAATTAGTATATGATTGATTTAGCATACAACCTGCAATGATAACATATAAAGGTGAAAAAACAGAATACTGACATTTACTGATAACAGGTATGCATAATAGACAACAAAAAAATTTGATCTTACACCATGGGTCGTAAAGCCTTCTGATATTTGATCTTCATATTTCTTAGATAAAAACTATAGAGATTGGATTCCAAAATAGGAACAATGGAGTACATTATGCGACACATTTTCTTACAGTTAATTGCTTTTACAACTTTTTACCACTTTTGGTAATGGTTTTGAACATATGATTTACCATTGATGCAGATTCCTATTCTCGAGACTCTGGAAAGCTCCGTCTTTGAGAGATATGCAATTGTTCGCTTCGGTAAGTGACAAAATAGATTTGAATTTAATCCCCCTAAATAAGCACTAAACAATGAGCAGGTTCATAGCTACATATATATATATATATATATATATATATATATATATATATATATATATAATATATATATATATATATATATATATATATATATATTTTCCTTTTACTTTGATCATGACTAGAGCATATGATCTAGCTGCACTCAAGTAGTGGGGATCATCAACGTTTGGAGAGAGCAGCTTGGCCAAGATCAACTCTACAAACATAAGCAAGTTCAACCAAATACAATAAAACACCAGAAAATTCTTCCTCTAAGTGCTCTTTATCCTCACTACTCCAATTTGGGGGAACTTACAGTACGTTAATTAAGCAAACTTAACTCACAGTCAACACACAAGAAGAAGCTGCACGTGAAGAGCAACAAACACAGAGAGTATTACCGGTTATGCCTTTTGGTTGGATGTATTGGTTCAATGGGTGTGTTCACAACACGTGTTCAGAAGGTGTGTTCACGGCATGTGTTCAGGGTATGGCCTGCATTGGTAAACAAACGGATTAGAGTGGCATTTTACTCACGTTTTTGGTGAATGGTCATTACCCTATTGTAATGATAAAAGAGTCTTTCTACAGGTACGCTTTATCCACAAACATTATATGTATTAGTTCAGCTTAAATTTGCAAACTTTATACATGTTTCTTGAATTTGTAAGTTCATTTTTCAGGCCATTAAATTAGCGAATCCTTGAGATAAGAAACTGGACAGCGAACCTTTAGAGAAAAGAGTTCCAGCAAAAGACGAAGAAGACTCTCGGATGGTATGATCCTAAACTTTTAATAATTTTCAGTCTCAAAAATATTTGTTTTTTTATCATAAACTCACAATTGTGTTCTTTTTCTTTGTGTATTTAGAGGCGCGAAACCGTTTTGCAGTTGGGATTGCCGATCTCCTGTTGGGATTGCCGATCACAAGAGATCATTATTGAGGAAGAGGTAGAGAAGAATAACAGTGAAGCAACTCCATCTTTACAATCATTAAGCTTATGAACAATGAAACTCAATTCCATAACGTATGATGTGAAACCACGCACACCCACCTCAAAAAACGCGCTCCTAAAAATGTACTGGATGTTTTCAAAAAGGAAGAATAAACCTCTTTAGTTGAGCAGATTATGCAGTTTAATGAAGTTGGAGTAACTCTTACAAAAGAGGTAAAGTTAACTGTTTTTGTTTTGTATATGAATAATTCCTCAAGTTTCATATCAATTTGTTATTTGTTTCTTTCAACACAAATCACGCAATTTAAAAGCTTGCACTAACAGCTATAGGCCTAACATATTACTACAACATCCCTGCTGGACCAATTTTGAGAGAGAATGGGTTATGTTTTGCTCCACCTAAAATGAAAAACTTACTTATGTTAAGATGCATCAGTAGCTTGAGCGTGTGTGTGAAATTGAAGTGAAGTATAGTGTTGGGGTTTAAGTTAATTTAAGACAAAATGGTAGTTGTAGTTCTTTCTTTGCTAAATTTTTGTTTAATTTTAGGAAGATTTAGGCTGATGCATAACAGGGTTCACTGGGTCTAAGTACAATTATCTAGACAAGCTTTTACCAGTTTTATGCTAATGTCAAATGTGTTGTGCAGATAGCTATGCAGGCTGCAATGCTGCTGCTGTTACATGGAGCATTACTACCAAATTCTTCATCAATCTCCAGAGTTGGTTGGCAGGCTAAATACAAATGTATTAATAACTTCCGTGACAACACCGCAAGTGAGTCCTTTTGTTATTGTTTATTCATTGTAATATAGATTAATATTGTTATCAAGTTATACTTGAGTCTTGCTCGATGTGCACTTTCGCCAACATGGTTGCAAAAAACAAATGTCAATTCTCCCCGTCGCAACGCGCGGGCTACCCAGGTCGTATAACTTTAAACGTGGAAAATTCTGTCTTGATTTGAAGTTATTATCCGCGGTGGTCTAATACTTATGAAAAAAACCAAAATCTAGCCCGAAATAGTTGAAATCTTCTTGCATTTGTTTGCAAGCAAACTTATAAGTCCAGTCGAGCATATATGTTCTGGACCGTGTATATTCGCCTACCTATGCAAGAAAAGATGTAACATTTCAATGATTTCACAAACAACCAAAAACAGATTTTTATGATGATGCTTCCCCAAAATATTTTCCACCATACCAAAATATATCACAATATCACATGTGAAATGTGGTTGTATCCATTCTTATGTATATGTATCGCGATATTCTTTTCCTATTACTAATAAGGATTTTATATAAAAATTCATATGGGATTTATATGTAAGAAATGATAGTTCGATATCAATTAAACAATATGTTCGTTTCCTTTATATATGAACCCAAAAAACATTTTACACATCACGAAATATTAATGGCACCCTTGCATCTTGGTCACTTTTACTTTTTTGTTATTTTGTAATCTTCAGGGTATGATACCTTATAGCTTCACAGTTACAAGTCATTTTCTCATTACTTTAGGTCTCTCATTTTCTCTTTTTATTGGCATTACTATAGTGGGATTTCAAAGAAATGGGCTTCATTTTTTAAGCTTCTTATTACCCGCAAGTATACCAAATCTGAATTGCAAAAAACAACCTCTTTATATCTGTTACTAAATAGTAAATATGCATACTTGTAATCACCAGTATTATAATGTGTATATTACTATATTTATACCATCCAAATTCTTGCAATGTAATTGATTTTTTCAAATGCAATTTTTTTTTTTTTTTTTAATAGGTTTTAGATGATATAAAAGGATTTGTATGTAAAAAAGAAATGTGTTAGATCTTACTTATGTTTGGTGTATAGCCAATCCCACATTGGAAAAAAAATAAACCAAATGTCTAAATAAAACCTTGTTGTATTACCTCTATTATTAATGACTGATTTGGGGAATAGAATTGTATATAGAGTTATAGAGTATTACTATTACTAATTACTACTTGCTCCGTCTCAATTTATTTGTCAGGAGAGAGAAAACACAAAGTTTAATAAAAGTTGGGCCACTTTAATTTTCAACCACTAAAATAGAATATTCCTCCATTAGATTCTCTAGTTTTTACTAAATAAGGAAAGTGGACAATTAATTTGAGACATCCATAAAAGGAAATATGGACAAATAAATTAAGACGGAGGGAGTAATATAGTATAAAACCCGTGTACTGTTCACCATAGAGCCATAGGGAACCATTTTTTTTTCCGCCCACACCCGACCCATTCACCCGACTCCCTCTCTTGTTATTGGTTCTTGCATGAGTCCACACCATAACTCCCATGCACTCACACACACATGATCAAAACAAGGCATATATAAATTAAAAAAAAAAGAATATTTACAAAACACATCCTAAACTTCTTAATATTTACGACTTTTTTATATAACAAACTTTATTTACCAAATATCTAATAAATCTCTAGCGGTTTCTTGAATAAAAAAATTACTACCAAATAGGTCTCTCGATAACGAACAAAACAACCCCAATATTGATATGCTTTTGACGGTCGTACGGTTTTATAAAAAAGGTTGAAGTTTAATATATGTATAGTTTTTAAATAAAAGAACTTTCAAAATGCACCCTTAACATATCAAAATGTCACAAAGTCTTAAAAAATGGCTAAAAATACCTCACGAAATATGTGACATTCTGTAAAACCAATCCTATTTTATATGTTTACCATTAAAATCCCAGCTGAAATGATTTTATTAATGTAATGCTCTTTTTTCTTTGAGTTATGTGATTTTGTTTCGTAGTAGTTGCGGCGGGTGCATCACCTTTTGAATTATGGATCGCACCGGGATTAAAAAAGTGAATGGAAAAAATATGGCGCAATGCGTGGAACTTTTTGAAACAAAATATAGTGCTATGATTGTAAACAAAGTAGAATAACACATAAATATTGTGCTTATACTACTCTGTATTGCTAAAATGTTTTGGCCAACATGGTTGCAAAAAAACAAATGTCAATCACCCCGTCGCAACGCGCGGGCCGCCCGACTCGTTATCTTGGTTTATCGGATTCTATTTCGTTACTTAAGTCATTTTTAACTTTTAGGGTCCGTTTGGTTTGTAAAAGGATTTGGATTCGGTTTAGAATGAAAGAAAATGAGGTAAGAGAAAAAATAATATTTTATTAAAATTTTTATTTTAATAGTTGATAAATGATTTATTAAAAAGAAAGTGGGGTAGTTTAATTTTTTAATAATTAATTTATGCATAGATTGTGAGTGAGATATAATGTGAGGTCCATTATTTACAAAAGATACCACATTTAGCATGAATCAATCTATCATTACCGGGCCTACTTCGATTCTCAAAAACTTGAACCAAACATTTAATTTTTGGAATGAAACCATTCCTTGAATCCAAAAGCTATAAACCAAACGGGCCCTTATACTTTTTATTGTAAAGTATCATTTCATCTCAGTTTCAAATGGTAAATACGAAGGAAAAAAAAAAAAAAAAAAAAAAAAAAAAACCCAGAAATGAGAACAAATTCAACCTATTAGATTCATCGTTTTGTAGCCCGATATCATTGAAATTTCGTGACAACTGTGTTTTGTTTGCAAGCATGCTGATAAGTCCAGCCGAGATATACGTTTTGAATTGTGTAATCATGCTTTATGGGCAAGAAAAAAAATGAAACATTTCATTTTCACCAACCAAAAATGATCTTTATGACCAAATTGCAAAACGTAGGAATCTTCACCAAAACATTTTACACCATACAAAAAGATATCACATGTGAAATGTGGTTGTACCCTTTGACTATAAGTCCATGACCCATGCATTATTGGTATTTATATGACATTGCAATAACAATCATATTTGCATTTCTCTTTCACCAGAAAAAAAATAAAACAAAATCTCATTCATACAAATTGGTTAACGCATTTTAAGCATATTTTACTATCGTACAATTGAAAAAAAGTTTTATTCTGGTTCTTTGTAACTATCTTTTCAAAGAATCTTGAATAAGACAAACGGCATAAACCTTCTTTGTTCTTGCATTAAAAAATTACTGTATTACTTAAGAAGCTCTTCCGTAGCATTCCTCAAGACAAAGGTATGGGTTCTTTTCTTCATTAATTTGTATGTTAAGATTCTTTTCTTCTCTAATGTGCTTTGATGTCATAATTTTGAGAACAACAAACAAAAGTGCTATGTTTAATATGTTTAGACATTCATGAAGAAACAAAGAATTGTACGTTAACCATTTTTAAGGGGGTTATCATCAACCAGCATGCATAATTAAAATTAATAAACAACGCTGTAAACATGTTCGAACTTCTTAAACATAGTTCCATGGTGCTATTTAGTGGGCAATCCATCGGACTATGTTTACCAAAACCCTTAAAACTAGCATAATAACTAAAATTTATTTACTTAGGTTATTTCATGTTGCGTGAAAAATATTCGCTACTAAATGGTTGTAGATTTAACTCTATCTAGAACATATGAGATAAACATGTGGTATATATTGTGATTTCTTTAGTTGTCTTTCAAAGGGTTTTGGTCAATAACAATGAATTTTTTTAAATGTACTGATTTGGTAAATTGAATTTTGAAAAAGTTGTGTAAATATAAGAGGGTTTGATAAAGTATTTTAATCTACATATTTTGATGACATGTCATACCTAAAAGTCTGACACGTGACATCATTTATAACGTGACACGTCATCAAAATGGTGTATGTGTCCGGACGTCATGCTTCGTCCGGATCATACTCCGGTGTCCGGACGCATCATCTCGTCCGGACCATTCCGAGCCTCCGGCTACGTGTTACCGAGCGGACCGCCGCCATCTACAGTAAACAATCCCGTCAAGTATCACATTCCCAGATTTCACGGGATTGTGTTCCCCACGTGATCTGACACCTTTCTGCTAGGTCAGACATAGGTCAACGCGCAGGTCCCAAGGTGAACAGGTACAGTGAATGTGGGTAGTATAAATACCCACGCCTCATTTGTAAGAACTACTAGGTTTTTTACACTTACAACTGTTACTCTCACCTTACTGTTCACCCATTAACAACCCGATACTTACTCTCACGCCGGAGGTTGGTCTTGGGATAAAACCCAAGGCGAGTCTAACGCGTGTGTTTGGTGTGTGTAGGAGCAAACGAGGTCCGAAGGAATCGCTCCGGAGGACGACATAAGGAAGTGGGGCCTTACTACAAGGTTTTACTTCAACAAATTGGCGCCATCCGTGGGACCCGCTATTCAATCTACCAGAGCATTGATATGGTCGGGTCTTCTTGTCACATCTCGCTTCCCGAAGAGTGAAGCGACAGGACCGATAACAGACGCACTGAAAAAACAAAGGTGGTCAGCATGATAAAATGCCAACCGGAGAATCGAAAGCGAAAATACGGAGGATATGACGAAGAATGGATGAATGTTCCGATAATCTTCCCTCCCGTTGTGACCGGCGACCTGTCGGAGGAACCACTCATAATTGAAGGTGACGTAGAGGGATATTTGGTCCGAAGGATATACGTCGATGAGGGATCCTCCGTGAACGTAATGTACGAACATTGTTTCAATAATCTTAGCTCGGATATAAGAGCAAGGCTCAGGGAAACATGCACCTCTTTAGTAGGATTCTCAGGTGAAACGAACAGGCCGTTGGGCAAGGTAGAATTGGACGTATGCTTCGGAGACCACAGTATGTTCCGAAAAACAACCATGAAATTTTGTGTAGTGCAATCTCCTTCGCCCTACAACATGATATTGGGCCGCACTGGGCTTAAAGAGCTAAGAGCAATCCCGTCAACGATTCATTCCATGATAAAATTTCCCACGCCGAGAGGTGTGGCGACGTTAACCACACGATCGGCCATGGTGCTGGAATGCAGAAGACTAGAGGAAAAGCAGATGGCTAACGTCCCCCGAGAAACAGAAATTGTCAATCCGGAAGCCGATAAGACGGAGACAGTCTTAGTAAATCCTGCGTACCCGGAGCAGTTGGTCACAATAGGGACGGGATTCTCGAGGGATTGCCGAAGACACCTGATTGAGCTGTTAAGGAAAAATGCGGACGTATTTGCATGGCAACCTTCGGACATGACTGGAATTCCGCGTCGTCTGATTAAACACCGCCTGAATGTGAACGTGTCGGACACCCCGGTAGCTCAGAAAAAGCGTAATTTATCTGCGGAAAAGAATCAGGCAATTCTAAAGGAGGTAGACGAATGGTTGAAAGCAGGGATTGTCAGACCGGTCCGTTATCCCACGTGGATTTCAAACCCGGTGCTGGTAAAAAAGAGTGACGGAAGTTGGCGAATGTGCATTGACTTCAAAAACTTGAACTCCTCATGCCCGAAGGATTACTATCCACTGCCGGAAATTGATTGGAAAATCGAATCGGTAGTAGGGTTCAAGTACAAGTGTTTTCTAGACGCATACAAAGGTTACCATCAAGTCCAGATGGACGAAGAAGACGAAGAAAAGACAGCGTTCTACACAGAGCAGGGGACATATTGCTATGTCAAAATGCCCTTCGGACTGAAAAATGCTGGAGCTACATACCAGCGTCTGGTTGATTCGGCGTTCCGGAACCAAATTGGAAGGAATTTGGAAGCCTACGTCGACGATATGGTAATCAAGAGCAAAGGGGAAAAAGAAATGTTGGCTGACATTGCCGAAACCTTCTACAACTTGCGAAAGATCAACATGAAATTGAATCCAAAGAAATGTTCCTTTGGCGTTGAAGAAGGAAAGTTTCTAGGCTACGTGGTGACGTCCGAAGGCATTCGGGCAAACCCAAGCAAAACAAAGGTGATTGCACAGATGAAATCCCCATCGACTTTAAAAGAAATGCAGTCCTTAAGTGGTAAGTTAGCAGCCCTAAATCGGTTTCTGGCAAAATCAGCGGAAAGGTCCCTTCCATTCTTCGAAACCTTGAAAAATATAACCAAGGAGAACAAGGATGAATACAGATGGACTGGAGAGGCCGAGGAGGCGTTCCAGATGCTCAAAAAACTTATACTAGACCTCCCGTCTTTATCAACGCCTAAACCGAAAGAAGTTCTATATGTGTATCTCTCGGCGGCAACCGACGCAATCAGTGCGGTCCTCCTGACCGAAAGGGACGGTAAACAATCGCCGGTTCATTACGTGAGCCGAACCTTGCATGAGGCCGAGAGAAATTATCCTCCGGTCGAAAAGCTGGCATTGTCACTATTACACATGTCGAGAAGGTTAAGAAGATATTTCGAAGCTCACCCTATCCGAGTCATAACAGATCATCCGATAAAACAAATTCTGAACAAGCCGGAGGCATCCGGAAGGTTAGTCAAATTTTCAGTAGAATTAGGGGTCTACGACATTACATACGTACCAAGAAGTGCAACCAAGGGGCAAGTCCTCGCGGATTTCATATCGGAAATTCCCGTCGGCATGAAAAAATCACATCCGAACAGGTTGGGAAAGGAAGTACATGACATCTCCAGTCCAGAAGGGTGGATACTGTACACAGACGGTGCATCAAACAGCAAGGGTTCCGGGGCCGGTCTTGTGTTGATCGGACCATGCCAGACCGAACACACTTATGCCCTCCGTTTAAATTTCAAAAGTACCAACAACGAAGCCGAGTATGAGGCACTCCTCGCCGGTCTCCGCCTCGCCAAAAAGATGATGGTGGAGTCCTTGGAGGTCCGGGTAGACTCTAAGCTGGTGGCTAGTCAGATTAACGGAGACTTCGTAGCAGCCAACGAAAGTATGATACAATACTTGGCAAAGGCGAAGGAATACATCGGCGGTTTCAAAAAGTTCAAAATCTGCAATATACCGAGAGCGCAAAATCAAAAGGCGGATGTCTTGAGCAAGCTAGCTTCGGTAGCCTTTAATCATCTGACTAAGGAAATTCTGGTCGAAGTGTTGGAAAAGCCATCAACCGACGAAAAACAGGTCGGAGCGATTGTAGAAGAAGAAGAGGATAACTGGATGACACCGATTATCCGTTGCCTAAAAGAAGGTATATGGCCGGATGACCCAAACGAAGCAAGGGTACTAAGGATGAAAATCCCTCAGTATGTGATGGAAGGAGATGTCTTGTTTAAAAAATCATACCTCAACCCAATGCTACGATGCGTCGGTCCTTTACAAGCAAACTACATCATACGAGAGGTGCATGAGGGCGCTTGCGGAATGCACCCAGGGCCAAGATCTGTTGTGGCCAAGTTAATAAGGCAAGGTTATTATTGGCCAACTATGCACAGGGATGCCAGGGAAGAAATCGACAAATGCGACTCTTGTCAAATTCATGCCCCGGTTCCGAAGCTACCAAAAACAATAATGACATCGATCATGGCACCATGGCCCTTCTATCAATGGGGGAATGGACGTATTAGGTCCCCTACAGGAGGCTCCGGGAAAGGTAAAGTATGTTATTGTGGCCGTAGATTACTTCACCAAGTGGATAGAGGCAAAACCTCTCGCTAAAACCACCGGCAAGGAAGTAAAGAAATTCGTGTGGGAAAACATAGTTTGCAGGTTCGGACTGCCGGGCATCATAGTCACGGATAACGGAACGAATTTCATCAATGACCCATTCAAAAGTTGGTGTCAGAAACTAAAGATCAAACAGATAAACACAGCGGTAGCCCACGCTCAAGCCAACGGTTTGGTCGAGAGAGCGAATAAGAGCCTCATGCATGGTATCAAAACCCGTTTAGGGAGGGAAAGAGCCGGATGGGTAGACGAATTACCAAACGTACTTTGGGCCTTCCGAACTTCCCTGAAGACGAGCAATGGAGAAACCCCTTTCAGTCTGACGTATGGTAGTGAAGCAGTCATTCCGGCCGAAATAGGAATGCCCACACACCGCACCATGCTCTATAACCCAGAGGACAACGAGGAACAACAGCGTTTAAACCTCGATTTGTTACAAGAACGACGAGAAATGGCAGCTATCCGGGAAGCCAAATATAAAACTAAAGTCGAGCAATATTACAACCAAAGAGTTAGGCCGAAGTCCTTCAAGGTTGGAGATTTTGTTTACCGAAAAAACGAAGCTAGTAGGGTCGAAAACCAAGGAAAATTGGGACCTAACTGGGAGGGTCCATACCGAGTGGTCGAAGCCTACGGTAACGGCTCATACAAACTCCGAACGATGGAAGACCGAGAGGTACCTCGCAGTTGGAACGTAATGAACCTACGCAACTGTTTCTTGTGAAAACAGATGAAACAGTGCGCCGAACCTTGTTAGTATATATACCTCTACGGTTACTATCCTATATACCATCGCGTTATACTTCGGTAACACTCCGTCCATCACTTAAACGGATAGTGAAAAACACTCCCTCCCTCGTGAGCGGATCGTGTAAAACACTCCGTCCATCACTTAAACGGATAGTGAAAAACACTCCCTCCCTCGTGAGCGGATCGTGTAAAACACTCCGTCCATAACTTAAACGGATCGTGAAAAACACTCCCTCCCTCGTGAGCGGATCGTGAAAAACTCCGTCCATAACTTAAACGGATAGTGAAAAACACTCCCTCCCTCGTGAGCGGATCGTGTAAAACACTCCGTCCATAACTTAAACGGATAGTGAAAAACACTCCCTCCCTCGTGAGCGGATCGTGTAAAACACTCCGTCCATAACTTAAACGGATAGTGAAAAACACTCCCTCCCTCGTGAGCGGATCGTGTAAAACACTCCGTCCATAACTTAAACGGATAGTGAAAAACACTCCCTCCCTCGTGAGCGGATCGTGTAAAACACTCCGTCCATAACTTAAACGGATAGTGAAAAACACTCCCTCCCTCATGAGCGGATAGTGAAAAACACTCCGTCCATCACTTAAACGGATCGTGAGAAACACTCCCTCCCTCGTGAATGGATTGTGAAATCACTCCGTCCATAACTTAAACGGATCGTGAAAAAACACTCCCTCCCTCGTGTGCGGATCGTGAAATCACTCCGTCCATAAATTAAAAGGATTGTGACAAACACTCCATTCATAAATTAAGCGGATCATATATAATAAAAAAAAAAAAACAACACTCCTTCTATAAATTAAACGGTTCGTGACAAGCACTCCGTCCATAAATGAAACGGATTATTTAAACACCCCGTCCATAATAGCAAAAGGAAAATGTACATACATATATATATAAATACGAAAGTACTTCGCCCCTATGTTCCGGAAAGTTATATCCGAACCTAGAAATTATAAACGTCGAGTTACATTTCGGCAAAACAAACAACGAATGTACAATTATCTTCATCCACATGAGGATGCAAAAAAAAGTCATGACAATCACAAGTTACCAGATACATATAGCTAAGTTAAAGTTATTATCCTGATTACATTCATCCAAAAAAAAATAAAATAAAGGGATATCAAGGAGCTTTATCAACGGTCTCCTTCGCACCGGACGAGGATCCAACTTGCTGAGAGGTCCCAACGGTTTTTGGTCCGGAGGGAGGCAGATCAGGAAAAAGGTTCATGAGATCGCCTAAGGGAAGACGAGCGGAGTCTGCGAGCTTCCGGATGTATGGATACTGAGCCTCAAACAACTTGTCATACTCCGCTTGCCATATCTTCGGAGCATCCAAGTTAAGTTTTTTAAACCTAGGCAAAAACTTTTCCACATCCTCTTTTTTCCGCTCATACTTGAGGCCATCTATAAACCCAGCGGAATAGGACAAACCATAAACTCTGCCCATACTCTTCTTATACTCATGACTCTCGAACAGTCTTCGGCAAGCGGCAGGAATCAACTCTTTCACAGTATTGTGACGAATGGCTTCTGACTGGCTAACCTCCTCCGCCAACTCTGCCTTCTGTTCCTCCAGCTGCTTAATGGCCTGCTTCGCCTCACTCAGCTCCCCCTCTAACTGCCTAATCCTCTCGGCCTGACCTCCAGCCGTGACCCTCCACTCATCTCTGTCCCTCTGAATATCTGATAGCTGATCAGTAAACCCTTCCTCTAGGACGGAGGTAGCCTCACGCTCCTTTCCCAGCTGCTGCTCCAAAGCTTTAAACTCCTCAAACAGACGATCATATTTCCCAACCATGGCATTACGTCCTTGCTCAGCGGCCTTTTGAGAGTGTTCCAACTCCCTATGCTCGGTGATCAGTTGAGTAAATCGGTGCAACACCTCGGCCTGCGTCGCAATTGCGTTAGCAGATTGCTGATAGCTTGAACGGATTAGTCGGGAAGTATGCAGGTTCCCCAAGACGGTCCTCTCAGCTGGAGGGGCAATATGTTCCAACAGCTCCCGGCATGCCCTATAGGAGTTGAGCCTAACATCCCCGGTCAAAGTCCAAGCCGGAACATACGGCTCTCTGCCAGCAAACATCTCATCTGCAACAAAATTAGACAAAACTTAGCATAAAGAACTCACGAAAAAACCACAGGGAAAGATCCACATACCCATTTCAGTTGAATTATGCCCTTCGGCACTAGTTCAGCTGCTTTCCTTTTCCTTTCCTTCTCCTCCCTAGCCGCTGCTACGCCTGCATCTGGTTTCTCTACGATCTTCTGCACAGAACTCTTTGGAGGAACCGAACTCCCCGGTACCAGCGGCTCGGTTGTTCGCTCCGGTACCACACTGCCTTCGGGCAATGGTCCCCCTCTGCTAATCTCCGTCTCAATCTCTATCGGTAATTCCAAATACTCAGCCATCGTAAGAACTGCAAAAACGAAAAAGAGGAGAAAGAAGTAAGCATCAAAGGAAAGGCAGCAGGTTACATGCGTTTAAGAAAGAATATGGTATTACCCTTCTTCTCGGCATCCTTTAACAAAACCTCATGCCCGGCATACCCAGAAGCCTTAAATAAACCCGTCATATATAAAAGGCCTTCGGAAGGTGTCCGAAGAGGAATCACCTTCGCGGCAACCCGCCCCACGTCACGATCGGAACTATTCTCCGGAAAGTCATCCGTAATCTTCGAATCCCTATGCCTCCAGGGCATAGCATCCGGTATTGCCCTCCGGTCTATCAGAAAAAAATGCTCCTTCCAATGTTTCAAACTGCTAGTCACTTCCTTGAAACACTTTTTGGCCCTACGCCCCGTCCGACTCTCAAATGAGAACCAGTGACCCTGCTTACACAGCCTATAGAAAACCCGAAATAATGGTACGGTCGGTCGAACGTTCAGGCTATAACACCGGACCTCAAACATGGTTACCCTGTTCAATCCTATGGGCACAAGTTGAGAAATATGCACTCGGAAATGCCTTATAACTGCCAGCAGGAATGTCGAAAAAGGAATTCTCACACCCCCGGTCCTTAACTGATGGACGTATATACCTATCTTATCCTCCGGTAAATTGTCCATCGTCATGTTGTCCGGCGGAAGCATAGGCCGTAAGTCAGTAGGAATTCTAAAATCCCTAACAACCTCATCTAAGGCTCCTTGTGTCATCTTCGAGGTGTGTATATGCATATCGCACTTAGGAACTACCCTATCGGACGGACCAGCCCTACTACCCAATGAGCGGCTCTCTGACATGTTCAAGTTGTGGACTACAACTAAAAGGACGATGACAATTCTAAGGTAAAAACGAGTATAAGGAAGGATGAAACGCACCTCACAAGAACGTCCGGCGGAGGAAATCGAACTTTTTCGAAGACAAAATAAATATACGCAGTAAAAAGTAAGAAAATGAAGAAGCGTTATGCGGTATATATAGGGCAGATCTGGGAAGAAGCAAAAACGTCTCATCAGCCTGCCATCCGCTGACGTGGCATATTTTCGGACGTTAGATCCCCACAGTAAACCCCACACGTGTCACACAGCTGACGAACACATCCATAAACGATTATTTTATTCGGCCCATGGGCCTAAAACCCATTCAGCCCATGAGGACTTAACAAGCCCCGGGTTATAAAACCCAACGATCCAGAAAACCGAAAGAGCGTTCGAGAACGCCGGAGGGCCAAAACTTATTTGAAGTATCGCACCACCAGTCTTCAACCGATACTACAATACTGGGGGGGACATGTTGGTGTATGTGACTGAAAATCACGCACCGGGATACAAATGCAACATTAGTCCGAACGACCCAGGTCGAGAGATCATAAGGTACTTTTTAAAGTATCACATTATTATTTTACTAACAATGCAATGCCGGTTATATGAATCCGAAGCATAGGACGAAAGCCATAAAGACATTGTTTAAGTATTGCACTATCGGTCTTCAACCGATACTACAATACTGGGGGGGACATGTTGGTGTATGTGTCCGGACGTCATGCTTCGTCCGGATCATACTCCGGTGTCCGGACGCATCATCTCGTCCGGACCATTCCGAGCCTCCGGCTACGTGTTACCGAGCGGACCGCCGCCATCTACAGTAAACAATCCCGTCAAGTATCACATTCCCAGATTTCACGGGATTGTGTTCCCCACGTGATCTGACACCTTTCTGCTAGGTCAGACATAGGTCAACGCGCAGGTCCCAAGGTGAACAGGTACAGTGAATGTGGGTAGTATAAATACCCACGCCTCATTTGTAAGAACTACTAGGTTTTTTACACTTACAACTGTTACTCTCACCTTACTGTTCACCCATTAACAACCCGATACTTACTCTCACGCCGGAGGTTGGTCTTGGGATAAAACCCAAGGCGAGTCTAACGCGTGTGTTTGGTGTGTGTAGGAGCAAACGAGGTCCGAAGGAATCGCTCCGGAGGACGACATAAGGAAGTGGGGCCTTACTACAAGGTTTTACTTCAACATGACACGTCATCAAAATACGCAAATTCGAACATTTTATGAATGTTCGTTACATATACACAACTTTTTCAGAGTCCTCGTATCAAAACGAGACAATCTATAACCAAAATCCAACGTAAAAATAGAAGAAAATTATACAAGATTATATTGCTAAAAAACAACTTTCTCACAAGGGCACACAAGTAAATTCACATGTTCATTTATCATAATTACATTTTGTGAACCTTTATTTGTTGTCCACAGAACCCACATCTCCACAAACAAAAACAGAGCAAGTGGGAAAACAAACAAACAACAAAAAATGATGCTCAGAAGCTCATCAACACCACTTCTTGGATCCTTGATTTCATCAGAATGCCCCAACAATCACCACCACCATGACAACATCCTCCATCATCCATTCAAATACTCACCAATCCACAAATTCTCATTTCACCAAACACCCTCCCCTGCATCTCAACATTTCACCACAATCTCATGCAACTCATCTCCTATGTCGCCTTCATTCGGAATACGAAGAGCGCAATCTGAGGGAAATTTAGACAGCTTGATAAGCTCCATTAATGATTCCAGTGATGATGAGTTCAGTTTCTTTAATGCACCCAAGAAACATTCTAGCAGGCTTCATAGTAGCATGTTGGAAACAATACCATCAAGGTCCAAATCTGATGGTGAGGAAACAAGTGATGCTGAAGATCTAGAAGAAGATGATGAAGGGTTATGTGAGTTTAGTGGTTTTAATATCGAAAACAAGGTTTTGAGCTTGAATAAGCAAATGGGGTATGGGAATTTGGCGATAAAAGATGATATAGGAGAGAGTGGTTCACAAATGTATCTTGCGAAAGGGCTAGGTGTTGATGCAGGGTTTGGTTCGGGTGGTGGTGGTCGAAATCTTTCTCATGTTGGTCGCAGTGAAGGGGGTGGTGGTGATAACCATGATACAGAGGAGCATTATAGGAAGATGGTGGTTGAGAATCCGGGAAATGCTTTGTTTCTAGGGAATTATGCTCGGTATTTATACCAGGTATCTTTAGCGAAATTTAATTAGTATAACCTATGCTAGCATTCAGATTATATGCATGTCCATGTATAGATCATGCCATATGTGCAGATCATGCTCATGTCATTTACATCTTGTCAAGACTCCAAATAATTTAAAATTCAATTAACCTTGATTTAAGCTAGTTGTTGCATATGTATAATATAACTGGATCCATATGCATATAACTACATAAGTTTTATAACCCTATTTTCTGGTTCATTTGCAGTCGAAGCAAGATCTTCAAGGAGCAGAAGAATACTACTCGAGGGCTATCTTAGTGGATCCTAACGACGGAGAAATACTTTCACAATATGCAAAATTAATATGGGAGCTTCATCACGATGAAGACAGAGCAACAAGTTACTTTGAAAGAGCAGTCCAGGTAGCTTCTGAAAATAGGTGAGTGCTTTTAATGGTGTTTTTTTATTTTTATCATCAAACTAAAAGGTTCAAATCTAACTGGAGACTGTTTTCAGCCATGTTCATGCAGCATATGCTAGTTTTCTATGGGATATCGAAGGAGACGAAGATGAGGAGGAAGAAGGGTATTATGGTAATAATGTCCCACCACTCTTCAACAATGGGACAATGGCTTCTGCTGCAACTGCTTAGGTTATAAGAATTTACAATGGGGACATTGATGATCAAAGCAGCATTGGTCTAGAAATCTAGGGGTAGCCGGGTAGCTATAATATATGTAGCATCGTCTTACAAGCTGTATATGATTAGCTAAATAAATTACCAATATATGCAGAAAATTCGCCACATATCAACTACCAAGCTGTCAGTTAGCTACTTGAGTTAGTGTGTTTATGCAAGTTTTATAGCACAGAACTACTATTAAAACCATTGTACTGTAGCACATATGGTCAGAGAGATGGTAAAACAGTTTACTAGCTTGTCGAGTCTTGACCATGCTCAAGTGGATAATCTAAATAAAACGAGTTACATGGCGTAAATTCATATATTTCAGAAAAATGAGAAAATGAACCAAAATGCCATACATTCGACCTCAAATAACAATGGCAAGCTCAGGCTCAATAGGTGCCATAATATGCAGGAGAAGTTGCAGCAGGTTGTTGTGCATTGTCGCGGCTACGCTTGGCTGAGTGATAACCCGCTGTGGAACAGCCTGCTGGAACCATAAACATATAAGAGACTCAAGTATGATAATTGAAACAACAGTTTTATTTCCCCAAAATTGCACTGATTTTGGTCCACAAGAATCTTACATTTTGTAGCATCCAGTAGCAATCTAAATATTGACTAATGGTCAAACAATGCTTTAAAACCAAAAATACCTGGACAGGGTAAGCAGAATATGAAGCTTAAGCAGCTGCTTGTGGGACAGATGTCAGGACTTGTGGTTGGGCATAGCTACTTCTATAAGCATTATATGTGCCATAAGAACCCTGTAAGTATAACACATGTTAGAAGCAAGATATTCAAGCAACAGTATACATATACAATATTAGCTTACGATACCTGTTGGGTATATCCCAAGGGCCATTGTAGTCCTTGAGCTTGTGCAACTTGTGGCTGGACACCATAACCCACTGGTTTTGTATGCCATTTTTCACAACTTTCATTCTATCTGAGGCTAAATATGGGTGACGCTTCTTGGACTCTGAAGAACTCTTCTGATGAAAGAAAAGCTTAAGATGCCAAACATTAGCCTTCTTGATGCACTGTGCATCCCTGAAGAGATCTAGGAACTGCAACGTCAACAATCAAAAAGTCAGCCTACACACCTTTCATAGATATTAAAAGAAAACACACACACACACAAATAGTCACCTCTAGAAAAATGCTAGATAGTTCTTCTCTCTATAAAATTTGCAGCATTTGAATTATCGGGTCCCGGAGATATGAACTTGCCAACCAATGATTCTAAAAGTATCAATTTGTTTTGGAAACACTTAATTTGATTGTATATAAATAAGGGCCTGCAGTACCATAATTACAAAATTGTAAAAATGAGCAGAAATTGCAGTTGCAGGAGGAGGGACAAACAGAAACCTCTAAAAGTGGTTTTGTGAGTTGGTTGTTTTCAAGAGCTTCATTTAGAACCTTCTTTGCTTTTTCTACCCTTCCCAAAACCAAGTACAGAAATCTAGAATAATGTCTAAACAAAATAGGTAGGGTGCGTTTAGTTGAAGGAAAAAATCTTTTGTTTTCTATCTCTAGTTTTGTAAAAATTTGGAAAACACATTTTGTATTTTCTATTTTTAAGAAGAGGAAGGAGGGTTGTGGGTTACAAAGGAAAACAACTAAAATTCGTTTTGTAGTTTTCCTTGTTAAGTTAGGAAATAAGGGATTTTGTGTTTTGCAAAACATTTTGTTGGAAAACGTTGATTTGAAAGCGATCTCTGTTTTCCTTGTTTTCCACAAAACATCTGCAATAGTCCTGTTCATACAAAGAACAAGCATCTTCTGGATTTCCCTGAAAATTCGAAAAAGAAAAACAATTACAATTGAGAAATGTAAAAAGTAACTGATGTTAAGTATTGAGATGGATTAACTGATTTTACCAGACGATATTCCATGTTAGCGTGTATAATAACTGCATCTAGAAGACCAGGAGAACTTTCAATGTGGACAAGCTGAAAAGATGCCCGAGCTCCTGCAATGTCTCCACAGTGGTCTTTAAATCGAGCAGCAAATAGGTGATCTCTGGCTGCCTCTGTAAATTTTGGCAATAATTTGACTAAAGAATATGTGTGGTATGTGATTTCAAACAATTCTATCCAATGGTAAGAAGTGACACACTTTGACAAACATGTGAGTAGCTTGAGCAAGTGCGTTTTCAGCAACGTCCATATGATTTCTAGCTTCCATGCACAAAATGTAGCGCATCTAATAAGACATCTTTCGTATAGCTTGACAACCTGATTCAATAATTACTATCACATATCTAAAATTTACAATAAATTCTATCTGATAAGTGTATACTGGATTACCTTATTTAAGTCATCACATCCTTCAATAAATTTAATGTAGTTATCCCAATTTTCAAGCTCTGCAGCATTAACTCATTAAGTGATAGTACGGTGCTGTTTCAAACTCAATGATTTTAGAATTAAAATCCGCAAGTTTTTTTGTACAGTTCCTATCTACCAGAAATATATTTCTCCAACTCCTCAGCTTTGATTGATTTGGATTAACCTCCCCCTCATTTTCATGATTTATTGATTTCACTTTTGCCTTGGCTGCAGCAGTAACTTCTTCAGCAGTTATCAATTCTGATAAAGGCCAGCTAGCAGCTAATTCCCTAAAGCTGTCAAAGAGTAAAAATTAGGATGAAAACACATGCACAGGAAAGTAAATCAAGGAGAACTTGGAAAGATAAACAGCAGTACTGAAAATTCAATTGAAGATGTCAAAGCAGAAACAATGGTCAAAACATAATTGGCTATTAACATAAGAATTATCTTCCCTTAATATCAATTTTCGAACTTTTTGAAATCAACAGGGTACACTTTAAAAAGTAAAAACAAGTAATTCACCTGGTATTATAGTCTTTCTATTTCTTATCAAATAGCCATATCACCAAAACGTCATGATACTTCGGTCAACGTATCACGATAACTTGATTTACGAATATTAACTTTAACAAGAAGATTGATGGGAATTTAATCCCAACGCGTAGCACGGGCATCACAAAACCTTGTAATGATCAACTACCATCTTCTTAAACCATTAAATGTTAGAAAGTGTGCAATACAATGAACATCATACAGTCGCAGAATAGTGAGAGATCTGGTCATAAACAAGTCAAGATTATAGAAGGCTAGCATACAGAGCGGTTGAGCAAGTAGTCTATGATGACGATACGAAGTCTAGGTCTGTCTATGGGCTGCATTTGGATTAGATCGACTAGTGATCTAAAAATGACCCAACTATATGGGTCATGATATGACCACCAGTTAATGATTGTGATCTGACTCATGACTTCAAGTAATCCAAGACTGTCTTCATAAATCGTGAGTCTTCAAAAAAAGTTTGTCTTCATAAGATCAATTGTGTTTTACAGCTTAGTATTCAAACAAACAATCTTGTTCCTATCCAAACTGGCACCATAAGTGAATCGAAACGCCTCTGGAACGAGACCAGCCCATTGACATGCCTAAATCGTAGTCCATGAGCAACAACAATGGGGATCAGCACATTGATACTGTACAAAATCCACACATACTATGACTCAAACAGAGAACAGCTCCTAGTCTCCATAAATGAATTTCACTCAAATAGCACCTTATCTACAAACATAATACACACACACACACACATACGGTTACTAAGTTAGGTCCTACTCAATGTCTCCATATGTAGTTCTCCATGATCACTACAGGCAAGGTGCCTTTGACTAGTTTTAGACAAATATATATAAAGATAAACACAATGCAGTAATTTGTTTAAACAAGTTCATCATAAATAAATCCAAAGATAGTCTGCAAGATTTAAGTTACTTGCGAGCTGTAGCAACTTTTAACACTTCCAGTAGGAAAGTGCTACAGGTCAGTACAGGAATCAGGATATAAGACTAAAGCTCCAGAAAGACACTAATTCTTCAAGAAGTACATGCCTAAGGGATTAACGCAGTTAGATATATGACACAATGAAAAGACCAATACCATTCCCATAGCTTACTATATGATTACTAGGTATAACAAATTGTACAGAACTAATTGCATGATCAAACATTTTAAGCACGGATCCAGGCTGTAACTACTACTACAAGTAATACGCAAGAAAATTGTATTATTAAACGTATGTATACATTCACACCAACCATAAAATTCAAGCCAGCATACCCATACTAAAAACCACTCAACAAAGGTAGCATATTGTAACAGAACTAAAGATTGAGTTAAGAATACGATTACATAACTCACCTGTTAAAGTATTGATCCAACTGCTGATTAGGATGCTCCAAAATCTGTGTGTATATTACGGAAAGATTCGACCACTGCTGATGCTGATACTCATATTCGATGTACTTACTGAACAACGGAAAAAAGAGGTAATGCAGTCCATACTTTAAAACCAGTGAATTAGCTCTTACGAAGTTCCATAATCGGTCTTCTTTGGGAGATACTGCTGTAATCGTTTGCATTAAAAGAAAATAATAATCATTTTTTTTCTCAAAAATCCGCTCCGAAGTTACATATCTTAAAATCTAAGGGCATACTAGCTGCTGGCAAAGATTTTACAGAAGACTCATAAGTGGCAACATGAGATGAATCCATAGATGTTTTCAGAACACTTGTTTTCAGAACACTTGTACCATTCTCACTAACGTTTTGTGCGGTTATAGATGAGACCTGTTGACCAACATCAGTATGCTCTGACTCTGCAGCAGTGCCTGAGTCACTATCATAACAGGTGGCCTTATCTACAACAGTATTTTCAGCATCTCCTATTGTTTAAAAGGAGATATAACGATCTGAAACCGTGCAGCGATAACCACAAATGAACAAGCAATGTGTATAAGAGTGACTATGTTGCAATGTTAAAGCAGCTTGACATTTGATCCAAGAAATAATGCAACGTACCATATAACATCTGAATGATATCAAAACAGAGAGTGTAGGAGATGGCATTTGCAGTATACTAATATTGCTGCAGGATCGTATACCTATATATGCTCTTTGGCTATATGGAATGAATGTGACGTAAACTAGTCTAGCGTATACTTTTTGGTATGGAAAAGTTATTACAAAGCAATGAAGCATGATGGTAATTCATCTAGGCCGTATAACTTAAAGATAAGCACAAATCATAAAGAAGCAAGTATTTAACCATATGCATCATACATTGCATATAATAACTTATCTAATGCTTAAACGCCTCATAACTATAAGATGCAATTAGTTATCATATCACACCTTGAGTGTATGCTTACAAGATGTTTTGAAGTCAATTTAAAACTAGAAATCCAGATTCTCCATATCAGTTGCAGCTATAAAAGTATCCACGTCCATGGCGAATACAACAGTAGAGATACAGGACGAAGTCGATAATCCGTATTCGCAATGCGTTACCCTTTCACAAATTTCCATCACAGTGACTTAACATTGGCTATACACAGTGGTGAAGCTTGCCAACTTTTAGTGGGGGGTCGGGATCTAATATACCGAAATTTCACAATTAAAATGAGGGGTCGAAACCTAATATACCGAAATTTTTCTACACGAAAACTATATACCCCCTATATCGCAAAAAAAATTTCGGGGGGTCGGGCGCCCCCCCCCCCCGGCCCCTATAAAGCTTCGCCCCTGGCTATACATACATCCTATCTCAGTTCACATTCTGAATACAATCTACATATGATTAAACGAATTCGATATAATTAAATACCTTTAAGAATCATATCTCAAACCCTAAAAGTCTAAAACCTAGCTCCTAAATCTGAACTAATCATGCCACTGTATTCGTTCATTATGTTTCTAAAGTAAACAATAACATAGAAAATGATTGAGCTAATGCCAGAAATGGTCGGATTAGGCCCCCAAGGTCCATGACTTGGCAAAAGAAACCTTCTTCGGAAAATGGTCATGCTCGACCGTGCGACCTATCAACTCCGGCACTTTTTCTTTTTTGACACGTGTCCCTTGCAATTACGGGCTTTGGTTTCCGGTTTAATTAAGAGGAAATCTCCGACCCACTAAAAACCCTTTTGTCTTATATGCAAAAAAATGCTCGACTGACGGCTATGCGACCGATAGGTTTTTTCATGGAAAGTTAAAAAGTTTCTTTTTATTATGATTTTGGGTAACCTCAGCACAAGGCTTTACTCTAAATATGTCTATTAATTCTTAAGCAAGATTAAGTTATGATTATCAAATGAAAGACAAAAATTATAACGAGGCTCAGATTTGTAAACAATCGAAGCAAGAGGATAAATCCGCCATGGCTGCAAATAAACAAATTCGCCCCGCCAAGATACGGATAATCTCAACTTGGTTCGAATCCACTCAGACACAATTAAATTCATCATCACAGCCTCTTAAATAGTACATCCCACAGATACATATATGATACATATGAAGGGTCGTTTGGATTTGCTTTTAATAATAATAAGAATAATAATAATACGGAGTAACAAGAAGAGTAACAGCAGAATCGAAGAGTAGCAGCAGAATCAGTTGATTATCAGATTAATTTCGGATTCGAATATCGAACCAAAGGGTTGTTGATTATTGATAAAAATCATTGGCTACAAAGAATGAAGTTTGACTAAATAATAATAAAGTCAAAAGACAGACTTTGATTTGGAACAGAGGAGGGCAACCACCCTTAGAAACCATCCCCTCTGCAATTGCCTCATTTTTAGTCTGAGTGGAGATTTGTTTACACTGCCATCCCTAACTTGTCCACTGATTTTATAAGGATGTGTTAGGTAGAAGATTTTGGGAGTTGTTAGCAAAATAAATGCGTTCGGATATATTAACTTTAAGCCCCTATTTCAAAAAAATAGCTCATAAATGAAAAGCTGATTCATAAAGTTTTTTAAATATTTTAGAGCTGTTAATACATTAAATTACTAATATACTCTATACATATTTGTTAACAAGTATAAATATGTCATTTTATGTCATTTTACATCTTATCATTATATTTAACAGCTAATTTACCAAACATTTTTATTGAAAAAAAGATGCAACTTGTATCTCATGTTAACAGCTTTGCAGTTTACAGTTTACAGCTTATAGCTAGTTTTTGCCAAACATACTCTAAGGCTAAAAGTATTGGCGTGATTCGGCCGCTGCCATCTCATCGCCACATCATTTTTTTAACTCTTAGAGCACAGGGAGTAGTAACATGTTAATACCACCTTTTTGGTGCCATGTCAGCACCACATTATTTCAACACCAAAAAACACTCAGGTCGTCAGGATCGGGATCCTACCCATGATCATTTTAGGCTTTGCAAGATCGTGATCGTAGAATTGGATAAGGATCGTAAGATCCTATGAAAATGTATATATTTTTGTATAGGAGTTGTAGTTTTATATTTCTATATAATATTTCATATGATAAACGAATCTAAATGGATGATAAAAGAAAAAGTTGTATGTTCAAGTACTGTAGTAGTCGAATATTAGATATATTGCAATGCTCGCTTGCACAAAGTTACTACATACGTGCACCTACTTCTTGTTCAATGTTTTTTATTATAGGTTTTTCGTGATAACATTTAGATTAATGCAAAAATATAGTGTTAATTTATTGTTACGTGATTCTGTGTGACTTTTTTTTTATTACAGTATATAGATTAATGCAAAAAGATAAATGGATTGTATCTGAAAATGAAATGACATAATTTATAATAGAGGGCAAGACAATATTTTTTTTTCTGATAATCAAATAAATTAAATTAGGATATTCTGATAATATTACTGAAAAATTTAACATATAATTCATGCTTTTATATGAAACATAAAATAAATTATGAACAAAATTGGGTCAAGTATCTAGATGGTTTACTTCAAAAACAAGCTTCTGACAAGTTACAAAGCACGAAATCGTTTTTCATAATAAACCCAAAAAAACACATCTAAACTATTTTTAAATAGTCCATAAAAGCATAATGATTTGACACTCATTAATCTTGCAAATGACAATCAATTAACAGCATCAAAATAATAGCTTTCATGAAGAATTCTTAGTCATTGGGCTTTAAGACATGGACTTATGTTTAATAAGTTAATATAGCAAAAAAAAGAAAAAAGGAGGTGATCCTACGATCCTACTTGAATTGCGATCAAGATCCTGATCATTTTTTGTGTTTAGGATCGTACGATCCTACGATTAGGATCGCGATTTTGACAACTATGCACCCAGTAATCATAACACCAAATAATACCACCTTTTGGGACCCACCCATTTAAAAAATCATACAACGCAACACCACCTTCGGTCGTTTCAACGCACGTTGCTCTAGCAACGTAGAACACAACGCAACACCAACGTCTTCAACCTCGGAGTGGAGATAACGCCATAACGGCGTTGAAACAAAGCCACCTAGGACGAATTTGCGTTGCAATGTTACCACTCCCTGTGCTCTTACTTCCACTCACTCTCACTCATCATATATCTGTTTTGGTCAATCTCACTCACCTTTATAAAAATAAATCCCACTAACACTGTGTTCTCAAGTTGAGTAAAAGGGGGGAAAGAAAATGAAAGTGGTTTTTGTTGTGTTCTCAAGTTTTTGTTAGGAAGTAAAGTGAAAGTAAAGGAGTGAAAGTGGGAGGATTTTGCATAGAAAACTTTCACCCCACTTTTGGATGAAAGTCAACTTTCCCTCCTCTTCATTTCTTTACTCCATTTTACTTTACTTTACTTTCTTTTTTTTTTCCTTCTTAAGAACACAATATAAATACCCATACACACTCACAATACAAATGAAAAAAAAAAAAAAAAAAAAAAAAAAAAAAAAACTTTTTGGAGTGGGGCCTAAGTTTTTAAACAACTCACTTTGGTGAGCCACTCAACATACCTATACAAATTTGATCTTGACTTCTACTCCTGTTTTGGGAGTCACCATAGTGAGTTGGTCACTCACTCCCCAACTCACTACCACTGTAAAACCCTAAAAAATCCGTTTTCCTAAATTCTCATATAATTTTGAAATTTTTACTAAGTATTGCGATTATGTATAAGTAATTAAACCTTATACTATATAATAAATGAATTAATATGCATATAAGCTAAAGTAAATAATTAACTAAGGTTTCTAAACTTTCCTAACTTGTGAACAAAAGCATAAAATGGTTTGTCCTTGTATTTTCTGATTTTATACACGATTTATTGTCTATTCTTTCACATATAACACGTCATACAAATCACAACTTAATTACTTGCCAAAAGTTATACACAATTAAAAGATAAGAACATAAAATCAGTTTGAGATCAATCTCCCATTTATTTAGCCGTATAATCCTCTCAATATCACCCTCTTGATTATACGATTATATATGGTTCCCTAAAATACAAAAAAATGCGTTTCCTAAATCTGTATATCTTTGGTATCCTCCTTCACATTCGGCAATCACAAAACAAAAGACACAAGCGGCTGCTATTTTTTTTTCTCTTTTATGTCAATCGAAAGTGGGCAAGAGGGAGGCTCATTCGTGGTCATTTGTAAGCTCGTGATCGTGGGTCTTTGCTATTTCGACATAGGGCTTGGTCGTGGGTATATGGCTGTTTCGAATGGATGGGTTTGCTGTCTAATTCGAGGGTGTTTGATCGTGCTGGTCTTGGTGGAAAGGAGGAGTGTTGGTCGTGTTTTCCTTGGCTAATTCTGGTTCGAAAGGGAGTGTGTAGTCGAGGGTTTGGGGGCTGAAGTCGTGGCAGTGGTTGCTTGGCTTTTCGGTTTTGTGTTCTTGTTTTCCATTCCAGTCGCACACAAAAGGTTAACAACATTTCACCTTGTTCAATTCTCTCAGTTTTCTGTTCACTCATGTTATTGTCTTAATAATCGGCTAGTATTATTTGTTTGGAATCAATTATAACATCACATAAAATCATACCGATACTCGCATAAATTAACAAGAACAAGGCCATTCGTAAACGACTTAATCACGTGTGTGAGTTATGTGTTTTCTGTGGCTTGACTTGGTAAAAACTAGATGTAAAACTCAAGTGAATATAAAGGTGGTCTTGCATGCATGTTTTTCGAAACGAGTCGCATAAAATCTTAGCGCATATACATGAAATGATGATTCTGAATCTACTCTATTCGATCTGTACTTTATTGTTTCTTTATTGTTTCGAGTCGCATACGTTTCTGTTTTGGATCTGCTATTATTCCACATGGGATATATGTTTTACAAATCTTTTTTTTCGAGCTAAATATAAAGGGAAACATGCGTATATATCCCGTGAAGAAGGGCTGATGAAGACCAAGGTTTTGCATGCAATCTCTAATGTTGTTAATTTAATATATTATGATATACTACTACAAAGTTGATGCATTTTTTTATAACTCTAAAATCCCTTTTCGTATATATGTTCATAAGGTACTGTTTTGGTCGACATTTTGTATGAGGGGCACGTATTTAGTGTATGTTGTATTTATATGGGTGTGACTCGTTAGGGAGTTGGAGTCCCGGTATGGTCGAGGTGTGTGAGCCGTGTAGGTATACATGTGAATAATAGTATTTTTAGTCGTCGCGGTCTAAAATGATATCAAAAATACGTTAATATAATTTACGAAACGGCGGAGTCCTAATTTGTCATTATTAAGCAAATTTACATTTATAACCATGAACTTTATTTAACATAATTAACCCTAAACTATTATATTAGTCATTTTAACCCTTAAACATATTTAATTGTCATTTATAACGCAAAAGTATAAAATTACTATTTCAAAAAACTTACTAGTTATGGAAAGTTGCCATTTTTATTAAAATTGCTACAAATGGAAAGTTACTAAAAATGGAAAGCCGACTAAAATGAGAAATATGATTTAAAACAAGTTATTAATAATAAGACGATTATGAATTCGTGTAGATTCGCTGAAGAAGGAGTTGCTTCCGATCTTTATGATTTCTGTTGTGTTTGCACTTGCGGTCTAAGGTACAGATATTCTGACCTTTCTTTTAAGGTTTCTCATGATCTCTTATACACTTTGATCTGTTAGCTTCTGATATGATACCATTGCTATGATTCCCTTTATTCTGAACCTTTGCTATGATCCCTTTGATATGATTCTCTGATATGAACCTTTATGATGAACCTCTGATTACGAACCTTTGATATGCATTTCTGAAACATTTGATATGAACCATATGATATGAACCTTTTGATATGACACTATGATGTATGATATGTTATCTGAATTCCCAGTTTGATACCCGAGCCAACTCTGTTTCCCTAGCCATGAAGGTAACATGGCCGTGTCATTGATGCACCAATGGCATGACTCTAGTGTGGTTGAGTGATGTTCCACACCGTCCCTTATCTTTTATCTGTTATGGCCACTATTATTATGATTTGTCTGCAGGGGCGTATGGATGCATCCTAGATCTGATCTGTTTAGTGGATTTAACTATTATATGATTATATGTATCTGTATCTGGTGACTGGAGCTTGTGTGCAATACACTCCTTTCACATATCTGGGAGCTAGCTACTCCACCTATTGAGGACACCCCTCATTTGTCTGATTATCTGAGAGGTCTCCCCTCTATATGATTATGAAGATATATGGTAACTTATGTTATGATATGATATGATCTATTCTGGGCTCGTAGAGGATTACTATCCTATACCTTACACTTTATCCTTTCACTTTGTTTATACCTTATGATATTATCCTCACATACCATACTATATTCTTTGTTTCTTATCATTTGTTTCGTTTATATATATCTGTTCACTGGGCTTTTTAAGCTCAGCCGCATTTCTTTTCATCGCGGCAGGTTTTAGAGGGAAGCTGGTATATGAGTGAAGAGTGCATAAGAGCTTAGTGGACTTCACCTTGATAGCTATATTCTGGATTAGAGATGCTTAGAAGTGTTTACATTTTTCAGACTTAGTATTTTTATGGTTGTTCCTTTGTAACATTGTATTTCAGATTTTTCTCCTTGTAACCTTTGAGATTCATTTGTATTACTTAAGATGTATGCTTGTGTTTGCTTTGATATGTCACCATAATGTAGTACTTCTACCCTTATCGGGTTGGGGTGTTACAATGCTCAGGACCACTGTTTAGTCTAAGAGTGGATCCTCAAACATGGTAAAAAATAAAGCTAAAAAGGGGATAACGCTCTTTTAAAAATGTATGAGATGAATGTGTTCAAATAATATAACTTTTGGGCTAAAGGTGTTAACGTCAGTTTGTTTTATAACTAGGGGCGTAAATGAGCCGAGCCCGAGCCTACAGAGTTCGAGCTCGTCTCGTTTAAGTTTTATAAAGCTCGAGTTCGAGCTCGGCTCGGTTCGAGCCTCATTATTTAAGCTCGAGCTTGGCTCGTGGAATGTTATATAGGCTCGGGCTAGGCTCGCTTATACGATTTGGCAATGAAAAATTATAGTTTGGCTCGAGCTCGGCTCGTAACATATCTATTTTAAGCTCGTTAATAAACTTGTAACTGAGCTCGTTAATAATCTTGTTATTGAGTTCGTTAATAAGCTCGCCTATAATATAAATGCATAAGGTTTTATATATGTTTAATACTTAAAATATCATAGTGTCATTTAGGCTCGCGAGCCCAATCGAACTTTATATGTAAAGCTCAGGCTCAAGCTCGATTAATAAATGAGCTGCAACTTAGCCTCGAGCTCGTTTAGGCTCGACTTGTTTGAGCTTTTTACCGATTCGATACCGAGCTTTTCACGAGCGGCTCGACTCATTTCCACCCCTAATTTTATTGCTACATGTCGAACGGTTAATCTCGTGAACGACTCGACCATGCATGCGGGTTGTGACATAAAGGTAGCTTATCAATCTCCTAAGGAAAAAAGAAAAAAAAACAATCGATGATGAAGCCATCAGTCGAGCAGCTGTCGATCAGTTAATTTAAGGCATATAAGAAAAAAAAAGAGTTTTTAATGGGTTTGAGATTTTGTAAAATTTTGTGAGTCACCATATTCATGAAGCAAACAAAAGCTTTGTACTTGCATGTGATACGTGTTAAAAAATCGTTGAAGTCGGTATATCGCACGGTCGAGCATGACCACATTGAGAAGAGTTTTTTTTTTTTTTTTTTTTTTTTTTTTTTTTTTTTTTTTTTTTTTTTTTTTTTTTTTTTTAACCATGTCATGAACCTAAGAGGCCAAAACCGACCAAATCTGGGATTTACTCAAAGCAATTATAATAGAAAAGCATGAAAATTACTCAATGTCACTATAGACGACCGGAGATTAAGGCAAACTGAAATCAACAAGGTTGTATTGTTATCACGTTGTAACAATATGTTTACTTTTCTTGGGACCAACTTATTCCAAAGTGTTTCACGACCTCCACTTTCCACTTGTAGAATCTTTTCCTCCACCATTCTTGCTAAAGCATTAACCGTGAACTCACCGTCTTCAACAAGCGACCATCTCCATTTGTCCCTACAATCAATATTAACAACAACATTTTGCAAAACACCTAAAAGATCGTCAAAATCCTTACTAACTCTACCCTTAATACTTCTAAACCAATCCCATTTCCAACACAATGCATCATTAACCCACAACCCCTTATCTAACACACTACTCTCATTCTTCTTATCTAAATGGTATAACCTAGGAAACCTATCACAAAGCCTCCGATCATCCACCCAACTATCTAACCAAAATCTAATATCCCTCCCGTCGCCCAATACACCAACACAAGAAGAAGTGAAATCTAATCCTAATCCATCCATTTCCTCACCTATCTTAACAATGTCACGCCAAACCCCACCGCCTATTATCCCCCCTCCCATAGCTCTAATGTCCCCTAAACCCCCACTATCTCCATGAATGCTCTTAAAATGGTTTCTAAAGGTGGTTGTTGATTATTGATAAAAATCATTGGCTACAAAGAATGAAGTTTGACTAAATAATAATAAAGTCAAAAGACAGACTTTGATTTGGAACAGAGAAGGGCAACCACCCTTAGAAACCATTTTCAACATCCCCTATGCAATTGCCTCATTTTTAGTCTGAGTGGAGATTTATTTACACTGCCATCCCTAACTTGTCCACTGCTTTTATAAGGCTAAAAGTAGTGGCGGTGACACATCAGCTTTCTTTCATCTCTTAGGTGGTGTTTGTTTTTTGTTTTGAATGTGTTGAGAGCCTCTTAATGCTTCTTAACGAGCCAAACCTCTTAATCGGTTAGACGTTTTGTGCGTTCAGACCTTTTGTTTTTTTTTTTCCCGTTCAGACGCGGTCAGAGGCAGTTACTTCTTAATGGTCTAGACTTGAGAGGGGTGTCTTAATGCCTCTTGTTGACACAAAATAACCAAAAAAAAAATTAGTACGAGCAATCAAATGACACAACACCTTACTTTAACAAGATTTTTGATTCAGATTCAGACATTTACGCCTCAGATTCAGATTCAGATGTGCGGTTCAGATTCAGATTCAGAGCCTCTGAATAAACAAACAGCACGAGCACAAGGTGCAGTTTTGGTTACTCATTTGGTGCCCACGGGATGTCACATCACTTTAACAAACCTTCATAACTAATCCTCTCACTAACAACTAACCTCAACTTACTCATTTGGAGCCCACCACTTACAACTTTATTTTTTTATTCAAATTTCCAAATATACTAAATTCATTTCATTAAAAATAAAAATACAATATAACACAATACCTCACATTTTACCATATTCAAAACTCAACTTAAGAAATACACCACATACACAAAGGTAAATTAGTCAATTTGACTTTTAACTCCACCTACTTTTCTTTAATCACTAAAAAAAAAACCTCACATTTTACCAGATTCATTATCCTTTTTAAAAAAGAAAAATAAAAAACACACCACATACACAAAAGAACATCATCATCCTCAACAAATACCACACCAACATATACGCAAGATCCGGTCTGCCACTGACAAACGTAGATACAAATCACCTTAGATTTGAGCTTCAGTTTGGTTTATTATTGTACTCTCTACAACCAACCCTCCACACCCATTCCGGCCAACCACCTGAACAACCGATCCACCGTCACAGATCTGGTCTACCACCACGGGTGTCTTTGAAATATGCTCATACCATCGTCGATTTCTTTCACAGCTAAACGAACAAGGTGGTTTTGATTTTTCGTTTATGACTTTTTTTTTTTTTTTTTTTTTTTTTTTTTTTACTGTTAAGTAGAAAATTGGGTGAAAAGCACAATTTCGATTTAATGGATTTATGTGTTACAACGGATACCTGCCAAAAGTACTGACAAAAGGACGATTTTTACCCTCGTCGTGCAGACGACGAGGGTGCAAGTGGCGAGAAAAAACAAGGGGTGGCGGTATGGTGGCAAGGCACAATGAAGTGCCACCGTGGATGGCGAGCTGCACCTTGTGCTCTTACTTTCACTCACTCACACTCTATCATATATCCGTTTTGGTCAATATCACTCACCTTTATAAAAATATATCCCACTAACACTGTGTTCTCAAGTTGAGTAAAAGGGAAAAAGAAAATGAAAGTGGTTTTTGTTGTGTTATCAAGTTTTTGTTATGAAGTAAAGTTAATGAGTGAAAGTGAGAGGATTTTGCATAGAAAACTTTTACCCACTTTTAGGTGAAAGTCAACTTTACTTTCTCTTCATTTCTTTACTCCCTTTTACTTTACTTTCACTTTCTCTTTATTTTTTCCTTGAGAACACAGTGTAAATACTCAAAATACAAATTTAAAAAAAAAAAAAAAAAAAAAAAAAAACTTTTTGGACTGGCCCTTAAGTTTTTACACAACTCACTTTGGTGAGCCACTCAAAATACGTATACAAATTTGATCGTGACTTCTACTTCTGTTTTCGGAGTCATCATAGTGAGTTGGTCACTCACTTCCCAACTCACTACCACTGTTTAGTCTAAGAGTGGATTCTCAAACATGGTAAAAAGTAAAACTAAAAAGGGGATAAGGCACTTTTAAAAATGTATGAGATGAATGTGTTCAAATAATATAACTTTTGGGTAAAGGTGTTAACGTCAGTTTGTTTTATAACTATGGGCGGAAATGAGTCGAGCCCGAGCCTACAGAGTTCGAGCTCGTCTCGTTTATGTTTTATAAAGCTCGAGTTCGAGCTCGGCTCGGTTCGCGCCTCATTATTTAAGCTCGAGCTTGGCTCATGGAATGTTATATAGGCTCGGGCTAGGCTCGCTTATACGATTTGGCAATGAAAAATTAAAGTTTGGCTCGAGCTCGGCTCGTAACATATCTATTTTGAGCTCGTTAATAAGCTTGTAACTGAGCTCGTTAATAATCTTGTTATTGAGTTCGTTAATAAGCTCGCATATAATATAAATGCATAAGGTTTTATATATGTTTAATACTTAAAATATCCTAGTGTCATTTAGGCTCGCGAGCCCAATCGAACTTTATATGTAAAGCTCAAGCTCAAGCTCGATTAATAAATGAGCTGCAACTTAGCCTCGAGCTCATTTAAGCTCGACTTGTTCGAGCTTTTTACCGATTCGATATCGAGCTTTTCACGAACGGCTCGACTCATTTTCACCCCTAGTTTTATTGCTACGTGTCGAACGGTTAATCTCGTGAACGACTCGATCAAGCGTGCGGGCTGTGACATAAAGGTAGCTTATCAATATTAAAAAAAAAAAAAAAAAAAAAAAAAAAAAAAAAAAAAAAAAAAAAAAAACAATCGATGATGAAGCCGTCTGTCGAGCAGCCGTCGATCGTTTAATTTAAGGCATATAAGAAAAAAATAGTTTTTAATGGGTTTGAGATTTTGTAAAATTTTGTGAGTCACCATATTCATGAAACAAACAAAAGCTCTGTACTTGCAAGTGATACGTGTCAAAAAAGCGTTGAAGTCGGTAGATCGCACGGTCGAATATGACCACTTTGAGAAGAGTTTTTTTTTTTTTTTTACCAAGTCATGAACCTAAGAGGCCAAAACCGACCAAATATGGGATTTACTCAAAACAATTATAATAGAAAAGCATGAAAACTACTCAATGTCACTATAGACGACTGGAGATTAAGGCAAACTGAAACCAACAAGGTTGTATTATTCTCAGTTTCTCACGTTGTAATGGGGTTAAATCAATATCTTATGTGCAAAATTTTAATTTATATGAGTTTAAACACAAAATAAAAGATTAAATAAAGTTGATGTGCATAAATTGTAAATATAAAATGAATATGAAATTTGTTGGTAATTGATAACAAGAGAATATGCAAAGAAGTAACGGTAGACAAAAGCAGAACACATACCCGAGTGTCTCTCAGGTTGGGTCGGTTCAATTCTGCATTTAGTCAAAAAAAAATTATTTTTTGTAGTTTCATTATAGTTTTACAAAAGGATAAAGCTAGATTACCATTATAATTTTATTTTTTTTTAAAAACCGTGTACTTTTATAAAAGAAAAAAAGACATTTACTTTTGAATGTTTCTTTTTGGCTGATTCGATTGGGCGAGTCTAAACTTGCGGACGTATTTTTACAAATTGTATCTAGAAAAACGAGCTTTCAAGATTAATGGGTAAATTAATAACACTAGGCGAGTAGTCACATATAGCGTCGGAAATTTAAAGAGACATATAATTTGCGAAGTTATGATTAGTAAATTTATATTTCTCACTTTGTGAGTTTTTAAACCAATGTGTTTTCTTTTTATACGTTGTAGATAGAGATGGTTTAAGGACTTAGGGTTGACCTGGTTGCGCCTGATCCTCACATGAGAAATGAAGTAGATGTCGAAAGAAAGTCAATTGATTACACATGTCACTATTTTATAAGTAATGAGTATAAGTCTAGGACATACATTGAAGAAAGATTGGAAAATATAATACGATACGTACTTTTTATTATATAGGACTAGGATCTTTTAATATTTAAAATGAACATGATGAGTCATGTTAAGTTTATTGTGAGTGAGAAAAAAAAAAAAAAAGAGTATAAGCTAGGACATACATTGAAGTGGAAAATATTACTCGTACTTTTTATATAGGATTAGGATCCTTTAATATTCAAAATGAACATGATGCGTCATGTTAAGTTTATTGTGAGTGAAAAAAAAAATTAAAATATTATTATGAGACCTTTGCATTATTTTAAATCAAATATTCACTCATAATAAACTAACATGACCTATAATAACATTTTCCAAGTTTTTATCACTCCCTAACATTAATTATTAAGAAAAAGCTAGTTTGTTGGTTTTTTTTTTTTTTTTTTTTTTTTAATAATAATAACTACAAAAGTTGGTTAAAAAAAATAGAGTAAATTGCAAAAATCGTCCTTGTGGTTTGGCCAAATTGCACGTTTCGCCCTTGTGGTTCATTAAGTGCAAAGATCGTCCTTATTTTGTACTGTTACGTGCACTTTTGGTCCTTAAACAGTGAAATTTCTCAAAAAAATATGATTACTTTTTCTTGGCATGTTTGCATTGCACATAGACAACATGCCTCATATTTTAAACAAGTGGAGGATATCCATAGTTATTAGAACAAGGTTAACAGCTATTTAAAGCATCCACAATGGAAAAAGTGCTTTTTGCATTCAATGCATTTAATGCATATCACATTTAATACATAAGACTTTGAGGAAAGAATTGAAGTTTATAAGAGCACAAGGTGTAGTTGGGGAGATTTTGCTCCTCATTCGGGTCCCACCACTGCCACATCACCCAACACCTCCACTTCAACTATCCACAACAAACCCCTCCTCACCAAACAACAAACATCAACTTCCCCATTAGGGCCCCACATCTTACACATTTATTTTTTTATTCATTTCATTAAATAAATTAAATTCATTTCACAAATACTCAAAATAACACAACACATTAATTTTATTTCATCAAAATTTATTAAAAAAAATATATATATATCTTCTTAAAAAAAAATAATACAACACATTAATAAAACACCTTTTGTACCCAATTCCTTTTGTAACCAAATTCCTCTTGTACCCAATTCCTTTTGTAACCAAAAAAAAAGGAAAAAAAAAAAGAAAAAAAAAAAAAAAAAAAAAAAAAAACCAACTGTGTCTTCTTCTCCAAGACCAAAACACACACAAACACACACTAGATCTGAAAAAACAAAACACACAAACACAAACACATTCTTACAAAAAACATCAAATTATACAAAATATTGAAAGGAAAAAAAAAAAAAAAAAAGAAAGAAAATGGAATGTCAGAAACTTACCTCTTCGTCGCCACGGGGAGGAAGGCAACGGGGAAGAACGGCAAGGCACATTTGGTGTAGTTGAAGAGGAACGGCTCGCCGTTGCCTCTTCCACGTCGGACGGCGAGCATGCCTTCTTCGACTACACCTTGTGCTCTAAGTCTTTCTAAAAAGCTTTTTGAAAAGCTTTCAATGCAATACAATAAAACCCTTTTAAAAGACTTTTTTAATTAGTAAAAAACTATTTTTAGTTTACTCATTGTGAATGCTCTTAATATGGAATATGGATAACATAAAGGGTTAGTACTTAGGGTCCGTTTGGTATAAGGTTTTTACAGGTTTAGAATGAAAGATAATATGAAAAACTTGTTTGGTATCTTTTGATACCCCTGACACAATTATCTGACACCAAAAAATGAATCCAGGGGAACTTGGTGGGTATATAGTGGGTTTCAATAAATGTGGTCAATTAATTTTTTATTTTATTTTTTATTTGAAGCTTTTTTCTAACCACAAATTATTACGAGTCTCTCCGTCTCATTTTAGTTGTCCGTTGATCAAATTTTGACCGTAAATATTTTTGTTTGTATTATATAATACTTGATGAAAAACGAACTTTTCAATGATATAACTTTCATCAAGTATTATATAATACAAACAAAAATATTTACGGTCAAAATTTGGTCAACGGACAACTAAAATGGGACGGAAGGAATATTATTTTTCTTCTTATTTTTTACTTTTATATTTTAAATAAATACATAAAATAAATTTATCAATCATTTATTTTCTCTCTTTTCATTTAATTAAAAATTCAAATCCAAATTTAAATCCAAATCTAAATCCGAATCCTAAACCCATCTACAAACCAAACGGGCCCTTAAGGGCACGTTTGGTACAGAGAATTTCAGAGAATAGAAATGAAGTAGAGAATAGAATTCAGAGAATAGAAATGGGTAGAGAAATTTAAAGTCAATTCTAGTGTTTGGTAACATGAGAAATAAACTCGAGAATTGAAAAAAAAAAAAAAAAAAAAAAAAAAAAAAAAAAAAAAAAAAAAAAAAAAACTTTTTATTGAAAGAATTAGAACTTTTGTTTGTTTTTAAAAAAAAACTTATTTTAAAAAATATATATTTAAAAAAAATATATTTTTTTTTAATATTTTTTTTATTTATTTTTTTATTTTTTAAAAAAACTTATTTTAAAAAAAAATTATTTTTTTTAATTTATTTTAAAATTTATTTTTTATAAAATTAATTAAAAAAATTATTTAAAAAAAATTATTTTTTATAAATAACAATTCTATAAAAAATATATTTTAAAAAAAAATATATTTTTTTAAATTATTTTTTATAAAAAATTTATTTATTTATTTATTTTTAAAACTTATTTTATAAAAAATATATTTTAAAAAAATTATTAATTTTTTTTATAAAAAATACATTTACGTAAATCGGTTTGCAACTAAAAAAAAAGAAAAAAAAAAAAAAAAAATTACAAAGTTCCCCTCATTTCTCCCATTTCCTCACTAAAAGTAGTGGAAATGAAACTCAAAAAATTGCACTACCAATTCTCCACCAATTCCCCACAATTCTCCACCTTTTTATTTCTCTGACATACCAAACAGATTCTCGAGAATTAGCCCGAGAATTAAGCCCATTTCCCTTTCCATTTCTTTGTCAAACCAAACATGAGAAATGAGCCCATTTCCATTTCTTTGGGCCCAATTCCCTGTACCAAACATGCCCTAAGTTCATTAGAAATAAAGCAGACTCCAATCCTTTTTGCAAAGTAAAAGCAGCCAAAAAAAAGGAGCAAAAAGGTGTAACCAACAGCCTCCAAAATCGAATTCATTACCAAAAAGTTTCTCATTAGCAGCACCACCAAGGCGGTTTGAATAGCTAGAACACCATTCTTGACCCGTGTAGTCCATTTTATCAACAAGATAAACCAAATGCAACAATTGAACGCGCTCAAATTGGGACACACCAGTTTACTATGGTTGCAGTTCCTCAACAATGGAGCGTGCATCCTAAAAGATTGGTTCCACACGTTTAGGCCAAATGGGATACTATAGCTTATCTATAAATATCTTGATTACATTTATAATGAAGTAAATGTATATGAATAAAGATTACAAACAAATATAAAAAACATGGGACTACTTAAGTTTTCATTTGGTTATTTTATGCCGAGTAAACCAAGGTTGGCTTGACTTTGGTAGAGGTTCCGTAGCATATCACGCATAAACGGCTCTTGACTAAATTACATGTTAACCATATTATTGTTCTAGCTACGACGAGAGGAAAAAAAAAAACAATAGGACGGATCTTAAATTCGAAATATAGAACATTTAACTTTGGATGTAGACATTTCATCTCGGTTGCAAATTATTATACACGGTGGTTTGATATGTATGAAGAAAAAAAAATCAGAAATGGAATCAACCGAAAATTGGGTGGCCGTCGAATTTTACCTATACTCGTTGTTTTGTGGCCCGATAGTAGGGGAGTTCACGGATCGGGTAATATCCACAGTAACCGAAAACCGAAACAGAACCGAACCGAATTGGTCAAAACCGAACTGAACCGAACTAAATATTCGGTTATCAGTTTGGATATAGGTTTCGCAATGAAAATCGAAAACCGAACCGAAAACCGAATATATATAATTTTTTTATGTATTTACATATAAAAAAAAATCACTAAAAGTCTTTCTTATTATAAATATAACATTATTTAAGCTTGAAAAAAATTGTGCTAAATAAATATATAATTAAATGAAAAAATAATTAAAATTATATAATTCGGGTTATTCGGTTCGGTTTTCGGTTATAAGGGTTCGGTTTTCGGTTATTCGTTTTGGTTGAATCAAAATTGAATTCGGTTCGGTTCGGTTTTACTCAGAAAAAAATATTAACCGAACTAATCGAACCGAATAACCTGGTAACCGAACTGATGAACACCCCTGCCCGATACCATTGAAACCGCATGACAGTTGTGTTTTGATTGCTAGAACACTTGTAAGCCCAGCCGAGCAAATATGTTTTGGACTGTTTAGTTCATGCTTTTATCAGCAACAATAATTTTTACCAACTAAAGAATAATAAAGGACAAAAAAAGATTTGTAACAATCAAACGATGCCTTTTGGACCCAAAAAGCATTTGACAAGTCTCGGCATACAAATGCATGTGCAAGAATTCCAAAGTATAAATTACAATGAATGTTTTTTTTTTTTTTTTTTTTTTTGGTTACACAAATGCATATGCAGTAATTCCATGTACTCACCACTCACCAGCATTAAGAGTGTAGTATGTATCTATACCATTTTAGTTTTTTTTTTTTAAGAGTAAATTACATAAATGGTCCTTGTGGTTTGTCGAAAATTTCACCTGTCGTCCCTTAAACTTAAAAGTTGCATATATCGTCCCTATCGCCTCCAAAAAATAACACTCGTGGTCCCTTTTTTAACGAGTGTTAAGTGCATTCCGTTATAATTTACACATTAGCCCCTGTTGGTTAACGATTGTTGCATCGTTTATCCTTTATAATAACGGCCGTTTATAATTTAAAGTTTTTCGACTTTAGATACGGTTTTATACGTTTTTATCCATTTTCGTCCGTTTTTATACGTTTTCATCCCTTTTTATATGTTTTCTTACGTTTTATCCGTTTTCGTCCGTTTTTTATACGTTTTCTTCCGTTTTTAAACGTTTTTATCCGTTTTCATCCATCTTTATATGTTTTCTTACGTTTTAATTCATTTTCGTCCGTTTTTATATGTTTTGACTGTTTTTTTACGTTTTGATATGTTTTTATCCGTTTTCATCTGTTTTCAACCGTTTTTCTTACGGTTTTATCCGTTTTTATACATTTTCGTCTGTTTTTATATTTTTTTAACATTTTCATAGGTTTTTATCAGTTTTCATATGTTTTCAACCGTTTTCATCCGTTTTTATATGTATTTTTTACCTTTTTGTCGGTTTTTATATGCTTTTTGTCCTCTTTTTTACGTTTTTGTCTATTTTTATACGTTTTCATCCGTTTTTATACGCTTTTTTTATGTTTTCATGGGTTTTTATCAATTTTTATATGCTTTTATGCGTTTCATCCGTTTTATACGTATTTATCCGTTTTCATCCGTTTTTATACGTTTTCTTACGGATAAAAACGTAAGAACACGTATAAAAGTGGATGAAAACGGATAAAAACCTATGAAAACGTAAAAAAAAAAGCGTATAAAAACGTAAGAAAAACGGACAAAAGTGTATAAAAACGGATGAAACAGATAAAAACCTAAGAAAACGGAGAAAAACATATGAAAACATATAAAAATGGATGAAAAGTGATAAAAACATATGAAAACGGATAAAAACTTATGAAAAAGTAAAAAAAACGTATAAAAGCATATGAAAATTGATACAAACCTATGAAAACGTTAAAAAAGGTATAAAATCGGACGAAAACATATAAAAACGGACAAAAACGTAAGATAAATGAACAAAAACGTAAGAAAAACGGATGAAAACAGATGAAAACGGATAAAAACGTAAAAAAATGTAGAAAAACGGATGAAAACGAATAAAAACGTATCAAAACGTAGAAAAACAGACAAAAACATATCAAAACGTAAGAAAGACGTATAAAACGGACGAAAAAGTATAAAAACGGTCGTTATTATAAAGGATAAACGATGCGACAGTCGTTAACCAACAGGGGCTAACGTGTAAATTATAACGGAATGCACTTAACAATCGTTAAAAAAATGACCATGAGTGTTATTCTTTTTTTTTGAACGGCGAAATATATTAGAAGAAAACACTAGCAAGAAGCTAGAACATTACAAGGACACAAGGTGAGGATTTTTTAACCAATCCACCCAACTAAACATAACTTTACATCTATAACGACACCAAAGAAAAGACGAAAGCACTAGATCATAAAATATATTCGCCTTGGAAGAAGGAACAACGCCAAAAATCTTCTTATTCCGAAAAACCCAAATGAACCACCATATACCATAACACACCCCTTCTAATAATCTTTTATGCTTAGAAGGCGGCCGTAAATTTGTTATCCAAGAAATCCACTCATCAAAAGAATCAAGCTCCATATAATTCACATCCCACCAAATACAAACCCTCCGAAAAATAGTTCTAACAGCACTACAATTAAAGAACAAATGTTTCGAAGACTCAACACCCGTCTCGCATAGAGGACATATAATAGAAGGGATATCTATACCTCTACGTGAAATGTTCCAACGAGTCGGTAAACCATTTATACGCACCTTCCAAGCGAAAACATTGACTTTAATAGGCACTTCTTTAATCCATCTTGTTTTGGAAGAAATATCTGGTAATTTATTATTGTCAATATACCTTCGCGTCGAAGTAACTGAAAATTCTCCCGACCCATTTAAATCCCACGACCATGAGTGTTATTCTTTGGAGGCGATAGGGACGATATATACAACTTTTAAATTTGAGGGAGGATAGTTGAAATTTTTGACAAACCACAGGGACCATTTATGTAATTTACTCTTTTTTTTAACAATGAAACTGATTTCTCCAATGATAGTTTCAAAAGTTTTTGGACACAGTCACACAACTTGTATGCTTAAAAGCTATTAGCTTTAGTCAAGATCGTTTCTCCATAGTATGCTACTATGCTACGGATACTCCATAAATGCTAAAAGAAGACAAACAATCAAATATGTCATCCAGTTGGATCCCACATTGGACCAAGAAGTAATAAAAAGCCTATATATAACCTTGTGGTTAGTGCACTAATTTGCGTAAAGGAGAGGTGAAGCCTAAATGTAGTACGGAGTATTTGAATTGCGAGGCTTTGTTTCTTCTTTAGAGCTTTTTAAATTAAATTTCATAAAGTTATGGCATTTAATTCAAATTTATTTTTGGTTAAATTTGTTTATATATTGCTAGATTTATTTTTGAGTCGCGACTCGCAAGGCTTTGTCTGTATTTATCACGTTTTAATAAAGTTAAGGCATTAGCATACTGTTAAAAAATAAATTTACTGCTAGATTTATTTTACACCAGCCAAACACATAAATAGGATCTTACACGTTTGTTGTGTCATTTTTTTTCAATATCGGATTTCTTTTGCACCAAATCGTAGTCCATTTCATCATCAAGATAAACCAAATGCAACAATATATTGATATGGCTCAATGGGATCTTATGTGTCTTGTGTGGGCCTAGTGGTTTTTAGGCTCATTTTATCAATTTGCACCAGTGCTGTCATAATGGTATGTGTGATCTTATTTTGCTTTAGTTTTAGGTCATTTGTATCAGTTAAGCCTTGTTTGGCTTTATTTATTTATTTGTCTCTTTCTCTTTTAAATTGGCTTGTTTAAATGAGAGGGGATACCTTGTATTATATTTTTTCTTTCTTCCTTTGTGGGTTCTTATTTTGCTTTAGTTTTAGGTCATTTGTATCAGTTAAGCCTTGTTTGGCTTTATTTATTTATTTATTTATTTGTCTCTTTCTCTTTTAAATTGGCTTGTTTAAATGAGAGGGGATACCTTGTATTATATTTTTTCTTTCTTCCTTTGTGGGTTCTTATATAAGTTGTTACCTTTTAAAAAAAAATGACATGGCTCAAGTTGGAGACATACCAATTTACTGTGGTTGGTGCTCCTTGACATTGTAGCGTGCATCGTATAGATTGGCTCCATTCTTAAAGGACAAATGAGATGTTATAGCTTGGATAAGGCTAATGAGGACATCTCAAGACCGCATTCATCAAAATTCCGCTACATCAACTTTTTATTTTACAACCAACTTCATCACTAACTTAGTGTAATAAGATAACCAATTTCATCACCAAAAACATACTCCACTTAAACCCAAATATACCTCACAAAACCATTTAATAAACACACACAGACAACAAACCTCCCACGACTCGATCGTATGCACGACCGAGTCTTTGTTTTTTTACCATCCATGACGCGTCTTTATTGGAGGAAGACTTGGTCTTGAGTCCCTTATTACACCCGGATGCAAGTGATTCAGCAATGTATAAGTAAACAAATCACAAACAAATAAAAAGACATCCACTTCAGGTTTCTTTTGGTCAGTTTATGTCGCGAAAGCCAAAATATCCTCAAATTCAAGCTCTTTCGCAATAGCATTTTGACACATGCATTATGTTAGGATACTCTTAAACCTTGGTGGAAAGACGGATTATTTTTATATTACCTTTTAGTTTTTTCGAATTTTTATAAGGTTTTTCGAATTTTTAAAAATTTTTCAAATTTTTATAAACTTTTCAAATTTTTATAAGTTTTTTCAAAATTTTAAAACTTTTTCGAATTTTTATCAATTTTTCGAATTTTCAAAAAATTTTCGAATTTTTATAAAATTTTCAAATTTTTATAAGGTTTTTCGATTTTTTATAAATTTTTTCGAAACTTTTCGAAATTTTATAATTTTTTTCGAATTCTTATAATTTTTATTGAATATTTTTGAATAATAATAATAATCACAAGGACCAAAAATGAAAAATAAAACGGCCGTTAGTAAAAGGACTAACTTTGCAAACGCTTGTTTGGTTAATGGACTAAAATAAAACGGCCGTTAGTAAAAGGACTAACTTTGCAAACGCTTGTTTGGTTAATGTACTAACGTTGCCAAATTTATATGTCAATTGTGGGCCAAATTTATATTAATAAAAAAATAAAGGAATGACACGTGTCGGCAAGTTTATTGGGTCGAGCAGTCGAGCGGTCAAGTGTGGCATAAAATTGGAAAAGGGTGTGGTTTGTGGCCAAGTCTTGAAATAGTGGAAAATATTTGACCTATTTTAGGAATTTTCTCTTTTTATTTTTTTGCATTTGATAGAGATTTTTCCTGTAGCATATCATGGAGAAACGGCTCTTGAATAAATTACATGTTAGACTAAAGGGAGTGAGGCTACCCAACTAAGGGGCGACTCGCGACACGTGGCGCTGAGTCAGCATGTTGAGTAGCCTAAAAAAAAAGGGGGAGTGGGGCTACCCAGGAGGGTGGGGCGACTCGCGACACGTGGCACTTGTAATAATTGTTTTTTTTTTTTTTTTTTTTTTTTTCAATATTAACTTATTAATAATAACTAAAAATACATTTTATATAAATAATAACTAAAAATACATATTAAAAATTATTCTTATAACTAAAAATACATATTAAAAATTATTCTTATAACTAAAAATACATAATTGTAAAACATAAATATTACATAATTGTTATACCTAATAATACTAAAAATTATTCTTCATCACTAACAAATTCGTCGACTTCTGGAGGTGCGTTTTGTTCATTCGGGCCACGATTATCCCATAAATGATCCACCAAATCCGCCTTAAGCATATTGTGTGTTTCGCGGCTTCTAACGACATTTGAATTCTCAATGCGTTGCTGCATTGGAGTTTCTTGAGTCCAATACTCGGGGTTTAATGTCTGATCGTGCTCGTTGAAATCTTGACAAAATGCCTTGTCCTCATCCTCCAAAATCATGTTATGGAGAATAATACAAGTATACATGACGGCATGCATTTTCTCCTTGTCCCAATATCTTGATGGAAAACTAACAACTTTCCACCTCTTTTTCAAAACCCCGAACGCTCTCTCAATATCCTTCCGTGCCGACTCTTGTTTCTTCTTAAAGTATTTTCTTTTTTCATCAACTGGGTCGGTGAAAGTCTTCACAAAGGTAGTGTATTCCGGGTATATGCCATCACCCAAATAATACCCGGCTCTGTAATAATTACCGTTTGCATAAAAAGCAGCTACAAATTGAAAATGAAAACGTCTTAGTAAAACATAAAAAGTTATAAAATACATAATTCATTTATTAAAAAATATAATAACCGGTTGGCGCCAACCCAGATATAATTTCTTCAAGTATAGGTGAAGACTCAAACACGTTGATGTCGCTGTTTGATCCTTGCTGACCAAAATAAGCGTTCCAAATCCATAAATCGGTAGACGCAACCGCCTGAAGTATCAACGACGGTTTCCCAATATCCCCTCGTGTGTGTGTGCCCCGCCATGCGGTCGGACAAATCTCCCAGGGCCAGTGCATGCAATCAATACTACCAATCATGCCCGGAAAACCATGAACCTGCTTATGCACCTCGTAAATATGTTGTAGATCCGTCCAAGTCGGTCTACGTAGATACGTCGGCCCATACATCTCAATAATACCTATTAATAGTTAAAAAGTAACAATTAAAAAAACACTAACTAACTATACTAAAAATATGTAGCAATTCTAACTAATAATGATACAACTAATAATTCTAACTAATAATAATACTACTAATAATTCAAAAAAATACTAACTAATAATTCTAACTAATAATAATACTACTAGTAATTCTAACTAATAATAATACCTTGACAAAATTTAGTCAACGTATCCCGTGAAGTCCTCGCTGACATTTCCAGGTTCTCGTCAAATGAATCGACGCTCGATCCGTATGCTAGTTGACGAAGCGCGGAAGTACATTTTTGTATTGAGGTGAAACCTAACTTCCCACGACAATCATAATTTTGTTGAAAATACGGGTACTCTTCTTCCAAATCATTTGCTATCTTCAAAAAAAGCCGCTTACTCATACGAAAGCGTCGTCGAAATACCCGCGCATCGAATACCGGTTGATCAACAAAGTAAAAACGCATCAACCTCTCGTTTGCCTCCTCTCGACGACGATTCACATACGCCCTTCTTCTTAAAACGGGGTCATCATCTGCTACCCGCTCTTTCACGTCTTAAATAAATGTATTAACGGTGTTATAAATGGCACCTTCGATCGCCTCATATAGTTCCGAAGAATCGAAACTTGATGATGAGGATGACGAATCTTCAAAATCTTCCATAAAATATTTTTTTACGTTATGGTGGGTTTTTTTATTTTTAAAATAAGAGTGTTGTGTGTGTGTGTGTGTTTTTTTTTTAAAATATATGTTGTGTGTTTTTTTTAAATCAAGATCGAAGGTATATATAAAAAAAAAAGAAGATGTGAGCCGTTTACAAACGACTATATTTATCGAAGATACAAAACGAACCGGCGATCCATATCGATCGCCTGAGGCCCAAGTCGCCGGGGGGGGGGGGGCGGTGTACCCGGCGATTCGGCGGCGATCCACCGGCGATCCAAGGGCTTATCGCCTGGAAATCGCTCCACTCCGCTTAGCCTTAACCATATTGTTCTAGCTATGACTAGAGGAAAACGATAGGAAGGATCTTAGATTTGAAAACTAGAACATATAACTTTGAGTTAACTACATTTTTGGTCCTCGTGGTTTACCGGGTATAACGGTTTTGGTCCAAATCTTTATTTTGTAACGGATCCAGTCCAAGATCCGACGACCTGTAACACTTTTGGTCCAGTAGTTTTAAAAAAACGTGATATGACTAAAATACCCTCGAATTTACGCACAAAATTTGCACCATTCATCCATGAGCTAACGGCCGTCAGTTCTGTTAGTTATCATGTGGCAACGTTAGTCCATTTAGCCAACAATCATTTGCATCGTTAGTCCTTTATACGTTTTCGTCCGTTTTTAGTCGTTTTCATCCGTTCTTCTTACGTTTTCATACGGTTTTGTCCCTTTTTTTTACGTTTTCGTCCGTTTTTCTTACGTTTCATACGGTTTTGTCCATTTTTTTTACGTTTTCGTCCGTTTTTTTTTACGTTTTCGTCCGTTTTTCTTACGTTTCATACGGTTTTGTCCCTTTTTTTTTACGTTTTCGTCCGTTTTTCTTACGTTTCATACGGTTTTGTCCTTTTTTTTTACGTTTTCGTCCGTTTTTCTTATGTTTCATACGTTTTTGTCCGTTTTTATCTGTTTTCATCCGTTTTTATTGTTTTTGTCCAATTTTCTTACGGTTTTGTCCGTTTTTATTCGTTTTCGGATGTTTTTCTTAAGTACGAAAAAAAAAAATTTTTAATTTTTTGAAAAAAAAAAATTTCATAAATTTTTTTTTTTCGAAATTATTTTTTTTTTCGGAAAAATTAAAAAAAAAATCCGAAAATATTTTTTTTTCGGAAAAATAAAAAAAAAAATTCCAAAAATATTTTTTTTTTTGAAAATATTTTTTTCCGGAAAAAATAATTTTGAAAAAAAAAATATTTTCGGAAAAAAAAATTTTTTTTTTCAAAATTATTTTTTCCGGAAAAAAAAATATTTTCGAAAAAAAAAAATTCGGAAATTTTTTTTTATCAATTTTTTTTTTAATTTTTTTTTCGTACATAAGAAAAACATCCGAAAACGAATAAAAACGGACAAAACCGTAAGAAAATTGGACAAAAACGATAAAAACAGATAAAAAGGGACAAAAACGTATGAAACGTAAGAAAAACAGACGAAAACGTAAAAAAAATGGACAAAACCGTATGAAACGTAAGAAAAACGGACGAAAACGTAAAAAAAAGGGACAAAACCGTTTGAAACGTAAAAAAAAACCGACAAAACCGTATGAAACGTAAGAAAAACGGACGAAACGTAAAAAAAAACCGACAAAACCGTATGAAACGTAAGAAAAACGGACGAAAACGTAAAAAAATGGACAAAACCGTATGAAACGTAAGATAAACGGACGAAAACGTAAAAAAATGAAAAAAACCGTATGAAAATGTAAGAAAAACGGACGAAAACTTATAAAAACGGACAAAACCGTATGAAAACGTTAAAAAGACGGACAAAAATGTATAAAGGACTAACGATGCAACTGATTGTTGGCTAAATGGACTAACGTTGCCACTTGATAACTAACAGAACTGACGGCCGTTAGCTCATGGATGAATGGTGCAAATTTTGTGCGTAAATTCGAGGGTATTTTAGTCATATCACGTTTTTTTTAAAACTACTGGACCAAAAGTGTTACGGTTCGTCGGATCTTGGACTGGATCCGTTACAAAATAAAGATTTGGACCAAAACCGTTATACCCGGTAAACCACGAGGACCAAAAATGTAGTTAACTCGAACATATAACTTTGGACCTAGACATTTCATCTCGATTGAGAAAATTAGGTGGCCATCGATATCATTGAAATTGCATGCATGACATTGTGTTTTGATTGGTAGAGCACTTATAAGCCTAGTTGAGCATATATGTTTTCGATAGTTTAGTTCATGCTTTTACGTGCAACAATAATGTGTACAGTAATATTTTACCAACTAAAAAATAATAAAGGGCGTTTTTATATTATTTTATTTTTTTTTATTATTTTTTTTTTTGTAACAATCCGACAATGCCTTTTGGACCCAAAAAGCATTTGACAAGTCTCGGCACACAAATGCATATGCAAGAATCCCAAAGTATAAATTACAATTACAAATACAATAGTTAGCCTATCTTTCTCTATATGGAAGTGTTGCGGGCACATAGAGATGTGGGTAGAGGAAGCCTCAAAAAGCGAAGGCCGAGCTGTAGGTCACGTGACCTGCACCGAGTTGGTGGTTGACTGGGCTTTTGATTTGATCAAAGCAGAGAAGCTTGCCTTCAAATCTCTTTTCCATAGGCGCTTACTCTTACTTAAACAGCTTCGCTTCCTTCCCCAGATGCATGAGATGAAGGAAAGCGAGGGCGAAAGGAAGGCTTTGACTAACTCCTTCTAGGGTTGTAATTCCAAGCTTCATTGCCTATGAGACTCACAATCAGGCGTCGCACTTAGTAAGCTTTCAGGAAATCTGGCATGGCATCCTTTCGATTCTTATTCCTCGTGGCTTTCTTGTTCAAGGCGTTGCGATGTGTTCTACGCTAAAGAAGTTCTAGAAGGAGTTTTTTATACAACTTGGTGGAGCATTTGGGTCTTTCGAAATCAGCTTCTATTTGCGTCAAAAAAATCCTCGGAAAAATGTTATTTTGATGATATTGTTATTCGTTCTTTTACTTGGTGTAGTGCTTAGACGTAAAGTAGTATTGGTTGGGATAGTTGGCTTCAACACCCTTATTTACTTTTCTTGTATTGTTCTAGCTTCTTGCTAGTGGTTTTCTAGAAAATCGTTGCCTTCAAAAAAAAACCTTAGTAAGCTTTCAGGAAAGTAAGGACTATTTATTGCCGCATCAAGGAAAGATGCAAGAATTCCATGTACTCACCATTGACCACCATTAAGAGTTAATTTTAATTATGTATCTATACCATTTTAGTTCTTGTTTTTACAGTGAAACTGATTTCTCGAATGGATAATTTCAAAGGTTTTTGGACACAGCCTGTATGTAAACGAAATTAAGATCCCTTCTATCACAAGGATTGTTTTTTCCTCTCTGCTAAAAGCAATATTTGCTTTAGTCAAGACCGTTTCTACATAGCATGCTACGAATACTCCATTCAAGGCTAAAAGAATATTCTAAAGAGAGAAATAACAGTAGACAAACAACCAAATATGCAATCCAATTCAATCCGACATTGGACCAAGAAGTAAATAAAAGCCTATATATAAACCTCTGGTTACTGCAATGGTTTGTGGTTGATGAGAGGAGAGCCTAAAAGCAATGTTTGAGTCGCAAGGCTTTCTTTTCAACGATCACTTTTTAATAATGTTAGGGATGATTCCAAAAATGACCCGGTTGCAAGGATGCTCTTAAGTCCAGCTTAGCATATATGTTTTAGACCGTTTTAGTCAACACAAAATGTAATACAGTAAAACCTCGATAAAATTAATAATTTGTCAAGTCCTAACTTAGGATCAGTACAAATTTAGACCTTAATCAATAAAATAATAAGATAATAATTTTATTAAAACTCTAGTGTACGTATATTGGTCCCAACGAAACTATAAATTAATAATTACTAAAAAATTCTACAATTTCTTTAATGCCTTGAACTCGTAACATTCATTAGTATATATTTATTAATTTCTCTCATTCCTTAAATTCATAAAATGTTAATTGAAACTTGTTTTCTAATTTATTTTTCATCTCTAATTAGATTACATTGGAACTAGTATATTGAACTTGGAAACTTAAAGGCCGTACTTAAAACCTATTTAAATTAATAAATTATTAATTTATCAATATAATAATATATCGCTAAATTAATAAAATACTTCGGTCACAACACTATTAATTTATAGAGGTTTTAGTGTATCAATTTCCCAACTTAAAAATGAAACGATCGATAACCGCAAGTACTATTTTCGTAATGTATTTCTGAAAATAGTATGATTTTTTAGGGGAAAAGTCCCTAAAGTTATCGGCATTTTGCAAAGTTAGTCCTTAGGGACTAACTTTGTAATTTATACATAACCTGAGGGACTATTCGTGCCATTTTTGCTACAGTTGCCCATGAATAGTAAACACTGTTCTGCACTGTTACACACTGTGGCAATGTTATTTTCCTTTTTAGTCCCTGAAAGTGTCGGTATGTTGCAAAGTTAGTCCTTAGGGACTAACTTTGAAATTAAAAGTTAACCTTAGGGGCTGTTTCTGCTCAATATTTGCCCAGAAACAGTCCCTGAAGTTATTGCTCCGTTGCAAATTTAAGTAACGACTGTTAAGTAACGGCCATTAAGGACTAACCCTGCAATGGATCAATAACCTCAAGGTATAAAATGAAAATTTAGCGATTACTGTAGCTATAGTGTTTTGGCTCTACTGTTACACGCCTTTTAGTTAATATATATCATAGTTGTTAAAATCCGATTCAGATCTTAGGATCTTACGATTTTACGATTTACGAAGCAAAAACGATCGATCCTATGTAGTATCTTAACAAGCTTAAGATCTTATAGGATCCCGATCTTGACCATAGATCTTAAGATCTCCTCCGATCCGATCTTACTTTTCTCGAACCGCAAATCAAAAAAACTACAAATTTATGGTTACGTTTTATGAATTTAAAAACAACATGTGATTCTTCTTAACTATTTCATATTCATAATTTATGACAACATTTTCATGAAATTTCATATAATTTCATGTTTATAATATATAATAATTTGTAGATTTGAATAATATTACAAATTCATTAAATAATAGCATTATAGTAGGATCTTAGAATCCCGATCCGATCTTACGATCACGATCTTGCAAAGACGAAACGATCCTAGGTAGGATCCCGATCTTAAAACCTTGATATATATAATTATAGGTGAATGGATGCATATTTTCTCTTCGCCTTTTCATGTTGTTGACTTTCTTCTATCAGTTTGGGATATCTACACTTTCTGCATTTGATAGAATTTTCATAGCTATCATGGAGAAACGGCTCTTGACGAAACCATATTGTTCAAGCTCCGAAGAGACGAAAAACATATAACTATAGGAAGGATCTTAATTCAAAACAAAACTTATAACTTTTGGCGTAGACATTTCATCTCGATTGCAAATTATATAAGAGGAAATTCCAAAATAGGCCAAAATTTTTAAGCCATTTCAAGAGGAAGCCAAAAACTACATCCTTTTCCCAAAATAGGCCAGCGCGTCAGTCGAGCAGTCAGTCGAGCAGTCGAGCGCCGTCAGTCGAGCGCGCTCGATGCTCGACCCCATAAATTTTTGGCCACGTGGCATTCATTATTTTTTTTTTATTAATAAAAAAAATGACATGTGTCGATAAGTTTATGGGGTCGAGCAGTCGAGCATGAAATGATGGCCTATTTTGGGAAAAGAATGTAGTTTTAGCTTCTTCTTGAAATGGCTTAAATTTTGGCTATTTTAGACATTTCATCTCGATTGCAAATTATTATAAACGGCGGTTTTAACATATAAGTTGTTATTTTGTGGCCCAATATCATTTGAAATTTCATGATAAATGTGTTTTGATTGCTAAGATGCTGATAAGTTCAAACGAACATACCGAAAGAGCATTTGACAAGTCTCGACTTACTAATGCATGTGCAAGAATTCCAAGCACTACTAGAAAAACAGTTATTCTTGACGCGCAATGCGCGTCATAAAGGGGTCAGATAACGCGCAAAAGCGCGTCAAGGATGGACCAATCAGAAATTTTCATGACCCGCATTTGGGCGTCATCCTTTTATGACACTCGGTTTATGACCCTCTTTTATGACGTGCGTTTTTGCGTGTCATAATCTAATTTTTTTTTTTTTTTTAAATTAATTTTTTTCAGTTCCTAATTTTCTATTAAATGACAATTAAAAACCTGATAATACAAAATTAAAAACACAAATATCAAAATAACGCATTTCATATATATATATATATATATATATATATATATATATATATATATATATATATATATATATATATATATATATATCAAAACAATGAGGTTAATTCAAGTACTAATTCACGATAAGTCACAAGTTAATTAACGACAAAAATTACATATCGATAGTAATTCACAAGTTAGTTTGACAGCTTCCACATCGACCACTGAGTATACAAGAAGACTACCCGAGTCATCCGTGCAGCTCTCCTGAAGCAGTAGTTCGACATTTTGGGACGAGTTGCTAGCCACCTGTTCCCAAAATAACAAAAAAAAAAAAAAATTTATAATACATTTGCTTTTAATTAACTTATTATAATTAATCTGTTGAATACGATGTTGGGGGGGGGGGGGGGGGGGGGAAGCTCTGCAAGTCTGCTGATTAACTAGGGGTGCACAGGGCAGTTTTAGCCTTTTTCAAGGCTATGAAAAGCTACTAAATTAAATTCCTAAAAATGAATAAAAATGGGGGATTAGTAAATAAGCTGGCCTAGTTTCAAAATCCAAAATAAGAGCTTATAACTACTTAAGATGGGTGAACTAAAATAGAACAAAGGACCTTTAAAAATGCAAAAACTGAAATAGCAGTCTGCACTACTAATTGCAGACTGAAATTGGAGGAATTAAAGTGCAGGCCTAATGGATTCTAATTATGAACTGAAAAAGAGAAGTTTGGAACCTGAGAATGCAAAATAACTCCAAAAATAAGCCAGAGCTTATTAGGAGCTTATGGTGGCTGTTCAGCAGCTAGTGTCTGCACTGTCTGATCCAGACCTGCAAATTACTTCAAAACAAGAAAAGTAATGGTAGAAATAGCTTATATCAGTCACAATAAGCTCAATCAATTATGAATAAAGTGCAAATGAACAGTTTACAACCCAAATTACCCAATTTGACCCACCAACCAAACAGCCTCTTATACTTTTGATTTTAAAATTAAAACTACAAAACAGCCTCTTTTACAGAATGTTAAGATTGCAGATTCCACGCTTCCATGTGGAAAAAATGCACAAAATATAATGATCATCACATCAAAGTCATATACCAAAAATGAATCAGATAAGATTGAAAACTTGCCTTCGCAGCCATACGAGACTCCATTATCTTCTTAGCTTCAGAAAGAATCTGTGAGCAAAGAATTTACCGAACCAAAAACCATTATTAATTTAAACTTAAAAAGAAAAAAACCTAGATTATTTGAACTAGAAAAATGCATACCTCAGCATCTTTACGCTCTTGGTGCTTTGTCTGTGAGAGGACCATGGACAAAGCACGCTTACGATCAATCTCGTGAGAGATGTTGTATGGTTCCTACATCAAATATAAATGTACACATGATTTAAAACTTGGCCTAAAAGCTACATAGCAAAACTCTAATATGCTATACAAAATTTAAATATAGAAAAACAATGCTGCATATGTACGAGAGTCCATACCTTCACAAGAGGGTGGCCAGAAACATCAGCAGGAGATGGAGCCCTTGCAATCAATATCGTACGAGACACTGCAGAATTAATGGACACAGCAACGGCAACAAACAAAGGTTAAGTTATAAAGAATTGCCCATTTGTGGCTTCTTAAAATGAAACTGATATCAGAATATCAGATATTATAAGACAAACACCCTCTGTGGGTGTGTTTTCCAGCCGAGCAAACCAAGACCAACACCCCTTGTTGGGTGGTCTGTTGGATCGAAACAGAAGCAAGAACAAAAAAACCAAGCACACCCTTGTGGGCTGCGTTGGTGGACCAAAACCCAAGCCACACGCACCCTACGTGGGTTGCTGTGGTGGGTCATAAAAATAAGCTCAGGCAAACGCCCCTTATAGGCTGCGGTGTGGGTCAAAACAACAAAACTAAGTGCAAACTTATGCGTCTAGCTATGACTGAGCACCATAAAACACACCTTCTTTGGGTCATTTTCTATTTTAGAACGACAACAAACAAGCACCCCTAGCGGGTGTGTGCTGCGACAGTAGACAACAAACACCCCTATGTAGGCTGTATAGATCGAGACCAAGCAAGCAAGGACCATTTTGTGGTCTCACCAAGTCATGGTAAGCAACCAAACAAATCCCCTTTTGGGTTCCTTTTTCCCAGCCGAGACTAACACACACCCTTAAGTGGGTTTTTATTTACTGGAAATTAAACACACCCTTGCGATTGCCTTTTTGACCCGTGACCAAAATAACCCAAACAGCTATACCAAATAGAAAGTAAGCTCTAGACAAACAGACACCTTCTTGGCTGATTTTTAGCCAAAACACTCCAAACATCTATGTGGTTTGTGTTGGTGGACCGAGCACAAACCAACACCCTACGTGGGTGTGGTTGTGAATCAATCGAAACACATAAACATCATATAAGCTTCATCTTAGAATAATCAATTAAAACCAAAAAGGAATAAGCATATCCAATCCAACACAAGACCCATACGGGTTTCGGCTTGAAACCCACTCGGGTTTAAACCTGACCCAATAACAAAATAAATCAAACAAACACCTCTCAAATCTGTACTTAACCACACGAATTTTAGATATCAAAAACATTTCTATTGTTGTTTTAATTCCACTAGAAACTTATGAATCGGTTTAAACAAAAGATTAACAAAAGTATATGTGAGTTTCGACATACCCATAGATCGAGAGACATGAGGAGGGACAGAGGTGTGGCGATGGTGATTCAAGGTCACAAACCCGAATAAAAAACAAGAGCACCTTGATCTCCTTCTTAGTCTCCCTTGATGGTAATGATGGTGGTGGTGACAGAATGATAAGGCAGCTGGTGGTGGATATGGTGTGGCTGTTATCAAGAGAGAGAGGGGAGAGATGAAGCTGATTATTAGAGAGTGAGAAGGATAAGATATGAAATCTGATATAAAAGAGGATAAAGGGATAATGGAGCGTCATCTAGGCTAAATTTTAACAGATTATGACACTTATTTTATGACTTTGCTCTTTGCGCGTCATCTTGTAGCGTGGGTCATAAAAAGCGGGTCAAGGATAGCCCTTTTTCTAGTAGTGAAGTATGAATTACAATGAATGCTCTTTTTATACTATTATTATCTATTTCTCAATATGCATACATCTACTCACCAGCATTAATATTCATGTATGTATACCATGTTAGTTCTTGTTTCTACAATGAAAATGATTTGTCAAATGGATAGTTTCAAAAGTTTATAAAGAAACGACTTGTACGTAAAAAGACTGAAATTTAGATCCTTTCTATCAGAAGGATTGTTTTTTCCTCTTGTCCGAGCAAAAAACAATATGCTTTAGTCAAGGCCGTTTCTTCATATTATGCTACGAAGTACCAATACTCTCTATCAAAGGCTTAAAGAGTATTCTAAAGAGTAAAATAACAGTGGACATACAATCAAATTTGCAATGCAATTCAATCCCACATCGGACAAAGAGGTAATAAAAAGCCAATATATAACCTAATGATATTCAATCACTTGTTATTTCTGGTAGAATGAAGCCTCAAAGATATACTTTAGTCATAAGGCTTCAATACATAGGTACACCAGAATGGTATTACACTGCTTATGATTAAGTGAATATAGTATCATGCTAGTGATAAAAATTTGCAAAATAAATCAAACAAGATAAACTTAATGAACACACAACGGGCACATAGCCGCTACATAGGTACACCAGACTGGTATTACACTGCTTATGATTAATTCATTACGAAAGTGAATATAGTATCATGCTAGTGATAAAAATCCATTCAAATCCAGGGACAAACATCCTTTTGGTAGAAATTTAACTATATGCTTAGATATAGCGATTCCACATGATTTCCAAGACATCTAAGACGTGTTTAAACGATTACTGTGGCCATCTGCCTTCATTTTCTCCTACCACTCCGACTAAGTCCTTTCGATTCAGTTAATAGACGTACCACTTACAGTTCAGATATATTATTGTGGTGATCTTATAAATAGGCTTATATTAGTCGTACTTTATGTGCACCGGAGAAATGCTTGGCAGGTGCAATCAAAGTTTCCTCGGATCCATTAGGTGCTTTCGAGTCCTTGACACGTCTCTCACCTTTTTTTGACGAAAACAAAAAGCACTCACGTACTGATCTGGATATCAATGAGGACATGCTCACGTTCTTCTCGTTGTCGTTGCTACCCATTTTTTTTTATAATCGGAAAATTTAGTATTTCAGTATATGTAATGAATGTTACAGTGGAAGAGCCTATTTATAAGAAATGGACGTACAAGATACTCAGGCTACAAATGTTGCTGCAAAGTTGCTCATGATCAAACATAATGAGTTTGAGTTATAGAGGTTAAGAATTGAGCAATATTTTATGGTTCAAGATTATGCTCTTTGGGATATCATTATGTATGGTGATTCTTTTACACTAGGTTATACAGATGTTATTCTTGAAGGCAAAACAGATAGAAAAAGAAATACTGGACCAGTTACTGGTGATGAAAGGATACAGAAGATAAACGATCAAAAAGCAAGAAATTTGTTGCTTATGACCATTCCTGGTGAACAGATGCTATCCTTTAGCAAGTATCCTGATGCAAAAACTCTTTTTGAAGAGATTTGTGCATGGTTTGGTGGTAATGAAACTACTAAGAAAACACAGAAGACATTGCTGAAACAACAACATGAAAATTTTAGTTCACATAGCAATGAATCACTTGATAAGCTGTTCTCTAGATTACATAAGCTTGTCAATCAGTTAGCTGTGTTGGGGGTTGAGATAGCCAAGGAAGATCTCAACATGAAGTTTTTGAGAAGCCTACCTGATGAGTTCCATACTCATGTGGTTGTCTGGATGAACAAACCAGGCATTGAAACCATGAAACTCAATGATTTGTACAACAACTTCAAAATTGTTGAACAAAGTATAAAGAAGTCTGGAAACTATAGTACTAGTTATGGGAATGTGGCACTCTTGTCATCTCCTAGTATTAGTAAGTCAGGAGAGGTAGATGAAGATGCAGGTGCTTCTTCTGTTAACTATGGTGTTCCTACTGCTAGTTCACAAAAGAATGCTGCTGGACTTGGAGATCCAGCATTATATGTATTCATGTCTAGTCAAACTAGTGGTTCTCCTCTAACTCATGAAGATCTTAATCAGTTGGATGATAATGATTTGGAAGAGATGGACATCAAATGGCAGGTTGCTTTACTTAGCATGAGGGCTAAGAAGTTCTGGCAGAGAACTAGTAAGTAGATTACCATTGATGGTAATGAAACTGCTGGGTTTGATAAGAAGAAAGTAGAGTGTTTCAACTGTCACAGGTTAGGACACTTTGCTAAAGAATGTAGAAACCCAAGGAAGCAGGATAATAGAAGCACATGGTATAGGCAAGAGAAGAAGAAGGAAGTCACAGTGGAAGAGCCAAGGGCTATGCTAGCCATAGATGGTGTTAACTATGATTGGAGCTACTTGGCTGATGAAGAGGAAGCACCAACGAATGCTGCTCTTGTGGCCACTGAGACTGCTCTAATGACCTTTTCTGATTCAGAGGTAAATTCCATAATTAAATGTACTGAATCATGCTCTGCTCTTAAAGCTTATGAAGATCTTAAAAAGAGATTTGATGATCAACTAGAACAGTTATATGATGCATTAGTGGTATGTGCTTAAACACATACCTTTTCTTGACCAAAACCGGACCCAAAAAGACCAAAAACCCGACCAAAATGCCAAGTATATTGTGTTTTTGTGTTTTTGCATATGCAGGCACGGATATCGGAGAAAAGGACAAAATCAAGCAAAGAACCGGGAAACCGAGCACGGGATTGTGAAGAGGATTAAAGAGCCAATGCCGGGAAGAAAATATGGTCAAAAAGTCAACTGAGATCCTCCAAGTATCAAAGATTTGCAAATTCAGCCCTTAGATCAACTTTGAAAAATAGGCAAGATCAGTCCCTTGAGTTTCAGAATTTACATATTTAGTCCTTGGTTTTAAACTTGATTTTTGTTTAAAATCTGGATTTAAATAAAACAAACCATCACCCAACCCATTACTCTACTTAACCCACAACCCACCTAAATCCTAAACCCATAGCCCACCAAAATTCCTACCCAGCCCAAACCCACGACTCAACCCGAGTCCAACAAAACCCCACCCATAACCCGGGTCAAAAGATAAAACAAACTCGGTCAAAAACAGAAAAACACACACCCGCCTATTTTTTCCCCCAATTACCCATATTTACTGTACACCGAAGAACCCTAGAATTAACCACGACAAATTCACCGAGAGTAAGGGCATTATTGTACTTCCTGACAACATGGCAGTTTTGATGTGACACACGGATCGCCAACGTGGACGAATGGGACGATTTGATTGGACGAGCCATGTCATCAAAATGATCTAATGGCTGGAATTGATGCGTAGGGAGCAAGTCAGTGATCAATGGATATGATTGATTGAGGAGAGACCCTGAAGCTTCTCAGAAAGGCTATATATAGCTCCTCTTACTCACGGATTTGGGTTAGCTAGTTAGATAATTTAGAGTTAGTTAGTTAGTAGGCAGCTTATTAGGGTTAGGGTTAGAATTAGAGTTGATTTAATTTAGTTTATTGGATTTCTGGCTATTTGTATTCAGTATTCATCAGTGTAATCTCATTTCCAGTTTTCTTTTATTAAAGTCAAAAGTTTGGTCAAAGGTACTGTTCTTCTTCTTATTCAGCTTATTTTATGCTCTTATCTGCTTATTGGTATCCTAGAGTTGCTTTTATCTGTTTTTTATAGTATAGAATAGAATTTGCCTTGTTATTCTTTAAAATTCAGTTTCAAAGTTAAGAAAATGGCTTTATGTCAGGACAGCTTATTGTTATTTTGTGTCAACTTATTTTTGTCTCCATTAGTTTCTCATTTTGCTAGTTCTTGAATCTAGGTGCATATTCTCAAGCTTTAATCAGTAGGTTTTGGGTCTTAAACCCCAAATCAGTTGGACATGTGTGTTTGGATTTAGCTTCTGATCTGAGTTAAGGACTGTTTTTAGGTTTATTTTCAGTATTGGATAATTCATATTAGGTCCGGATAGAGTAGTGAGACTGCATAACCATAGGTTTAAATCAGAAAAAGTCAAAGTCCACTATAATCTTATTATTTCTTCATTACAGTTGGATTTTAAGTTAGTATAATCACTCATATAGTTACAAAAGTAGTTAATATAGCTTATTCCATTTCTGTTATAACTTATTTCATCATCAGTTGTCAGTTTGAATCAGTTGAAATTCATCAAATTCAAAGATAAGGTAATAGGAAAAAAAGTCAGCCATAAGTAAAATAAGTAGATATCAGTCTAAGCAGCTTCTTATCTAGGTTTAATTTCAGACATTCAATTGTTTCTAAAATTATTGAAAAGTGATTTTCTGAGTAATTTGGTGGCTAAACTTCTTATATCAACTGAGTTTTTGCATTTCTAAAATAGTTTGGTAGCTTAAAAGTTGGGTTGAAAAGAGCTTGCTAGGGCTGTTCACTGTCTGCAATCAGCAGTCCAGTCTAGCCCCATCTGATCTAAGCTCTGATTGGACAAGCAATTGTGGTTTAGATTTTAGGCGTTCTTGGATTTTAAGTAGTTTGTTATATAAGGTATTAGATTCTGCCATTAGATTTTCCAATTAAGCTTTGGACTAGTTCATAATTAAGCTGCAATTTGGTCTAATAATCACTAAATCTGTCATAAATATGGAACTGTGCAGCTGATTTACAGCTTATTGCATGAGCTTATTTGAGATTTCTGTGTTTGATTAAGCTTAAAATAGTTCAATTTACCAGTCCTGAGCTTTGGAAAATTTTTGGCCTGCTTTTGCTTCTTTTTAGCTTATTTCCATTAGCTTATTGCATTGTTTTAGCTTATTCAGACTTATTCAGCTTTTGAAATTATTTTTCCTAGATTTCTTATTTAAAATTAGATTTACTCAAAAAATTTCAGATTTTTCCAATTAGTTTTAATATTTTTAAAGCATTTAATTAGTTTAAATTAGATTTAAATTCATAAAAAATTATTAAAAAGTCAAAAAAATATTTTTCTTTTTCCAAAAATTTTCTTTTATCAATTTTAATATAGGAAAATTATTTTTATATTTTTAGGTTTTAAATTTCACAAAATCATTTTTATTTACGTTTTATATTTCGTCGCATTCCGTTTTTAAAATTCAATTTTCGTTTTTAACATTACATGCTTAGCTTAATTGTTTCTTTAGTCTAAATAGTTGTTTTCATTTAATATTTTATTGTTCGTAGTATAAAATCAACTCAATCACTCTTATTCACATTCACTACACGAATCACGTTCCGGGAACACAAATTCCATTCGATCTTCGTCGGGACAAACGACTCGGGTTAACACATATTTCTTTGTGTGTTTTCCTTGAACTATAATTGACACGAATCAATTAGCTAATTTAGCTAATCATAAAAGAGGCCTAGCTGTTCTTGAAAAACAAATCTTGCATTTTCAAGGAAATGAATCTAGGTTTACTGATGACATGAATGCACTAAAAAGAAACATAGAATTCAAAGATGAGTGTATTACTAAACTGAATAAATCCCTAGCAGATCACAAAAATAAAAGTGAAAATGTTAAGATAACAATAGATGCTTTAGCTCATGCCTTAGAGGGAATTAATAAAAATTAGGAAGCTCAAGTAATCAATAAAGCTAAGTCTGGTTTATGATACAAATCTGTTCCTCCGCCATACAGAGGTGTTCCTTCACCTCCAGGTATTGACCTAGCACACACAGGATTTGCTGAGTTTCAAGAACCAATAATGGAATATGGTTCTAAGTCTACTGAGAGTCCTAAGGAAGAGAAAGTAAGTGAGAGTTTATCTAAAACTTCACTTTCTGAGGACAAGATGTCCTCTGATAGGAAAGCAAATGCTATAGTTGTTGAGGAATGTACAACTGATTGTGATGATGAAGAAGATCAGGTTATGTCTAAACCTGAAGTAGTTAAGAAAGCAGGAACAAGGGTTCCAAAAGTGATCAAAAAGGATACTGTTAAGCCTAGAACAAACATTAAACATGTTAGGCAACCAATTAAATATTGTGAACAATATAGATCCACTAGCAAGCCCAGAGGTAACCAAAGAAATTGGAATGGCCTCAAGTCTAACTAATTAGGTGATGACTTTTTCTTTTATAATAAAGCTTGTTACACATGTGGTAGTTTTGTTCATCTTGCAGCTTTCTTTAACAAATGGGTATCTGGGTATGAAAACAATAGGGTGAATTTCAAAAGGCAAACTCCTCAAACTCACTTTCACTCTAGTTCTAATTTTAATAGAATAAAACCCAGAGCAGTTTCAAAAGCAGTTCCTTCTGCTAGACCATTCATGACTGTTAACCCAAAATCAACAGTTAAAAATGCAAAATTAACTTCAAAACATGCATCAACAACTTTTAAAAGGCCCATTCAATCAAAAACAGTGGTCCAAAAACAAGTTTGGAAAATTAAGGGTACAACTGCAAAGCCAGCAGTTAATACTGCTAGGCAAGTAGTTAATTCTGCTGCTTGGGAAAACAGGGCAAATGCTGTTAAGGCCTCAGCATGTTGGGTTTGGAATCCAACTAAACCCAATGTTGCATCAACTGTTCTTAAAAGATTACATTTCATTGATGCAAGAGGCATATCCAAGTCAGTAATGTCTTGGGTCCCCAAATGAAACTAATACTCCTTATTACTGTGCAGGAACATTCAATTGATAAACAAGAGGATCAAGGATACTCAGATAGTGGATGTTCAAGGCACATGACAGGCAACAAGTCTTATCTCTCAGATTTTCAATCAATAGATGGAGGCTATGTTACCTTTGGAGGAGGTATTGGTGGCAAAATTTCCGGTAAAGGTACCATTAAAACTGGAAATTTAGACTTTGAAGATGTATACTTTGTAAGAGAACTTAAGTATAATCTCTTTAGTGTCTCACAAATATGTGACAAAAAGAATAAAGTTCTTTTTTGTGACACTGAATGACTTGTGCTTTCTCCTGATTTTAAGATGCCTGATGAAAGCCAAGTACTTCTTAAAATTCCTAGAAAGGGCAATATGTACAGTGTTGATATGAAGAACATTGTTCCTAAAGAGGCACTTACTTGTTTACTTGCAAAAGCTACATTAGAGGAGTCACTTATATGGCATAGAAGGCTTGGTCACATTAACTTCAAAACCATAAATCAGATTGTTAAGAATGGTTTGGTAAGAGGTTTACCTCAAAAACGATTTAAAAATGACCAAACATGCATTGCTTGTCTTAAAGGCAAACGACACAAAGCCACTTGTAAGCCCAAGATTTTTAAGTCTATCAATCAATCATTGTTTATGCTTCATATGGACTTATTTGGTCCTACAAATGTTAGAAGTATGTAGCATAAGAGATATTGTCTAGTTATTACTGATGACTATAGTAGATTTACATGGGTTTTCTTTTTAGCTACTAAGGATGAGACTTCTAGCATCCTTAAGACTTTCATTACACAGATAGAAAACCAAGTAGACAAGAAAGTAAAAGTCATTAGATGTGATAATGGGACAGAGTTTAAAAATAGAGTTATGGATGATTTCTGCAAAGAAAAAGGTATTAGGAGAGAATTTAGTGTTGCTAGAACTCCACAACAGAATGGAGTAGTTGAAAGGAAAAACATAACACTAATAGAAGCTGCTAGAACTATGTTAGCTGACTCTAAGTTGCCTATCACTTTTTGGGCTGAAGCAGTCAACACTGCTTGTTATGTCCAAAATAGAGTTTTAGTTGTAAAATCTCACAATAAGACATCATATGAGCTTTTTAGAGGTAGAACTCCTGAAATAGGATTTCTTAGACCTTTTGGATGTCATGTGACAATTCTGAATACCTTAGACCATCTTGGAAAGTTTGATGGTAAAGCAGATGAAGGTTTCTTAGTTGGATATTCTCTCAATAGCAAAGCTTTTAGAGTATACAACTCAAGAACTAGAATAGTAGAGGAAAACCTACATGTGGGATTTTTAGAGCATAAATCCAATGTAGAAGGTCAAGGACCGAAATGGCTATTTGATCTTGAGACTCTAACCCATTCAATGAATTATGTGCCTATTGTTGTAGAGACTAATGAATTTTCAGGTTCAAAAGCTGATGAAACAACAAATGAGGAAGGGTTAGAAAAGGAGACAAATCAAGATTATGTGATGATGCCAATATGGTCAAGTACAAGTGTGGATTCAACTTCAATAAATGGTGAATCTTCTTCTGGTAAAGCTAAAGAAGATGTTGAAGATGAACACAAGGAAGATGGAACAAAGGAACAAGAAAATAGTTCTGCTGTTGATAATGCTGCTGAGACAGACTTAACAGAAGAAGCAGAATTAACAGAAGAAGCAGAATTAACAGAAGATGAGGTGGATTTGAGCAATCTCCCACCTGATTATCAAGTTCCTTCTACACCACACACAAGGATTCACAAAGTCCACTCCCTGAAAAATGTGATTGGAGATGTACAATCAGGTGTGAAGACAAGACAACAACTGATGTCCTCAGACCAACAAGGGCTTCTTGATGCCTTTTATGCTTCAAAATAGCATGAGTTTTCAAACTCTTGCTTGTTTGTATGTTTTCTCTCACAAGATGAACCAAAGAACATTCTTAAAGCCCTAGATGATTTAAGCTGGGTAGAGGCTATGCAAGAGGAGCTTCTTCAGTTCAAGATTCAGAAGGTATGGGTGCTAGTTGATTTACCTAAGGATGAAAAGGTAATTGGCACCAGATGGGTTTTCAAGAATAAAAGGGATGAAAGGGGAATAGTGATTAGGAATAAGGCTAGATTAGTAGCCCAAGGGTACACACAACAAGAAGGGATAGACTATGATGAGGTTTTTGCTCCAGTAGCAAGAATTGAGGCAATTAGGCTTTTCTTAGCTTATGCTTCATTTTTAGGCTTCACAGTTTATCAAATGGATGTCAAGAGTGCTTTTTTATATGGTACTATTGAAGAAGAGGTTTATGTTTCACAACCTCCTGGTTTCATTGATCCAGAACATCCAGACTGAGTGTACAGAGTAGTTAAAGCTCTATATGGCCTTCATCAGGTACCAAGAGCTTGGTATGCAACACTGACTTCCTACTTAATAGAGAATGGATTTCAAAGAGGAAAGATTGATCAGACACTTTTCATCAAACAGCAAAAGAAAGATCTTCTGTTAGTGCAGGTGTATATGGATGACATTATCTTTGGGTCTACAAGGAAGGAGATGTGTTTGGAGTTTAAGAAGCTTATGCATGATAAGTTTCAGATGAGTTCTATGGGGGAACTTACATTCTTTTTGGGTCTGCAAGTTAGGCAATCTTGTGAAGGCAAATTTATTAGTCAAGATAAATATGTTGCTAAAATACTAAGAAAGTTCAACTTTGCTGATTCAAAAATGGCAAGCACACCAATGGATTCTGAGAAGCCACTTCTTAAAGATTTAGATGGAGACAATGTAGATGTACACACTTACAGATCTATGATAGGCTCTTTGATGTATCTCACATCATCAAGACCTGACATCATGTTCTCTGTTTGTGCTTGTGCAAGATTTCAAGTAACTCCAAAGGTTTCTCATTTAACAGCAGTCAAGAGGATTTTTAGATATCTCAAGAGTCAACCTAGGTTGGGTCTATGGTATTCAAGGGAGTCACCTTTTGACTTGGTAGCATTCTCAGATAGTGATTATGCTTGTGCTAGCTTGGACAGAAAGTCAACAACTGGAGGATGTCAATTCCTTGGGTGTAGACTTATCTCATGGCAGTGTAAGAAGCAAACTATTGTGGCAACTTCAACCACTGAGGCTGAATATGTAGCTGCTGCAAGTTGCTGTGATCAAGTTCTATGGCTTCAAAACCAACTTCTTGATTATGGGTACAATTTCATGAACACTGTCATTCATATTGATAATAGTAGTACAATTTGCATTATTAAAAATCCAGTGCAACATTCTAAAACAAAACACATTGAAATTAGACATCATTTTATTAGAGATTGCAATGACAAAAAGTTAATTCAAGTAATGAAAATAGCTTCAGATCATAACTTTGCAGATTTTCTTACAAAAGCTTTTGATGTTGGAAGGTTTCAGTACTTGGTAGCAAGTATTGGAATGCTTAATCTTTGAATTTTTCAATTTGATGTGTTTTTGTATATAAATTTTTGGTTGTACTGCTAACTTTATAAATTAATGCTGCTATTACAAAAGTTTGTGTTGCTAGTACAAATTTAAATTGTGTTATTCATACAGTTAGTCCTATGATTACTCTAATTCAAGACAAGTACTTTGTACATTGTTCTTTTGGTTTTAGACTAACAATTTCAGGTATGAATATTTGAGCACAAAGGAAATTTCAAGTGAAATGTGTGAGCAGCAGAATGATGATACTAGTTGCTGACATAATAGGTTAATGATAGAAAGAGTTTGGGAATTTAAACCTCCTTAAAACTTTTTTCTTGAAACCTGATTATGATGTTTCACATTGAATTAATGGTTTAGTTGATTAGAAAGTAACTGATACAACTCACTTTCTATCATTTTATACTTACAAGTATAATGAGCAAGTCTAAGGACATCTGATAGAAAGAACAGTGAGCAAAAGTGAATCTAACACTTGTGTTAGAGGTAACAAATGCCACGAGCTAGAAAACCTGTCAGGAAAGCTCTTTGAATGAGTTTATCTGTACACAGGCAGTTATTTATAACTGAAAACATTGGTTCTCACACAACCAGAGGTTACTTTAAACCGAAATTTTGATTAAGTGTCTGTAACTACACTTGATCCCTTCAAAATGGTTGGAAGCAGTATGATTTTTAATAATAAAATCATATGCATACTGCTAAAAGTCAAAAGTTTTTCTTAAAAAGGATTTTTGGAATAAAAATGACTCAGAAAACCATCAAATGATGGATTATGAGTTATTGCCCCATGATTCACCACTCATAGGAGGTTACACACCTAGAAGTGATGAGGGCAGCAAACTAACTTTTAAGGAATTGATGGCTTCATGTACAACATTGTCTGACAACAAGTTCTAATTGCTAGATCAGATGATAGTGAGAGATCCTCCAAACAGGGGAGGAAGGAAAGGTTCTTTGCCCCAAGGGATGATATATTTTGGTACATGGTGAGAAATCTTCAAAGCTCAGAGGAGTTAATAAAATCAGGGGAGGAAGATTAACCAATAAAGGAAGGAAGTATGCTTAGAATTCATGGAGGTTGAAAATGACAAGAACAGAGCTGGAGTATTTTATATATTCAGAAGGGATGAAGCATTCAAAAGGAGAAAGTTCTATCTAGGAGCTTTCAGTTTTAATTTCAGTTCACTACGTTTGTTCATCACTTGCAAAGGCATGCTGGAAGATGATTTCACTTGTTGAAACAAGCATCCAAGATACACAACATCATTGTCTCTTATAATTCCTCCATCTAAGGAAAATACTGATATTGCTGAAGTCAAAGAACAGAAAGCAGATGAGTTACTGAGAAAGATATTCAATCTCTCGGAACAGAAGAAAGCTCAGATGAAGGGTCTGACTATGAAGTGTTTGCAAGATTCTCACAATCAGAAATTCAATTCAGAAGAAACATGTTGAAAAGGGTTCACATGTTTAGGGGAGGATTGTTGGGAATTAAATATTCTGAAGATTAAGTATCGAGAAATTCTCTTAAGTGATTAAGTCTGGTTGGTACCTGGTTAAGTCTGCTAGTTATAAGTCTGCTGGTTAAGTCTGGTCTTTGAATGTTAAGTCTGGTGATTAATTCTGGTGAATACCAAAATTAAGTCTACTCTTCGAATGTTAAGTCTGCTTGCTGGATGGATAAGTATACGAAGATATTTTGTACTAAAGTCAAGTATATACGGTAGATAATATCTTAGACTTTGTGGTTAGTCATCAACTAGTTGGTAAACATAGATACATGTTGTATCTTAATGACTGACATAATGCAAGTGTATCCATGCATGTGCTCGACAAGACTTAACATAGATTGTAATGATCTCCTTTGTTTTCATATAAAAGGGAGATCATAGTATAGATATTGTGTGTGTCTTTTGAATGTGCCTTAGATCATAACTGTTAAGAGAATAGAACAAACACAACAATATCACAAGTGATAGAAACTTAAGATTCAAGGTTTTGTAACCCTATTGATAGTGAAGATCACTCGTATTATCTTGAATAATATTGAATCGTTTGGTGATAAGCTTTCATTATTCATTGTTAAATAACAAACATAATTGTTCCATTTTCATAACCAAAATAACATTCTAAATGTGATTAAGTAGATTCCACATACTTAATCATATTAACTCAATATATCATATACACAAAGTCACAAAGGTTTAACCACATTATAGTGTATCGATCAACCTCTCACCTTGTATTGTATTTTTTTTTCTCCCTTTGTGGATTCTTATATAAGTTGTTACCTTTCTAAAAAAAATACATGGCTCAAGTTGGAGACATACCAATTTACTGTGGTTGCTGCTCCTTGACATTGTAGCGTGCATCGTATAGATCGGCTCCATTCTTAAAGGCCAAATGAGATGTTATAGCTTGGATAAGGCTAATGAGGACATCTCAAGACCGCATTCATCACCGCCACATCAACTTTCTATCTTCACAACCAACTTTATCACTAACTTAGTGTAATAAATAAGATAACCAATTTCATCAGTTAATGCTTTTTAAATTAAATTTCATAAAGTTAAGGCATTAAATTAAAATTTATTTTTGGTTAAATTTGTTTATATATTGCTAGATTTATTTTTGAGTCGCGACTCCCAAGGCTTTGTCCGTATTTATCACGTTTTAATAAAGTTAAGGCATTAGCATACTGTTAAAAAATAAATTTATTGCTAGATTTATTTTGCACCAAATCGTAGTCCATTTCATCATCAAGATAAACCAAATGTAACAATATATTGATATGGGTCAATGGGATCTTATATGTCTTGTGTGGGCCTAGTTGTTTTTAGGGTCATTTTATCAATTTGCAACGGTGCTGTCATAATGGTATGTGTAATTGTAGAGGTTTTAGTTATTTTGCTTTAGTTTTGAGTAATTTGTATGGCCTTGTTTGGCATTTTTTATTTTTATTTATTTATTTATTTTGTCTCTTTGTCTCTTTCTCTTTTAAATTGGTTTGTTTAAATGAGAGGGGATACCTTGTATTATATTTTTGTTTTCTCCCTTTGTGGGTTCTTATATAAGTTGTTACCTTTCTAAAAAAAATACATGGCTCAAGTTGGAGACATACCAATTTACCGTGGTTGCTACTCCTTGACATTGTAGCGTGCATCGTATAGATTGGCTCCATTCTTAAAGGCCAAATGAGATGTTATAGCTTGGATAAGGCTAATGAGGACATCTCACGACCGCATTCATCACCGCCACATCAACTTTTTATCTTTACAACCAACTTCATCACTAACTTAGTGTAATAAGATAACCAATTTCATCACCAAAAACATACTCCACTTAAACCCAAATATACCTCACAAAAACCATTTAATAAACACACACAGACAACAAACCTCCCACGACTCGATCGTATGCACGACCGAGTCTTTGTTTTTTTACCATCCATGACGCATCTTTATTGGAGTAAGGCTTGGTCTTGAGTCCCTTATTACACCCGGTCTAAAGATCTTGATTACACCCGGATGCAAGTGATTCAGCAATGTATAAGTAAAAAAATCACAAACAAATAAAAAGAGATCCATTCCTTGTTTTGTGGCCCGATATCATTGAAACTGCATGCATGACATTGTGTTTTGATTGGTAGAGCACTTATAAGCCCAGTTGAGCATATATGTTTTCGACAGTTTAGTTCATGCTTTTACGTACAACAATAATGTGTACAGTAATATTTTACCAACTAAAGAATAATAAAGGGCTTTTTTTTTTGGTAACAATCCGGCAATGTCTTTTGGACCCAAAAAGCATTTGACAAGTCTCGGCACACAAATGCATGTGCAAGAATTCCAAAGTATAAATTACAATTACAAATACAATAGTTACACAAATGAATATGCAAGAACTCCATGTACTCACCATTGACCACCATTAAGAGTTAATTTTAATTATGTATCTATACCATTTTAGTTCTTGTTTTTACAATGAAACTGATTTCTCGAATGGATAATTTCAAAGGTTTTTGGACACAGCCCGTATGTAAACGAAATTAAGATCCCTTCTATCACAAGGATTGTTTTTTCCTCTCTGCTAAAAGCAATATTTGCTTTAGTCAAGACCGTTTCTACATAGCATGCTACGAATACTCCATTCAAGGCTAAAAGAATATTCTAAAGAGAGAAATAACAGTAGACAAACAACCAAATATGCAATCCAATTCAATCCCACATTGGACCAAGAAGTAAATAAAAGCCTATATATAAACCTCTGGTTACTGCAATAGTTTGTGGTTGATGATAGGAGAGCCTAAAAGCAGTGTTTGAGTCGCAAGGCTTTCTTTTCTTCAATCACTTTTTAATAATATTAGGGATAAATTCCAAAAATGACCCGGTTGCATAAGGCGTGAGACTATTGGGTGTCCATCGAATTCTACCTATTAGACTCGTTGTTTTGTGGCCCGATATCATTGAAATTGCATGATAATTGTGTTTTGACTTTTGATTGCAAGGATGCTCTTAAGTCCAGCTTAGCATATACAGTATGTTTTAGACCGTTTTAGTCAACACAAAATGTAATACAGTAAAACCTCTATAAGTTAATACTCGATAAATTAATAACCTCTATAAAATTAATAATTTGTCAAGTCCCAACTTGGGATCAATACAAATCTGGACCTTAATCAATAAAATAATAAGATAATAATTTTTTTTAAATTCTAGTGTATGTATATTGGTCCCAACGAAACTATAAATTAATAACTACTAAAAAATTCTACAATTTCTTCAATGCTTTGAACTCGTAACATTCATTAGTATATATTTATTAATTTCTCCCATTCCTTAAATTCATAAAATGTTAATTGAAACTTGTTTTCTAATTTATTTTTCATGTCTAATTAGTTACATTGTAACTAGTATATTGAACTTGAAAACTTAAAGGTCATACTTAAAATCTATTTAAATTAATAAATTATTAATTTATCGATATAATAATATATTACTAAATTAATAAAATACTTTGGTCACAACACTATTAATTTATAGAGGTTTTAGTGTATCAATTTCCCAACTTAAAAATAATACGGAGTAAAGGACAACATTTCCTTTTAAAACAATCCAACAAAGCACTCGACAATGAAACTAATTTATCGTATGCATAGTTCAAAAGTTTTTAGACACGACTTGGATGTAAAAAATTCAAAATTAAGATCCTTTCTATCACAAGGATTGGTTTTTCCTCTTCTAAAAGCAATTTGCTTTACACAAGACCGTTTCTCCATAAATGCTATAAGAATTTTTTATAGAGAGAAATTACAACGACAAACAATCAAATATGCAATCCAATTCAATCCCACATTGGCCCAAGAAGTAAATAAAAGCTTGAGTAAATTGAAGAAATCGTCCCTAAGGTTTGGTCAAATTGCAGGTTTCATCCAAATAGTTTAAAAATGCATAGATCATCGCTAAAACAAACCTTTTTGCAAATTTTGGTCCTTGGCTTTAACCGGCGTTAAGTGGATTCCGTTAAAAGTTACACGTTAGCCCTTTTGGCCAGCAACTGTTACAGCGTTCATCATTTAAACTAATGGCCGTTCATAATTAAAATTTTCGGTTTATTTAAAGTTTTTTCGCTTTTTTACATACGTTTTTATAAAAACATATACGTTTTTATATAAGTTTTATGCGCTTTTATATACGTCTTTGTATACGTTTTTATACACGTTCTTTTATACGTTTTTGTATACATTCTTATATATTTTTTATACGTTTTTATATACGTTCTTATATATGTTTTTATATATTTTCTATACGTTTTTATATATGTTCTTATATACTTTTTATACGTTCTTATATATTTTTTGTATATGTTTTTATATACGTTTTTATACACGTTCATATATACGTTTTTTATACGTTTTTATATGCATTTATATAATTTTTTTTATATATGTTCTTATATACTTTTTATATACGTTTTTGTATACATTTTTATATACTTTTTGTATACATTTTTATATATGTTATTATATACTTTTTATACGTTCTTATACGTTTTTGTATATAAAAATTATATAAGAATGTATAAAAAAGTATAAAAAGTTATTTAAGAATGTATAAAAAAACGTATATAAAAGCATATAAAAACGTATAAAAAGTATATAACAACATATATAAAAACGTATAGAAAAATTATATAAGAACATATATAAAAACATATAAAAACGTATAAAAAACGTATATAAAAACGTATATAAAAACATATATAAAAAGTATATAAAAATATATAAAAGTGTATATAAAAATGTATACAAAATATATAAGAATGTATACAAAAACGTATATAAGAACGTTTATAAAAACGTATATAAAAACGTATATAAAAAGGTATAAAAAATTATATAAAAATGTATATGTTTTTATAAAACCGTATATAAAAACGTATAAAAATTATATAAGAATATATTAAAAAACAGGGATATTCTTTGAAAAAGCATCAAACTTGTCGCAAATATGTGTTTCGCGTAGCGAACAAAAATCTTGCAGAAAATGAGTATACAAGTTACATAAATGACTTTTTTAGGCATTATGATTATTTTACCCTTCCAAGTTACATAAATGGTCACTGTGGGTTTGCGAAAATTGTATCCACCGTCCTTACGCTAAATTACATAAATGGACCCTATCCCTACGCTAAATTGCGTCCAATGTCCGTATTTTTTTTCGAATTATTATTTTACAACTTTTTATTTTTGAAAACATTTTTTTTCTGAAATGTTTTTTCGAAATTATTTTTTTTATAATTTTTTTTTCAGAAAATTAAAATGGAAAAAAAAATAATTTGGAAAAAAAATATTTTTCTAAAAAAATTATTTCAGGGAAAAAATTTCTAAAAAATATATATTTTTTTTTGGAAAAAAGTTTCTAAAAAAATTATTTCAGAAAAAATAAATGGAAAAAAATAATTTCTAAAAAAATTATTTCAGAAAAAAAATTTCTAAAAAAAATTATTTCACGAAAAAAAAATTTATAAAAAAAAAATTTTGAAAAAACATTTCGGAAAAAAAAATTCGAAAAAAAAAATTGGAAAAAAAAAATCGAAAAAAAATAGGGACGTTGGACGCAATTTAGCGTAGGGGCAGGGACAATTTATGTAATTTAGAGTAAGGACGGTGGATGCAATTTTCAAATAATCTAGGGTAAAATTGTCATTACATATTTTTTTTTGTCTTTAGTACTTAAAAAAATCCATTTATGTAACTTGTATACTCATTTTCTGCAAGATTTTTGTTCTCTACGCGAAACACATATTTGCGACAAGTATGATGCTTTTTCAAAATATATCCTCTAAAAAAACGTATAAAAACTTATACAAAAACGTATATAAAAACGCATACAAAAACACATATAAAGAGCATCTAAGAATATATATATATATATATATATATATATATATATATATATAAGCTTATAAAAACATATATAAAAGCGTATATAAAAAATCGAATTTTTTTTAAATAAACCGAAATTTTTTAATTATAAACGGCCATTAGTTTAAATGGTGAACGCTGTAACAGTTGTTAGTCAAAAGGGCTAACGTGTAACTTCTAATGGAATTCACTTAACGCCGGTTAAAGCCAGGGACCAAAATTTACAAAAAGGTTTGTTTTAGGGACAATCTATGCACTTTCAAACTATTTGGACGAAACTTGCAATTTGGACAAATCTTAGGGACGATTTCTGCAATTTACTCTAAAAGCTTATATATCAACTTCTGGTTACTGCAATCAGTGGCGAAGTTAGGGAAAAAACTTCGGGGGGTCGGGATCTAAAATTCTATAATGCTTAGTATATACTGAAAAAATTTCGGGGGGTCGAAACCGAATATACCGAAATTTTTCTACACGAAAACTATATACCCCTACATCGTAAAAAAAATTTCGGAGGGTCGGGCGCCCCCCCTCTCTTAATAGCTGCGCCCCTGACTGCAATGTTTGTTGTTGATGAGAGTGAAGCCTTAACGATATGTTTGAGTCGCAAGGCTTCGGTCCTCTTCAGTCACGTTTTAATTAATATAAGGCATTTACATTTTGTTAGAAAAAAGAATATATTACTGGATTTTGTTTAGCCAAACACATAAATAAGATCTTACAAATTTGTTGTCATTTTTTTTCAAATATCGGATTTGTTTTGCACCAAATCGTAGTCCATTTCATCAACAAGATAAACCAAATTCAACAATTGAACTGGCTCAAGTTGGGGCTTATCAATTTACCATAGTCGTCGTTCCTCAACATTACCAAAATGTGGCAGCGTGCATCCTTAAAATTGGCTTCACTAGTTTAGCCAAAATGTGATACTACAGCTAATCTATAAATATCTGATTATGCTTATAAGTAAATTCATCAATGTATGACAAAAAAATTACAAACAAATATAAAAGACATATACTGTATGTTTCTTTGGACATTTTATGCTGAGTAAACCAAGGTTGGCTTGGCTTTGTTCTCATTGAAGATCCGTATCCACATATTTGAGCTCCTTCACAAAATCTCTTTGATATAAGCATTATGTTATGATCCTCTTAATTAAGTCTTAATTATTGGTGAATGGATGGATTATTTTCCTCTTCGCCTTTTCATGTTGTTGACTTTCTTTCTATCAGTTTGGGATATCTACACTTTTTGCATTTGATAGAATTTTCATAGCATATCATGGAGAAACGGCTCTTGACGAAACAATATTGTTCTAGCTCCGAAGAGACGAAAAACATATAACTACAGGAAGGATCTTAAATTCAAAAAACATAACATATAACTTGTTGCGTAGACATATCATCTCGATTGCAAATTATTATAAACGGTAGTTTTGATATGTATGGAAAATCAGGATTGGAGTCAACCCAAAATGGGTGGCAATCAGCTCCACCTATTAGATTTGTTGTTTTGCGGCCCGATATCATTTGAAATTTCATGAATGTGTTTTGATTGCTAGGATGGTGATAAGTTCAAACGAGCATATATATGCTTTGGACCGAAAGAGCATGTGACAACTGACAAGTCTCGACTTACTACAAGAATTCGAAGTATGAATTACAATGAATGCTCTTTTTATACCATTATTATCTGTTGCTTAATATGCATACATCTAGTCACCACCATTAAGAGTCATGCATGTATACCATGTTAGTTTTTGTTTCTACAATGAAAATGATTTGTCAAATGGATAGTTTCAAAAGTTTATAGAGAAACGACTTGTATGTAAAAAGACTGAAATTTAGATCCTTTCTATTAGAAGGATTGTTTTTTCCCTCTTGTCCGAGCTAAAAACAATATGCTTTAGTCAAGGCCGTTTCTCCATAATATGCTACGAAGTACGAATACTATATCAAAGGCTTAAAGAGTATTCTAAAGAGTAAAATAACAGTGGACATACAATCAAATTTGCAATGCAATTTAATCCCACATCGGACAAAGAGGTAATAAAAAGCCTATATATAACCTTAATGTTATTTCTATTACATGTTTTTCCTGGTAGAATGAAGCTTCAAAGATATAACTTTAGTCATAAGGCTTCATTCAAACCAGGTATGCTTTTAAGGTGCAAAATAAATCGAATGGTGTGTTTGGTTCGCAAATGGGAATGGAATGGAATGATTTGGGTTTGGTTCGCAAATGAGAATGGAATTGGATTTTAATTTGGGAAAGGTTTGAAAGAAATGTGAATAAAAAATAATAATGATATTTTATTAAAAAAGTTATTTTAATTAAAAGGTGACTCGAATTGTGAGTACCGGACAAATGGTGTCAGAATTTTATAATAATTAATTATTTCCATACGAATATGAATTGTGAGTAGTGGGGTCCACCATTTATATTAATCCACCAAAACCCACCCTTGTACTATGGAATGACTTTTGATTGAAGAGGACCCACATTTTTGATAGAAGTATGGTACCAAACGGTTAGTTACGGGAATGAAAGTATTACTTGATAGTGACACCCACAAAACAAACGGACCCTCAAATGTTATGTTTCAATCACAATGCTTCGTAGTTCGTACCATGTTAGGAATATTTTTAAGGTGCAAAATAAATCAAAGAGTAAATTGCATAAATCGTCCCTAAAGTTTGGCCAAATTGCATGTTTCGTCCCTAATGTTACGAAAGTGCAAGGATCGTCCCTGTGAGGAAACTTTTGGTGCAAGTATCGTCCCTGTCGATACTTGCACTAAAAGTTTTCCCAAAAAGGACGATATTTGCACCAAAGTTTTTCCCACAGGGACGATCCTTGCACTTTCATAACATTAGGGACGAAACATGCAATTTGGCCAAACTTTAGGGACGATTTATGCAATTTACCCTAAATCAAATATTATGTTTCAATCACAATGCTTCGTACTATGTTATTTTTAAGGTGCAAAATAAATCAAATACTATGTTTCAATCACAATGCTTCGTTCAACCCGCACCAAACATTTTGGGTGCATAATATCTTAAAACTATCTTTCAGTCACAGTGCTTTCTTCAACTCGCACCAAACAAGCATACACATCATTCTAAGGGGATAATTTTTTTAAAATAGAGTAAACTCCAAAAAATGTCTCTAAACTTTACGAAAATTGCGAAAGATGTCCTCAAAAAAAAAACTGCAAATATTGTCCCTAAAATTTCAATTTTCTGCAAGTTATGTCCTTACCGCGTTACTGTAGTTGCAAATTTAGTTTTTGGACTAACGCTCGTTAAAAAATCTCGTTAGTTAGTCGTCACGTGGGTTGCACGTGAGGGTATTTTCATTATTTCACTATTTCCGCCATCAAATCTACATGACAGGCCCACTAGCAGACATACCTTTGTGTTGAGGGACATTTTTTGCAACAAAGTTTTACTTCTCTCATTCTTATATAACACGATTAAGCAGTCACTATTACACACTCTTCTACTATTACTGCTCATCATCTTATTCACCTAAAAAAAAGGTTCTTTGCGCCTGTGGTCTTCAATGTGTCGTTAGAACTTCCTGGACTAACAGGAATCCTGGTAGGCGCTTCTACTCATGCCCGACAAATACTATGTTTCAATCACAATGCTTTCTTCAACCCGCACCAAACAAGCATACACATTATTCTAAGGGGATAATTGTTTTAAAATGTATCAAACTTTGTCACTTTTGGTTTTGTCAACTCAACTATTTTTTTCCTTATTTTTCTTAGAAAGGCAACATTATATTAAGAACCCAGAAAAAAGAACCAATCTACGGTACAAGGCATCTCACCTCAAGTAATCAAGCTAATTAAAAGATGATGGAACTAAAGAAAGCAAATCAAAATTACAAACCAACATTATATCAACGAATTCTACGTGTCATCGTTTTGTATTTACCCTGTGACCTATTAACTTGCTAATGCTTACGTGGCACCGGTTTTTTCCACTTCGATAAAAAAGAAAAAAATCAATCAGACCATCTTACACTTCTTTGACCATCAAGTTGTTTGACTGCTTTTTTTCTTCTCTTTCGACATGTAAATAAAATTGATGAGGAAACAAACGAACTTACCACTAGGTCATTTGGTGATGTTTCGTCATGTACTAGAAATAAAATTCCAAATTCCTTCATAATTTCATCTAACCAATTTTCAATAATCCCAATGTTTTGGTGTATATGTTTTTATGTCCAACGTCTCGTGTGTCGTGTGTATGGTTGCCGAAATATGTGGCTGGTGCGTTGTTGTTTTTATAAGAAAATAGTGAAATGAGGATTGAGGTGGTAGAAACTAGTTGCATGGTTCATTTTAATGTTTATTGTTATATTATGCACAGTTACAGGTCTTGGGGTTTTTTTATAAAATTTTTTTATCTTGAAGATATTATGCTACCAGTTTAGTTGGCCACTCGCTACCCATAGTTAACGAAATTCAAATATCTAGTGATACAATACGGAAAAAATAAGTTGACTACACAACAAAGTAAAAAAGCGACAAGTTAAATACTCCATCGTCACATAATAAGTGTCTATTTTAAAAATCACAAAGTTTTGTGAATAACCAAACCAGAAATGTGAACACTTATTTTTACCTACTAAATCTTTTTTAATTGGTTGAAATATTAGGTGGAAATTTAGTGGCTGTTTGTTTTATGGGTATGGCACTGTTAGAATCGAATCATTCTTTAAAAAATTGTTTGGTTGAGAGATTCGGATCTAGAACAATGAAATAGTGCCTTACTATTTGCTTTCAACAAAAGATAGCACATTTGCCTGGTTTTAGTGGGTTATCTGACAATTATTTTGTCTTCTTTCAAAATTTGGGGCCTTTCACAATTTTCAATGTGTATCTCTCAACATTTCCGATTATAATTTATTTTTTTAACTTTTTTTAAAGTTTAAAAATAGTATATTTATTTATAAAATAATATATTAATATTTTATTTTTCTCTCTCCTCATTTAATTCAAACCTATACTTAAATCCAATTTCTTTCAAACCTTTCCCAAATCCAAATCCAATTCCAATCCCACTTACAAACCAAACGGGCCCTTATTTTAAGACAACTTAAAATAAAAATGTAAACACTTGTCGATAAATTATCCATTTTCTAAAAGCTATGTTTGAGGGTTGATTGAAACAGGCAAACACATTTTTCAAAAGGCTATGTTTGAGTCACAAGGCTTCGTTCAACATATTTGGTGCCAACACATAAATAAGATCTTACACATTTCATCTATAATTTTTTTTTTGTAATATTCGATTTGTTTTGCACCAAACGTATAATTAAGATCTAACATATTTTTTCTACATACACTACGACTTCCCCTTTTATTATTATTATTATTATTATTATTATTATTATTATTATTATTATTATTATTATTATTATTATTTTATTATTCTTTTTATTATTTTTTATAAAAATCACTTCATTAAAAGAAAATAAGATTTATAAGAAATTAGAAGGGAGCCGAGATACTAACTGGGCTCCCACTCCTTTCTGAATACAAAAGCTAACTTTATGAAAGATAAAAACACCACTTTTAGCATTGTTTGAGTGACTATTGGCAATAGACGTAATGCGTGAAAGTGTGTTCAAAGCCTCTGTACCGAATTCCCCGAATGTATAAAAGGCAAAAGGTATGAACTTGTATTCATTGTTCTCACATTTGGATGCATACTTTCTATTTTTCTTCTCCACAGCATTGTGCAAGGCTACCCCAGGAGCCCATGAAGTCGCCCCACTACCAGCAAATGGAGAGATGTCAGTCACATCCAAGCATGCATCTTTACCTTGAAGCCAATTAAATAATAACAAGTCTGCAGGCCGTAGCTGCTTCCCATCCTCCGAAAGGAACCCTATAGGAGCCTCCTTACGCATCATGATCCCAACCTTAGAGCAAATATCCACAAGAATATCACGCACCAGGTTATGCCTGAATTTCACACCCACTTCACTGGAGCAGTGGACCGCATGGTCCCCCCATATGTCCATACGATGCACGTTACAACTCGGGCAAAGGCTACCTTCAGAAAACATAGGTACGGAAAGCCTATAACACAACACTGATCGGAATTGGCGATGGTTCATCCTCTGACCCAAGCCGTCAATAAGGATGGTGAAAACAAAATCCTGTGCATGTGGGCCACGTATACAACTGAGAACAGCAACATGTCTTGGACTTAGCGAGCACTTAGAAACAAGGTCTTTCTCAATGACACCAAAATAACACTTTGCTAATGTTTTCATCATTTGGGAGGCAGAAGCGTCATTGGTGACAGCGAGAGCGTCTATGTTACAAGTAATGTTGAAAGTATCAAGAGCATGTTGAAAAGAAGGACCATAGGAGACATTACCAGATTTAGACAGTATCTTGTCTTGTAGATCACTCGTTTGCATACGAGAGGCGAGAAAAGCATACTGGATAATGTCACCCGCTGAAAGGAACCAAGACCGCCCAACTTGATTGGAAGGGTGGCAAGCCGCCACTGCCAATCACCAAACCCCGGCCCTGAGACGGTAACAATCTTCTCCAAGGAAGTACGTAATGACTGATCAAACTGAACCTGTAAATACAAAGGGGAGCATGTCCTCAGAGCATAAGATAATTTCGCAACCCCGGCACAACTGCGAAGAAGAAGGAGCTCACATTGGGGATCATGAAGTTTGTGGATTGCCTCCATTAGGGTGATGGTTTTAGAAACCCTTTTCAAAGCCAAATCCCGACAAAAACTATCATCCAAACTGACTGAACCACCAAGAAGTTTGACACCATTGATCGGGTGAGAGATATTTGTAGGAAAAATACCCTCTACCCTACTTCGAGGATCCTCCACAGGCTAGAAGAGTTCAGTTTTATCAACATTCAAAAACAAACCACGAGCCGGACCATCCGTCCTGATGATGTCAAGTTCCTTGGCAACCATAAGGGTATCTCCAATGATAGTACCGTCATCAAGATACCAAGCCTGAAGGGTAAGCTCACAAGACTGATTAATAGACTGAACCATATGGTGTAAAGCTAGGGCAAACAACAAAGGACCTAACGGATCCCCTTGTTGAACCCCTTGACATGACCAAAGGATAGAGTCATCATAATAAAGCCTAGCAGGTCGGGCATAACAAAACTCGACCCAAGGAGCAATGGATGGGCAATGCGCCCTGGCTTCCTGAAGCAATACACTCCTATCGACCAGATTGAAAGCATTCTTAAAATCCACCAAAAGCATAGAAAGCCCAACCTTGTTACCCTTAAACTCAATGAGCCTATTCACATAATGGAGAACAGCCTCACAGCCACCAGGAACACCAACACCGAATTGAAAGTCCTGTAAATAAGTGTTCAAAGAGTTACCAATAGAGGAAGAAGCCACCTTGGAGACAAGCCTTCTCCATACAGTACCAAAAGCAATAGGGCGTATACCACCACCAGGCTTGACTAAGGGATTCAATGGGGCACTAGCTATATACTCTCCCAATAGAGTGGGGCACTTTCCACTAAGAAACAAGTTGACAACATGATGAACTCAAATAAGTACATTTTATTACCATCATTTATCCTATTTATTTGACTTGTTTTATTATATTATCTGTGAGAATCGATACGTTAATGTTTACTTTTATAATTCTCAGGTAAAAACAAGTACTATGTGAAACTTGGCGATTTTGGACTAATTATGGAGCAAAACAAGCAAGATATTAAGAGTCTACTGAAATGAACAAGATCAAGATCATTCTGCTCCAGATACGCCGCATCCTACTTCGTACATACGGCGCATCACTATCAAGATTTCACAAGATATAATCCAAGACGGCAAAGGACATGCGCCGCATAGAGAAATGGAGTTACGCCGCATCTTCTGGCGGTGTACGAATATTCCTGAATATATTAATCTTGGACCCCACGCGAAGTTAAGTCAATGCGCCGCATCTACTTATTCAATGCGCCGCATCTAGCCCTCAGACAAAAACTATAAATACCCCAAAGTCAGACGAATTTCGGGGTTCAATTCTACACAACAAGACCGAAGACAGAAGAAACCCTAGAGCCGAATTCAGACGATTAGCAGCACAAGACACACCTTGAACGAAGATACAAGAGCTGTAAGAAGGTCCTGCATGTATTCAATTCATTAAGTAGTTTTATTTTATTGTATTAGTACACTTTAATTCATCAGGATTGATGGGCCGATTCCATGTGACTACGGAAAACCATGGGCACCCTTAAAATTGCTTTCCCATTAATTAAAGTTTATATGTTGATGTCTTTGGTGTCTTTTATTAGTGCATTGATAACCTCTGTGTCTAGCTGAGCATTGCTTGGGTCGCCATGCCCCTTCCTCGCCTATTTATTCTATCGTTTTAGGATAGTGGGATAGGTATAAGTAATCATTAAGGGTTTACTCGCCGATAAGATTAGAGCCAACGAGAAAGGGTTAAATCTCGGTGCGTCGCATCGAACTATACACTTCATATAAAACTAGCAATAAAACAAGTGACAAGCTACTTAATTATCAGGACAGGTCTTCTTATTGTCTCAAGTATTTATCTGTGTACGTGTGTGCTAATCGCTGATTCGTGCTAATTAGTTTAGTTTATATTTAATCATAACCAAACCGTGTCAGTTTCTCAGGCTGAACCCCCTTGCGTTAGATTAGGTTTGATGAGGCGAAAAGTGTACCGCTTTTAAGGGGTCATTTAAGCCCGAAATCGTATTTATTTGATCAAATATTGCCCTAAATCGTTCCTTTTGTCATTTTAGGTACTTTTGAGGAGAAATCTGGAAAAGGAGGCATTTTGGACGTTTTTGGAGCATTAAGGTGAAGAAAACGGCAAAGTCTCAAGAATCGGCTGAAAGTTACTCTTGACGGCGTCACAATTAACATGGGACGGCGTCATGCCTTGGCAAGAAAAGTTGGATGTGAAATTTACTCATGACGGGCCAGTGAGTTAGCATGAGAATTCTGACGGCGTCACGCTTTAACTAAATCAAGGGCGTCACGGCTTAAATCATAAGGGGACGGCGTCACGTTCATGATCCGACGGCGTCAAGCCTTGATAGGCCAGAATGGATTTTTGAAGAGCTAAAGAGGGACGGCGTCAAGAAGGTCACCCGGGAACCCTAAAAGCGGCGAGGTGACGGCGTCACAATGCATAAGGTGACGCCGTCAGATCCAAAAATCTATATATAGTTTTCTAATTTTTTGTCATTGGGGGAGAGCTTAGTGTGTGGAATTTTGGGATAAAACCCTAAGACGATTTTAGCTACTTTTTCAGGGCTTTTTGCCTTGAGATCTTCCATGTTTCATTGAAAGATAAGTTATCAATTAATCATTCAATATGTCTATGTGTTGTTTGATTCTATCTTATGCTTGTCTTTTGTTTAACATGTTAGGCTAATTTTATCTTGTGTTTGCTTAGATCTAATGAAACCTAGCTATTGATTATTGGTTGTTAGTGTGTTGTTAGTTGTATTGGATGATTGTTTATCTATGTTAGGCTTAAGAAAACTGGCTAACTTCCTATTCGGTAACTTGCTTGAACGTCTTAAGAAACATGAACCAAACGCGTACTAAAGGTTTTTATGGTTGTATTTAATGCACAAGCGAATTCTAGTGATCCCATGTTAGGAGCTTCCTAGCCGGCTCGACATAGGAGTGAAGTAGGAGCTTGTAGAGTTGGGGAAGTAAGTACGCCACCCCACGAATGGTATTAAGGAATACACCCGTCATCCACGCGACTAATACACACTAATTAACCGGTAAAAGATAGTTAGGGAGTAAGGAAATCTAAGTAAACACATTTCTCTACACATAAGTTTCTCACCACATTTCATTTTTGTTATTTTATTTTATTTGCATTCGTAGTCATTTGGGTTAGTTGACTAGCAACTAATTCCGCCCACTCCTTCAAACCCGAGATTTTACTTGCTTTCATAAAATTATAAAAACATAAAAAGAATCTTCCTCAACCCTTAGACCTAATTAGAGTAGCCTTTCATACCTAACGAACACTATTCCCTGTGGAGAACGATCAATCCCCCGTACTTACCACTACACTATACTACATCGGTCAGGTACACTGCCTGGTGGGGTTGTAAGCCTCTTGAGATCCCTCGAGAGGTAAAACCTGTTGTAAGGTTACAAAACCACGCAATCAAGTTTTTGGCGCCGCTGCCGGGGAATAGTTATTGTTTAGGTTGAATTTTTATTTCTATTAGGTCTACTCACTAGATTCCTTTCTAGTGAGATTTTTATTTTATTTTTCTAGGTTTTCTTTAGTCTATCTATTTTCTTTGTGCTTTTGTTCGTAACAGATTTTCATTAACTATTCAGTTTGCCATTATGGAAAACGCGAATCCACCCCTTACACCTGGCGAAGTGGCTTTGTTGCGTAGCCAACTTGAGAATGAGATTAGTGAGCTCAGGGAGCTCAGTAGAATGATTGATATAGAGCTTGATTATGCCTTGAACAACTTAGGGACCGCCATATACTCAGATAATTACTTAGAACGTAATAATCTTACGGTTGATAAGTTGATTGAGAAAATTGAGGAAGTAAAGGTAGATCCTAGGTTGGATGATTGTTTCAATGAATACCCCACTAAGAAGGAGATTGCTTACTATAACAACCTAGTTGATAGCCCTCGACCACCTTTTGTTAGAATTGACCCAAAGATTAAGAGAGGTGATCCCGGGAATGTGAAGATACCATGTATGATTGGGTACCAATACGTTGAGCATGCTTACATTGACTGTGAATCCCCAATCAACGTTATGTCCTCAGGCCTCTATAGCCAAATCATAAACACACCACTTGAGCCTAGGATGGACCCCAAGTGTCCAGGCGGAGTTTGTAACTTCGTTGGAAGAATTAAGGATATACATATCCTTGTTGGGAGCTTTACCTTTGTCACCAACTTCATGATTTTAGAAGATATGGCAAGTGTTGTTGACTGCCGCCTATCTCGCGTTGTGTTAGGTAAGCCATTTATCGAGGCATCCAATTTAAGGTATGACCGTTTGAAAGGCACGGTTCAGTTTTCTAATCACATAGATAGGATCACATATAGGATGCCTTATCGGGTTAATGAGTTTCGTTTTGTGCCTCGATTTGACATGGACAACATTGGTGCGATTGAGGACATCAATGAAGAGGATAAAGAAAAAGGCATGGACCATGTTTGGAATAGGAGAAGCCTTTATTATAAAGATTGCTTAAACCTTGGACCTAAATACAAAATTAATATGGAGGTTGTTAGGATGATTAGAGGGGCAATTGAGAAGCAAAACGGAAAAACGTAGACCCCGTGACTTTGAGTCTAGCTACAAGACTCGTTAATAAAGAAAAGCGCTTCTTGGGAGGCAACCCAAGCTTTATCTGCTTTATTTGCTTTATGTGTTTATTTATTTGTTTGTTTGATTTTATTTGTTTCCGTATGTATGTTTAATTTTTATTCTTATTGATTCATGTTCAAAACTAAATTGTGAAAATGCTTTATTTTGTTTTTAACTTCGTCTTAACTACATATAAAGGTATTTTGCAAAAGATAAGTGTAAGGGAAATCTAAATCGGTTTATTAGAACACATATGAACATGAATCGTAATAATAATAAATTAGCATACATATTAGTGTTTGTTTGAGTCAAATGCTTGTATCGAGTCATAGTGATGTTTTGCAGGATTTCCAGGAAGTAAGGTAAAGGTTTTTCCAGAAATTTTCCGGAAACTTAAAATGAAAATTTTTGTCAGGTCATTTCTGACGGCGTCAGGGGTTATAACCTGACGGCGTCAGATTTAATTTCCAGAAATTTTTGAAAGTTTTGTTTTCATAAAAAGTTTTTATTAAATCTCCAACTTATAATCTCCAGGAATCTGCAAAATTATCAGTCCACAAGCATTATATCCTTATATATAGATTTTATCCCGCCGATGTTATGCAGGTTTTCGTGTTTGTTTTCTCAGGTTAACAGGTTATTTTGGACAAGGAAATGTTTCTGGAATCAAGCTTATGGCGATGCATTAGTCATGGAGCTTCAACATTCTCTTTGGAGGAAGATTTAACCGTGTGATTTCACTATCCAACGAGCGAATCAGGGGAGTATTTGATTTCATTCTTTTACTTTATGCTTTTACATCTTGTTATTTGAACATTGGGGACAATGTTCATCTTAAGTGTAAGGGGAGGGTAAAAGTACGATTTTAGAGAATACAATTGCGCTTGATTTTTGTTTGTTTGATGATAGATGTGTAATAAAACTGAGAGAAATACTTGTTAAGGCAATTTTAGTGCCAAATTTAAATTTTTTTACAACATATAGGAGTGAAACTTTGATCTTAATGAGCGTCTCACGGATAGGAGTTATATGACTAGCACAAAAAAACCGTACCACTAAAAAATTTTCCACCCCAAATATGTGAGGTTCGCCCCTAGAATTGGTAGGAAAAGCATTTATGCTATGATGTGTGTACCGGTAGCACTTAGATTCTAGAACTTGCGTTAGGACCATTCCAAGGCCACAAGTGAGACTACATTCGTGTAGTTAGATTTACTACATGATAAGAGGCATTAGGATTAACCCATTGTTTTACACCTGTGTTTTTGTTATAATTACTTTGGCTACATTGGTCAAGTAATTCTCCCACACCCTTTGCGTTGTACTCATTTTTAGTACACGATACCCCTAGTACACCCCTCAGAGCCTATCTTTTCGTTTCGACCTTTAAGCATCTTACTTAAAGGAAGAATTTGTTACACCCCACTAAAATGTACACCCAAATCGCCTTAGCCTACCTTGTATGCACTCATCTTTAGTGCATTATTGTTACAACATTTGTTTAAACCCAAGTTAATGATCTAGTTGATTACATGGTTGCTAAGTCGAGTCATATCCTTGTACATATTGTTTTGGGACGATTGGGACTCATGGGTAAAGTACTAGTGTAATGGAGTAACGGGGAAGAACATCATTTATTACCCCCATATGTGCTAAATGTTTTAAAAGTACTCCAAGTTTTTCAATTATCTTAATTCGAGTCATTAGATTAGTATTTGTAAAGTTATGTAAAAATTCAAGTGTAAGGGGAATGCAATGCCCCTATGATGTATTATTTTGGATGGTAGGGCAAGAATGTATGTCAAAAAAAAAAAAAAAAAAAAAAAAAAAAAAAAAATCGAAAAAATCAAGAAAAATACAAAAAAATGAGAAAATGAAAAATAGAAAAAACATACGGACTACCATCCCTTTTCATTTTATGTTTATCTTTATGTTTTTGTTATTTTGTTATTTCGTTTTTAGCTTAAGATCGAGTCGAGTCTTGGCTTAGCAACATTGTATAGTACATGTAATTGATCAAGATCTTTAACTCGCCACCAGTAAAATATCCCGTATCCAACAAAACCGTGTTTTCCTTTTCCCTACACCTAACGTTATAACCCATTTAAAAGCCCTCTTTGATAGTTTATCTTAGGTGCTTACGCCTAGTGGAGGAGGTTTTCGATCCTTTCCCAAGCCTATGGTAATCTATTTGCTATGACAGGTAGTGAGAGATATTTTCCGTTTTCATTTATGAGATTTATTTTGATGACACTTGAGAGATGTGAGTATCTAAACACTACTTGTGAGGTGCTAGTATGTAATCTCCGTGCTTATTATGATTGAAGTGGAACGATTATTTGTTGTAATTACTTTTATGTTAGCATTAAATGACCCCTAACCTGTATTTTGATTAGAATAAAAGCGCATTTGCTTGAGGACAAGCAAATCTCAAGTGTAAGGGTATTTGATGAGGCGAAAAGTGTACCGCTTTTAAGGGGTCATTTAAGCCCGAAATCGTATTTATTTGATCAAATATTGCCCTAAATCGTTCCTTTTGTCATTTTAGGTACTTTTGAGGAGAAATCTGGAAAAGGAGGCATTTTGGACGTTTTTGGAGCATTAAGGTGAAGAAAACGGCAAAGTCTCAAGAATCGGCTGAAAGTTACTCTTGACGGCGTCACAATTAACATGGGACGGCGTCATGCCTTGGCAAGAAAAGTTGGATGTGAAATTTACTCATGACGGGCCAGTGAGTTAGCATGAGAATTCTGACGGCGTCACGCTTTAACTAAATCAAGGGCGTCACGGCTTAAATCATAAGGGGACGGCGTCACGTTCATGATCCGACGGCGTCAAGCCTTGATAGGCCAGAATGGATTTTTGAAGAGCTAAAGAGGGACGGCGTCAAGAAGGTCACCCGGGAACCCTAAAAGCGGCGAGGTGACGGCGTCACAATGCATAAGGTGACGCCGTCAGATCCAAAAATCTATATATAGTTTTCTAATTTTTTGTCATTGGGGGAGAGCTTAGTGTGTGGAATTTTGGGATAAAACCCTAAGACGATTTTAGCTACTTTTTCAGGGCTTTTTGCCTTGAGATCTTCCATGTTTCATTGAAAGATAAGTTATCAATTAATCATTCAATATGTCTATGTGTTGTTTGATTCTATCTTATGCTTGTCTTTTGTTTAACATGTTAGGCTAATTTTATCTTGTGTTTGCTTAGATCTAATGAAACCTAGCTATTGATTATTGGTTGTTAGTGTGTTGTTAGTTGTATTGGATGATTGTTTATCTATGTTAGGCTTAAGAAAACTGGCTAACTTCCTATTCGGTAACTTGCTTGAACGTCTTAAGAAACATGAACCAAACGCGTACTAAAGGTTTTTATGGTTGTATTTAATGCACAAGCGAATTCTAGTGATCCCATGTTAGGAGCTTCCTAGCCGGCTCGACATAGGAGTGAAGTAGGAGCTTGTAGAGTTGGGGAAGTAAGTACGCCACCCCACGAATGGTATTAAGGAATACACCCGTCATCCACGCGACTAATACACACTAATTAACCGGTAAAAGATAGTTAGGGAGTAAGGAAATCTAAGTAAACACATTTCTCTACACATAAGTTTCTCACCACATTTCATTTTTGTTATTTTATTTTATTTGCATTCGTAGTCATTTGGGTTAGTTGACTAGCAACTAATTCCGCCCACTCCTTCAAACCCGAGATTTTACTTGCTTTCATAAAATTATAAAAACATAAAAAGAATCTTCCTCAACCCTTAGACCTAATTAGAGTAGCCTTTCATACCTAACGAACACTATTCCCTGTGGAGAACGATCAATCCCCCGTACTTACCACTACACTATACTACATCGGTCAGGTACACTGCCTGGTGGGGTTGTAAGCCTCTTGAGATCCCTCGAGAGGTAAAACCTGTTGTAAGGTTACAAAACCACGCAATCAAGGTTGTATAGCTAACTTAAGATATTAAAATACTGATTAAAATAACTAGATAATACGTTCCACTCTTAGTGATCGACACTCTACTTACCATTATATTCATACTGACCGGGTACACTGCTCGTTAAAGTGTGTGTTATATTGATAAGTCGGCTAAATATAAATTTAAAACTTGATTACTGCTAAAACCACAACGACACACCGTGGGTATAAATTAGAGCAATACACACGCACATCACAACACCACTAATAGAACCTAGCAAATCATCAGCAATGGCGGAAGCAGCCCCTCCCAAAATATCCATTAAATGTTGTGCTCTAAGCCCATCGCGACCGCACGATGTCCCCTTGGAAAAACTGCGAATCCTGTTCAACACCAAGTCTTTATGGACACAGAGGGCATCCCCACCAAGTAGGGAAGAAGATAAAGTTGGAGGTGGGGCATACGGATGTTTGGCCTCTAACTCAAGCAGGGTGTCAGGAGTAGATGGGGCGACACCAGAAGACGTAAGAACCTTAAAAGCTGCAGTGAAGTGTCCATCTCCCAGTTTACGTTTACATTGAGCTAGGTTAGCTCCATCATGGTCTTTGGTTTTCTTCACCCCACTGACGGGTGGAGTTATTCCATCCAAACGATCCATCACCAAAGCAAACCTATCTGCTGTATCCCTCCATCTAAGAATAGCCCGAGAAATACATTCAAACTGACACCGTTCTCTCTCACCAGATCTTCGCTGAGCTCTGTTAGTTGGCACGAACGTAGTCAGAACACAACATGGCAGGATAAGGAGTTCCACCCACACCGATAAATCCCCCGGACAAGCCAGGACCATGTCTAGAGCACCACGAAAGATCTTAGCAAACCCAAGCCTCAACTTTGGGGGAATACATTTAACCGTACGCAACTTCTTTGAGAAAACACGACTAAGAAGGTCAATGTCGAAATAAGTAGGCTCAACACCGAGTGAGGGCGACACAGAAGCGGCCCCCTCGACGCCAACCTCATCAGAAGCAAGTGTACTAGCCGACTCGACAGCGACACCATCAACCACATTCAAAACTGGTTTAGGAGGTACTGGGATGCCATAGATCGCAACTTCATCAAAACTAGGTGCAGAAACCACATTACCATCGGTATGTTTACAATTCTTACTAAAAGTGTGGGTGCAAAAACACTCACCACAAAGCCATATGCCCGCCTGATGAAGTGCCTGGTTAAATGCAGAAAATAAGGAAAAATCGCTCACCACACGTGCTTTATGCGAAGCCTTCAAAACATCCGTTTTAAAATGTCGAGTGCCCAAGTGATCGATGAAATATTTCTTAGTAAAACCTTTACCATTACCACTTTTACACCCTTCAGAACCTTGTAGAGGACAAGAAATCCGAGTTTCAACATGGATAGCCATGACAAGGAGTGCAGTGTATATGATTTAGCTATAATAGGAATAATAAATTTATATCCACCCAATATTAACAAGGACGCAATAAACAATAAACAGGAAAATCGCAATAAACAAAAATCAGCAAAACAATAGCCAAACCGCTAGGGGGTAGGGCCCACCAAACTCACGGACCAAAAACCACCAACCCTTTAAACTATTGTTGTAATACAAGATTGGCGATGGTCGCCGCGTTGCCGGCGTGCCTGTTTATTTTGGCCAATGTTTTTTTACATTAAAGGCGTAGCAGAATAGCGAACATTGTTTTAGACAAAAATGTTTCTGGGCACAATATGCATTTTACTGACCAACACGACGGAATAAGACAAATGGAGGCTTAAGAAAGACAATTCATAGGATTTTGTGTCATCAGCCTAGGTATAGCTTGGTATTTTTTTCAATCTTCTTCCGTGTTGATATAGTTGATGCAGGAACAGCCAATGGAGAATAGGCTTTGATGAATGTTCGAAACCAACAACATAATCACATCCTAAAAGATCAGTAGCAAATGAAATAGGATGATGTGCAAAAAAATGCTTGCAACAGATGTTGTCACTTCAGCCTTTTTCATTTGTTACTAATTTTTGAAAATCTAATCAAGTTGTTGACTGCCATAATTTACCACAGGCTGCTGGTTCATGTTACTATTATTATAAGGATCATCGGTTCAAAAAAATGAGGACAACGCAAGTCGCAGTGAGTTTTTTTTATTTCTAGATATCTAAAAATAAAAGGATTCGCTGCAATCTACGTTCTCGTCATATTGTGGAACGGATGATCCTGATAATAGTAGTAACATAAGCCAACATTCAGCAATAAGAAATGTAAATAAAATAACAATAAAAGACAATTGCATATGGTTGCTTACCATTATAAGCTTTTAGAATGTGTTCACGTACCATGAAATCTTGCCTGAGATTAATCTGTATTGTAAAAAAGTTTATCATCGGCTTTTATCATTATCATAGGTAATACCTACGATACATGTCACTTCTAGCCATTTACAATTTGTAACGTGTGTAAACCTACAAAATAAAGATGGAAGTATTAGGAATAATAGTTATGAAATACCACAACATACTAATTATTTTTGAAAAGTAAAATGTGCAACATCATGAACCTATGAGAATAATCTCTGATCTTTCTAAGTGATGAGCATTCTAAGTTTTTGGAATGTGTTCACATAACATCAAATGTCAGCTTCTACGTCCATTGAGTGTAACTTTCTCCATAGTATGCCCTTCGCTGTGTACAAAAAAAGAGAGAAAATGTCAGAAAAGTAAAAAAACTAAAAGTGATTGCAATATATAAGTTGGAATGATCCTTATCTTTTTAACGTAGAGGATATGCCAAGCTGTTTTTTCAATTTATAATATGAGGGTTAGATCAAGAATTTGTAATCTGTGTAAACATAGAAAATAAACAACGAAGTATGAGGAATAGTAGTTATCACATACTACAATGTAGTAATTATTTTAAAAAGTAAAATATGCAGCAGCATGAACGTGTGATGGTTTAGAACATACAGTAAAGTATTCTCTGATTTCATAATATGAGGCTCAGATTAGTTTGTATAGTCAAAAAGTTCATCATTGCCTTTCATCACTATCACGTTCGCTAGTGTAGAACCGGATCAGGGAGTGGCTGACCTGCTATGGCTGCAAACACAATGGTGTGTTGCCTTGCCAAGGCTGACCTGCTATGGCTGCAAACACAATGCTGTGTTGCCTCGCCAAAATACAGACCATTTATACCCTTTTACAATTGTTTGTTAGAGCTCATAATATGAGCCTCAGATTCATTACCTTATCAAAGTGACGAAACTCTAATCCTCCAAGAAAGATAAACAAAGCAAAGGGTCAACAAAAAATTTGATGATAAAATAAATCTTACCAAAAAAATTAGCAATTGACTCTGAAGTTGCATTGCAGTTATCAGATCTTAAGGTGTGAGACGGACAAAAGCTAACATGTGAGAAGAAACGGGGCAAACTCGGGTTAGAAGCTGAATACCTCAACATAGGCAGTAGAGGCTATGTGGAACGGTAAATCGATTATGGCTACAAACACAATGTTGTGCAGTAAAAATTTACGAAAACTGATGTGAACAACATATTTGTAGCAACCATGCAAAACAGGCATTCAACAATTGTGACGTAAATGCTTTTACAAAAATTGATTGAGTAACATCGGAAATACAGGAAAGCGATTTAGAAAATGCATAGTTGGACAGGAGCAGAGATAAAATACCAATTTGTAACTTTTTTTTTCTTTTGGCTCCGCACTTTGGCAAAAAAATTTTGAACTTTAGAATCACATATAGAGGTATAAAGCAGCAAGTCAACTTGTAAAAGAAATTAACAAAATTCCCAAAGTTGTCATCTATAGGTTATGTGGGTTCATGCGTATATGAAACCATTTATAAAAGGCAAGGATCGGAACCTGAGTTAATTGCATCTGGTTTTTAAATTGCTTAATCGACAACTTCTATCGTGGTTGCTGGTGTTTCGACATAGAAGACATCCCTGTAGGTTTAATAGAAAGGTAAACCGTTACCATCGAATGAAAAATTAATAAACGAAGAAGGTATGAGTTGCAGACGAACGTAGTACCTGATGAGACAAAGACGCATGGACTAATACTGGTCATTGAAGACTAATATTGGCAAAATTAGTAGATAAGCCCAAAAACTAAGCTATTCCAAACACCCCTTAACCACCTAATAGGCGTGGCTTGAATTTCCAGATTCCCTACAGCCCCTACAAACCGGCTATCAAACATTATTATATTGCTGATGATGAGTACGCATAATTATAGCAAAAGAATGACAATAGACAAAAGAGAAATACCGTGAGTTGCTGTGCGTTGGTGTTTAGCATTCATATGTAATAAACAGAAGCTGTGCCATTCGTCTAGGTATTGTCGTTATTGCTATTTAAACATTCGCGAATGCATAGGGTAACTTACCTATGTTGGCTGATTGTGTACATATAATTATAGCAAAAGATCCACAACAGCTAAAAGAGAAGGGCATTTAGTTCTTGAGCGTCGGTGTGTAGCGTTGGTATGTAGATTAGTAGAAGCTGGTAGTATTCGTCTCGAACTTCCTGCACCAATAACGATTGCTAGTGTATTAGCATTACATGCTCTGCTTTTCGTATAATGTTTAAAGAGGAAGTAAATATCCGATATTGAAAATGCAAGTATTCAAGTATCTGTGAATACATAGCGTAACTTTCTTACATTTGGTGTTTGCATCGATTGGTAGTGTATTAGTATTACGTTATCTGCATTCCATATTTTGTTTAAACAACCATTTATATAATGTATTCAACAACTAACTAACTAAAGGACAAATAAGTACACATACCTTGATTCATACACTAATTCGATTCATTCTTGGCAAGAACAGTTTCTGCAGTTGTCGTTCTTTCTTGTTGTACACCTGTAATGATAAGAGGTTTGGGAATTTAGCAGACCTTAAAATGGCTCTTGAACAATCAAGTAAAAAAAAAAAAAACGCACCTGCATATGCTTTACAAAATCTTTGAGACATGTTGCAGCTTCTTTGATGCGACATCTCCTATGTGCAGCCGTACATCTCTTCGTATTACCTGCAAAAGAACATCGCCAACTTTATCTCTCACAATCACGGTTCCAAGAGTCACCATGAGATCATGCTTGAAAACCACAGTTCCCTAAAATAATGCAAACAAAATCAAGCTTATAACCAATAAAAATCAAGTTTTTAAACCTGAATTCAATTCATAACATGTCGTAAGACCAAAATAACCATGAACCACGCCACATAGAAAAATCTGATATCGAAGATCTATAAAAACACAGTCTCTGTTTAAAAGGGAAAAAAAATACAAATAAAGCAACATTAGCTTAAGAACAGCGCAAGGTATGTAACCACTTGCCTGTGACTAATCATCATGCGCCATTATCGTGACCACACAGAGCTACGGTTTCATTCTGCGTCAACCTATTTCTGTCCACCAAAAGTCCCGCACAGGTAAAAAAGAAAAGAACGCTATTAAATAGATGATGAAACACTATTTACAAACCATCGTAGAACTTAGAATTTGGATAACCTGGAATTTTCATGAGCAGTTCTTTATTACCCTTTCATACCTATGTCCTGCAACCGAAAACGAAATTCAAATAATTAGGTTTATATAATAATTATGGTGAACATGAGCAGTGCTTTAAACATTATAATCAGTAAAACAAATACAAAACTAAAAAAACAGCAGACATTTCACCAAACAGTTTATATGCATAACATAAAATTAGACTGACTAATAATAATAAAAAAAAAAACTATACCTTAGCGTAACCATCAACATAGGTTCTTCATCTTGCCAACCCACTATTTTCCCTCAACCGCCGCTTATCATTCCGCCAAGCACAACTCCCCACCACTAAAAAAATCTTTCGGCATGAAGATACCAAAAATATTTACCCTGACCCATGATCACAACCACAATTATATTAATAATCAAACACAAAAAGAGCTGTAAACATCCAAGATTAAAAGAACACTCTAACCCATAAATGTGCGCCGCAAATTCACTGGAACAACAACAACAACATATTCATTCGAAGTCATCATCTAGTCTTCTTCTTCGTCAACCCACTCTTCTTGATGTTGACTGAACCATAATCCAACTGATAATGGATCGGAGTATTTGTGTGTCTTGAGATTTTTCCGTGTTGTTCTAGGTCCTTCTTTCAACTACCTCAATTCTAGGCATCTATCTAACGTGATCTCCTTTGATGGGTTAAACCCAATTGCTACGGATCAATGGAGCAGACGGATCAATGGTGCAGGCTAAAAATGGCTGATTCACCTTTGTCAGGCATGTGTCTACAAAGGTAGTGAAACATGTGTGGCAAATTAGTGTTTCTGTACATACCTGCTACATCACGAAGAAAACCACTATACAGAATGTAGTAAACCATCTTCATATTGCCACATCCGCTTCAGGCTTTCCTTTTCCGCCATGTGCAGTAAGATATGGAAATCATTGGATTCGCATCCAAACACATTTTGAAATATAAAATCAAAGAGTTTGGTACTAATTCTGACCTGATCACAAATTGTCAACATCATCAGGCACCATCTCAAAGCTTACAGATTTCCTGTTTGTATTCGGGGTCTGCTCCTCAAGTGTTCTAAACTTTTCTTGGAGGGTTTTAATGTACTCAATTGCATATACAATCCATATGAAATAAGCGATTACCGTTATTAGTAATAATAGTGCCGCTAAAATGAAAGGGACGTGAAATAATTAAAAAATGAAATAACTAACCATTTATGAGGCGTCGAATATGTAACGCTTTCTTATCGGGAGGAACATAGCTATTCTTTTTCGTATTTCTTTTGTCATAGTCAATAGAAATTATCTGCATATGAGCATAAACATTTAGCATCAACCTCAACTAATATCAAAGTAAATAGGCTAAAGAGCAATCATTCGAGGTTAAGAAATTGAACCTGTGATAAGTACAATTATCTGCATATGAGTTACACATGTATGTTTGACTGAGGGTTTCGGCGTTGAGCATCTGGTGGTGTGACCTGCTGTACCGATAAGCAAGCCATTTTTCGTAACCTAGAAGCGTGAAATAACAAATAAGCAGTTATTTTAAAAAGGTGAAACCTAACAAAATAGCACAATAATTTCTATGTTGTATTGATTATACTAACATACAACGAAAATTATGAATGAAAGTCTCTTACGGGCATAAAAGTGGCGTGACTTGTAGAATTCCTAGCCTTAATAATAACCTGCATATAGAAATGGCGAAACTGAAATCAATGAACAACATGTAACCAATATAAAGAAATAAAAAATGGCAATAAAGCAAAATGGGAAGCTAATCGTTGGTTGATACTTTCGCATCAGGTATGGCAACCATCATTGCTGATAATGGTAGAAGTACATACGCGTAATGGTAACAAATAAGGCTCAGATAAATGCATCAACACAAAAGCTGGAAAATTATCATCATCGCCTATAAAAACAGAAATGTTTGGTCCGATTTATTCGTGGCCTGGTGTACGCGTAAAGGTTTTTGAGGCGAGCGTTTCTTGCACTTTGCCATCCGTACACACAATGCAGCAAGATATCATGCTTGAGCAATCATCACAGCAAAAAAATTAGGCTCAGATTGGAATACACACATGCACCCGTAGCCGGCAAACTACATTGGCTGCAACCCACAGGTCGCCTCGCCAAGGTACCGACTTCTGGAAGGAACATGTTTCAGTTATACAACTGCAATCATCCATCATCATTGCCATTTTTTTTATATATGGAAACGCAGACAGTAATTTATCATCCTCGTTTATCACCCGCCATGGTTGCAATCACATTCTCGGTGTGACTGCCTAGCCAAGATACGGGTGGCAAACCACGGATGAGCAGCTGCCTCGCCGTGACGGTGAAGTACCGGCAGCGGCTGTAACCACAACACAAAGAGACGCAAAACAGCGTCGTTCACGTTGTCAATTAATCATATATCAATGGTAACTGTGATCACAGCTTATACACAACTTATGATAACAGTTTATAATCATATTTGTGACCACGTTTTATAGCACCATATAAAAATAGCATCCCACATCAAGCAGTTGCCATGGCTGAAAAAAAGAAGGTTGCATAGTATCAACTACATGGCATCCTGTTATTGCCAGGCCAAGCTACGGGTCGAATCATTGATGACCAACTTCATTTTATTCAGAAAATAACAACTAATCATCACAGGCGACTACTACATTATATATTTAAAAATTGATAGAGATAATAGTTGCCAGAACACCCAACTAATCATCACGACGCCGTTTTCCCCACAAAGAAAACGGCACCATTTCCCCCTTAATTGTTCCGCCAAGATACCAAAACTGGCTGAACAATCAAACCCTAAAAATTAGGGTTTTCAGCCTACTATTTCAAAAGCCCCACAAACCGAAACCCAATCGAGCAAATAAGATGGGGCTTCGTTTTAAATAAGGTTTACCTGATCGAAAACCCAACCACGTAAAAAATTGAGGGTTCCCTCTGAAACCCTAACTTTCGCCTTCTGAAATGAACCAACAGAAAGCAAAGATCGTCGATCATCTGAGACGGATCATGGGTTATCACAGCGACAACCCGACTGCACCACCAAAATCAGCAGCTTCTAGGCTAGGGTTACGGAACAAATATCGGTGATATGTGTGTATAAAACGGGATAAAAAAAGAACGGATCAAATATAACGAACAGACCTAGTGGAGATGGATCAAGAAACAAACATGGATCAATAATGGCAGATCAGTGGTGGCCCAAAAAAATTGGCGGGAAAAGCCCAAGGTGAAACGGCGCCGTTTCCCTTGTGTTTTAATATAAACTATTAATTAAGTTTAGTCAAACCGCAAACCCAAAACAGAAGTGGGGTCTACAAGCAGCCCAAACTACCACACGTAGCCATACTCAAAACACAAACTGCTACCCAGTTTTTGCTGATGGGGTCCACAAGGTAAACGAAACCCAGTCTTTAACCAGAGAGCAAAAACAAGGTACGCGCTACCTCCCAACCAAGCCGCAACCAGGAAGCTGAGTAACCCACAAGTTGACGTCCAAGGGGAAACACCACCACAGAGATGAGGGGATTCCGACTTAGAAGCAAAACACAACCACTGGGAGGCCACAACAAGGAGATGAGAAGAGAACGGCTTCAAGAATGAAACCCTAAAATTCCAACCCCAAAAAGAAGAAAGAAAAGAATCCCGACACAGATGTTGAAAGGATGACGTAACAGAGGTGTTAAATCATCACAGTGACGTAACAGAGGTATTATTATTATTATTATTATTAGAAACTCATAGGATTTACAAAAAATTAGTGGGGAGCCGCGAAACTATCTGAGCCCCCACTCCTCTAGCTATAGCAAAATTAATCTTACTGAAGATATGAATAGCAGCACGCGCCCCAATATCTTGAGTCATAAAGAACTGTAGGATCGGCTTTATTATTATTATTTTATTATTATTTTTTATTTTTTTTTAAATTTATTATTATTATTATTATTATTATTATTATTATTATTATTATTATTATGTTAAGATACTCTTTAATCTTGGTGGAAATATGCATTATTTTCCTCTTTACCTTTTTCATCTTCTGGACTTTCTATCTATCAGTTGGGATATCTTATATCAAACTTTCGAGTCTATAAAGGATCCATGTAAAGAAAGGAACCAAACTTCGTTTTCCATGTGTATATTATAATGTTTTGATGTTCGATCATGATTGAAATACAACTATATGTTCATTTATATATTAGTCAAAACTACGTACTACTTATTTCAAACTTTTGAGTCCATAAATGATCTAAGCAAAAAATATTCAAGCTGGCAGACATGATTAGTATAACTGACAAAAGATATCACAAAATTTATTACAAGATATGGAAAATTTTCTTATAACAAAAAGAAGAAATAAGCAAGTTCACGAAATTTGTGTTGGTGATATTGTGTGTGTTTGAGTTCAAGTAACAACACAATGAAAAGGTAACATAGAAAGAAAGGCAACTTGAAGTGTATGAGAAACTTTTCCAAATGTACACTAACTAATTTAAATGCCCAAGATAAGGCCAATAATTATGTATCCATGGACCCATAGTTATTTGAAAAGCAAAAGAAGAGTTCATTCAATCATTCATGCACCTTTTGCATATCAGATCCCAATAGAGTGCAGGTGTCACGCAACAGTTACTCTAAATTTGGTGTCTTCATTCGAACGTTGAAGGCACAATATTAGCAATATACAACTGATAGTAAGGAGCGTAAATTGCATGCTAAAAGTAATTACAGAGAACATATTACCAAATGTGACCCATTTTGATAGATGATATCACGAACCTTCTACTTTCTATAATTAGATCATCAGACTATATACTGATGTTATATGTACATAAGCACTATTGATGATTTGATTAAAACCTAAAAGAGCAGTTAAACTTGGGAGTGAAGGAAAACTCTTTTGAATTACTAGACCCACCCACCCCAACAAAACAAAAAAAAAAGTAAAGCAAAGCAAAGCAAAGCAAAGCAAAGTTTCCTTCTTTATCTTTCCTTTTGCCTTTACATTCTTCAATGGTTGCGTCTAAATGGCCACTTAGCACAAGCTCCAAAACAGTCTTCCATCTTCAATGACCGACATGGTGGTGACCTGCATGATCTGACCAAAAACAATGAAAGAACGTTAGTCCATTAGAAATAAATCTTAAAACTTTACTTTTGGTAGCAGAGTGCACAATTCAGAAATAGCAATCTCGCTAGTTTGACTAATTTGCAATCTTCTATTACACCAATAGTTCGAATTTTGAATCCAAAACAGGTTGTTTCGCCACTTGTTTGTATTCAGAAACTGACAATTTTGGCATGAAAAGTAACTTAATGACGTAATACTAAGATTATTAACAGATAGTTTTATGGTTAACTCCAATTGAGTATTTCTTTAAGACGTGTTTGAATCACTTGTTTTTCTCTCTTTTGGGCGTTTTTCCTCCTTTATTTTCCTTTTTCTTTCTACATACGCGTTACCAAGAATAATATATATCGAATACTCTCCTTGCCTTTAGTAAATTTAGACTTATCTAATTAGGGAAATAACTTGTTCTCCTCATTCATGCTGAATTGCTGGTTGTCGAATCAGTTTTGGATGGGGTCCAAAGGCTGTCACATTTACCTTTCTTCATATAATCATCTGTGCCAACAGTAGGTAATTAGAATGTGAGTGAATCTATGTGATAATGTTATTTCCCATATTGGGCTTGTATTATTAATTCATCAAACCAGTCAAGCCAAAGTGCCAAACCAATTTGCAGCGCCTTTGGTCTGTCCAGCCGATAGCTTACTGGTTTAGCCGACATGTTATTTTCTAAACCATACAAAATGAAACATACACAACCCTAGTAGTAACTTGTTCAAGTGTGATGGTGTTCTCTATACATACATCACAATAGGCTCTAATCCATCCAAATTGAATCACATCTATAGTAAATGTAAATGGTAACTGAGTATACATTTACAAGAACAAATGCAAACTGAGTATATGTACATGCTATTTTGCGCTCTAAACCATCCTAATCAAACCATATCCATAGCATATTGTCTTTGATGCTGCTCTTTATTCGTGAATATATTTCTGAGTACTGGAAAAAAAAAAAAAAAAAAAAAAAAAAAAAAAAAAAAAAAAAAAAGCTAGAAACTATAGATTACATTGTTTAGTGTGATTACCTATGTCAGGAAATCTATCTCATTATCAAATTTATTGTGCCAATTTTAAGCATATATCCGTTGAACCCTCGCTACAAATCTAACCATAAACCTTAACTACAATTGGTCACAAACCCACCAAGATTAGTATACCGTGTGAAATCTATGCGCCCATCGGCGGTTACTATTCTAAAAATTATATTTCAGTTGTGCTCCCAGTATATCCGAGTAAGTCAAAATTTGCGCCAACAATTCCAAGTCACACTTAACATATATGAGAGAAATAGACTAACCTCCATAGTAGTAGTGATGTTCTTTCTTCTTAAACGCAGATTTCACAACCAACAAGAAAGCAACCAACAGCAACACAACCGCTAACCCACCAAAAACAATCGCCACCGTTTTTTCTGTATTCCTCCTGCCACCACCACCACCACCGCCCCCACCTACCTCTGCCGCCCCTGTTTCCACAGCAGCAGCACCACCACTATCCCCTGTACCACACAAAATGGACCCATTATTAACACCATAACAAACCCGTGTACCACGCATAAAATATTGTACCTTATTTTGTCGTTTCCATAACAAAGTTCACCAATAAACAAAGCTGCATATTCCACTTTCATATTATACAACAGGTGATTTTGTTCATTTATTAATCAATAATTTTCCCAAATACACAACAACTATAGATTATTGGGTGTGTTTATTGATAATTTAAAACAATTTATCAAATAATTTCCATTTTTTATACTACTTGTATAAGTTTCCATTTTTTATACTTATATACCAGATGATTTTTTTATAGTTTATTTATTTATCAAATATTTTTCGAAATCCAACAACAATCCCAAATCTTGCCTAACCGTGTTAGAATGTAGACATAAACTAAAGGTAAAATATTTTCCCACACCAAAAAACAAAACAAATAGCGTTTGGGATTTGATTTTAGTACTATTTAATTTACCAAAAATTTTTAAAAACGCCAAAATAACAAATAAAAAACTTTCAAAGGACCATATAATAAACTCTAAACACAAAACTCACCGTTACGGTTACCATTATCATCACCACCGGGTACACCATCAGGATAAAAAGTATAACTCAACCAACACCTCTGCAAATAAACATGACCCGAAACAAACCCATTATCCAAACACTCCCCTTTCGCAACCAAACTCGCATTCTTCACACAATTCACACACTCACTCTCCCGTAAATCACCTTCACACTGACCCAACACATAAACCCTCTCATACCCACCTGCGTAATACCCTTTCCCCTCCCCAACACCTTTCACCACCATCCCAAACACCACCTCCATCTTCTCACCAAAATCCGACCCGGATCCACCGACCCGACCCGACCCACATTTCTTGTAAAGCACCTCCGTATCTGGAGCTTGAGGGAAGTTCACCGCTTCATACAACATATAACATCCGGTCAAGTGGGCCCTTGCTGCTAGAGTGTTCGGGTTACAGAGTGTTTGGATGGTGTTTTGGAGTGTTTGGACACAGGTGTTACAGTCAGTGTGGGACAAGTCTCCACGGCATTGGTAGAGACCAGTAACAGGAATGGTGGAGTTTAAGGTTTGTTTGTAGAAGTTTAAGGATGTTGAGCGTTGTACGAGGTTGTTGAAGAGGGTGGTTAAGGTTTGTGTTGGGTTGTTTTGGAAGTTTTGGTTGGCGCAACCTTTGTAGATTAAGGTTGTTAGGTCGTTGGTTGTTGAGGTTGTTGTTGTTGTTGTTGTGGTGAGGATGATGACGTGGAAAAGAAGGAAGAAATGGGTTTTTGGTAATGCCATTTTAGTGTGTGTGTGTGTATGTGTTTTTTTAGTATGTGTAAGTTTATGACAGTTGTGTATAAAGGGTTTTTGAGGAAGAAGGTGATTGGTTGAGGTTTAAGTAAGTTATGTTTTGGTCCTTAAGATATGTGAGTTTCGTTTTTAGTCCCTGTGAGTAAGCATTTCTGTACGTGTCTTGGTTAAGAAGCCATATACTGATTTTGGTATTTTTGTTTTTTTGGTGTTGCTAGTACTAGACTTGGTGCAGTGTTAGGCAAGATGGCAAGGTAGCCATTTTTTCACCATATACATCAGCGCTACGTCAGCTTTCTCTTTCCTCTCACTCCCCTTCACCTCACTTCATCATTTAGTGGTCAAGGCATGCTTCACTTCACCTTTCATTAAAATACTCACTTTATAAAAATATACCCCACTAAATATCCCCACACACTCACAAACAAAATAAAAAATAAATAGTTACTATACATGGGACCCCTTTTTATTGCTTCCTGCTAGGTAAACTCTTCACCATAAGGTTTCGTGGTTTCTTAAATTGCTGCGTGAGTCTAGGTGGGAGGCAAGGAGGTCCCGCGTGACTTTTGCAATTTGGTGAAACAACCACCATCCTTGCCGAGTGGCCTTATTGTCCTATAATGACTCAAATGACTCGTCGTGACAAGAGTCGTATTAGTGCTATATCGGTATTAACTTCATCAAATTTACACATATTATATTAAAAGGATTTGAAAACGATAACCGTTAAAACATCTTTTAATTAACAATGTTTTCAAAATAAAACTTATCATTTTTATAAATACATATTTTCAACACATGTAGTCAAGGTAGTGAGTTTTAATAAAGTATGTATTAATATCATATTCGAAAATATTTTTTTTAGTTAAGATAACTTTAAACAATACCCATCAATTTGTTGTTAGAAATTCCCTTATTAAAATATAAAAATATCTCATCATACATCACACAATCACAAACACCACAAAAGAGTCTCATTTTTCGGCACCGCCGCTCTCATTCTTTTCATCCATAACGCGTGAACTTCTGGTACCGTAATGGATAAATACGTGTGATCATCACCTTGACGCTTGGTTAAGGGTGTTCATTAAATGGGTTGACCCGAAAAACCGACCGATCCAAATGACATTGGGTTAAATGGGTTTGGTTCGTATTTTTGGGTGCACCCGAAATAATATACGGTTTTCTGGATCGGATTTGGGTTCAAAATTTCTCATTCGGTTTCCACCCGAATACCCGAACTTTAACAAAGAAACGTATAATCTATTTATATAAACTATACTTTTGTAACATAGAAACCATCAATCAAATATTTGGAATTGGGGAAATTTGCTAGGTTACTAAAAATTAAAGCTCTATTCTTTGAAGGTGGTTCTGTCACAACCAAAATCACGCACACAAATCACGCACTCTTTAATTATCAATGAATTCCTTCCCCATATGAAAACTGTTTGTTTGTGACTTAATAGAGAAAGATGACTGAAAATATTAAGTAATAAAACTGAGGTTGTCTGCATTAAGTCGTCTCTTAATTAAACACAACTTAATAATAATAAAAAAAAAAAAAAAAAAAAAAAAAAAAAAAAAAAAAGCCCTAACTTTCGCTATTAGTGCCTTATAATAAACTCGACCAAAACATGGCCTATTCTGAACTATTGTCTTTTTTAAATAACATAAACTATTGTCTTTTTTTGATGTAAATGTAGATCTCGTTAAAGAGGGCAGCGGTGTTGTTTGAGATGGAGCAATGAGACATGTGAGAGATGGAGCAATAAGACTTGTTCAATTTGGAGCAATAAGACCATTAATGGTTATTTTATTTTCAGTTTGTTACGTTTTCTTGTAATTTTGAGTATGAACAATTGCATGCTTTGGTTTGTTCTTCTGTATCGAACTCAGTTTGATGTTTTGTTTGGATTTTATTTTGGTTGTTGGTTTTAACAACCTGATATGATGTATTGATGACTTTATGTTAATCAATAATCAGTTTCTGGATTATCTATTTATATTTGATTTATTACAGCTTCGTAGTTCGAATTTTTATATTACTTTGTACAGTAGTAGTTTGAATGATAACTCACATTTTATACATCTTATTCTTATTTGGCTTTATGGAGAACCGAACCAAATAAACCGATAACTTATTTGGTTGGATTGGTTTGGTTTTGAAAATTTTGGTTTGGGTATTGGGTGTTAAAAATTATTTTTAAAAACCGAATAACCCAAACCGATTAAACCTATAAAACCATAAACCGACCGAACGAACACCCCTACGCTTGGTAACATCATTTAGGCTGAACGCAACCCACCGATAATTATCGGTCGATCGGTCTATGCGACCGAACAAAACATGGGTCGCTTAGTATGTGGAGGGTCGGTCGCATTTCATGAAATGGGAATATCGGTCCTTTAACCGACCGATTAATACACACAAACATATTTAAAAAAAAAAAAAAAAAAAAAAAAAACCATTTTCAACGACTTTGTCACTTTGGTCGCTTCTGGTCGCTGGAGAGAGAAAGCTGACGTGGCACCCGATAACCCAGGTCGCTTGGGTCAACGACTGTGTCTAGCCTTATTACATGTAGTATTATGGTCAAATAGTGACGGATATTACATGCGAAGGTAAGAACTCTCGGTATGGTTATTGGATACGGTGATATCGAAAAATTTGGTGTCATTCACTCCATGTCATCACAACATCAAGAATAACATCGAACCACATTTTACTCACACTCATAACAATGGAAATTGGACCTACTAAAACATACCGAAAACGCACACTTAAAAGCAGTGTTATCCAAAAGGAATGTCAATTACACTAATGTGGGATCAGGGGCGGAGGTATGCCCTAGCTACCTATGGCACGGGCCAAATATGGTTTCGACTAACGAAGTGTACTTTTTTTTTATTTTTTTTTCGAGAGTGCTACAACCCAGGGTGGCTGCAGAAAATGGGCGCAATTGCAAAAAATATTGGTGAAGTAGAAGAAGAAAAAGATCTAATATACAAGAGAGAGTGTGTGTTGAAGTGTTGTTTAGGGACTACGGAGCACAAAAGAAAATTTACATTCCAAATACGCTACACTGTTTAGGTTTTTTTTATGTTTTTTTTTTTTTTTTTTTAATTTTCAATTACTAATTAATTGTTTAATGTTACTTTTCTCAAATGTTGTATTTGCCTTTCATTTAGATTACATAGATTGGAAGATTATAAAAAAAAAAAAAAAAAAAAAAAAAAAAAAAAAAACTGTTTTTAACTTTACAAATGTAAAACAGAAATTTAGAAATAGCTACGAAGCGAAGCGAGCCAATAATCATGTCACACACGGACTAAAATCTTGTATCCGCCACTGTGTGGGATGATCGAGGTGACATTGATGTCATTCAATGATACTGAAGATAACACTGTGATATGTGTGTTCTTATGTTTTTTGACATATAACATGCGCTTCTCATTTTTGTAATAAATATCCAAATTTTCTTCTTTTTAGCTGATCTTGGTCACTTAAATCATTTAATTGATGAAACCAGACAACCAGTGATCTTCAATTCTCGAATAAAATATCTCAAGTTACATTTTTTTGACCATTTCCCCATGTGTCACTGAATTAAGGGTGCGTTTGGTTCGCAAGTGGGATTGGAATTGGATTTGGATTTGAGAAAGGTTTGAAAGATTTGGGAAAAGATTAGGAGAGAGAATATATATTATTATATATGAAAAAGTTTGATTTATAAAATCATAAAAGATTTAAAAATATTATTTAAAATAAAATAAAGAGAAAAAAAAAAGATGGCAAATAACACAAATCAAAATTTGTGGCTGAGGTTAGCTGGTAAACCAATTATGTGGCTCAAGTGTGATTCGTGTCAGAAGAAACCCACGGATTTGTCAGAAAAGTCACCAATTTATAGTGATATGAGTTTTAATTTTTCATTCCCTCACATCATTTCCATAGTACAATACCAAACAAATAATTTATCTATCATTCAACTCCAACAGTGACGAAACCGTCAACCAAACGGGCCCTAAGAACCACGAATGCTTATAAGATAAGATGTTCGATTATGATAATGAGACCAAGAGTAGTGGGGCGTTGAAGTGGGCTTAGTTGCCCTTTCAACGCCCGTTAGACCACGCTCATCAAGCGTTAAAGCCCGTTGAATGAAATTAAAATCAACGAGCGTTGATTGAACAACGCTCGTTGAAGTTTGTTTGTGTACTTTTTTATTTACTTTTATTTTTTTAAAATGTAATTTATTTACTTTTATTCCGTTAACAATGAGAGGAAAAATTAAAAACATTACGTTAACAAAAAAAAAAAAAAAACATTTCATTAAAAAAAAAAAAAACATACAATTTATTAAAATTAAAAAAACTAAGAACAAAAACAAACAACCTAAAAATTAAATATATTTGTTCCATCATGGTTCTTCGCGATTGTCCAGCTGGAGAGGTGCTTGAATGCGACCCCGCTGTGTCTCTTCTTCCACAGTTTGATCGCGTCCTCCAGCTGGTCATCCGCGTCATCCAGCTTTAACGATGTAAAAATAAAAATAAAAAGATGTTAAATAAATAAAAAATAAGTAATTATCACACTAAGCTTCAACGCCCCAACCCACTACTCACATTTTGTAAAAAACTTTCATTATTTACATTGGACACTTGTCGCAATTTGCCCCAACCCACTCCCTCACCACTACTCTGGTCTGAGAAACGTTGTTGCAAACATGATGGTATGGCTACAAACTCGAATATTAAAAATACGCTCGTAACTTCGCAAGTGAACAACTCTTGGGGTAAAAGATAGTTCAAACAATGATTAGATTAATTCAGGTGTCACGAATTTTCTAAAAAAATTGGAATAAACAGTTAACACCATCCAATAGTATTTTAATATATTCTGTTAATGTGATACTTTTTGATACGATCATTTAAAGGGATTCAATATTCCGGTATTGGCATACAATTAATTCTGGCGACGTCACTTGTTATTAGGATGATAAATACCAACTGCCTAAATAAAGATATCTACATAAGGTAGATTATGGTCTACGGTTCCAAATTTGGGTTATCGGCTTTAAAGTTTAAACACCATTAAAGTAAATGAAGCTTTTTGCAGACACTAGTAACCGGGTTTTGTTAAAACTATATCTTGGAGAACTTTTAAAGTTATATGTTTTCTCTTAACTACTTCATGTTACTAGTTGCTAACGTTAGTTTATGCAAACATAGTAACATGTGGTCTCATATTCATGTTCAAACATTATTGTTTCATAATTAACCAAATATGTAAGGCTATTTAGTTGATGAAAGGAGAGTTCGGTATTCAAGCTGTTGAACTCCATCTGTTTTCTAATATTTCAATAAAAATTATGGCATTTTGCTTAGAGGTAAAACTTATGCCATACAACTCTTAAGTTTTTTTTTTTCTTGTAAAAGTTTACTACCTTTAAAACGATACTAACTTACAAATGCAAAAGGAGCACCAAAATGTAACTATTAACTATTGCATTCCTCAGGGCCAGCCCTAGGGGTGGGCGACGACCCAGGGCATCACAAAAGTAGGGGACATCAAATTCTAATCTCGTGATTCGGATAAAGAGGTGTTGTGATGATGGTGTATCATAGGAACTCGTTCTTGCTGACGAAAATTTAAACGCCCTAGCATTAAAAGAAAAATTCTGACGACTGCTAATATGGTGGTTGAAGGCACTTTGGTGAAGAAGAAGATATACAGTAAAAAAAATATAGATTATTTATTACCTGTAGAGTGTAGACAAAACAAAAGTAGCAATATTCCCGATAAAATATTGTAGTTGTACTTTATTTCTACTTTTTCTTTATTTATTTAAGAATAAAAACCTGTAAGTTAAAATGGCTTTAAGTTTATGGAAGTCAAACTTTCAAATAGAAAATTTAGGGCCCGTTTGATTGGGGTGTATAAATATGAATCTATGACTTTGAAAGTCATTAATGTTGTTTGGTTGTTTATGGGGTCCACCACAATGGATTGAAGATATCCAAATGTGAAGGTTTCCTCATATCTTATGTGTGTGGGTGATTTCATTATACCCTCCATTACCATTCCACCCTATACCAACACGCATACCCATTGTGATTCATAGCAACAAACCAAACGCACCCTTAAACATGATTTATCCTGGTTTTTCAAGTCAGATCGATTCATTAACATATTATTTAGAGTTAATTTCATAAATGGTCCCTGTGGTCTGTCGGGTTTTACGGGTTTAGTCCCTAAACTTTTTTTAACGGATCCAGTCCCTGTGGTTGCGACCCATAACGGTTTTGGTCCCTGAGACTAACTGTCATTAGTTTTTTCCGTTAGTCCTTTATACTAACATTTGCACCGTTAGTCCTTTAACGACCGTTTGCAACAAACATTTGCACCGTTAGTCTTTTATACTAACGACCATTTATACTTAATAAAAAATTTGTTTATTTATTTATTTTTAATTAAAAAAAATGGTTTTCTTATAATTTTTTTTTCTAAATATCTTTAAAATTTATACACGTTTTTATACACATTTTTATACATGTTTTCATATACACATTTTTATACACACATTTTATTACACATTTTTTATAAACACATTTTTATATGCACATTTTTATACACATTTTTTGCACACATTTTTATACACACGTTTTTACACACATGTTTTTATACACGTTTTTATACACATGTTTTTATACACATATTTTTATACACGTTTTTATACACACATTTATACACATATTTTTATACACATTTTTATACGCGCATTTATACACACATTTTTATACACGTTTTTATACACACATTTATACACATATTTTTTTACACGTTTTTATACATACCAATAACAGGCGTTATCAAGGACATATATAATGTAGTTAAGAACAATATGTTCATTGTTAATATGAAAACCTGTAACCAATGATGCATACTCTTAAAACTGTCTCATTAACATCATGACAATATCCCTTTCTCACTTCTTTTTCAAAACAATCATCATATGTTCAGCTTGCTGGAGTTGTTGCAGTTGAGGTGACTAGAGGTCTGACTATTGACTTTGTACCTGGAAGGAAGGTATAAAGTAACAGTTCAAAGAACGTATTCTTATGAATTTTCTACTGTCTACTTATTCTTATCTTTTTCCCAATCAGGATTCAAATGAGTCGCCTAATGAAGGACGTCTTCCTGATGCCAAGCAAGGTCAGTCCAATCATAACTGATTACTTTGACCCATTTCACTGTATTTCCTTCTAGTTGCATGCTTATTTCCAATGCCAAGGAGTTAGTATTACAAAAAACCAGTGATCAAATTAGATCAGTCTAGGGATGAGCATTTGGACACGAATCCCGGTATCGAACTGGAACCGTACCGTACCTTACCGAAACGGTACCGACTCCTAATACACGGTACGGTACCGGTACCATGAATCGAGCCAAAAAAAATTTCGGTACCACTAATACGGTACCGGTACCAAAGCGGGAAGTACCGTAAAAAATGAGGAAATTTGAGTAGTCATGTTTTTTAATTAAATAACTTATCAAAACACCCATTTGGCCCGTTCCATGTCAAACAATAATCATGTAAAACATATGGAAATAAACCAAACATTCGAAAAACTTATTGTGGCAACTATAGATCCTTCATAAACACTCTCAAAAATTAAACCCGAACCTATTTTAAAAGTTTTGGAACATTTGTATATTACGACTATCTTGGTGATGTATTTATTTAAGTGTTGGTTGCATTTTGTGGCACGTCGTGGTTTGAAATCACTTGAAAATGCTTGTTTTTTTCCTATTTTTTGATGTATTTTCTTGGAATCCTTTTTGTTTTAACAAAAAACGGGAAGAACCGTATTGGTACCGATTTTCCGGTACCGGTACCCACTTTCATGCTCGGGAAAAAATCGGTACCACCAATTCGATACGGGTTCGGTACAATTCTGGTACCGTGCTCATCCCTAGATCAGTCTTGTGAAACATCCCTTTGATCTACATGTCAAACTAAGGGCTACCCTAGTCTAATAATATCTGAAATGATCTACATGTCAAACTAAGGGCTACCCTAGTCTAATAATATCTGAAATTGGTCTTCCAGTCTGGATTCTTAGTGGATGTTTGGATTAGCTTGCTAAGGGGATTTGGCTTATTTAAGCTTCAAAACACCATAAGCCCAGAAAATGGACCTTATTTGAGGGCCTACGGGTACAAATCACTAAAAATGTTTGTAGAGCTCTTTCAAACTGCATAAGCTCTAGCATATAAGTTAACCCAAACACCCCCTTACATCTCCAAAGTGGTGAAAGTGTGAAACCACTCCCAGTTTGTATGTAAAGAGCATTTTGTATCACAGTTCCTTAAAGGAAGAGAACGATGCAAATATTTGTAACATCAAACTATTATTAGAATCCGTGATGAAGTATGTCTTCATGTAACACAAGAAAAAACGTTCTTTATTCCGAACTAGTGAAAAGAATGTTCAAGCCTACATATTTCATGGTATTTGGATCAATGGTTTCTTCTACTTTTCTGCAGGTCCATCACATCTTCGTGATGTCTTCTATCGGATGGGCCTATCTGACAAGGATATAGTGGCACTTTCTGGTGGTCATACATTGGTCAGTTTTCTCACAGTCCTATATCAATTTTCAGAGAGTTTCTTTTTCTTAAAAAAATATGATAAAACTTGCTTGTTCTGACTGCAGGGGAAGGCACATCCTGAGAGATCGGGATTTGAAGAAAAACCTTGGACCAAAGATCCTCTGAAGTTTGACAACTCATACTTTGTGTAAGATCCTAGTTAGAATTGACCACTGTTTAGTCCATTTAGTTATTATAAACATGACAATTGCATAAATGATGAATCAGGGAGCTTTTGAAAGGAGATGATGCTGGACTATTGAAACTTCCTACTGATAAAGCTTTAGTTGCGAACCCAAAATTTTGTTACTATGTTGAACTTTATGCAAAGGTAAAATTCTATTAACTTGCTTTTTTATGTTTTAGATAGTCACAATCATTATGTGTTCTATATGCAAAGATAATAATTTAGGCTTCTTATGTGGGCAGGATGAAGAGGCATTCTTCAAAGACTATGCGAATCACACAAGAATCTTTCAGAGTTGGGTTTCAACCCACCAACATCATGTCTCAAATTATCATCAAAGAATGCTGCATTATTGGTGCAAAGTGCTGCTGGAGTTGCTGTTGCTGCGACTGTGGTCGTTCTCAGTTACTTCTATGAAGTCAACAGGAAATTCAAATAAAAAACAAGCAGAGTTCAGAAACTTGATGTATTGTAAAAGAACATACACATAAACACAATGAAGCAAATTATTCATCTTGGGGCAAAGAATTAGTTAAGTCAATGATTTTTACATGTTATAAGTATCTCTATAACTACAAAAAAATTGGAGGCCTCAACACATGCTAGCCCCTAGCTCCCACTTAAAAAACTACTAATGGAACACAAAATTTACAAATTGATTACAAATTTATTCTTGGGGGCTCAGCAACTATATAATGTTATGACTTTATACAAGAATTTTCTATCAACTACATAAATTACAAGAGCACGACAGCAATTGCTAGCCGCTTCATAACTCTGTCATTAATGATCAGCTCCTCAATACTTGAAGAATGTTGGTAAGCCACTTTTCATAAATTGACTTTCAAAGAATCATCAGCATGATAACCTTCATCACCACTATAACTTTCTTCTCTCATTATCACTTCCAACGATCTAATCAACCCACGAATGGTCTCTGCCTGAGGTTGAAATCTATCATTAGCAGTGAAACTATGAACCTCACTATTAACCTCAATTGCACTTTGACCATGTACCTTAGTCATGTTATTTCCGTTAATCATGGTTCTAACTTTTGCCACATTTTCCCAATCTTTATTAACAGCGCGCATATTTGATAACAGAATATAGTACCCAGCATGACTCGAATCAGAAAAAAACAAATTAGTAGCTGCAATCTCTCCTAATTGTGTGTCGTGATGAATTCTACAAGCACCAAGCAACGCCCCCCATATCTGAGGCTCCACTGGTACATTCATATTATTAATACTACCAAATGCTTTATCCAGTTCCCCCATACGCCCAAAAAGGTCAACCATTATTGCATAATGATTAGATTCGGGTGTTATTTGATACTCGTTCAACATTATATTAAAGAGCTCTATACCTTCTACAAGCAAACCCGAATGACTGCACGCAGATAAAATTAAAGAGCTCGACTGACATACACCATACCATTTTGAACACAACCACTAATTAAAGCAATCCAAGTAACCGAATCTTTTTTGGGAATTCTTTCAAAGAGTTCAATAGCTTCATCAGGCGAAGAACAATTCATGTACATGTTGATTATAGCTGTAGATACAAAAACGTCTGGCTCAAACCCCTTCCTCACAGCAAGTTGATGAATTTTCTTGCCTTCTTCTAAGTTACATGTGGCTTCGCATGCTTGAACAGCACTTATAACTGAAACTGAATTGGGTTCAATTCTTTTACACGTCATCTCCTTAAAATAGACTAGAGTAAATTACAAAGATGGTCCTTGTGGTTTGGGTTGACTTTCAGGTTTGGTCCTTTGACTTTTTTTTTTGCATTCCCGGTCCCTAACTCTGAAACTAATAACACAGATGGTCCCTTGACCAAACTGACGTTAAGTTTGACTGTTAAAGCCCCTCATCTGACTTGCACATGAGGGCAAAATAGTCTTTTCATATGTGTTACCATAGGGACCATGTTTGTAATTTACTCTTTAATCTTTCTTGTCTTGCCCACTTTCTCTTTCTTATCCCTACCAAGTATCAACACCTCCTTCTTTCCAAACTTGTATCCACCCAAACTTCATGATAGAGTCTGGTAGCAGTCATACCTAGCAAACAAAAGGACAATTCATATCACAAAACAAAAATGAACAAACATATGTGTAAGATAAATCATACCTGTTATTTGTATAACTCTGTTGATTCTTTGTGCACAAATCCTGCAAACGAGGATTAAAGAACCAAATCCTGCCTAAAAAGACTGAACATATACACTTTTGATTTTGTAAGATAACTCATTTAATCCTCGAACACATAACAGTTGATTAAGATACAACACAAATCCCACCAAACCTATTTGATTCACAACTCAAAAGTTCAGACACTAAGCAATCGAAAAGGTTCCTAACTCTTTCATACTCTATGGGCAATATTTTCAATGGAAAAAAAAAAAAAAAAAAAAAAAAAAAAAAAAAAAAAAAAAAAAAAAAAAAAAAACGGGGATGAAGGAGAAAAAAGACAAGAAACTGTAAGGATATTACATAGCTCAAAATCTGAGGATACCATGTCAACATGATCGCAGCAAAACGGGACCCACTGAGGAGTTGAGTATTTCACTAATTGCCTGACAAATTCATACAAGTATATGTTAGATCTCCTTTTAACTAGTACTCCGTAATATATTAGAGCAAACTAATTATCTTACAAACAAAAGTCAGCATAAGAAGTCGATTTTCAGTAAGGTTTACTCCCTTCATCCAAATAAATATGAGTTTGACCGGAAGATAGTTCAATAAAAAGTATCCGCTAATGATCAAATTTTAAAAATCTAAAAATTTCCCTCAATAATACGGCACTGAGAAAACTTGTAGACCACAAATTATCTCACCAATATTATGCAAAGCCTCCCCATCTTTTGAATGTGCCATATATATTACCATCGTAGCATTTAAAATCACAAAAATACCTTTTGATTGAACCTCTGGTAAGTAAAACAGATAAACCCACCTGGATCAATAGAAGTTGAATGGCAGCGCGACACTTGACATCAGAAATCGTGGCATATAGAGTGGCGGTGGGTTTGAAGAGGTGGATGAAGATGAAGTGAGATTTGGGAAAGATGAAGATGAAATGAGATTTGAGAAGACAAAAGAGTAAATTACACATATGGTCCCTGTGGTTGAATGGACGAAAATACCCTCACAATTAGCTGCACATGATAAAGTACAACTTAACGCCTTGACCAAACGGACGTTTGGTCAAGGGACCATCTGTGTTAATAGTTTCAGAGTTAAGGACCGAGAATGCAAAAACAAAAGTCAAAGGACCAAACCTGAAAGTCAACCCAAACCACAAGGACCATCTTTGTAATTTACTCAATAGACTAATTGCGTGATCAGCAGCCCCATTATGTGCATAAAAAGAAACCATAGAAGCCCATGAAATGACATCTTTATCCTTCATTTCCTTAAACAACATAGCTGCAGCATCGACAGAACCAGTTTTTGCATAAAAATATAGTAAAGCACTAAAGCGTTACACACCGCCAAACCATTTTCAAAGCCCATCTTAATCACAAATCCATGAACACAACATCCAGTCATCACATTCAGTAACTGACTACACGCAGAAAGAACGCTAACGTACTGAATCAGGACTTACACTTCCCTCCATCAACATCCGCAAAAAGAACCCGAGCGCTAAATCTGACTCACCATTCTGCTGGTAGCCAGTAACAACATGAGTCCACATAACAACATCCGGCTCACGACATTCCTCAAAAACACTTAAAGCATCACCCATCCATCTACATTTTGAATACATATCAATCAAAGCAGACCCTACAAACAAATCAGAATCCATCTCATTACCCTTTTTCACAAACCCATGAATCATTTTCCCATAACTAACCTCCCGCAATCCAGAACACGCGTTTAAAGCAATGGACACACTAGCCTGGTCAGGTTTCTCAACACGTAACATATCACGAAAGAGCTGAAGTGTTTCAACATATAGTTTCTCTCTACAGTAGCATTTTAGTATATAGTTCCATATATAGACATTTCGTTGAGGCGTTTCATCGAACACTTTGCGTGCGGGTTTAAATGTTACATATTTAGCATAATAACTGGTTAATCTTCTTTAGATGAACAGAAGATAATGCTTTTCGGGTTCCAGGCTTGTTTCCTGGGCTTGGTTCAAATGGAAATGGAGGGAATGGTGGCATGATTCCTGGCGGCGGCGGTGGTAGTGGTGAAGGTGGTGGTGACGTTAATTGAATCACAACTGGTTGTGGTTCTACTGGTGGAAACGGAAAAGAAGGGAAAAATGATGGCGGTGGTGGTGTCAAGTGCTGAGGAATCAATGTTGGTGGTGCTAACTGAAACGGGTTCAATATGGAATCTGTGTGTTCTTATATGTGTTTGTAAAATACAAGAGAAAAAAAAGGGTTATTATATATACGGGGATAACATACGTGCTTCCGGAGGTAGGCAAGTTGCCTATTTCCCCTTTGTAAAAAGTTTTAAAAATGTACAATTTAGCCTCTCCGGTAAGCCACTGTTACATATTTTCCCCTGTACCCACCCTTTTTTTCAAATGGAAGTAGGCAGTTGCCTGCCTCCAGAAGCATGCATCATTTTCCATATATATATATATATATATATATATATATATATATATATATATATATATATATATATATATATATATATATATATATATATATATATATAGTGTATCTTTATTTTCAGAACCCTCTTAAGTGCGGGAACTGCGAGAACCCACTTTCAACCCTTGGATTAACTTGATCAATGGATAAGAATGTTCCATGGCAATTTTGTAAATAAAATGAAAGTGATTTCCTGGATCATTTATGAAAAGGGCATAAATGGTATTTAACTTTTACACACTCTCATTAACTGCTTGCTTAAAATCAGGGATTTTTTTCAAATTTTCCTCCTATAATGATAACTTCCGTAAAAAATAAATAAAACAAAACAATATAATCACATTTTATATAAAAAAACACACACGATCACACACAGTTTCATATGGTACCAACTGATGAAATAGCCACCCCCACCACCCTCGACTAAACCACCGCCACCACCAAGATCCGTCACCGACTGTGATGGAGCAGTTCGAAGGAAGCAGATCTGGGTTTGAAAGCCCCCAAAAATATAACTCGGTAAAACAATTGATCTTTTTTTTAATTGTTTAATTATTAGTCCATCATTGTTGACTGATTATGATTGATCGTGTGGGGCTATGATTATTCGAATGTATTAAATTAATTGTGGGGTTGTAGCGTATTCATATGTGGATCTGTGATTGGATGAATGATCGTGGGGTCAAACCGTTTGTTCACGTGGGTTGGAATATTTATTTGGGTTTGGCTGCTATTAACTGTGTCGTCTTTATGGTTGTGATAGTTTCCTGGAAAAAGTTTTTTTTTTTTTTTTTTTTTTTTTTTTTTTTTTTTTTTCTCTAATTCGATGGATAGTTTCCTGGAACAAGCTTGTTTTTTTATTTTTTTTTTTAATTCGTTGTTTTATTTCCTTTAATAAAGTTTTTTTTTTTTTTTTTTTTTTTTTTTTTTTTTTTTTTTTTTTGTCTGTGTATTTAATTCGGTTATAATGTGTTTGGTTTAATTGTATAATTTTTTTTAGATTGTTTATAATTTGTGGGGAATATATCGTTGCTGGTATGATACATAACTGTTTTGATACGTAAATGGTGATAGTGTTTGGTAGTTATTGAACATTAATGTTTCAAGTATGTAGTTGGTGTTTTGAAACATGGGGGTGTTGACACATAACTGGGTGTTGTGAAACATGGGTGTTTTGAAACATGGGTGTGTTGAAACATGAGTGTTCTGAAGCATAGTTAAACCATGGGAGTTTTGAAACATGGGTGTTTGGTATGTATTGAACACATAACTGTTTCATGTATTTGTGTTTAATGGTTGGACCTATAGTTTAAAGTTTGTTTCAAATTGAAGTATGAGTTTTGCTAACCAACTAGCTTTGCTGATTTGATAACGTATGAGATTTTTTTGTTTTCATTTTGAAAACATGGTAACCAGTATTTATTCACAGCATTGATTCTACTTCATTTGCAATTTTTTGGTTATAAGTTATGAAACACCCCTATTTTGATATGTAAATGTTGATAGTTTGCGGTAGGTATTGAACATTAATGTTTGGTACGTGTGCATTTTAGTCTCAGTATACGAGAATATCTATTTTGGTTCTGTGTAAGTTTGGTTCAAGTTCTGAACATACATGTTATACAAGTTTTGGTTCAAGTTCAAACAGTATAAGTTTTGAACATACATGTTTCTGTGTAAGTTTTGGTTCTGAACATACATGTTTCTGTGTAAGTTCTGAACATACATATTTCTGGCTAAGTTTTGGTTCAAGTTTTGAACATACATGTTATACAAGTTTTGGTTCAAGTTCAAACAGTATAAGTTTTGGTTCAAGTTCTGAACATACATGTTATACAAGATTGTGCATATGCGTTATAATAGTTGTTAGGATTATTTTTTATTTCTTATTTGTTTATGGTTTAATTGTTTTTGTGCATGCTTGTTTCAGATTGATGAAGATGACGATATCATTGAAGACCGAGAAGTGGATGAACAAAAATATACATGAAGATAATTTGTGATTTTTGAAGATATACGATTATTGCATAGTTGTTTTATGTTCTTGTAATTAAGTGGAATGTAACATTTAAGTATATGAATCTTATTTTTTTCTTTTATAATGATTTATTTTCTTTGATTTGTGTTTCAAACTTCTTAAAAAATAATGGTTAGCCAAAAATATTGATAGGTTGATAAAAAAAATGTGAACAATTACATTATAGAAACACATTTAAATTTACATTATTTAAAAAACATGGATGCACCTAATTTTTTTCAAAAAAAAGAAGCAAAAACACATATGTTCTTGTAATATTCTGGATACACATTACAAAAAAAAAAAAAAAAAATTAAAAAAAAAAAAAAAAAAAAAAAAATCCCGAAAATTTAGGAATATTTTTGAAACCGGATTTAATAAAAAAATTAAAAAATATATAAAAATTGTATTTTTACTAAAATACCCTTATGATTAAATAATAATATTTAATGTTTAAAAAAATCTTATTGGTCTAGAAGAGTTCTCGCAGTTCCCGCACTTAACAGGGTTCTGAAAATAAAGCCCCCCTATATATATATATATATATATATATATATATAGTGTAACTTTCAAACGAGAACCATTTTATCCGCAAGAACTGAGAGAACCACCAAAAACATACATGCACGCCTTCAATAATTGTATTTTTGCACATATGTTTTCAAAACAACACATATGTTTTAAAAAAAACATAGTTGTTCTAAAGAGTTTGATAAGAAATTCGAAATACAAAAATTTTCTTTGAAGGTGTGCATGTATGTTCTTATAAAACGTGCAACGACAATATTGCGGCCGTGTGTAAGGTTTTTGTGAAAAAAGAGGATGAGTTCATAATGATATTGAAGAACATAGGTGGATGTTTACGATTATTGATGATTTGCATGTATTTTTATTTTATTTTAAAAGGCGTGCATGTATGTTTTTGGTGGTTCTCTCAGTTCTTGCGGATAAAATGGTTCTCGTTTGAAAGTCCCCCTATATATATATATATATATATATATATATATATATATATATATATATATATATATTTCCCAGGATGTGGGGCTGCTTCAGCGAGTTGTACCCAGCGCATCTATTATTGTACAAGCGCTTAGCAAAGTAATTATCTATCAAACATGTGGCTATAAACCCATCGAGTTACTGTACGGGCAACTATTCATTGAATAAAAAATACAAAAAAATTCCCTAATGATCTTCTAATTAAAGATGGTTAATATCTGTATTTATTTCCCTTCTACACTCTTCTTCTTCACAAACCCACCAGTATCTCTCTCGCTCTCTCTCTCTAGAAATTTCCGTAACACCTTCTAAAACACACACACACACACACACACACTTAATTCATCATCTAAACCCACCCACCCATCAAACATACCGGCGAAAACACTGATCTAAACCCGTGAATCAATTGAACCATTCAACTTCGGAATATACGCCGGATGATCAGCAGCTTCGAATGAAATAAAAAAAGGCAGAATCACAAGCAGGTACAACTATTCATATCTTCTAATTTTTATTGTTTACTTTGGTGTAATTTGGGCTAGGGTTTTAACCTTGATTGCAAATGAAGAATAAGGTTTAGTTGTGTTTGTGCTTTTATGATTTCGTTAATTCAAAATTGGTTATGGTCACAATTTATGTAAGAGTTTGATTGGGAGATGGACGAACTTGAGGTGAGCCATAAGCCCATATTCTCTATTTTTTTTTTATGTGGTACCAACCTTATGGCTATCTGATTTTTGAGCTCATTGCTTCAGATAAGTCAACTTTTGTATGCCACTGTGAAGGTAACAAACTTTTGTGTTACGAATCGTTGGTGCCAATTTTTGTTTTACTAAATACGTGTTTGTGCCATTTCTGCACCAAACCAAACGAGCCCCAGAACATAAAAACAACAAATAGGATACTCATTAGCAATTACGGTACCCATCTAGAAGCAATAATAGGTACATGACAGAAATTAACGCGTTTGAACTGCTATGTAGATACATGTTTTTTCATTTTACTTCTCCATTAATCTAATTGTTATTGCCAATTATGTGATCTGTATACTTCACTTAGGCCGCCACTTCTTACAGTTACGTTTGTACATTATTTGCATTCTTTTCAAGTTTAAAATTCTTCAGTGATACCCAACTACAGGTAAACACCACGTGAATACAAATATCTATTTCCTGATTTCATTTGCTGTTGTTGCAGATATAATGCAGGGCCTGAAAAGGTCATCGTCAGTTCACCGGCCGAACAACAAACACAGATTATGTATTGTCACTTTTGCTCATAACATATCTTAACATGTTTACGTTGGCGTGTTTGGAGTGGAATTGCAAAAGACCGACGAAAGGGTGTTGCGGATGAGGCAAGATACATATATTATAAAGAACGAAAATGTCATGTTCAGTTTACTTACACATGTTGAACCATATTAATACTTCTTTTCATTGATATACAGACACCGATCATCAGCTATGTAAACGTGCTTGCTGTACTCGAAGGATGTGCCATTCACGCAAAAGAGGTCAGATTTGTATGGCAGATAAAGTTTTTGGACAGTATTCGGAGACTCAAGAAGTGTACGATGCAGCTGCTATACCTGTTATAAAAGCTGCTATGGAAGGCATAAACGGTGTGTCTTATTGTTGATACTATAGTTACTATTTACATTAATGAATGTATTGAGCGAGATAATAGTTGTTGAAGCTAATGTGAGAAATGTTAATATGCAGGGACGGTATTTGCTTATGGTGTTACAAATAGTCGAAAGACGCATACTATGCATGTAAGTACGCTTTTTATTTAACTGCAATAATTTGAGGTTTTATAAGATTTATTGCATTCAATCTGCCTGTTAAATAAGGATGTTTCATCTGTATGCTGCTAAATAGTATGCAGTAATAGCTGCTCTGCACTTATAAAGACCATGATATGAGCAATCAGCTTATTAAGTACAAAAACAACAATGAGATTATTATTATTAAGGAGATTTGCAGCAGAGATATACATTAGCATCCTGAAAACCTAACAGGTTTTAATCATGCGAAGCAATGAAAGATCGATAAGCCAAAAAAAGAAAAAGGTAAATCGTAATGTACATATATATCTGCAACACGGTTCCTATGAAACAGAAAAAAATAAATCACTGAATTACCTCGGGCCGTTGAACGGTTGCGTCTATGATTTTGATGTAGACCACTATAGGCTGCCACTTCCCGTTCGTTTGTACCTAAAACAACACCAACCATTACACTACAAACCAACTATAGCGAACAGGAGTGCATGAAATCAACATGGTAATAACATATGATTATTATGCTTCCGTGTTTTATGTTCGTTTGCGTGTTTACATTACTCATGTTCTTCTGTTATTGGTTGTTCTTTTTATAGGTAGGCGGGGCACGCTTCGTACAACATAAAGCCGACATGTTACAATGACAGCTACTACTATGCAGGAACACGCGGGTACCATTTTTTTGGCCATTAACCTGATATAATTACATGTAGCAGTTACATATGATTACTCATGCTTTTTCAGTTTTTAGCATAAAATTCCAAGATTTAGACATTTGAATATCCAGTTTGTTTAAAGATCGATGGGTGTGAACTGGGTCAGTGCTGGATTTTGATATAAGCAATCCTAAACACCACTTAAATGCCACTTAGCTTCGGTATATGATCGGATCAAATAACATTTATCAGTTTAAGTTAAATGGATATGATCAAAAATGTATTTTACAGCTAAGATTATAACTATAGGTTGATGATGATTTATATTAGTGTAGATGTAGATTATGCATATCCTGTGTATGCAACGCACAAATTCTAATAGGGGCGGCCTGACCTTCTAGGAGTGATAGTTTGCGAGCATCTTAGTAAAAGAGGTTGAGGAAACAACAAATAAGAAACTTTTTCCTTTGTTTGATGGTTTCACAAGTAAGTTTCTGAACCAGGGTAATATTGTCTTTTATAGTAATACATGTAATTGTTCATGCCATAAATGTATATACTTTTAAGGCATAAGATTTTTTCACTTCAAAATATTTTTTTTCTAGGGTGTACCCATGATACATATGGGTGATTAATATGGGCACACAAATATAGGCTAACTGATATAGGCTAATAATTTGAATTTGTTTATTTGGATTCGATTTGTTGTATTATGTTGAGTTGCCTTTTAGTTACCCATTCGACCCATTTTAGATAGTACCGTTGCTAAACCGATTGAGGTGGTTCTTAAGAAAATTTCAATTTCTTATATACCGATCCAATTGACCTGTTTTAAATACAAATCTATGGGGTGTTCTGCAATTTGTTTTTGCAAACAGATTGACGTATTTGACTAAAAACATGGAAAGTTATGTTCAATATTACTCGCTCTCACCTTCCAACTAAGTTTTGCCTATGATTTATTGAATATGTATAGCTGTCTTATGTGCTGATAAATGGGCTTATTATTTATTGATCTCAAAGTGGTGTTATTGATGCAGATCATGAATTGATGAAAGTTGCGGCTTCTTTCAAATCCACTTCAGGTAAACCAGTAACCAAATACTTCAGCATAGCAAGATGGGTCAGGAATTGCGGGGACGTAAGCCTAAATAAACACTGTTTCGCACAACACTTTCATGCAACACACACCTGTTGTGAAGCGCGGGCTACCCCGCTCTCGACTGATCAATAGTTAGTTTCTTTTAGTATTTAGGCTTCAGTGTCTTATAAGCTTTTCATAACATTAAAATCAAATTACCAACTGATGTTTCCTAAAGAGAGTTATGAAAAGCTTTTGTGTTACAAGTTGTTTTTTGAATTTAACAGCAATGGCAATACAACCAATTTATGCTGCTGTTCGTAAAAAAAATGGTCAAACCAAGCATGCTGCTGGATAAGTAAATCGCATTTGCCTGGATGGCAGGCCAAGGAGCATCAAAAGCCTACACAAACGTGAAGATAAGTCAGCTTTAGTAGATGATTAATGTCTATTCATGCCTGTATTATTGATGCCATGTAAGTATCAACTCTGGAAGCCAGGTGCTGAATGAAATGTTTGTTACATTGTGCAGCAGTTGGTGTGTAATCTCAAACTGTGTGTTTTGACCCATTTTGTAGTATCTGTTAAGGCTAATGTATACCAATAAACATTCAAATTATATTCTGTGTAAACTTTCAAACATTCAAATTAAGTTGACCATATATGCAAATATTATAGTATCATGCCAATGTTATTAACACAAATGTTTGCAATATTGATTACTATTAAAAGCACCATTCCGAACAACACTTTAGCATTAGTTACTCTTAATAGCACTGTTTCGCACAACACTTTTATGCAAAACACACCCGTTGCGAAGCGTGGGCTACCCCACTCGTTTTAGTAACTTCACAAGGCACTTAACCAGCAAACTTACCATGGGTTAGCCGTAACGGGGCTCGAGGGACCATTTGCGCATCCGTTCAGCAACTTCGAGTACCCCGTTTGCCAGTAAACCCAAACGGGGGACTAAACGGCAAAACGGGGTTAACTTTAGGGACCAACGGTGTAATTTACCCAACAGAAAATTTAAACATGATTTATCATGGTTTTTCAAGTCAAATCGATTCATTAACATATTATTTATCTAATTTTGAGAATACTGTTGTACTTTGTACAAATTACTTACAATACCGTCTTTTTTGTATACCTCGGTTCTATACGGATTCTATGGATTTTCGGTTTCATTTCTCTTATTTTCTACACTTAAATAATTGTCCAATTTTATTATGTTAATATGCTAATTATGTTTGGAGGTCAAACCATAGAATGTGACGTATTGTTTCTTTTAGACATTTGATAGGGGGCATTTTCGATCACTTCGCCCAAGACATTAAAATACTCGGCACCGGCCTGGCATTCCTAGTAAACCTGGGTATTGGTTCTTTGTAAGACACAAAACATGATACAAAATTAACACAAAAAATAAGTAAGTAGAGTTTAGTTTAAACATGCGAGTCAAAACACTCATACTCTTTATAGAATAGGTCGTGTCTGAGTTAGGAACGAGTTAAAACGAGTTGAATTGTCAACCATACCCAACTTTAACTCGTTCCTAAGTCAAACAATCTAAATGGATCAAACATTAGTCCATATAGTTGGTTGTTTGATCAACCAACCCAAACCCAATCAAAATTGCCACATCTATCACAATACACTCGTACTCTAAACACGAATACATCAAGAACACAAAACACGAATCATAACCAACAATAAACTAAAACGGGTTAGAGCCGAGTCTAGACAAGTTTCGGGTCAACTTGCTCAACCCGTTATTAGAATAGGCCTAAGTAAAACAAGTTAATAAATCAATGTATTTAGATAAACAGGTTATATGGATTATAATTTTATAATACGTTAATGAGTTATGATTGACATACCTAAGCAAACCAAACCCAAACCCAAACCCAACCCATTTTGCTACTCTAATAAAAACCTACGAAAGTACGTGCGTGCTATACATGCGCATGCCTCAACAACGTTCATTGAACATCTAAATTTTTCATCGGTCCAATTGTCAGCGTTTTTCGAGCATAAACAAAAACTCACCGAGATTCGGTCTCTAATCGGTTCCTTCAATCACTACGGATTATGCCCAGTTTCTGATCGTAAGCTACTACATTCTAGTAAATATTACGTCCTTATTATTTTTCTATAATTTGATCATACTTAAAACCCATGTTTACATTAACAAACTGTTTTGTATTGTGTTTGTACCTGATTCGACTGAACTTTTGTTCTTTTTAGGTTACTTGACTTGGTAAATTGTACATTTTTAAAAAATGCACATGTTTTTATTAAGTTAAATATTAGTTTTAGGTCTTGTTATTTTATTTAACGTTAAGTGTGACTTTGGATTGAATGTTGTTGTTGTTGTTGTTGTCGTCTAACATTTCTTTATGATCAGTTGATTTTTTATTTTATTTTTCTATTTGCAGTGGTAAGTGGATAAATTTTATATATTTTGTTAGAATTTGTTAAAAAATTTCAACTTTCTGCCATTAATGTTTTTTATTTTAAAGTTTGCGACTTTTTTTCGGTTGTTGGTTACCCATTTTATTGCATGCTGGTTTAACTAAATGTCAAATTTATATGTTTTTGTACTAAACTAAGCTTTGAGGGGATTTAATCGGTAAGATGATTATTACTAATTTTTACGACTTAAGTTGTACTGGAGTTTGATGATCATAAAGTGGCAACATGTTATGAGTTTATCAAAGTGCTTATTTTATGCGTAATTTTGTTATCCTGTTTTTTAGAAAATGTATATACATTGTTGGGTTGTCCATATCTTATTTAGTAATTTGGTTGCAAATGTGTGCAGGGTGGTCTGAATATGTAGGAAACGTGTGAAATTAGTAACGCACGGGTATCTAGCTAATTAATAATACACGATATCATGAATTTAAAGAATAAGGGAATAAACAGTTATAGAGCATCCTATATGACTTTAATAATTTATGTTAATATGATACTTTTTGATATGATCATTTAAAAGGATTCAATGTTCTAGTTTTGACATACAATCAATTATGGTGACGTTACTTGTTACGGAGTATAATTTATCAGGATGATAAACACCAACTACCTACATAAAGATGTCTACATAACGAAAATTATGGTTGATGGTTCAAAATTTGGATCATCAGCTTTAAACACCATAAAAACAAAGGATTTGCTATACAATGCCTATTGAGCAACGGTCAAGACAATGATTAAGATAAATATAAAAGAAAACTTAGACTTATTAAATTAAAATCACATATATTCAGGGTAATTTGTATGTTTATTTATTATGCATTAAATGCATAACTACTTTATATATGTAAAAAATTATTACATTAAATGTACTTAACTATTGCCCAGTGGGCAGTTTTAATTTATATAATACATCCATGACTTTGTTTTTTTGTGTTTGAATAAATTTGTGCAGTTAAAAACGTTGAAGTTTTCTTTTTCTTATAAAAGTTTTGTTACTCCTTTTTAAAAGATGCAATGTTACAAATGCAGAAGGAGCACAAATATGTAAGTATTAGCTACCGATTTCCAAGTAAACGGGGGATATCTGTTATTTGTACGACGCGAAATATGATACAGAATTAACACAAAAAATAAACAACTAAAGCTGAGTCTAAACATGTTGCGAGTCAACACACGAAAACTATTTATAGCGTAGGTTGTGATTTACTTGGGGACAAGTTAAACGAGAAACTTATATTTTAAATGGGCCAATTCGTCGACCCATGTATTTAAAACAATCCAAATGGGTCTGTCATCCCGTATAGTTGGTTGTTTGATCAACCAACCCAAGCCCACTCCAAAATGCCACCCATCACAAATTCATGATATGCTCGTACTCGACACTCGCATACATCAAGAACACAAAATGCAACTCACAACCAACAATAAAATAAGGTTAGAGATTAGTTTATATTGGTTTCAAATTGACTCACAAAACACGTTATTGAAACACGTCGACTTGGCTAGGCTAAACGAGTTAATCACTCCACCTATTTAGATAAACATGTTACATGGATCGTAATACGTTAATGAGTTATGATTGACATACCTAATAAAGATAACATGGATCATAATACGTTAATGAGTTATGATTGACATACCTAACAAAGCCCAAACCCAGCCCATTTTGTTAGCATTTTGCCACTCTAAAAAAACCCACCAAAGTGTGCTCGTGCTCTACACGCGCATTCCTCAACAACACTCGCATTGAACACCTAAATTTTTCATCGGTTCAGTTGTCAGTGTTTTTCGAGCACAAACAAAAACGACACCGAGACTCGGTCTCTAATCAGTTCCTTCAATCAATGCAAATTCTGCTCAGTTTTTTTATCGCAAGCTACTACATTCTGGTAAATATTTCATCCTTATTATTCTTCTGTAATTTTATCATACATTAAACCCCTGTTTTGTATTGTGTTTGTACCTGGTTTGACCCAATTTATATTCTTTTAAGGTTAGTTGACTTAGTAAATTACTAAATTGTACATTTTTAAACATGCACATGTTTTTAACTATGTGAAATATTAGTTTTAGGTGGTGTTGTTTTATTTAAGCATTAAGTGTGACTTTGAATTGTTGACGACTATAAACCCTAACTTATTAAAGTGGGATGTCATAATTTGGGATTTTGTATGTGGGTCCCACCCCAATTGTGGGATTGCTTATTTTTTTTGCTTGTGCTTCAACTTAAAAATAATTCAATATCAAATAACACATGCTTATAAAAAACTGCTTTTCTGTTTTTTTAGAGCAGAAAAGCAAGGATGGAAAAAGTGCTAGTCTGCCTAAAAAAAGCAGAAAAGCAGAAAAGATAAGCAATCCTAAACACCCTTTTAAAACATGAGAAATAATATGTGATCCTTTTTGGGGTCTCAATATTGGGACAACAACAACACCCAATCCCGTTAGTAAGATGGTCATACCTCTGCCTACCAATGGGTAGGGAACAATTTTTGACTTTTTCGATCTGAATATCAACTTAATGCCTTCACCTTTGTGTTATTGTAATTGTTTAGTTTTTGATTATGCGTTTCACCTAATATTTCTTTATGATTAGTTGATATATATATTTTTTCTATTTGCGGTGGTAAACAGATTAATTTTATATATTTTGTCGGAATATGTTAAAAATTTTCAACTTTCCGCCATTTAATTATTTTTCTAAAAAAGTCTGCAATTTTATTTTTTTTTCGTTGCTGGTTTCCCATTTTGTTGCATGCTGGTTTAACTAGGTGTCAAATTAATACGTTTTGGTACTAAACTAAGCTTTAAGGGGATTTTTTTTTGAATGGCAACTAACTACAGTATCTCACAATATATATACAGCACAAACTATCTCACATGTCCTAAGTAGTACTTGAACCTACAACCATTTGATTGGGGAGCTTCTCACACAACAAGGGTACCATTGGGACACAAGCTTTTTAGTTTTAAGGGGATTTAATCGGTAAGATGATTATTACTAATTTTTACGACTTAAGCAATGTACTGGAGTTTGATGATCATAAAGTGGCAACATGTTATGAGTTTATCAAAGTGCTTATTTTATATGTAATTTTGTTATGCTGTTTTTTAGAAAATGTATATACATTGTCCATGTCTTATTTAGTAATTCTTTTGCAAATGTGTGCAGGGTAGTCTGAATTGGTAGGAAAACGTGTGAAATTAGTAATGGCTCCTGATCCAAGAGTTGGTAAGGCCTTTCGTGCTATGAGAGAGATTGGAATTCCCGATGTAAAGACAAAGCCGGTTTTGAAAAATCTTCTTAGACTTTATGAAAAGAATTGGGAGCTTATTGAAGAAGAAAATTACAGAGCTCTTGCAGATGCTATTTTCGATAGCGAGGACACACAGGCATGTTTACTGAATTTTTCTTCTTTATCGTTGTATATTATATATAATTGTTGTCTCATATTTTCTGAACTGCTTCCTTTTTCAGGCAGCAGAAGTGAAGGAAAATGTTGATAATGCTGAAGTACGTGTTACGTGTATATATCTATACTCATTTGCTGATTTTTCTATGTTCATTGTTTATATCGTGAGTATCTAATGTTTTTTCTTTCATGTCGGCTTCTCTTCCAGGTGGAAATGAAGAAAACACTTGAGCAAGATGAAGTAAGTTATACAAGTTTCTGTTATTTCCTTTATTTTCAGTATCATTTGCTAAAATAAAATTAATCTTTTTCTTGGTGGTTCTCGTCACACCAGCGAATGAACACTATTGAAGAGGAAACACACATTCAAGAGGAACCAGAAAGTCCATTGAAACGACTGCGGTCAACACACCAAGAGGATCAGGCTTCACCCTCGTGTATCAGCCCGAGTCTTAATTCAAGTGGAGCGTTACTAAAAAAGCCCAAATTAGAGGTTGAAGAACAACTACCAAAATCTCAACCTGAGCTTCAGTCACCTGTAAAAACCCCACTTACTGAACCTGTTTCTCCCCTAAAACGAGTCAAGAACAAGGGGACACCACCTCTTTACCCAAATGGTTTAAAAAGCCCAATAAACGAGCCACTTACTGATGACCTGCCACAGTTAAAGGCTCATGTTCCAGTAACTACACCAGGTACTTCTTAAAAATTTGAATTAGCATGTGTCTAATTTATTACGAATTTAAAGTTTTAGTATTTATGGAATTTTATCCAATAAATATACAGAATCATTTACCAATGGAGATACTTCAACTGATACCAATCTAGTCAACAAAGTCATTTTAAGCAATCATGTTCAAGCAACATTAAATGGTTCGACTGCTAAATTAGATATCGCTTCGTCATCATCTGGGGAGATCAAGATATCTGTAAGTTGCAACTCTGATAAAGAAAAGGCCAAATTTTCAGTCACAAATGTGGATTCAATTTTGAAAATAATGGATGAAAAATGTCTGGAATCATACAAAGTTCTCGACCCAAAATTATCTGTTAAGAAACTGATGGAAGATATGTGTGAGTGCTTTTTAGATCTTAGATCTGATTCGAGTGGTGAACCACTGGTAGGCACAGATGCGATGCCCCCTATTGGTCCGCTGGAAACATCTGCAGCTGGTGGTGAACATATGCCACCCAATGTCGATGGTTCAACTGCAAATGGTGTCGAAAATAAGGATCATTTAACTCCTGATGACGTGAATGACATGGCTAAAGGGCAAGAAAGTGTGATGATTTCATTCGTCAATGAAGTCAACAATAAGCGTCCTTCACCCTTCCATTACATCCCTCGAAACGCTATTTTCCAAAGTGCTTATGTTAACTATTCACTCGCTAGTATTGCTGATGACAACTGTTGTCCAACTTGTTTAGGCAACTGTTTAACAGCACCAACTCCTTGCCCATGTGCACTTCAAAGTGGCGGTGAATTTGCTTACACAAACAATGGTCTTTTAAAAGAGGAGATTTTAGACGAATGCATAAAAGCAATCCGTGATCCTCAAAAGTGTCATTTGTCTTATTGCAAGGAATGCCCTTTGGAGAAATCGAAAAACACTGGTGGTTTAGAACAACAATCTTGTAAAGGTCATTTAGATAGAGGTTTTATTAAAGAGTGTTGGTTAAAATGTGGGTGTAGCAAAAAGTGTGGAAACCGAGTTGTGCAGGGTGGGATTAAGCATAAGTTACAGGTTTTCATGACACGAGGTGGAAAAGGGTGGGGCCTTAGGACACTTGAGGATCTGCCAAAAGGTGCGTTTGTTTGTGAGTTTGTTGGTGAAGTGTTGACCTGTGGAGAATTTTACAGTCGAGTTTCACAAAGTTCCAAAGAAGATGAATATGCTCATCCGCCATTGCTTGATGCTGATTGGGGTGGTGAGAATGAATTAAAGAAAGATGAAGCCCTTTGTTTGGATGCTACTTACTATGGAAATGTGGCTCGATTTATCAATCATAGGTATGCTGTCTACTCGTACATACATGATCAAACTTGAGTGTGTTTTATATTTTATATGATGATTAAACATTTTGGTAGGTGTTTTGATGCCAATTTGATTGAGATACCGGTGGAAGTGGAGAACCCTGATCGTCACTACTATCATGTATGTAACTTATGCACACACTTTTCATTTACTTTTACTCCTACAAATATTTATAAGTAAATATTTTATCTGGTCATGGTTGACAGCTTGCCTTCTTCACTACAAGAAAGGTGAAAGCCTTCGAAGAGTTAACTCGGGTGAGTTGGTTGCTGCTGTTATGATTTTTGCTTGCACTTGACATGTCTATATTTTCGTTTTGCATTTTTGTAAAGGTGACAAAATGGGTGGGTTGGTAATGGGTTAGATGTTAATATTGCACGAGTCGTATATTTCAGGTTGACCTGCAATACTTTTTTGACCAATTCCTTTACTTTTTATGAATAATCAGTTTCTCATTCATGATTACAAAAATGATGTTAGTTTTTATAAAAATATAAATAGGAGGTTTATGCATTATACATTAGAAATGGCGTTTTTTTACTTGTATGATCCATTTACTTTCAAGCTATTTTTCATTGTAACCTTTTGACTTGTTAATGATGAACTGAATCGATTCATTCATATGTAAAAGGGTCAAATTTCCGACCTCTATATCTCCGTGATCTTTTCTATTTCTTTTATTGTTATATATAGAATGTAGGGGCAATTTTGTATCTCCCGTTCCAAATTTTGGAAATAGTATATTTACCCAAACATGCAGAATATATTGCATCTATCATTCTTTAGTGAACACATTCAACATTCTTGCAGGATTATGGTATTGATTTTGATGATGATGATAATCCTATCAAGGCATTTACATGTCAATGTGGTAGTAGATTCTGTAGAAACATATGACGTTCCAGGTAGTAAGTGCGTTCCTTGTATTCCCCTTTTTATGCTTCTTCTGCAATTAACTTCTAGCAGTCTAGTGTTTGACTATTTGCTAAACTGCCTAAAATACTCTCTCTTACGGATTTTATGGCCAATGGTCCAAAAAGAATTAAAACTCAGAAATTTTTGGTACATTCGGCGAAATTTCTTATTTGGCTGACAATAAGTAAATCTTGAGGGCTCAAATCAATAACATTTACATCTTCTGTAATGGGAATGGACAAATATGATATTTTTTTCAACTTGTTACCCTATTACTTCAAAGTTCAAACTAAAAGGTAAATGATATGGTAAAGCTTCAGGGGATAGAAGGGTGACTTTTTATTTATTTTATTGTTACTTAGCTAATTTTTTATTATTTGATTTTATTGCAGCATCTAGAATAATTGAAGCTTAAGTTTAAGGACTGCTGCAAAGGTAGTAAGCTGTAACTAGTAACTAGTAACCAGTAACCACCCTGACTTGACTCGGTTCTCAGCGGTTTGTTAAAAGTTACAATAAGCCTTTTGTATGTATGTAGTACCATAATTGCAAAATTCTAATAGCTAGTACCCTTTTGCTTCACGGGGTACTATGGTATTTATTAGCTAGTTTTCAGCCATAATCAAACCCTTGATGCTATCAGTTGCATTTTTTGCACCGTGGATGTATAGGGATGGATATATTCTATATCTCGATCTGTTCATTTGCATGCCAATCTATCAGATTATCTTTCTTGACTATCTGAAACAGTTTAATGCTCAAAACCAGAGCTCAAAGGGCTGATGCGTTGGGTTTGGATCATGTGGTAAATTGGTTCTTGTTTTAATCCTGATCAAACTTAAACATGTGTTGGTAATTTGGATAATGTGTCGGGTTTGGATCATGTGTTGGTAATTTGGTTCATGGGGTCTGAAATGCGGCTTTTAAGCGTCAAGGGTGCTATTCTGCTATCTTACTAATTATGCCTGATTGATAAGATATCGTGTGGGCCTTTGTTCGTTTGCTGTCTTTGACGCACATAACATTTCTATCTGTAAAATGTTTATAAAACAGTACAAAAGTAGCAGGGTAACGACTAAGTGACTAACTAGTCACAAAAGCATACAACCACAAATTCTCATATTCATGACTTTGTCTCCATTTTTAACAACTCATTACCATTTCAATACTCTTATCGACGTTTCCATTCCAATAGTGCATGTAGGATAATTGGGACGTCTCATTTCCATTCCAATAGTGCATGTAGGATAATCTGAACTATTCTTATACGATATCTTGATCGATTTGAAATATTAGGGGTGTGTTGCCTCTTACATCCGACTCAGTAAGAAGGTTAGGGTGTTTGTTTTCCCATTTTGAGTAAGAATCGGTAAGATGTACCGGTTCCTACTCATTAATAGGTGAAGAGAGATTACGGGGGTATTTGATTGCCACTTAATAGGATGGGCCAGCACTGAGTGATGAATCGGGCAGAACACAATGTGTTTGATTAGGAGATTTTGTCATCTCGACTGATTGTGCCAAAATATGGTCCCAAACCATTTAGCGATTAAAATATTCTCCTCTTCACGTCTTATAACTTATTTTATTACTCGTACTATGTTCTTTACTTAATTTGGTCAATATTGTCGTGTTCCTCCCCACTATTTTGGTTCTTGTAATTGTTGATCCCAACCATGGTCATTTTTGAAGTCTCTTCTTAAAATGGTCATAGTCTACTGCTAACTCACTAAATACTTGACATGTGTCCTTTGCATCAACTGCTCAACTCCGCAACTTCACCAAATGCTCGACACGTGTCTTTTTTTATTATAAAAGTACTAGGGGTAGGTGCAGGTTTTCCTATATATTCTTTTGCTTTATTGAAAAATTACAAATATATCCTCATTCCTATAAGCATCAAACTCTTATAACTTATGTTTTATGATTTGTACTTTTACTTTATATTTTGTTAGAAGTACTTTGTGCACTAAAACTTGTTCCTTACACATTGTTACCCCTCTTAAAAATTTTAAGAACGAAAACTGATACTCTTGTAGATAGTAAGGTGGCGTTTAGTTGGAAAACAATTTTTTTTTCATTTCCTATTTCTTGTTTTGTAAGAAAAGGGAGGGGAGTTTTATTTTCATAAAACAATAGAAAATTTAGAAAACGCGTTTAGTTTGAGAAACATGTGTTTTTGTTTTTCATTTTGCAAAACTAGAAAACATGTTTAAGTGTTGTTGTAAACTAACAAACTAAATTATAAAATAACTAAAAAATCTAATACGAGAAAATAAAGAATTAAAAAAGTAAAATATAACATCAAATAACATGAAAAAATCTTCAAGCGACAATAATTCGAAAACGTAAAATAACTAAAACATGTTTTTTTTTTTTTTTTTTTTTTTTTTTTTTTTTTTTTTTTTTTTGGTTTGTTTTTTTACGTTTTCGTCCGCTTTTTTACGTTTTCCTCCGTTTTATTACGTTTTCGTTTGTTTTTTTATGTTTTCGTCCGTTTTTACGTTTTCTTCGGGTTTTTTTACGCTTTTTACGTTTTCGTCTTATTTTTTACGTTTTCGTCCGATTCTTTACGTTTTCATTCATTTTTTTTTATGTTTTCGTCTATTTTTTACGTTTTCGTATGTCTTTTTACGTTTTCGTCTGTTTTTTAAGGTTTTCATCAATTTTTTTACGTTTTCGTCTGTTTTTTACATTTACGTTTGTTTTTTTTATGTTTTCGTCCGTTTTTTACGTTTTCGCCCGTTTTATTATGTTTTCGTCCTCTCTTTTAAGTTTTTTTTACGTTTTCGTCAATTTTTTTTACGTTTTCTAAATTATAGGTTTTTCATCCCTTTTTTTAGGTTTTCGTCTATTTTTTTACGTTTTCGTTCATTTTTTTATGTTTTCGTCCGTTTTTTACGTTTTGGTCATACGAAACCTTAAAAAATGTAAAAAAAGACGAAAACGTAAGAAAACATAAAAGAAGGATGAAACCATAATAAAATGGACGAAAACATATAACAACAGACGAAAACGTAAAAAACGGATGAAAACATAAAAAAATGGACGACAACGTAAGGAAATAGACTAAATCGTAAAAAAACGGACGAAAACATAAGGAGACGGACTAAAACGTAAAAATCGGACGAATACATAAAGAATGGGACGAAAACGTAAAGAATCGGACGAAAACGTAAAGAATCAGACGAAAAGGTAAAAAATCGGTCGAAAATGTAAAAATTCAAACGAGAACGTAAAAAAACAGACAAAAACATAAAGAATCGGACGAAAACGTAAAGAATCGGACGAAAACGTAAAAAATCGGATGAAAACGTAAAAATTCAGACTAAAACGTAAAAGAACAGACGATAACGTAAAGAATCGGACAAAAACGTAAAAAATCAGAAAAAAACGTAAAGAATCAGACGAAAATGTAAAGAATCGGACGAAAACGTAAAAAATCGGACGAAAACGTAAAGAATCGGACGAAAACGTAAAAAATCGGGCGAAAACGTAAAAATTCAGATGAAAACGTAAAAAAAACAGACGAAAACGTAAATAATCGAACGAAAACGTAAAAAAAACCGGACGAAAACGTAAAGAATCGGACGAAAACGTAAAGAATCGGACGAAAATGTAAAAAAAAAAAAAAAAAAAAGAAGACAAAAACGTAAAAAAATCGGACGGAACATAAAAAAACATACGAGAATGTAAAAGAACGGACGAAAACGTAAAAAGACAGAAGAAAACGTAAAGAATCGGACGAAAACGAACAAAAACGTATAAAAACGGATAAAAACCGACGAAAACGGATTGAGGGTATTTTAAAGGAAAATAGATGAAAAAAAAAAAAAAAAAAAAGTGTTTTGTAGTTTTGTGTATTAGAGTTGGAAATAGGAATTTTGTGTTTTGTAGAGAATTTTATTGGAAAACAATAATTTAAACGCGATCTCTGTTTTCTTTGTTTTGCACAAAACATTTTGTGGAAAACAAGGTGTTTTCCCTTTTAACTAAAAGCACCCTAAAAACTTTTGCTCACTCTGTTTTCATATCTTTTGTTTCCTTTCACTTTTGTCATGTTTTCTTGGATTTTTCTATTTGTAAAACTATAGAACTATCAAATTTTTTTTAATGTTTGTGACATCTGAGCAAAGGGTCGAGCACGGTGAGTCGCGGTGGTGGAGCACGGGAGGTGGCGGTGGGCAAAGGGTCGAGCATGGTGGGTTGCGGTGGAGCAAAGGGTCGCGCATGGTGGTCGAGCATGTTGATGGTGACAGTTACGGTGACGGACGGATGTGGCGGTGGTGACTGGTGGATAAAGTGGTGGAGATGGTGCGGGTGTATGACTGTACGAGGAAGAAAATGAGAGAAATATTGAAGCAACATGAATAAAGAAATATATATTTATTTTATTAATATTTAAAATAGATGGTATATTTGTCATTTAAGCCATACACCAAAAATTAAATCATGTACTTGCAAATGGACATTTGTCAAGATTTTGTTGAAGTTGCGGAGTTGAGAAGTTGATCATGACCATTTTGGAGATATGCTTCAAAATTGACCATAGTTGGGTAGCAAAAATATTTTGTACCACTTTTGTACTTTTCTCTATTTTGATTATTAATTTTTTTTTCAAAGGCATTTTGATTCTTGTTATTGTTAAAATGAAAATAAAAAATGCTTCTATACCACATATAATAACAATACAACGATTGTCATGATAAAAAATAAAAATAGTAATTTTAGTCATTCAGAATGTTGATTTAGACTATCTATCAAAAAGGCGAAACCAAATCTTACGGAACTTCTAAATCATTTAGAAAAAAAAAATCATTCAGCGTTAAATTATTTTATTTTATCAAAGAACCCCACCTCTTAGTGACTTATACTTTTGTTTTTATTTATGTTTATGTTTCAGTTTTGTTTTTCGTTAATTATATTTATATTTTTTTTTGTTCTTTTTCTTAATTATATACTCTGTATATCTATATAGACCTTTTTTTTTTTTTTTTTTTTTTTTTTTTTTTTTTTTTTTTTAGACCTTTTTTTTTTTTTCTTCTTGCTTTACAAAAATGTAACGAAAATGTGAAACATTTAGAGAGCTTATTTAAAATACAAAATTTGACATCATTCAGACATTTTACCCGATGAAAAAACAAACAATGTTATATGATTTAGATTCAGACTTCTCAAACACCTTCTAACACTAGTCAGTTTCAGACTTAAAACATTTTAGTGAAACAGAGAACACGTTAATCTCTCTTTTTCTTTTTCTTTCTATAAACAATTAGAAAAAAACAGAAAACATGTTCAAATATTTTACAAAATAGTCTTTTAAAATATAGAAAGTGACTTTTCGAATTTATAAGTAAGCCTAGAAAATTGGGATTTGCAACTTTCTATATTATTCTCTTCCATTTTTAAAGAGTAAAATGAGTGTTAGACATAAAATTATGACTAATATTAATGTCACATTGATTTAACGATTTGTGAAATTGTCAGAGTGATATCATTTAAATTTACTTATACAATTAGGCATTACAAGAAATCTGTGTTGTAAAGAAAGCCTATAAGGCCGATTAAGGTCGTGTAGGCGTTACTGGGCAACCAACCAGTTCGATTTACGTAAATCAGTTGAACAAATCGGTCAACTGCGGTCAATAATGGTCAAACTTGCCGAAAAATTGCAAATCTTGTAGAAATAACCAAAACTCGCCGTAAACTTGTTTTAATCACTTATAATCGCTATTCCAATATATATATATATACCGCCTAGATCAATTACAAGTTACAAGAAGAACAATTACAAGTTACAAGAAGATCGACCGTCCGACTACCGATTCATGATTTTTGCAACCTTGCGAGCAATACTCTTTTTAATATCTTTATTTTTTCTTTCTAAAAACGAAGATTAAAAGTTTTTAAAAAATTTACACTAAGGTGCCGTTTGGTTCGTGAATTTAAGATTCCGAAATTCTAAATTATAGGAATTTAAATTCTTGAGAATTTAAAATTCCGAAATTTAAAATACCTTCGAATGTTTGGTTGACAGAAATTAATAATATTTTGAAATTTGCCATTATGTTTATTATTGTATATATATATATATATATATATATATATATATATTTATAAAGTTTATAAAAAATAAAAAAAACAACAAGAAAAAAAGTTTATAAAGAAAATTATAAAAATTAAGTTATTATAAAAAAATTTATAAAAAATATAAGAAACAACAAGAAAAAAAGTTTATAAAATTTTTTATAAAAAATAAGTTATTATAAAAAAGTTTATAAAAAATAAAAAATAAAAAAACAAGAAAAAAAGTTTATAAAAAAAATTATAAAAAATAAGTTATTATAAAAAAAGTTTATAAAAAATAAAAAAATACAACAAAAACAACAATAAAAAAGTTTATAATCTTTTTTTCAGGTAAATTAAAATTCCTCAATTTTTTTAAGCACTCTAATTCTCTCCATTTTGACAATTCATGGAATTTTAAATTCATTCATTTGATTTACAAAATACAAAAGGAAATTAAAATGCAAATTTCATAAAATAGCCCCCGATATACTCGAACCAAACGCACCCTAAACTCATCCTTTTTAAGAGTACACAGAAAAGGGCGGGAAGATTTTGGAAGAAGAAGATGGGCGGTTGGTCACACCCAGAAGTTTCACTACCAGAATTGTTAAAATTAATAAAAGGGTTTGTTGATATTGCGATTTTAGCATCTGGGTATCAATCATCTGGTCTTTTTGCTCACTGGGATCCCTTCAACATCAAAAAAGCCTTCCAGTGGGCCCTCTTCTTTGAAAATGTAAGCAATATGAGGATGATTTATGCTGAATTTGTATTTGGTTGTTATAATTATTTGTAGCATGTAGAATATGAAATTTGGAATTAGGGTTCTTGATGGATACAAAATCATTTTTAGGAGTGTTTGGATGGCAAAAGCTACCTGATTTGATATTGTGATCTTGTTATGTTTAGCGTCGAAATGGTTAGATCCGAGTCAGAAAACCAGTTATTGAGATAAGAAGCTAACATTTTCTTTTTTATTTTTTTTTTTTTTTTGGTAATTTTGATTTTAACCGACTAATCCATGGAGTTTGAGCCAACGGCCACATAGACATAAACCGGGAAAAGCGCTCCCCTTTTTTGGGATGGTTGGCGTGGGCGCGTGGTCACATGAGGGTTGTTTGCACCAAGTTGTAATTGAAGTTGACACCTTTCACATTAATAGTGATGATAGTCGCAAGCTTTTTACAACTAGGCCACGCCTGAATGGTTTTAGTTCTGATTCTGAATGTTCAAATCAGATAATCACTTAAAAATGCACATTTAAACATATAGGCAGGCGGGAACAACACGAGCCATATGATTTAGGTGAGATATATAGTTTAAAATGTAGTGCAGGAAGCCGAGGGCTAGCCACTGCTGAACTGCCATACAGGTGCTCTAGAGGTGTGGTGTTGACTGTAGGTACCAATTGTTGACCATGCGTCAAACAAGATTAAGGAAAATCATATCTATGCAACATGGTTATACTGTAAGTACTTTACCCCTAAGGGTGGCGTTATGAGAAACATATATCGAAGATAGAGGGCTTGACAAAAACTAATTATAATTACGTTTTATTAGGTTTTTAAGAAGATAGATGGCGACCAAGATTCTTTGGACGAACTCGATGGAGCCTTGTCTGAACTGACATCCGATCCTCATTTTCCACAGGTGAGGATTTCTGTTAACCTTCTTTGAAGCTCATTTTTTTATACCTGAGATAAATGTAGAATTACCTTAAGTACCTAATGTAATGCAGGGCCTAAAACATATGTCATATGCCACTCTTGGTCAAGCAAGATATTTCATACTTGAACATCTACTTCCCACTCTTCCAATGAGGGATGCACATCTCAAAGCTGTTTTAGAAGCAACCATTGAAATGGATCTTGCTGAACTTCATAAGACTTAAACCAACTACTTGGATGTGTATATCTTGAGAAGTTGACGCTGAAAAATGAAGAGGGAATAATGGACTTTTCACCTATTCCTTGTGCGGATGATATTTTAGATCCGAAGGCTGAAAAGGACATGAAAATCGAAGAGTTAACAACAATTGCTATTGAGAGAATTAAGAAAAGGCAACTTGCGGTTTCACGTGTTAAATCGATAGAGACCAGTGTGGATGTTCTTGCTAAGACAGCTACACATGGAAACTCGAACGAGCTTCTTGATGTCTTTCTTCAAGAAAAAGAAAATCATCCAATTGCTTCTACGTAAGTGATAGTTACTTTGGAAATATATGCACAGTGGTCGATGCAGAATTTCTAGAGATGACAGTATCAACCCATAACTTTACGAATGGGTTGATCTGGGTTGTGTTTTATCTTTTGACAAGCTAAATAAACAAAGTTTTGATAACAAAAGCAGGGCCAACTGATTAAGTCGCCCGTGTTTAGCAATAAAATTATCATTGCGTTTATTATACTGAAGCTCATATCTTATCTTATAATACTGTTCATTTCCATCATATGATTCTGTATGATCTTTTGTAAAGATTATTAGTGATAAAAATCTGATTGATTCTAAGCAGGTGGAATCATTGGCGAACAAAAACTCTTTCATATCTACTTGATAAGCGGACTATCAGATTGGTGTCAGGCGCAAGAATGATTTTTTCTGTCCCAAAGGTTCAGTGGGTACAGGTTTTTAATCGGCTTGATATGTCAATAGAAGACGATACCAACATCTGTGAAACAATTGTGAGCCTTTTTTTCTGCACTTTGTTTTACTTAGAGCTTTAAAACATATATTGACTTGAAAAGTCAATCTTTCACATGATAAATGATCACAACGCTGTGTTAAGTCAAAAACTTCCATCTTCATGTTAGGAGGTCTTACTGGTAGGATGTATTTCAAGCCGATGGAATAATGTACTTCAACATTTCATGTTGAATTCTCATGTACAACCTCTTAGTATATCAGCACTATATGAAGGAGTGCATAACTTGATCCTGAAGAGATTTCAAAATGTCGATCATATGCTGGAAACAAAGAACTTAAAGGTAGTCTTGTTTCCTACAAAATTTTAGTTAATTTGCTCCATTAACATTTAAAAATGATTTTTTTTTTTTTTTTTTTTTTTTTTTAATCTGATCATGTTGCAAAAGGAACAAGAAATCATTGAGTACCTGGAAGTAGAACTAAGCAATCAAATTCATCACTTGTGGGAACTCTCCCCTGCACTTACAGCAGCTTCACTTCCTATCTGGTAAACAGTTCCATTTTATGTTTTTATGTTATCGACACGTATACCATTGAATCATTTTTGCCTGTGTGTTAAAACCAAAGGATTTGTTGTATCTGCAGGTCTCGGTTATTTGAAGTATATGCAAGTGAATTGTTGAGTCAATTCAAAGGGAAAACTACAAACATTCGGTATTATAAATTCTGTCAACCTTATACTTGTTCTTATTTAGTTTCTGTTCCACTGTATTACTGATTGCTTTTTTAGGCTAATAATTCTTTCGGTTCTGTAGATGCTGCAGCTGTATCCATGATAACAAGGAACACACAAAATGTGAGTTCTCCATCCAAGTGTATTCATATTATTAGTGATCCAGAATCCAGATATACTCATTAAATATTCAAATAGTAAACGTTGAAGAATTTTTTTATTTAGGGAATCTTATATTTTTTTTTTCAAGGACTGATTATTGATGATTTAAATATCTTTGCAGGTGAAGTTGCTGAGAGGATTTGGTGTCTCTATATTTTTCATGTAATCAGAAATCCAGTCTTTTAATCTACCTAGCTTAAGCTAGTCATATGTATTTAAAGAAACATTATATCATATTATTGATACGGTTTAAAAAGTAACAAGTGTGTGACGTGAGTCCCATGTGATTGGTGCGGATAAGAAAAACACGTGGGTCCTGCAAATATAAAAAAATGGTATAAACGAATACAATGTTAATGGAGATACATCGAAGACCTGATTTCAGGTGAGAACCTTCTTGACCCGAATTCTAAATCAAAAGAAGAACATAGTAAGTAGACCATGATTTCTTCTTCATATTTCGTATGAGATTATGCATTGCTCTTTCAACAAAATTTTAAACAGGCAAAAGGTGCTTAGGGGTCTGCATAAATAATTCACTCAAATAACAATTTGTTCTTTTAGGGTGTGTTTGGATCGGGGGTATGGGAATGAGGGAATGACTTTCATTCTCATTAAAGTTGTTTGGTTGATTTTGTTTTCATTCTCAGTAAAGCTCTTAGTGGACTACCCAGATGATAGATTCCCTTTGCATTTGGATTAGACCTTGGAGTTATTTTACATTTAGATTTGATTCAGACTTGTATTCTAATTTGATAGTTATTATTGTTTAGATTTATTATGTCATTAGTTTCATTTTGAACCTTTGTAACCTTAACAATTATAAAAGTCTTCCGCTTGCGTTTATTCTGTTGACACCATAATGTGACATCTGACCCTTGTCGGGTTGGGGTGTTACAGCTAAAGTTTTCAATGAATATCAATTGTGACTGCGGGGATGATTCGATATTATTTATTTGGGTTTGAAATAACGTTTTACAGATGCTTGTACTTATATCGTCTTCTTTCTTTCTTCCCTCCCGCGAAGATGACTTGTTTGGGCATATATTAATGGTGACGAAGACTTGGATGTAACACCCCCTAATTTGTTGTGTGGCAGCGGAAAAGTAATTAGGGTGTTACAGTGAGGATCGAAGTTAAAATTTTAGAAAACGGTCCAGAAGAGACGTTTTGAAAGTTATATGTCATTCAAAATAATAATTTTGACACAAAGGTGAAATGTTTGATTTGAAAATCCCATGAAAAGATGTGATAATTTGGAAAGAATGACATATTTGATTTTACACCATGTAGTTTATCAGAGTATATAATGCCCGCTCCGTGCCTTGTCCTGCTCCGTTAATTACCTGAGATAACATGCTTAAAATGTCAACACAAAAGTTAGTGAGTTCGTAGAGTTTAATGAGAAAACAGCTTATTTCAATAAATTCAAGTGGTGTATAGTGGTAGTTGAAATAAATACTAGTACTTCCTGAAGTAAATAGTAAGCTACGTTGGGTAAAAATCCACAAGTAAATCATATATGAACTCAGATGATCATAAGTTTCAAGTTTTAAATGAAAATGAGCTACGTTGTTATACGCTCGAAATGAAATAATGGGTCAACTTTTAAAAGTAACGATATGCCAAGCATTGAGCTGTCTTTATTAGAAGACAACTAAGTCACATATGATAACAGTTAAGTTCCAAGTACAGGATCCATAATCCTAACACAGAGTGAAAACAATAGTATAAAGTCTGAAGTTTATCAGTGTGGAGTGGTGGTTTACTAAATACAGCTGTATCCAAATATATATGAAAACATATATATTCATAAAATTATATTGCCCTAAGCCTCATGACACGCAAAACGTTAACAGAGTACCGTAAAACGGCTGGTGTCCACATCAGGGTACTGATGGGTTTGGCCCTCATGTAATAGGTGATTTGCCAATTCCTATTTTTCTCAAACATAGTGCATCGCGACTAAATACGACTAACCATAAAGGCATTCCGTCAAAGTATTTAGTGGGATAGGTTGTCAGCCTCTAACAGGTTTCGAAGCTGTTCACTATATTCGCGCTCACCGCAGTGATTAATGGCTCATGATCGAGGGACTTTATGGCAATATTGTAAACTTAGGCAATATAGGTTTCAGGGGTTCATAGAATATGCGTACTTTATTCTTGGCAATTATTTCCAGTGAAATGTAGAAATATCATAGTAAAGTTAACTGTACATTCAATTGTTATATGAATGCATATAATGAGTCTCAGTATCATGTTACAACAAGTAGTTTGAAAATGTTATCTTTCAAACACAGTGTTTCAGCTAAGCAAGCAATTTGCAAGTATAACAAGCATATATCCCTTCCAAAGGGTGATTCAAAACATGTAAAGCATAGTTGATGATTTTGAGTAAATTATGAGAGTTTTCAAAGTATAAAAGTAAACTTGAAACAGTTGAAGCATGTATCTCCCCCAAAAGAGTTATTAAAAACAAATATTAAAAGTAGGGGCCACGACTCACCTTAAGCGTTACTGGTGATGGTGAAAATAAACTCAGGGGTGATTATGGTATTGACTTCAATACAAAACCTGATAAATACAATTGTCTGAGAATCTAACCAAATACTTGTGGTGGATGTGAAATGAGTAGTGAATGATGAATAACGATCTGATCGTGGAGTGGGAAAGTGTTATGCCTAAAGTGCTTATAATTCAAAAATAATGTTATTTCTTCAAAAGAGTTGAAATGCTATGCAATGTGAACTCAAAATGTTGATACTTATACTAAATAACAAACGTTAAATAATACGCAACTAAAAGTATGAGAATGCATATGAAGTGATGGGGTGAAAAAGGAAAATAAAATAAGAATGTCAAGTAAATATAGTAGGTCCTTGTTCTTTTCCAGATTTTATACTTTCACCCTAACTGCGATTGCGTCACACCGTTAGTCCTCGTTAAGTCCAAAGTTCATAAATAGTCCAAAACTTGTCCAGAAGTACCAATAAGGCTTGGTATTCAATAATATGTCAATTTATACCCTATATGTTCTGTTTTCACAGCTTCAGTCCACACAGTTCTCGGTTTGGCAGTTTTAGTCCTTCTAGTCAATGTGCGTTACATTTTTAGTCCAAAAGTGTCAAAAAAGTGGCGAAAAGGTGGGCGACTTTTTCTAAGGTCTAGTTAAGTTCAATACAACTTATTTTAACTGCTTATTTGGTCGTTTTCTTATTTTTCACGCTAATGGGCCCTTAACGAGCTACATCACTAAGCCCATTAGTTGTTTTTAGTTGTTTTTCAAATATGGTTTATACGATTTACTTTGGCTGTGCTTAAGGGTCGTAACGTGAGTATCTTTACAAGATGTTTATATGAAAAGTGTAGCTTGTCATGTTGTTTAACAGATCGTATAAAAATAGGACATGTTTATTCATTCGAATTGTGAGTTAATGAATGATTTACTAGGCGAATTGGACTGTTTTATGCGCACTAAACACTTAGAATATATCTAGTGTTTTTCAGTTTAAGTCTTAACGTGTGACATATTATGTTTATGCGTTTCACTTGGGTCGTTTTTGAGGGTCGAATCACGAGTATTTCTATGAGTCGTTTATACAAAAATGGTAGCTAGTTATGTCATCTATCAGGTCGTATAAAGTAAGGACGTGGTCGTTTGGTTGATTCGTGATTTATGGTGTTGTTTTTTTTAAGGCTACTTGAACTGGTTTTAAATGTACAAAACAAAATACTTTCCTAGTGTTCTTCAACTTAATTTTTATATACGTGTGATGTTTAGAGATTATATAAGGTTCGAATGATGCATGATACGAAATGTTTAAACGTGAGTGGTGTGTGTGGGATGGCTGCTGAGGCTTCCAAGATGGAGACTCGTCATCTTACGTGGGTTACTCTAAAGAGATGCATGTAACAATATAGTGACCCCTTTATACGTTTAAGTGTAAAATGAAATGATGCATGGCGTGCACTAGAGTGTGAATGGCTTCTAACTCACCCTCAGTGAGGGTTGTAATCATGTGGGTTTCATGCAGTCTACTCAAGTAAAATAATCGTATTAGTAATATGATATGTTCGAATGTAAAAATGAAACATGCATGTGTGAGATAATTAAACGTGAGTGTGGAGTGTGAGACATGGAAATAAAAGAGTCTAGGGACACTTACTACACCTTTCAAAGGTGGTGAAGACGCAGTGGTGTTCCAATGATAACTCAAGGACGAAAGCAGTATGCTTAGGCAAGCACGAATACGTTTCACGTATTCCTTTTCTTTACCCGATTGCTTCCCAGTTAGAGACCAGAGATGTTCTAAGATTTTAAGGTTATAGGTGAGAGTGATGTGAGTGGGAAGTGAGCAGTGTAGGCTGCTAGAAAAGGGTGGGATATATAGAGATAGACTACGCATGTTTCTTGACTATTTTACCCTCAAACTCAATCATGGATCTTTACTGTGGATGGGAGGACACATAAGCTAGTTTTATGACAATACAAGATTTTGGATAGATATGGGTCTTGGTAAAATCTTATCTTTTGTTGTTGAGGTATATATATACACACGTTTGTATTTTAGCGAGCTCAAAACATGATGCCAACGTACCACATTGGTCTTCTGCTGTTCCAGCCTTGTTTTACACATTCATTTATGTTAGAAATAACATTAGAAAATCGTAGGAAAAATTGGGGAGTGATTTGGTTGAGTTTTGCCATATTTATTCATTCGTATAGTTCAAAAATGGGACGAAGGAAGTGACCTTGAAAACCCTAGTTGTACTTGATATTCGAATATGAAATTCGGCATATATATTGTCTAGTAGGTCATGATCAAGATGGTGTAAAAATATTGCTAAGTCGTGTTTACCAATTTGGAGTACGAGTCGTGTTTTGGAGAAGACATGGGATCGAGTTTATGCATGAAATCACAAAGGTAAAAGTGGGCTTGGGAGTTGGGCTTGGATAGCGTGAGATGGTGATGGGCTGAGATGGGTTGAGCAGCCCGGTGGGTTTGTATTAATGAAAGAAAAATATAGTTAGTGTAAATTAAGTGTAATTAGTGAAATTTTAGTGTATTAATTTAAGATAAGTTGAAGGTAGTAACACTTGTAATTTGTGAAGTATTAGATCTTGTGAAATAGTTACGTTTCGCCATACACGTCGTGAACCAGTGTCGTTATTCAATAAATGTTGTGATGACATGACTTGGTGAGAATATCATAATAAGAAAATTTTAAATTTTCCCGTAAAAATGGGTTTTATTAAACGGTAATACTAGATTACTATTAATCAATGAGATTTATTATAAGGGATTTTTACAGTATCCACCCCTCAATTTTGAACTTCGTCCCGAAGTTCAGTCTGTGATAGATGTTGGAAAATGTGGTATTTTGGGGTGAGGGTTTATGGCAAAAAAAAATGTTGTCGAGAGATTCCTATTTGAATATCGAGGAAACGAGATCCAATTAGATTTATTCGTACTAGACGAAATAAATTTGAATGTTTGGTCAACTAATGAATTCATAGACTGTGATTAGTGAAATAACGGTCAGAAATAGGGACTATTTAACGCTTAATGTTCAGTGTTCTAGCGGTCGAGAATAGTGGATTTTTAATGGTAGTGATTTGTAACTTAATGGTCGTGAATAGTAAAATAACGGCTAGTTTTTCCCTATTTATACCCTATTTACTCTCCCCTTTTTCTTTCCCTCCCCACTTCACTTTTTCACTCCATCTCTCCAAAAAAAAAAAATAAAATAAATAAATGCCGCCGTTCGCCATTCTTTTTGCAACCGTGTTCATCGTCCTTGCCGCCGCTTGTTTAGCTCTCTTCCCTGGCGAAGATTCCGACCACTTGATTGGGATCTTGTTGGTTGTCGTACCCCTCACAATCCTAGCCGTTTGTTGTGGATAAGTTTTGGGGTAATAGCTTTTAGGCTAGTGTTGTTTGTAATGAGTCCTCGTTGTGTTTCTATGTAACCTTTAATAAGTGTGGAATAAAACTCATTTACCTTTATGTTTACGAATTAGTCTCGTTGTGGCTTTTAATATTTTGTTGCATTTACGACGCAGAATAATCAAGGTGATTCATCCTGTGGTGGCTCTTGCTATCGCTGGGTTGGTGGTGGTTTTTGTTGCTATGGTGGGCCAACCTATTGAAGATTCTATGCCTTTTATTGTGTTTATTGTATTATTAGCACTTCCGATGTTAATCATCTCGCTATGTATTAATTTTCGTGGTTTCTAATAAAATTTAAGTTATTTGAGTTTTCCACATCTTGTTGTGAATTCTTACAGTTTCTAAATTCGAACTTTTCTCGACTTCTTATAATAAAGTAATAGGTAATAAGTGTAGATCTTACTGGGGTTGATTTATGAATAATTTATTTTGTCTCGAGATTCTGTTTTTGAATGAAAATTGTTATTAAAGACTTTGAAAAGATCACTGTTCCATTTATGACATGATTCTTCCTAAATTATACATAGGTAGCTAGGCTATGTATAATTGAGGACCAAATGATGTGACGCTTGGTTCAGTTACTATGATATTTATGTTTCCTCAAGGAATTTTGTAACACCCCCAAATTTGGTTTAGCGGAAGCATACATGTTTGGATGCTACTAAATTGGTATCACAACACAAAGTATAAAGAATGGTTTTATCTCAACCATTTAAAATAGATTTCATATTCAAAAGTGTTTTGTTTACATCATTTCAAAATGGTGCGGAAATATAAGCCCATAAAAGATTTCAAGTGGTCCCAAATTTATCAGAGTCTTCTATGACCATGCCATGCCATGCCAACAGCCTTCAGCACTAGTTTATCGCCTTAACCTGAAAATACATGCTAAAAAGTGTCAACACGAGGTTGGTGAGTTCATAGGTTTTAGTGGAAAATGTAAAGCATTTGAATAACGATTTCCCGGCAAAGGAATTGTAAATCCACTCAGTCACAAGTCCCGCCCATACAAGACTTGCAACCTGTGTGTTTACAACCCGCTGCCAAATAAGATTTGTTCTTGGTAAACAGAAGTAATATATTGTTTGGTTAAGCGGTACACTCGTAATGACCATTACACTTGGTAGTATGTCCGTTACACTCGGTAATGTGACCGTTACACCTGGTCATGTGACCGTTTCGCTCGATCATGTGACCGTTACACCCGGTCCTGTTATATCTGTTCGTCCAGTACCCCTGGTCAATGTGTGTGTTATGTGTACATATAATGCAGTCTAGTGAACATTCAAGTATTTCAGCCAAACAGTCAAATAAGGAGTAAATAGTTTGCATTTTCCAAATAAGTAGTCATAAAGTTTAATTAAAAACGAGCATGTATTCTCCCCCAAAACAGTTGTAAAACAAGTAAAAGTAGGGGCCATGAACTCACCTTAGCCACATCAAATGCAAGAATCACAACTGACACAACTGGCATCTAGAGCAAACACAACGGTCTCAAAACATGTGGCACGACGGTACACGGAGGTACAAGCACGGCGGTACACAACGGTCTAGGATCGGCACAACCAAGTCGAGAAGAGAGCGAGAACAAGGCGGCGTTGGCGCGTAGTGGTGACAGCCATGGCGACTGTGGTGTCCTCGAACCAGTAGCAAAAATACACTCGATCTATAACACTTCGAATCCCGTGGTTTTATACAATTATCAACCGAAGGTGATGGTGTTAACGTGGTGATGGAGGGCGTTAGATGGCGCGTGCACAACAGAAATGAAACAAGGGGTTTAATAGGTGAAGTTTGGTAGTGGCGGTGAGAAGTGGTGACCGGCAGTGGGGCGCCGATGGCCGGATTTGGTCGCCGGAAGTGAGAGGAGAGAGAGTGAGAGTGAGGTGCGGCTGAGCAAGAAAGAAATGGGTTTTTGAAACCCTAAAAATTTATTAAGGATGCTTATATAGTGCAATGCATATGGTAGGGTTAGGGTTGGGACTTGTGGCAAACCCTAGCGCGCCCTCAGGGACTAAAACTGTCAATCTTCCCATATTTTTAACGAACGCCAACGAGACCAATAAATCGTGTTATAATTATCTCCCGAGCACCCGAAAGTTATTCCATAAATTTTAAAATCGTTTTTCCATTAATTTTGATTATAAATACGCATAGCTTTATTTCTCGTTGCCCGAATAAATTAATATTCGCGTTTAAAATAATTTTTTTTTCCAATAAAACGATTATTCATACGCCTCGTTTCTCACGAGAATTAAAATAACCAAAACAAATCGTCGGTTGTGCCAGTACGCGTTGTGTACGAATTTCACGTTTCGCGAGATAAAATTCACGTTTTCAAACCAATAAGTTCCGAAAGGTTCGTAAATGAAAAATAGAGATAATCTCGTATAGAAATACGTCTGGAAAATTGCGAGTTGTCACAAATTTTATATGGTTCAATTATAATGGTTTCGTCACAAAGTCGGACACCCTCTGATTATTTTCAAAAGGGTTAGAAAGTTTTTATTCATATTCCGAGGATAAGTCAGGAATTTCTAAACTGATACTAGGATATCTTTGGTATAAACTTAGGTTTTAGATGAAGGTTTCTTACAATGTGGTATTAGTCTACTATTTGATCAGATATGGTGTTTAGTCAAATTCCTAGGGTGATATCAAGGTATTGTTACATATCAACTTTGGATGAAAAAGTGGAATAGAAATGGAAATAGACGTAGATTACGACGATTACTGAAATATTACAAGGTAGAGATTCATACGGTAGAAAGATAGTTGTTGCACTTAGGTTATATCCATCATACCTAAGGCAAAGTACATAAGGAAATACAACTTAGAAATTCTTAAATTAGGGTTTATTTTTATTACAGCAGGAATTTATTCTTCTGCTTAAACATAGGTGTCATTTCTCGACACTATTTGGGGTCTTTTAACAAGTCTTCATTCTCTTGCATCAATCTTGGCCTTCCAATTGACATTGTAGTTTGGGCAATGACTCTTGTAATGCCCCATTCCACCACATCCGTGGCATTTTATGGACGATGGTTGTTCCCTTCCGTTCATAGCTTTGCAATCTCTGGTCTTGTGGCCTATTTTCTGGCACTTCCCGCATTTTGCAATGCATTGTCCGGTATGATGCATCTTGCATCTCTGACACAGAGGCTGCTTCCCATGGTAGTTGTCCCCAATAGTAAGGGTTGTTATGTTGTTCTCTCCAACTTCTTGTCTGGACCTTTGTTGGCGATGGTAGTCGATGCGATCTTGTAGGTGATTGCGGGTACAGATGTTGTTGTGAAATTTGCATTCGTTGAGGATAAAGGTTCTTTTCTTCTCGAGTTTTCGCTTTTGGTTATTTTTCTTAAGTGCAAAATCTTGCCTAATTCTTTGGGCACATGTGCGGATAGGTTTAGTCATCTTTCTTGAATCCTTTAGGCGAACTGGCCTACGTCCCATGAAACTTTCATGGTTATGTCTACAAGGTATAGCCATCCTTCTTTCTTTCCTGGCTATGTCGTTGTCTCTCGGATGAACTATTGTAGTCACTTCGTGTACCACTGTAACGATATTGTTTTCAAATTCCCCAATGGTTTTAGGAGTCATGGTTGTGGTAAGTGCTGAGGGGGTATGGGTGTTGCTCATGTTAGCCATCTTCAATGACTACAACAAGAAACACTGATTTAGTATTCACTTTATCATTAGAATAATTTCAAATAATAAAGTATTTGCATATTATTGCTAACAATGTGGTCTTAATACAAAAATCAAAACCAACTGAGGATCATAGAAATACGATGTGTCTGGGTAGCATCGTAAAATAATAATCATCTCTTGATATGGGATTTTTAAGGAACAAACAGATTCTTCTACAAAAGCTGAAGTTCAACAACTTTCTCTTCATTCATCAAGTTCTCTTCTGAAAATTTGTTCTTGGAATTCTATGGTTTATTGTTTAGTCGTGGTATATTTGATGTACAATCACCGATAATATCATAATAAGTTTGAATACAATCATCAAAATCGACATAACTCTAATAATTTGTTTGATTGATTTTTGCAAAACAACCAACACAAGGTCTTTTATTAATGTCTCATTGATTCATGTGGAGTTATTTGTTTACCTAAGAGAGTAACAAATGGTGGGGTTTTGCATGGCTCTTTGCACTTATAGCATTATAATAGGGCTTGGTGGGAGGAATTTGTTTACAACAGAAAGATATAATGGAACAATACTGTCATAGCTTAAAAGTCGATTACAATTTCTGAGAGTTACAGAATTATTGAGAAATACATGGAATACTAACCAAAACTATTTGGTTTATTGAGTAAAACAACGATACTTAAGATCAGTTACGTCTCTGACGTAGACGTCTAACTTCTGCCTCAAGATCCAGTTGTGCAGCTTCCATGGTTGAGAAACGTTCCTGGCACGCATTCATCTGATTAGCCAACATTCTTTCCAAGGCTGCAATCTTTTGGCTTTGGATTCTTGCTGTGTCTCTAGCCAACCATAATGCTCTTTCAATGTCTTCAATCCTAATGTGTGTTTGGGTATGGCCTCTACCCAAACAGCGGGTTCTGGCATCCAGGTTTCTAAGTTCCTGTTCTTAGTTGTCCTTCATGTTACCAACATTCACTCCTAAACCAAACACTTCTCGTCTCTCAGCATCTGATCTCTTGAACAAGGTGTCAATGTTACGATCATACCATTCGAATAGTAATGGTTGTAACTCTTTTAGCTGTTCGGTGTGAGCGTCTAGTATGCTGGTGTGTTGGTAAAGACGAGTCCATATGGAGTCACGGGTGTCTACATTGTAGTCAGGAGAATTGGGTGAGGATACATTGTCTGGGATATCTGGCATGGAGAAATATGAGGTGTTAGGTAAGGGAGAATTTAGCTCGATCTTCTTCCAAGTCATTTCTTGGTGTGAACTCTGTCCAAATTCAAATGTTGGTTGACCACCAATCAAATCTTCATCTGAATAGGATTCGGTTGCTCTCCTAAGTTTCTGACGTGGAGGTGAGTGAGTAGGTGATGACGGAGGTGATTTCTGAGTGAGTTCTATGTCGGGCTGAGGTTGTGACATTTGTATATAAGGATCTTCAGTATCTGGTGCAATTTGGTAGGTAGGTGACGCATGGGTAGTACGAGGGACAGTCTTGGTGATATCGACTAGTTTGGAAGACATGGTATTGTAGCAATCGAAAATAGTAATTATGAATATTCATACGTTTAAGGTGTAACATTGAGTGTGAACTAATACGGTGTGTAATGTGTGAAGAGTAAACATTAAGCATGTAAAGATTAGTGCAAAGTAATCTTAATAGGTAATGTATTGAGCACGGCAGTCTGCAGACACGGAAGGCATAAGATGATATGGTGTAAAATCATTTATTTTGAAAATATAGTTATAGTTCAATGTTTTAAAACATTTGATTCTCTATAACCTGTGGCTCTGATACCAATCTGTAACACCCCCTAATTTGTTGTGTGGCAGCGGAAAAGTAATTAGGGTGTTACGGTGAGGATCGAAGTTAAAATTTCAGAAAACGGCCCAGAAGAGGCGTTTTGAAAGTTATATGTCATTCAAAATAATAATTTTGACACAAAGGTGAAATGTTTGATTTGAAAATCCCATGAAAAGATGTGATAATTTGGAAAGAATGACATATTTGATTTTACACCATGTAGTTTATCAGAGTATATAATGCCCGCTCCGTGCCTTGTCCTGCTCCGTTAATTACCTGAGATAACATGCTTAAAATGTCAACACAAAGGTTGGTGAGTTCGTAGAGTTTAATGAGAAAACAACTTATTTCAATAAATTCAAGTGGTGTATAGTGGTAGTTGAAATAAATACTAGTACTTCCTGAAGTAAATAGTAAGTTACATTGGGTAAAAATCCACAAGTAAATCATATATGAACTCAGATGATCATAAGTTTCAAGTTTTAAATGAAAATGAGCTACGTTGTTATACGCTCGAAATGAAATAATGGGTCAACTTTTAAAAGTAACGATATGCCAAGCATTGAGCTGTCTTTATTAGAAGACACAACTAAGTCACATATGATAACAGTTAAGTTCCAAGTACAGGATCCATAATCCTAACACAGAATGAAAACAATAGTATAAAGTCTGAAGTTTATCAGTGTGGAGTGGTGGTTTACTAAATACAGCTGTATCCAAATATATATGAAAACATATATATTCATAAAATTATATTGCCCTAAGCCTCATGACACGCAAAACGTTAACAGAGTACCGTAAAACGGCTGGTGTCCACATCAGGGTACTGATGGGTTTGGCCCTCATGTAATAGGTGATTTGCCAATTCATATTTTTCTCAAACATAGTGCATCGCGACTAAATACGACTAACCATAAAGGCATTCCGACAAAGTATTTAGTGGGATAGGTTGTCAGCCTCTAACAGGTTTCGAAGTTGTTCACTATATTCGCGCTCACCGCAGTGATTAATGGCTCATGATCGAGGGACTTTATGGCAATATTGTAAACTTAGGCAATATAGGTTTCAGGGGTTCATAGAATATGCGTACTTTATTCTTGGCAATTATTTCCAGTGAAATGTAGAAATATCATAGTAAAGTTAACTGTACATTCAATTGTTATATGAATGCATATAATGAGTCTCAGTATCATGTTACAACAAGTAGTTTGAAAATGTTATCTTTCAAACACAGTGTTTCAGCTAAGCAAGCAATTTGCAAGTATAACAAGCATATATCCCTTCCAAAGGGTGATTCAAAACATGTAAAACATAGTTGATGATTTTGAGTAAATTATGAGAGTTTTCAAAGTATAAAAGTAAACTTGAAACAGTTGAAGCATGTATCTCCCCCAAAAGAGTTATTAAAAACAAATATTAAAAGTAGGGGCCACGACTCACCTTAAGCGTTACTGGTGATGGTGAAAATAAACTCAGGGGTGATTATGGTATTGACTTCAATACAAAACCTGATAAATACAATTGTCTGAGAATCTAACCAAATACTTGTGGTGGATGTGAAATGAGTAGTGAATGATGAATAACGATCTGATCGTGGAGTTGGAAAGTGTTATGCCTAAAGTGCTTATAATTCAAAAATAATGTTATTTCTTCAAAAGAGTTGAAATGCTATGCAATGTGAACTCAAAATGTTGATACTTATACTAAATAACAAACGTTAAATAATACGCAACTAAAAGTATGAGAATGCATATGAAGTGATGGGGTGAAAAAGGAAAATAAAATAAGAATGTCAAGTAAATATAGTAGGTCCTTGTTCTTTTCCAGATTTTATACTTTCACCCTAACTGCGATTGCGTCACACCGTTAGTCCTTCGTTAAGTCCAAAGTTCATATATAGTCCAAAACTTGTCCAGAAGTACCAATAAGGCTTGGTATTCAATAATATGTCAATTTATACCCTATATGTTATGTTTTCACAGCTTCAGTCCACACAATTCTCGGTTTGGCAGTTTTAGTCCTTCTAGTCAATGTGCGTTACATTTTTAGTCCAAAAGTGTCAAAAAGGTGAGGAAAAGGTGGGCGACTTTTTCTAAGGTCTATTTAAGTTCAATACAACTTATTTTAACTGCTTATTTGGTCGTTTGCTTATTTTTCACGTTAATGGGCCCTTAACGAGCTACATCACTAAGCCCATTAGTTGTTTTTAGTTGTTTTTCAAATATGGTTTATACGATTTACTTTGGCTGTGCTTAAGGGTCGTAACGTGAGTATCTTTACAAGATGTTTATATGAAAAGTTTAGCTTGTCATGTTGTTTAACAGATCGTATAAAAATAGGACATGTTTATTCATTCGAATTGTGAGTTAATGAATGATTTACTAGGCGAATTGGACTGTTTTATGCGCACTAAACACTTAGAATATATCTAGTGTTTTTCAGTTTAAGTCTTAACGTGTGACATATTATGTTTATGCGTTTCACTTGGGTCGTTTTTGAGGGTTGAATCACGAGTATTTCTATGAGTCGTTTATACAAAAATGGTAGCTAGTTATGTCATCTATCAGGTCGTATAAAGTAAGGACGTGGTCGTTTGGTTGATTCGTGAGTTATGGTGTTGTTTTTTTTAAGGCTACTTGAACTGGTTTTAAATGTACAAAACAAAATACTTTCCTAGTGTTCTTCAACTTAATTTTTATATACGTGTGATGTTTAGAGATTATATAAGGTTCGAATGATGCATGATACGAAATGTTTAAACGTGAGTGGTGTGTGTGGGATGGCTGCTGAGGCTTCCAAGATGGAGACTCGTCATCTTACGTGGGTTACTCTAAAGAGATGCATGTAACAATATAGTGACCCCTTTATACGTTTGAGTGTAAAATGAAATGATGCATGGCGTGCACTAGAGTGTGAATGGCTTCTAACTCGCCCTCAGTGAGGGTTGTAATCATGTGGGTTTCATGCAGTCTACTCAAGTAAAATAATCGTATTAGTAATATGATATGTTCGAATGTAAAAATGAAACATGCATGTGTGAGATAATTAAACGTGAGTGTGGAGTGTGAGACATGGAAATAAAAGAGTCTAGGGACACTTACTACACCTTTCAAAGGTGGTGAAGACGCAGTGGTGTTCCAATGATAACTCAAGGACGAAAGCAGTATGCTTAGGCAAGCACGAATACGTTTCACGTATTCCTTTTCTTTACCCGATTGCTTCCCAGTTAGAGACCAGAGATGTTCTAAGATTTTAAGGTTATAGGTGAGAGTGATGTGAGTGGGAAGTGAGCAGTGTAGGCTGCTAGAAAAGGGTGGGATATATAGAGATAGACTACGCATGTTTCTTGACTATTTTAACCTCAAACTCAATCATGGATCTTTACTGTGGATGGGAGGACACATAAGCTAGTTTTATGACAATACAAGATTTTGGATAGATATGGGTCTTGGTAAAATCTTATCTTTTGTTGTTGAGGTATATATATACACACGTTTGTATTTTAGCGAGCTCAAAACATGATGCCAACGTACCACATTGGTCTTCTGCTGTTCCAGCCTTGTTTTACACATTCATTTATGTTAGAAATAACATTAGAAAATCGTAGGAAAAATTGGGGAGTGATTTGGTTGAGTTTTGCCATATTTATTCATTCGTATAGTTCAAAAATGGGACGAAGGAAGTGACCTTGAAAACCCTAGTTGTACTTGATATTCGAATATGAAATTCGGCATATATATTGTCTAGTAGGTCGTGATCAAGATGGTGTAAAAATATTGCTAAGTCGTGTTTACCAATTTGGAGTACGAGTCGTGTTTTGGAGAAGACATGGGATCGAGTTTATGCATGAAATCACAAAGGTAAAAGTGGGCTTGGGAGTTGGGCTTGGATAGCGTGAGATGGTGATGGGCTGAGATGGGTTGAGCAGCCCGGTGGGTTTGTATTAATGAAAGAAAAATATAGTTAGTGTAAATTTAGTGTAATTAGTGAAATTTTAGTGTATTAATTTAAGATAAGTTGAAGGTAGTAACACTTGTAATTTGTGAAGTATTAGATCTTGTGAAATAGTTACGTTTCGCCATACACGTTGTGAACCAGTGTCGTTATTCAATAAATGTTGTGATGACATGACTTGGTGAGAATATCATAATAAGAAAATTTTAAATTTTCCCGTAAAAATGGGTTTTATTAAACGGTAATACTAGATTACTATTAATCAATCAGATTTATTATAATGGATTTTTACAGTATCTTACATTGGATATCTAGTTACTTTTGTGATTCTTTCTCTCTATACCTACAAAGTAGCTATCACTTTAAAGAGTTACATTGTAGTGCTCAGTGTCTCACGTAGTTGGGGATATGTCAAGAGGTTTTGTACTAATACTTTTGTTGAGGGTATAGGGTACACTGTTCTTAGTCACAGGATAGTACAAGCTTAAGTCACAAGTATGGGGGATTTTACTTCACTTTCAAGTTCGTCATATTGAGTTTTCCTCACATGTGGTTACTAAAGATAGCCGATGTTATTGATACAGGGGGTTGATAAAGAGTTAGACATTTTAAATGGTATTGTTAGTAGATTGGGTTTATCGACATCTTCTCACGGGCTGATATGATTAGTCATAAAGTGCTTCCAGTTAATGCTTCTCGTACACATCATTATGCTGATTCTGATAAATCGTAACCATCAGGGGAGAGAAATGTGTACATCGAGGACGCACAACAAGTTCATGTGATCGGGTTTAATGATTTATGAAACAATTTGTGTCGGAGATTGGTTGATTCTATATCCTTATCTTCTCATCTTATTCTACACACTTCTTCCTTATCCACCTTCACCAATTTCGGGTAACAAAATCAAGATGATCAGTGGTTCAACTTGTTACTTTGGTGTTATCATTTCATGTGTACGTTACGGGCTGATTTTTCATATGAAAGATAACTGGGATGCATTTGGTGAGATGAAGATGTTGATACACTGTTCCCCCGAATGGACAATCTTGAAGAAGGTCGAGTCTACAGTATGTTCTACATTTTCCGCTGCGTGTTAGAAGAGTAAAGACGGAATGCATTTAATTATCAAAAGACTTCTTCAGATTCAGGGCATTCATCAGAAAGTTTGTGAGTTTGGGGGAGAGCACTAATTAGGGGAGAGTGAAAATCCAGATTTAATCCCTAATTAAATTTGCTCACATTGTTCTTCTGCAAGTAAAGAGATGGCAGCTGAAAAGATTCTGCAAGCTGAACGAAGTAATGAAGTTTGAAGACCATTCTCGGAGCTGCTGCGCTTATGTTTTGTATTTAATTTTACTTGTAGGGAACGTTGTAAGCAATTCCCGTATAACATCACTTTGGGGAGAGATTGTTAGCCTTTAAAGTTATGTTATAGTCGGGAATTGCAATAGTTTCTATGTACAAGGACTAGTTTAGTCAATAATGGTAAGTTAGGCTAGTTCTTAGTATAAATACCTTCCTAGTCTCAGCTAGGAAGGTTGGGATGTCTCATTTGTAACCCAAGGTGTGTGTGTGTTTCTCCTCCTTCTCTCTAGAATACACACACACATTCCCCATTCTTTAATCTAATATTACCATGTTTAACCTTTACTTTGAGCTTCCCCGACCCCCCGAATCACATAAATCACTATATGCTATCGATCCTACATTAAGTCTCGAATAAAATCTTATTCGAGAGCTCTACAGAATATATAGGAAAATACCCCTACGCCGTGGAGGCCACACCTTCTACGTCTTTTCCATCAAAAGTGAAAAAAAAGTGCTTCTCTTAAAAAACAAACGCCGTTTTTTTTTTTTTTTTTTTTTTTAGGGTTTTGGTGGTCACCAGCATGACGTATAAAATATGCACAACAGAAAATAAATAAGTAAACGCCATGCAGACCAAACCCTAATACCATGATCTCCTAATCAGGGATAAAACCTAAACCTAAACAAGTAATAAGGGTGTTTACAGAAGACTTACCTTAATCCTGCATCGCGTAAGCTCCTACTGCAAACTGTTGTCAACTGCACGCACGGAATCACCTTCTTCTTCCTTTTGGATGCTTCGGTCGATCAACCCTTGGGGTTTTAGGGTTGATCGCCACTTGGATGGTGTCAAGTATCCACCAGTACTGCATAGGTAGAACTAAAGCTACAAACCTACACAAGTTAGGTGAGCACGAAACCCAGGTAATCGACTAGAAGTCAATTTGGTAGATTTAGGGTTTAGGGAAACCCAAAGTCGACCGAGAATGGAGAGGTGAGATCGTTTTTAGGGATTAAAAGGAGTGTGTAATTGTGTATAGGGTGCCTTGTTATTTATAGATACCAAGGAAGTTCTAGTAATAATTAGCAAACCCCTTTAACTTGGAAAACAAGTTTCCTAGTTTGACAAGAAGTCAAACCACATCTCTTAAGGGGGACGAACGACCAAACAACCCTTTTAGGGTTTATGTTTTGTCTTTTTTCATTAATTACCCTCTAATATTCATCCCGGATGAATATTAGACTTTGGGTAATTACCGTTTAACCCCTTCAATGAAAATACTGTCGGGTTTTCATTTCCTCTTCATTTCCATTTCATTCCGTGAACTCGTTTCTTATTTCCGCTTGCATGTTATGTTTAATGTACACCGGTGTGACCCTTCGGAATTTCTGTGAAGGCAAGTGTGAAAGCCGTTGTGTTGTTTGCACACAAATCCTTTCAGACTCCCACTTGTGCAAACACAACAAAATAGGATAATCTTTCACTGTACCAAGAGGTCCCGAGCAAGACATTAAAGTACCTCACTCACAGAAACCAATTCAATACCCAAGTAGTGATTTTCCTTACCTTAGCTACGCCAGCTAAGTCCAACCCAAACATCTGGTTGAGCCCAAGGTATATGACTATATCCCTTCGCACTTGATATTTTTAGACAGTACCAGGCATGGATGTATTAACCTTGTAATACTTTCGTCCTTTCTTGTTCTCATGAATGATTTGTCTCCTATAGTGCTTCAGAAACTTTGTCGCTTGCCCAAGCTTTCCGCAAATCATTTCACAAAAGGGGCCTAGGAAAATATTCTTCTCTCTAGTCTATTTCAACTTGGAGTTGCGAATTGCCATATTGGCCAATAAGTCATCTTTCCTTATCTCCCACCAAACTTAAAGCTAGCACACAACGTTACGCTTTTATGTTGTAACTGGAAACTAGATCTAAGACCAGTGAAAAACAAAGTCGAATGACCTAACTCCTCAAGTCTACGGGATAGCCCGTCACGATCAAAGAACACCATTAACTTTTCCATGTGGTCATTTCTTGATCACGGTCATGTCCAACATTTGCCCCGTAAATACATATGAAACTCACCGTCTTCGCCGAAATGTTTCTTGTTTCATAATAGTTGTAATCATTGCCTTGTTTTTTTTTAGGAATAGAAGTGACAATCATTATCGAGCCAGCAAGTATTGTAATAGGTTAATGTGTAATAGTTAGTTTGATAAGCTAGTCAACATTATAACATCATCACTTTTATTCAAAACTCTTTTTACACTAAATCCCCAATTTGATTTCATGAACCCTAACCTTAAAATTCCACTAAATCAAAGAGTATAAGTTACTTACTTATTTAGGAACAAAGCTAGGAGTTAAACTCTTGAATTAGGAACTTAATTCATCATTAGAGATCACTAGGAAAGTCCTCCTATTAAGTTCTCACATCACACCTGCAAAACACTAGAAAAATGCAGAAAGTTGTGGATAAAATCTGGCCTAATTTTGGTCATTCAACACATTTGGTCCCTCTAGTCTTATTCATAAGATATTTACCACGTGACATTAAATATAAACTTATTACTTAACATATAAACCTTTTAGTTTGCCTAACAACTTAATTCCCCTTGACTAACCAATCAAAATAAGTCTTCGAACTCATAAACGTTTTAGTCAAACTTATACAATGGTATTTTTGTAATAAAGTATTTAAAACCTATTTTAGGGTGTAGCATTTTGTTTGGCCATTTGGTCCATCTTGTTCATCGGAAAGACTTTGTAAGTCAAATAGGACTTTCTCAAACTTATGAGTTATGGATCAAGTCGCTTCAGGTATTTTTCGCTATCGTGGTGGGAGTGGTAATTGAATCCAAGGTAGATTTATTTATTTTAGTTTCTTGTGGTCTTTTGGATTGTTATGTCTAGTAATTTTTTTTTTTTTTTTTTTTTTTTTTTTTTTTTTTTTCACTTCTTTTGGGCTTCTAACTGTAGTCTCCTAGAACCTTGCCGACCTTTTTAATTACATTAACAAAATCAGTTCTTTTTTGGAAAACTAGGATATAAGACAAATGTTTACCTCGTAGATGACGCCCTTTAGGCAATAAAAAATTACAAAACATCCCCCAAACTATGTGGCGAGTTATGAAAACTACCTTGTACTTTTAGGTATTTACGATTTTATATAACAAACTTTATTTATCAAAGATCTAACAAATATCTAGCGATTTATTTATAAAAAAATATATTGATGAAAAGGTCTCTAAATGACAAACAAAATGAGCCAAATATTGCAATATTTTTTGCTTACGTACGATTTTATAAATAAATTTGTTGTTTAATATATGTTTTTTATAAAAATAAAATAGATTTCAAACCACACATTTAATTACAAAAACTACGCTTAACTTTATTCTTACATTTATAAAATACTAAAAGTTGAGTAAAAAATTTCAAAACACACCCCTAAACTATGTAACAAGTTATGAATACCTTAAACTTTTACTTTTTACATTTTTTTAGATAACAAACTTGAGTTACCAAATATCTAATAAATGTTTAGCAATTTTCTTATAAAAAATATAACGGTGTAAATGTCTTGAAATTTTGAATAAAATTAACCTAACATTGCAATGCTTTTAACTTACATACGCTTTTATAAAGAAATAGTGATCAGAATATTAAATTCAACTTCTTATTTTTCCGGTAATAGGTCAAAATAATTACAAATATTTGAATGATATAAACGGTAACAGATAAAGAATAGGAATTGCATTATCCTATGTACTTGAACGTTTGTTTGGAGTAATATATTAACCTGGTGTAAAAACATTTTACCAAAAAGAATGCATGAAATCAAATTATATTATACATATGCAATATTTTTGGTGCAAAAAAAGTAAAATAATTAAACGACTTAATTGATCAAACATTACACCGTCACAAATCGCTAGTATTTAATACTCATTTAATTTACATAAGTGAAAGCAGGTTAGGACTGATATTATATCAAATATGAATTTGAAGTTGTTTACCATACCAAAAAATATGAAAGGGTCAAGATTGAGATTAATGTACAAGTCAAAACGTACTATCGTTAAAAGAGACACTGGTTAAATGACGACTATGTTACTTCGAGAAAGATCAACACATTTACCAACTCGATATGTCCTAAACATAAGGTTATCCAAACTTGATCGATTACATTATGAAGGAAAACATTTCAATTATGGCGTCATGGATAACTAATATATGAAAATAGAAACGGTAGGCATGCATGCCTAAAACTATGTGGCAAAAGTTTATTGGTTTGTAAAGAAGTTGGTCCGGCTGTTACAACAAATAAACTCTTGCCAATCACTTTTAGGCATATCATTAGCCATGTTTTTAGGCATGACTATCATTTCTCATATGAAAAATAAACATACCAAATTGTAGCTCAACAAACAACAGGAAGTCTTAAGTTCAAATAGAAATACATTTTCCAAGTTTTTTACAATACCAACTGCATTTGATCACAAGTTCACAACGAATGATTCTTCAATTTCAAATCCATATGCATGCATATAAATGTGAGATTAAGGTGCTAGGATGGCGGTATTTAAGACATCACCTCAAGCATTGTACATGGTGTGAAGTTGAGGCTTTCCATGTATCCTTTGTAACTGAAACTTTAATACCATATTGCCTTCTGCACTTGTTGCAAGATTAGTCTCTATATTAGCATGTCAGTAAGTCTAGGGGTTAAAGTGTTAAGTTTCTTATTCTTAGGCAAGTAGAAAGTCCAAACCGACTATTACTTTGTTTCCTTTTCTTGTACAGCCGTCTATGACTTCTATTCGGTTTAGGAGTTGTTTTCTCCCCCTCGTTCTCTATAAATAGAGACGAGGGGTGAGGTTATTTGTACGTCATTCTTTCATACTTAATCAAGGTTCGATTAAGGGTCATTATCTTGTGCAAGTTCTTTTCTTTACTGTCGATATAGAGGTGTGTGTTCGACTTCTCGATCGGGTTTATTCCGCTCTAGAAAACCAGGTTTGTTGTAGTGATTACAACAAGTGGTATCAAGAGCTCGGTTCTAGACAACCAGAAACACACCCTTCTGCTCCTTCCAGAAAACCGAACACCAAAGAAGAACCCTTCTTGATCGATCCTAGACAACCAGCGAAACCCGCGAACCGAGCTCTTGATACCACTTGTTGTAATCACTACAACAAATGTGGTTTTCTCGATCGGGTTTATTCCGCTCTAGAAAACCAGGTTTGTTGTAGTGATTACAACAAGTGGTATCAAGAGCCAGGTTCGCGGGTTTCGCTGGTTGTCTAGGATCGATCAAGAAGGGTTCTTCTTTGGTGTTCGGTTTTCTGGAAGGAGCAGAAGGGTGTGTTTCTGTTTGGGCTACCAGGTAATCGACAACAAAGGCTTGTTATTCAGGTTCTTGAACGACAAGGTTTCAGTGGGTTATCGACAGTTAAGGGTTCTTGGGTCTTCGATTGTCCGGGTTTGTGACAAGGTGTAGAAGGCTTAAGGTTTTGTTGGTTTTCAGATCAACAAGTTTTCTGGTGTTCGTTTTTCTTTCTTGTCGATACTGAGGAAGAAGAAAGAGATAACCAGATTTTTGGTTTTATAGTTTTTATAAAATCAAGTATACTTCAAAGGATTAAAATAATCAATTTTATTATATTGGTGTACTTCAAAGATTATAATAATCCGTTCTATTAACTTGGTGGGAATTCAATATTTTAAAGATACGATTGTTGTTTTGTTTTTTATTATTTAGAAAACAAAGGTTATTAATTTGAAGGGTATTGCACAAGGGACTTTGTTAGTTTGTGATTGTGAGGTTTTTTCACAAGGTTTAGCAAATTAATAAAGGGATTAAAGAATGACGGGAGCCAAGTTTGACATCGAGAAATTCGATGGAACTGGTGATTTCGGGTTATGGAGAGTCAAGATGCGTGCTTTATTAATCCAACATGGATGTGAAGCAGCTCTGGAGGTTTTACCCGCGGATATGGATGCTACAGCGAAAGCTGAGCTAAACAAGAAAGCTCATAGTGCCATAATTTTGTGTTTAGATAACAAGGTTCTGAGAGAAGTTACCGGGGAGACGACTGCAGCGGGGGTTTGGACCAAGCTCGAGACTTTGTACATGACAAAGTCCTTGGCCAACAAGTTGTACCTGAAGAAGAAGTTGTATACATTCTACATGCCGGCTGGACGTACGATTCCCGAGCATATAGATGAGTTCAACAAAATCGTTCTTGATTTAGCAAATATTGAGGTAAAATTCGAGGATGAAGATCTTGCTTTATTATTACTCACTTCTTTACCAGCATCATACGAACACTTTGTGGATACCTTGCTTTATGGACGGGAAGCTTTGACTTTGGAGGATGTGATGGCCACACTGAATTCAAAGGAAATCAAAGAAAGGTCTAAGGCGAAGGGGGATGATGGTGAAGGGTTATATGTGAGGGGAAGAACTGATCGCAGGAATTCGCATCAGTCTAGGGGAAAGTCAAGATCAAAATCTCGAGGTGGAAGACTCAAGTGCTATATTTGCCAGTCTGAGGAGCACTTGAAGAGAAATTGTCCAAAGAATAATCGCAAGAAGTCAAATGGTTTCGTCAAGAAAGATGATCAGCCAAGCTCCAGTGGTTCGATTTATGACGGTTCTGAGGTGATGATGGTTATGAGTGCAGAGGCTCTGCTAGATTGGATCATGGATTCAGGAGGTTCATACCACATGACACCCAGGTTAGATTTATTTTTTGATTTTCTGGAATGCGATGGGGGCAGGGTACTGTTGGGTGACAACAGGGAGTGCAAGATCAGAGGTATTGGCAAGGTAAGGGTACAACTGAAAGATGGGTCAAGTTTTGTGTTACACAATGTCAGGTATATTCCTGAATTGAAAAGAAACTTGATATCGCTGGGAACTCTTGAAAAAGACGGATATACCGTAAAAATGCAGTCGGGCAAAATCAAGGTGATTAATGGTTCCAGGGTTATTTTATCTGGAACCCGAAGGGATAATTGCGTATACTCTTTGGATGGCCATGCAGTGGCGGGTGAGCTTAATGCTAGTGTTGAAGAAAAAGACAGTCTTGCGCAGGTTTGGCACAAAAGACTGGGACATATCAGTGAGGCGGGACTTCAGGTGCTAGAAAAGCAGGAGCTGTTTGGAAAGAAGAGTCTAGGTAAGCTCGATTTTTGTGAGAATTGTGTTCTGGGAAAGTCACATCGAGTCAGTTTCGGTGTAGGAAGGCACACTACTCAGGGAGTGATAGACTATGTTCATTCAGACTTATGGGGTCCGTCTCAGGTGGAATCATTGGGAGTAGGAGGGTATTTCTTATCTATTGTTGATGATTATTCCAGGAGGGTATGGGTTTATATTCTCAGGTTCAAACACGAAGCATTTGGAAAGTTCAAAGAGTGGAAGCAGTTAGTAGAAAATCAGACTGGGAGGACGGTTAAGAAGCTTAGGACAGATAATGGTCTTGAGTTCTGTAACCGGGAGTTGGAACAGTTGTGCACAGAGAGTGGGATTGCTAGACATTTGACAGTTGCCGGGATGCCGCAGCAGAATGGATTAGCAGAACGGATGAATAGAACTCTCATAGATAAGGTACGCTGTTTATTAATTCAGTCTGGATTGCCCAAGACCTTCTGGGCGGAAGCGACATGTACGGCCGCATATCTTATCAATAGGTCACCATCGACAGCGATTGAGAAAAAGACACCTATGGAGATGTGGTCGGGACATCCAAGTGATTATGGGATGTTGAGGATTTTCGGCTGTGTCGCATATTCACACGTTAAACAAGGTAAGCTCGAGCCGAGAGCGGTAAAATGCGTTCTTTTGGGGTATCCTGAAGGTGTGAAGGGGTACAGACTATATAGGCTTGATAATGAATCACCTAAAATAGTCACTAGCAGGAACGTGGTCTTCAATGAAAGTGTCATGTACAAAGACACATTGAAGGATTCTGGTGCAGGTACTGATAAGTCTGTTGAGGAATTACAGGTTGAGGTGGAACTGCAAAGGTTAAATAATCATTCGCTTGAGGAAGATCAGACAGATGATCAGGAAGATGGCAATGATGAAGATGCAGGGGATCAGGATCATGATCAAACACCGGATCTCACAGATTATCAGTTGGTTCGGGATAGAGAGCCAAGGACAAGAACGAAACCTTTGAGGTTTCGAGATGAGAGTAATATGGCTGCTTACGCGTTTGCTGCAGCAGAGGAAGAAGATACTCATGAACCATTGACATACCAGGAGGCAGTTGCTTGTGAAGATAGTTCTAAGTGGAAAGCTGCTATGGATGAAGAGATGGATTCTTTGAGGAAGAATAAGACCTATGAGTTAGTAGATCATCCAGCTGGGCAAAAGCTGGTGAGCTGCAAATGGCTGTTCAAGATAAAGGAAGGGATTAAAGGTGTTCAAAAGCCTAGGTACAAGGCAAGGTTGGTGGCTCGTGGATTCACACAGAGGGCAGGTATTGACTATAATGAAGTATTTTCACCTGTAGTTCGACACACATCTATTCGGGTTATACTTGCATTAACTGCGTGTAGAGATTATGAGCTGGAGCAGCTTGATGTAAAGACGGCATTTTTACATGGGAATCTTGAAGAAGTGATCTACATGAGGCAGCCACCGGGATATGAACAAGGTAACAAGGTATGTTTGTTAAAGAAATCCCTTTATGGTTTGAAGCAGTCACCTAGGCAATGGTATAGGAGGTTTGATGAGTACATGCTGAGCAACGAGTTTAAGCGTAGCAGTTACGACAGCTGCGTATATTACAAGAGTTATGCACCAGGTGAGTATATCTATCTACTGTTATATGTAGACGATATGCTGATTGCTTGTAAAAGTAAGGCTGAGATTGGGTCTATCAAGTCTTTGCTTAATAAGGAGTTTGACATGAAAGAACTCGGGGAAGCAAAGAAGATTCTTGGTATGGAGATCATCAGGGATCGGAGTCGCAAGATTCTGAGGGTGTCACAATCCGGGTATGTTTCTAAGATTTTAAATAATTTTAGAATAGACAATGGGAAATCGGTTCAGATGCCATTGGGTGGGCACTTCAAGCTGTCGTTGAAGGATTGTCCGGTTAGGGATTGTGATGTTGAAAGGATGAGTAAGGTGCCGTATTCAAATGCGGTTGGGAGCTTAATGTACTTGATGGTGTGCACGAGGCCCGACATAGCGTATGCAGTAAGTGTTGTTAGCAGATATTTGGCGAATCCAGGTAAAAATCATTGGGAAGCAGTGAAGTGGATTTTGAAATATTTGCGGGGTACTGCAAACGTGGGTTTGGTGTTTGGGACAAATCATGGCAACCATGTGGACGTAACAGGTTTTGTTGATTCAGACTACGCAAAGGATCCGGATAAAGGTAGGTCGATCACAGGTTACGCGTTTTTAGTACAGGGATGTGTTGTAAGCTGGAAGGCAACGCTACAACACGTGGTGGCTCTTTCAACTACAGAGGCGGAGTATATGGCCCTTACGGAGGTTGTGAAGGAAGCTATTTGGCTAAGGGGACTCTTGGAAGAGTTGGGCGTGGAGCTTAACACTGTGGTAGTTAATTGTGATAATCAAGGCGCGATTCACTTATCGCGGAATCATGTTTTTCATGAAAGGACTAAGCACATCAATGTGCGTTATCACTTTATCAGAGAGGTCTTGGAAGCAAAGACGGTTGAAGTTCTGAAAGTGGGTACTGAACACAATGCTGCGGATGCCTTGACGAAGGTGGTACCTGGACTTAAGTTTCAGCATTGCTTGGAGTTGCTGAGCGTCAGTGTATGCTAATATAAAGCCTAAGGTGGAAATTGTTGCAAGATTAGTCTCTATATTAGCATGTCAGTAAGTCTAGGGGTTAAAGTGTTAAGTTTCTTATTCTTAGGCAAGTAGAAAGTCCAAACTGACTATTACTTTGTTTCCTTTTCTTGTACAGCCGTCTATGACTTCTATTCGGTTTAGGAGTTGTTTTCTCCCCCTCGTTCTCTATAAATAGAGACGAGGGGTGAGGTTATTTGTACGTCATTCTTTCATACTTAATCAAGGTTCGATTAAGGGTCATTATCTTGTGCAAGTTCTTTTCTTTACTGTCGATATAGAGGTGTGTGTTCGACTTCTCGATCGGGTTTATTCCGCTCTAGAAAACCAGATTTGTTGTAGTGATTACAACAACACTTCTTTCTTGTGTATAATTATTCACTGTGTATAATCCATAATAGACAAAAACATCATTCTTCCCATCCCCTTCAACTTTCCAGATCACACGGACAGGTGTTTTCTCATCTAAATTGTTCTTTAATGCACGATTACCTCTTGAAAGTTTTTGATCTTCAAGAGGCAACTTACACCCTAAAAATCTAAGCCCACCTTGACCACAATAAATCATCATATTACAAGATCCACTTTCGTTTGAGTAATGATGAGAGTCAACTATGCTTATAGCCAAGTTCTTTTTGTTAATCTTGGTATAACCTATACACGTTTGGGGTTGGCAATGAAGTCCAAGTATTTGAAGTTGTGACCTATATCTGAACGTATCGCCCACTTAAATCCCATATATAGAGCCCAACAATTTATCGGGCTCCAATAATTTCAGTTTTTGTTTAACAATATTTGCGACCTCTGTTGGAACCCTCCAATTTGCAATCCTTTCTCCTTTATCTTTCAACCTGTTTTCATGTAATAACTTTTCATATACCACATCAAACATGGTTATCATCGGTTTGATCTTTACGGGTCTAACTGATTACTTCTGTGACACAATGGTAGTGATGTCGCTAACCTTTTGGGCATCACCCTCCATTGAACAAGTAGGATCCTAAAACATGAGTTTACAAGCTGACGCTGAACCAAAAGAAGGGTTCTTTCTGCTTCCCATATCAATAGCTTTAAACCTTTTGAGTTGATTATTTTCAAAAGGATGAAAGCCCACCACGTTGTCCTTGCCCATTTCCTGGGAACTCGTCTTCCTAAGATTCGAGTCTATATTATTCAATGTCATCAAAGAAATCTTTCGCGCTACAGCAGTCTTAGTGACAATTGGTTTTCGGGCATCACACTTCTTTAAACATGAAGGATTCAAAAATTTGACTTTACGTGCTGGTCTTGAGTCATTAGGGTTATTTCGCCTAGAGTCAGGAGGGTTAAAGCTTTTGATTTCATTATCCACAAAATACTTAAGGTCGTCCACCAACATGTCGTTGTTTGAGCTCGTAAATGGATTCAAATGTGCGTTGCTTCCGAAAGAATCTTGCGGGATTCCACAACCAGGAGGGAAATCCAGAACAACTTGTACTCTAGTCTTGATCTTAGGGAGGGGATTCGTGGACACCATTCTGGTAGGTTTTCTGAATGCTTCAGACTCGCATTCATTAGCATTATTAATTGGTTCTTTTCGAGTTAGAGCAAGCTCAATTGTTTTCTTCTGGAATGCCATTGTAAACTCGGAAGATTATAAATTTTCCATAGGCTGAAAGCCGACCACCTTGTCTTTTCCATGAGAAGTCATCTTCCCATGATTAGATTCTACATTGTCTAATTTCTTCAAAGGAATTCTTTGAGTTACAGCAATGGTAGTGACTTTCGGTTTCCAAGCATGAGCACCCTTCTTTAGATAGGTGGGATCCCAAAATTTAACTTTACTCTCTGGTCTTGAGCCAAAAGGGGTATTTCTACCGGATTCTGGGGGTTTAAACATTTTGATTTTTATATCCAGAAATTACTTGAAGTCCACTGACAAGGCATCAGTTAAGCACTTCAACGGCCTCTAACTCCGGTCCTTAATTTATAGGGGGTTATTTGGGTATTGTTGTTATAGATTTTCTGAAAGCATAGAGGTCATGATAATTAGCATCATCAAATGGTCGTTTTCGGGGTATGGAAGGCTCGGTTGTTTTCTTCTAGAACTCTATAGTTAACTGCATCATAAATATGAGGTTAATAAGTTATAGGAAATCATAAAGAAGTAATTTAAACAAAGATTTCTGAGTGTTTGTGTACACGGTTGAGTGCATTAGTTGATGTCTATGAATCATAGGATTGTATAATTTTTAACTGTATTTTTGCTCTGTCAATCGTGTACACAAACACTCACAACCTGTTTATCTGTGTGAATACTTCTTTGTGATTTCCTATAACTTATTAACCTTATATTTATGCTGCAGTTAACTATAGAATTCCAGAAGAAAACAACTGAGCCTGCCATGCCTCGAAGATGACCATTTGATGATGCTGACCTCCATGCTTTCATAAAATTTAAAACAACAGTATCTAAATAAACCCCCCCTCTAAATTAAGGACCGGAGTACAAGTCGTTTGGAATTTCCCTTCTGGTTGTGGAATCCCACAAGATTCTATTGGAAACCAAGAGAATTTGAGGCCGTTAAAGTGCTTAAATTATGGCTTGTCAGTGGACTTCAAGTATATACTAGATATAAACATCAAAATGTTTAAACCACCGGAATCCGGTAGAAATACCCCTTTTGGCTCAAGACCAGAGGGTAAAGTTAAATTTAGGGATCCCACGTATTTGAAGAAGGGTGCTCATGCTCGGAAACTAAAAGTCACTAGCATTGCTGTAACGCGAAGGATTCCTTTGAAGAAATTGGACAATATAGAATATAATCATGGGAAGATGACTTCCCGTGGCAAAGACAAGGTGGTGGGCTTACAGCCTATGGAAAATTTATTATCTTCAGAGATAACAATGTCATTCCAGAAGAAAACAACTGTGCATGCACTAACTCGAAAAGAACCAATTAATAATGCTAATGAACGCGAGTCTGAAACATTCAGAAAACCTACCAGAATGGTGTCTACGAATCCCCTCCCTAAGATCAAGACTGGAGTACAAGTTGTTCGGGATTTCCCTCCTGGTTATGGAATACCACAAGATTCTTTCAGAAGCAATGCACATTTGAATCCATTTACGAGCTCAAACAACGACATGTTGGTGGACGATCTTAAGTATTTTGTGGATAATGAAAATCATAAGCTTTAACCCTCCTGAATCTAAGCAAAATAACCCTAATGACTCAAGACCAGCAGGTAAAGTAAAATTTTTGGATCCTTCGTGTTTAAAGAAGTGTGATGCCCGAAAACCAATTGTCACTAAGACTGCTGTAACGCAAAGGATTCCTTTGATGACATTGAATAATATAGACTCGAATCTTAGGAAGACGAGTTCCCAGGAAAAGGGCATGGACAACGTAGTGGGCTTTCATCCTTTTGAAAATAATCAACTCAAAAGGATTAAAGCTACTGATATGGGAAGCAGAAAGAACCCTTGTTTTGGTTCAAAGTCAGCTTGTAAAGTCAAGTTTTGGGATCCCACTTGTTCAATGGAGGGTGATGCCCAAAAAGTTAGCGACACCACTACCGTTGTTTCACAGAAGGAATCAGTTAGACGCGTAAAGATCAAACAGATACTACAACAATCAGGAGGACGGGCGAGTTGTAGTGAGATGATAACCTTGTTTGATGTGGTATATGAAGAGTTATTACATGAAAATAGATTGAAAGATAAGGGAGAAAGGATTGCAAATTGGAGGGTTCCAACGGAGGTCGCAAATATTGTTAAACAAAAACTGAAATTAATGGAGCCCAATAAATTGTTGGGCTCTATATATGGGATTCAAGTGAGCTATACGTTCAGATATAGGTCACTTCAAATAGTTGGACTTCATTGCCAACCCCAAAAGGGTATCGATTATACCAAGATTAACAAAAAGAACATGGCTATAAGCATAGTTGACTCTCATTGTCACTCAAATGAAAGTAGATCTTGTGATATGATGATTTATTGTGGTCAAGGTGGGCTTAGTTCTTTAGGGTGTAAGTTGCTGCTTGAAGATCAAAAACTTTCAAGAGGTAACCGTGCATTAAAGAACAGTTTTGATGAGAAAACCTCTGTCTGTGTGATCCAGTAAGTTGAGTGGGATGGAAAGAATGATGTTTTTGTCTATTATGGATTATACACAGTGAATAATTATACACGAGAAAGAAGTGCAGAAGGCAATATGGTGTTCAAGTTTCAGTTACAAAGGATACATGGGAAGCTTCAACTTCACACCATGTTCAATGCTTGCAGGTGATGTCGTATATACCGCCATCCTAGCACCTTAATCTCATATTCATATGCATGCATATGGATTTGAAATTGAACATCCCTTTGTTGTGATCAAATGCAGTTGGTGTTGTAAAACACTTTGCAAATGTATTTCTATTTGAACTTAAGCACCTCCTTCCCTTCCTGTTGTTTGTTGAGCTACAATTTAGTATGTTTATTTTTCATATATTAGTTATCCATGATGCCATAATTGAAATGCTTTCCTTCATAATGTTCTTGATCGAGTTTGAATAACCTTATGTTCAAGATATATAGAGTTGGTAAATGTGTTGATCTTTCTTGAAGTGACTAATTAGTGGTCATTTAACGAGTGTCTCTTTTAGTGATAGTACGTTTTGACTTGTACATTGATCTCGATCTTGACCTTTTCATATTTTTTTGGTATGGTGAACAACTACAAATTCATTCTGATATAATTTGAGTCCTTATGTGCAACATGGTAGAGTGGTACAAGGTAAACATGCTTTCACATGTGTAAGTAAACGAGTATTAAATATACCAGCGATCGATTTGCGGCGGTGTATACTGTTTGATCAATTAAATCGCTTAATTATTTTACTTTTTTCGCACGAAGAATATTTCATATGTATCTATAATTTGATTTCATGCATTTTTTCTGGTAAAAGTTTTTTACACCCGGTTAATATATTACTCAAAAAAAAAAAAAAAAAAAAAAAAGAGGGAAAAAAAAAAGTTTTAAGTATATAGGATAATGCAATTCTTATTCATTATCTGTTACCATTTATATCATTCAAATATTTGTAATTATTTTGAGCTATGAAAAATAAAAAATTGAATTTAATATTCTAATTACTATTTCTTTATATAATCGTACGTAAGTTAAAAGCATTGCAATGTTAGGTTAATTTTATTTAAAATTTGAAGACATTTTTATAGTTATATTTTTTATTTGAAAATTGCCTAACATTTATTAGATACTCCCTACGTCTCATAATTATTGTACACTATTGACTTTTGAAGTCTTTAGTTTTCAACTTTAACCTTAAATATTTTTATTTTATTTATATACTACTTGATGTAAAATATATGAATGGATTGGGTTTTAAATGTATTTTCAATGGTATAATTTTCATCAAGTATTATATAACACAAATAAAAATATTTAAAGTCAAAGTTGTAAAATAAAGACTTTAAAAGTCAACACTTGACAATAATTATGGGACGGGGTCATGAGCTTAGAGCATTGAATTTATATATTTTTGGCTATGATGTTATATTTATTGTGATTGTCATGCTATTGAAATCTTGTGGTCCGCACTTTACTTATTTACTTAAACCTATGAACTCACCAACAATTATGTTGACCCTTTTAGCGTGTATTCTCAGGTAATTAGGCGATAATAATCATCTTTGTGTGGAGCACTAAAGTCACATTTTGGAAGCACATCATGATGAAGATGGTCTTTGCACTACTTAAGCGTTTGATTATGTATTAAAAATCTTACATTTTGATGGTGAACTCTGATAACTATGTTTTGTAAAACTTAACTTTAAATCAAACGCTTGTTTTTAAACGACTCATTAGAGGTCGTTCTTTATTGCCTTGTACTTTGTGACCGAGAACATCACGCCCCCGGAATTCCATTCCGCTGCGACACAGATTTTGAGGGTTGTGACAGATTGGTACCAGAGCCAAGGTTATAGAGAACTAGGATGCATCATTGACCCTAGACTATAACCACTGGGTCACGACACTTCACAACATCATGATGTGCATACGATTTTGATACTTGTTTTATTTACTTATTTTATATAAGTACTTGTACTTATATATATTTGTATTGATCTGGTTCACAGCGATATGTCTTCACCCAACCACCCTATTATCATTCCAGCAGACTCGGATATTGAGGATGCTTTTTCATCCACTAATACACGTACATCACTACTCTCACCTTCCTATACCTCGACATTCCCATATCACTTACCATTGTTAGATGATAACTCCCACACATTTGAAGTATTAGCACCACCTGAGCCAGACTTAGAAGAGACTACCAGATATGACACTGAGACTTTTGAGATTCAGGAGACTGCCCCTACCTTCCCACTATCACCATTGTCATTCCCTTTTCCCATTCCCACATATCAGGAATTAGATGACACCTTGTGGATAGTACCAAGATCACCGACTCGACAGGAACATCAGCAGATTCCTCAAGAATGGTTTGGGATCTATACTATCTCGGATATGATCGATGCACAACTCCAGACCCCACATCAGAACTCGTCACAACACTATGATGCCACAACCCAGGATCCAATCAGAGGAGCACCAGGAAGCCTCTAGACTAGACTTATATATTTACTAGCTTTTACTATTATCCTAGCCACAGGATGTGTGGCATAGTTCAAAGAAACTTGTAGTATTTTGGTTGTTGTACAACGAACTTACCAAGTCTTGACTCTACTATATGGATATAGTTGTGCTATGGTATGATATCGGTCGATGTGAACCGAGACTTTTCCTTTTTTATTCATGTATGTGGTGATTATATCTACTCATGTTGTGATTATATTATGGTTGACGTGATCTATTCTTATTGTGGTTGATTCTTATCACGCCATATTCTTACCATGATTTATCCTTGTCGTGATGTATTTTTATCTTGTTGTGGTTGTATCTACTCATGGTGAAAATATATTATGGTTATTGTGATTTATTATGGATTATTCTTATCACGACATATTTCTATCATGATTTATTTTGTCATATCTATTCTTATATTGTTGTGGTTGATCTTGTTTTGATTTTCACATGTCATGGTTGCGTATATGTGATGCTCCTTACTACTTATAAAATCTCATGGTATCTTGTGATTTTGAAGGAGTTATGTCGAAACAAGCCGCTCCAGCCATGACACAAACCACTGTTGAGAAAATCTTTGCCAAGAGCATATCCACAGCCCTCGCCAAAAATCTTACTCACGAAGAATTTATGAATGGAAATCCCCTCACCTTTAGCGGAACTGAAGGCGCGAAAGGATTTTGCAAATGGTTCGAAGAAGTAGAAACAATATTTCTAAGTGGTAACTGTCACAAGGGAGACAAAGTTAAGTTCGCCACTTGCACTTTTCGGGATCGTGCCCAGGAATGGTGGACCAAATATGTTCAGTTAATAGGGGTCGACGCTGCTTACTCAATCTCTTGGGAGGAACTAAGAAGGATGATGATTTTAGAATATTGTTCAAGGAGCGAATTTCAAGCAATGGAACGGGAAATCCTGGACTTTACCATGGTAGGAGATGATGTTGTCAAATACACTGATCGTTTTTACGAATTAGCACGACTATGCCCTGCAATGGATGAACTGGAATATAAGAAACTCGAGAGGTATATCGGAGGACTCTCTCCTGAAATTCGTATGTTGGTCACCCCATTAGAACCCGATAACATGCCTGAAGCTATCCGTATGGCGCTCTAGGCAGAGGAACACATAGCTCACACCAAGGCCGTAGGAAACAATAATGACAACAAACGAAAATGGAACAACAACAACAATCAGGGTGAAAGTGTGGCACAACAACTACCTAAGAGACCAAAGTTTGCTAAAGCCCATGTTGCAAGCCCAACTAAGAAGAAAGGGTACCTTGGTACTCTACCAAAATGTAACAAATGTTAAAAACACCATAACCTTGGTCGTTGCCCTACTCCATATGGTAACTGTAAGAAGATTGGTCACCTGATTAAATATTGCAGGACTCCTACACTTGTCGAAGATCAGAAACCTCCAATAATATGTTTTGGCTGTGGAAAGAAAGGGCACTTCAGGAAGGACTGCCTGGAACTGAAGAAAAAGAAAACCAAAGTCTAAACCCTCTAGGGTTGTATTTTCCTATTGTACTTCGCCCTAGTAAGTTTGTGTAACCTAGTTGTAACCAGAACCTTTGTATCTAATGTAATATCTATCTTTTATTATATCCGCGATACTCACAACCTTCATCTATTACACTTTCTATTCCATTTATCTCATTCCTAACCATTTCGTAACAACATACCGCTATCCTATTAGGGGTTAGGCAAAATTTCGTCTTTGGCTATAGACTATTACCATCCCGTAAGATTCTCCCACACATCTTATGAACCATTCAACAAATTTTATTATAAGATATATTACTACCACTTTCTAGAACTGTTTCACTTAATTTTATTACAAGATATTTTACCATGGAACTGTTTCACACAATTTTATTACAAGATATTTTACTACCACTCTATGGGACTATTTCACATAATTTTACTCAAAGCTATTTTACTACCATCTCAGGAAATTACTCCACGAGATTTTAAAATGTGTTATATTACTATCACCTCACAAATTGATTTTCTAACATCCTACCAACTATTTACTACCGTATTATACGAACTGATTTTTCTTGATAAAAGGAAATTTTAAGCTACCATTTTACCAAACAAAACGCTGAACACCATCTAAAACTCTTGAAAAACATAATACTATTTTGACTAAACCAAACATCGCATCATCAGCCCTCAATTATACATAGCCTGATCACCTATGTCTAATTCAGGAAGGATTATGCCATGAAGGAAACAATCATCTTTTCAAAATTCTTAATAATAATCTTCATTCAAAACATCCAAAAAGCAAAGCTTTGTAAACAAATAAAATTTTCATAAACATCCCTTTTGACAAACCCTCTCTAGATACTTACACCACTTGTCACTCACTCAGCCGTTAAGTTGGATTTTTACCGTTGACCTCTCTAGGAAAGACTTTCCATCCACGAGGAGTATCCCATGACATAAGAAAACAATGAAAGGATTACGAAACCACAAACAAGGACTAGAAACATACAGTAAGTTGATTCATAACGCAACGGAAATCTTAAGACCTCACGAGGCAATCCAAATCACTATCTTTGGCGTAGTCACCAAACCCTATCATTTCAGAAGTACTAGTTAGACCAAGTAAGACAACAAACCTAAGCCATGATCCATTTTATAAATAACCAAGTAAGTTGAATGCTCATATCGGTAAGACTTATCTAATATTAACCAATAGGCATTATTCGACACCAGAAACAAGACGTTAGACATCTAAGCATTCATGCAGACATACCTACCCGACTATTTTATCCTTTTTAATGTTTTCAATTCAAATGAATCTTCTTTAACATGCGATTATACAAATCATATACCCTGTAGGAAAATATTTTTCTAAAGTACCTATTTTGACTAGTAAATACCTTTCGGTCAGCCTTTAACAAAACCATCGTACGTTAAGAAAGGTATAACATCAATCTTTACTAAACGATTCTATTCATATCATGTCGAAAACCCATCTATAAAACTTTGGGTCACGTTTGAAAACAGTCCAACCTTGCATAACCACTGAAATTATTCAAACTAGTAAATTCATTTATTCAGGGAAGATTTCAAACAAAACACTTTATATCGAGAGAAAGATTTCATTTATTCAAATTCGTAAATTCATTTATTCAAACTCGTAAATTCATCTATTCAAACTCGTAAATTCATTTATTCAAACTTGTAAGTTCATTTATTCAAACTTGTAAATTCATTTATTCAGAGGAAGATCTCAAATAAAACGCTCCATATCGAGTCAATTCTTGAAAACCAACCACCGTACTAACACACTTCGTACATTTAGGGTCTTTTGATTAACAAGCAGTAGCATGGAAAAATTAGATGAAGGAAATCTAGGAAGATACTATTGAACAGTAGAATCTTAGTAATAAAGACTAAGCACCGTAGGCGAAGGGAGACTTATATCATAACAGTAGTTAGAGCAAGACACGAGGAATCAAAACTGTTACCATAACTTTACCCTTCAGGTAGCGTCCTTTTCGACGAACTTATGATTGTAGAATTAGTCACAAAACATGTTGTGCCAATTTCAAATACCCCAATAAAAGGTAGCCGATACACCTCGAACTTCTGGCAATCCCTTTAAGATATTTTTACCCAATCAGATATAAGCACGATCTACCATCATCAGACCAATGAACATAGTAAGAGAACTATCCAAACGCTACAGAATATGCTCTGTGCCGTAGGATCAACTTCGAATTATTTAGAGTAATCTTTTGACATTGACAGATTTACCTTCAACAAAAGTCATCACACGAGTATAAAGACTGCACCCTTTAAGGCACCCTACGATTGAAGTACCAACCACCTATTGACAGGCCAAAATCGGAAAAGACCAACTCACTAGTCTAGGACTTATTCATGAAACAACAAAGGAAACTCGTACAGATCAAGAATCAGTTACAAGTGACAGAAGAACGATGGAAAAGTTATGTCGGTACATGACGCCAATCATTGGAAATTAGGTCTCCTTAAGTCGCGAACCATTGGGATTTTAGAGTTGGAAAATGAAATATGTTGAAAGTCCTGCCTGGGGAAGGCGTGATACACTTTTAGAAACGCGGGAAATTGAACACCAGGCATATTGGACCATTTAAGACTCTAACTAGAATCGGCTGAGTAGTTTATAAACTTGAACTCCCACCAGAGCTCAGTAGTGTGCGCAATACATTTCATGTTCCCAACCTTAAGAAGTGTTTATCCGACAAATCCCTTATCATACCGTTAGGAGAAATTCAACCCGATGACAAGCTTAATTTCATCAAAGAGCCAGTAGAAATTATGGATCGTGATGTCAAACAATTAAAGCATAGTAGAATTCCTATCGCCAAAGTTCGCTGGAATTCTCAACGAGGTCCCGAGTTCACTTGGGAACGAGAAGACCAGATCCGTCGAAAGTATCCGCATCTCTTCACCGACAACACTCCAATGATCAACATTGGCTGAATCTCGAGGACGAGATTCATTTTATGGGTGGTAGACTATCACAACCCGTAAAATTTCAGGTCAATACTATTCACAAAACTCGAATTTACTTTCTTGACATTTAATTGAAAACAATTTACGTGTGACTTTTTACTTGAACCGACAAGGAAACCAAGAATAAATTCCTAAGTGCACTAGAACATAGGTCACATTTAGTCCACAACGCTCCAGTATCTTGTTCCTGCTCTATTTCACCATTCTAAACCATAAAACAAATTTCTAGTCTTTAGTTACTTATGGTTTTAAATTCAACAAACATTAATTGTTATGTAATATTTAACACCCGACATACCCGATTTTCTCAACGATTATTTTCAAGGTATTATTATACTTCTAAAATTATTACAAAAGTTCCAAAATTATTTTCTGACACCTAATGTATTTTCTTTACAACATACGTTTAATTACGTATATTTTTCGTTAAGTACCGAAACAACAACCGATACATATTTTTAATACCCGATACCTAAAATATATACATTTTTGTATCAAACTACACAAATATTTCCCGTTTTCATCTAAGAGTCGCCCCCCCCCCTCTTGCTTTGTCTATAATTAGCAATACATATTGGACATAATCATGATATTAGCCACAAAGTAAGTAACCTTTTCAACTTTTGTAACCAAGGCACCCTTGTGTCTCCTTGCCCCCTCCCTAGCCCCCCCTAGCCGGCCTTCCCCCCCTGGACCAAATGATAACATTTGACTTTCCTATTAAACTTTTGAATAATCCTTAGTATAAATACCCCATACTTACCCTCATTTTTGGCTAGCTAGTGTAAGTTAAAAAAAAAAAAATACATATCACCCTACTCTTTAACATATAAGTCGACACACTCATTTGGGAGCAAGAGGAGCAAGAATTGTTGTGGCATAAATCAAGGTTTTAGGGCACAAGCTTGTGGTTAATCTAGTGATTTACAACTCTTTCTTCACAATCATCTTTGTAAGTAAACTTACTTACATTTCATGGTTCTTACATTTTTACATGCTTGATCAAGTCTCATTTCTCATTGTCACTTTGTACATGTTGAAAAGAATTACATACACTAATGATCCTTTAGTAAAGATAGTGTTTTAACAACATGTTGTTACAAGAAAAATTTACTAGAAAACTAAGTAGGAAATACTTCATGAAAAATAGTGGTAAGAAACCTTATAAATGAGAATATTAATGAACTTGTATATTTTGATGTGCTAGATGATTTAATTCATGGACTTGGGTTATAGTTAAGCTTAAGTCTAGATCACTATTGTTATGTTAGAAAGTTGATGGAGGATCTAGGATGAAATTTGGACTTGTGGTTAAGTGATTTTAAAGACTAGAAGATTAGAAAGTAGATTTTTACACTCAAAATAAGCAATCTGTCCAACTTTACCAAATCTGGAAAAATCAGTAACTCAGGGGTATTTTTGGGTTAGAAATATAGAAAATAGACTTAATAACGAAAACGTGGTCGCTGTTAGAATTTTTAAAAGTGAATTTTGAGCCATATTGAGTGTATTTTGGTTGAAATGAAGTACACAAAAGTGATAGAACCATGTATGTACATATTAGGTGCGTTAGAAAACTTTGAAATATATATTAGCGCGACAAATAAAACTTGGTTACAAAATAAACGAGTTATATTTTCTAAAAGTGACAATTTCTAACAAAGGATCAAAATGACGCGATTATATTTTGACAACAAATGATACGACGACATGTACAAGTGATAATATAGTGTATGACTTGCATGCTTGACCTTGTATTCAAAACATAAGACATATGCATATTTAGGTCGCGAATAGAGTTATTGGACCTATATTGCCGTTTACATAATACCAAACGAGATTTGCTTTGCTAAGGTGAGTTTCATAGCCCCGATTTTACATTGTTTATATATATGATTTCTAAATCCTCGGGGTGGGAATACACTGCTTGTTTTTACATACGGACACAAGTACTAAAACTGTTTCTTTGCCTAAGTTACCGCATTGCCATTAAAGTCCCCTATGAATCATGAACCGTTAATTGCTTGTAAGCACGGATGTTATGAATAGATCTATTTGGGTTGACACCCCATCCGGGTTGGTCGCGCCAACTGGGTAAACAGACGCATACCATTCGGATTATTTTCGAGTGTCTGGCAAACACTTATTTGGGGCATTTATTATTGTGCTTAATTGCATACCAATTCGTCGAGCTTCGGGGTCATGAGCTTAGAGCATTGAATTTATATATTTTTGGCTATGACGTTATATTTATTGTGATTGTCATGCTATTGAAATCTTGTGGTCCGCACTTTACTTATTTACTTAAACCTATGAACTCACCAACAATTATGTTGACCCTTTTAGCGTGTATTCTCAGGTAATTAGGCGATAATAATCATCTTTGTGTGGAGCACTAAAGTCACATTTTGGAAGCACATCATAATGAGGATGGTCTTTGCACTACTTAAGCGTTTGATTATGTATTAAAAATCATACATTTTGATGGTGAACTCTGATAACTATGTTTTGTAAAACTTAACTTTAAATCAAACGCTTGTTTTTAAATGACTCACTTAGAGGTCGTTCTTTATTGCCTTGTACTTTGTGACTGAGAACATCACGCCCCCGGAATTCCATTCCGCTGCGACACAGATTTTGGGGGTTGTGAAAAATATACTGATGAAAAGGTCTCTAAATAACAAACAAAGTGAGCCCAATATTGCAATACTTTTTGCTTACGTACGATTTTTTAAACAAATTTGTAGTTTAATATATGTTTTTTACAAAAATAAAATAGAATTCAAACCACACCTTTAATTACAAAAACTACACTTAACTTTATTCTTACATTTATAAAATACCAAAAGTTGAGCAACAAATTTCAAAACACACCCCTAAACTATGTAACAAGTTATGAATACCTTAAACTTTTACTTTTTACATTTTTTTAGATAACAAACTTGAGTTACCAAATATCTAATAAATGTTTAGCAATTTTCTTATAAAAAATATAACGGTATAAATGTCTTGAAATTTTGAATAAAATTAACCTAACATTGCAATGCTTTTAACTTACGTACCATTTTATAAAGAAATAGTGATTAGAATTTTAAATTCAACTTCTTATTTTTCCGGTAATAGGTCAAAATAATTACAAATATTTGAATGATATAAACGGTAACAGATAAAGAATAGGAATTGCATTATCCTATGTACTTGAACGTTTGTTTAGAGTAATATATTAACATGGTGTAAAAACATTTTACCAAAAAGAATGCATGAAATCAAAATATATTATACATATGCAATATTTTTTTGGGAAAAAAAGTAAAATAATTAAACGATTTAATCGATCAAACAATACACCGTCACAAATCACTAGTATTTAATACTCGTTTAATTTACATAAGTGAAAGCAGGTTACCTTGTACCACTCTACCATGTTGCACATAAGGACTGAAATTATATCAAATATGAATTTGAAGTTGTTTACCATACCAAAAAATATGAAAGGGTCAAGATTGAGATCAATGTTCAAGTCAAAACGTACTATCGCTAAAAGAGACACTGGTTAAATGACGACTAAGTTACTTCGAGAAAGATCAACACATTTACCAACTCGATATGTCCTAAACATAAGGTTATCCAAATTCGATCGATTACATTATGAAGGAAAACATTTCAATTATGGCGTCATGAATAACTAATATACGAAAATAGAAATGATAGGCATGCATGCCTAAAACTATGTGGCAAAAGTTTATTGGTTTGTAAAGAAGTGGGTCCGGCTGTTACAACCAATAACCTCTTGCCAATTACTTTTTGGCATATCATTAGGCATGTTTTTAGGTATGCCTATCATTTCTCATATGAAAAATAAACATACGAAATTGTAGCTCAACAAACAACAGGAAGGGAGGGAGGGGTGCTTAAGTTCAAATAGAAATACATTTGCAAAGTGTTTTACAATACCAACTGCATTTGATCACAAGTTCACAACGAAGGATTCTTCAATTTCAAATCCATATGCATGCATATAAATGTGAGATTAAGGTGCTAGGATGGCGGTATATAAGACATCACCAGCAAGCATTTTACATGGTGTGAAGTTGAGGCTTTCCATGTATCCTTTGTAACTGAAACTTTAATACCATATTGCCTTCTGCACTTCTTTCTTGTGTATAATTATTCACTGTGTATAATCCATAATAGACAAAAACATCATTCTTCCTATCCCCTTCAACTTTCCAGATCACACGGACAGGTGTTTTCTCATCTAAATTGTTCTTTATTGCACGATTACCTCTTGAAAGTTTTTGATCTTCAAGAGGCAACTTACACCCTAAAAATCTAAGCCCACCTTGACCACAATAAATCATCATATTACAAGATCCACTTTCGTTTGAGTAACGATGAGAGTCAACTATGCTTATAGCCAAGTTCTTTTAGTTAATCTTGGTATAACCTATACACGTTTGGGGTTGGCAATGAAGTCCAAGTATTTGAAGTTGTGACCTATATCTGAACGTATCGCCCACTTAAATCCTATATATAGAGCCCAACAATTTATCGGGCTCCATTAATTTCAGTTTTTGTTTAACAATATTTGCGACCTCTGTTGGAACCCTCCAATTTGCAATCCTTTCTCCTTTATCTTTCAACCTGTTTTCATGTAATAACTTTTCATATACCACATCAAACATGGTTATCACCTGTTTGATCTTTACGGGTCTAACTGATTACTTCTGTGACACAACGGTAGTGGTGTCGCTAACCTTTTGGGCATCACACTCCATTGAACAAGTAGGATCCTAAGAATTGAGTTTACAAGCTGACGCTAAACCAAAAGAAGGGTTCTTTCTGCTTCCCATATCAATAGCTTTAATCCTTTTGAGTTGATTATTTTCAAAAGGATGAAAGCCCACCACGTTGTCCTTGTCCTTTTCCTGGGATCTCGTCTTCCTAAGATTTGAGTCTATATTATTAAATTTCATCAAAGAAAGCTATCTCGCTACAGCTGTCTTAGTGACAATTGGTTTTCGGGCATCACACTTCTTTAAACACGAAGGATTCAAAAATTTGACTTTACGTGCTAGTCTTGAGTCATTAGGGTTATTTCGCCCAGATTCAGGAGGGTTAGAGCTTTTGATTTCATTATCCACAAAATACTTTAGGTCGTCCACCAGCATTTCATTTTTTGAGCTCGTAAATGGATTCAAATTTGCATTGCTTCTGAAAGAATCTTGTGGGATTCCACGACGAGGAGGGAAATCCTGAACAACTTGCACTTTAGTCTTGATCTTAGGGAGGGGATTCGTAGACACCATTCCGGTAGGTTTTATGATTGCTTCAGACTTGCATTCATTAGCATTATTAATTGGTTCTTTTTGAGTTAGAGCAAGCTCAATTGTTTTCTTCTGGAATGCCATTGTAAACTCTGAAGATTATAAACTTTCCATAGGCTGAAACCCCACCACCTTGTCCTTGCCATGGGAAGTCATCTTCCCATGATTAGACTCTATATATATTGTCCAATTTCTTCAAAGGAATACTTTGAGTTATAACAATGGTAGTGACTTCGGGTTTCCAAGCATGAGCACCCTTCTTCAGATAGGTGGGATCCCAAAATTTAACTTTACTCTCGGGTCTTGAGTCAAAAGGGGTATTTCTACTGGATTCTGGGAGTTTAAACATTTTGATTTTTACATCCAGAAATTATTTGAAGTCAACTGACAAGGCATCAATTAAGCACTTCAACGGCCTCAAATTCTCTTGGTTTCCAATAGAATCTTGTAAGATTCCACAACAGAGAAATTCTGAATGACTTTACTCTGGTCCTTAATTTATAGGGGGTTATTTAGATACTGTTGTTATAGATTTTCTGAAAGCATAGAGGTCATGATAATTAGCATCATCAAATGGTCATTTTCGGGGTATGGCAGGCTCAGTTTTTTTCTTCTAGAACTCTATACTTAACTGCATCATAAATATGAGGTTAATAAGTTATAGGAAATCATAAAGAAGTAATTTAAACAAAGATTTCTGAGTGTTTGTGTACATGGTTGAGTGCATTAGTTGATGTCTATGAATCATATGATTGTATAATTTTTAACTAGAGTTCTGATTATTTTTGCTCTGTCAATCATGTACACAAACACTCACAACCTGTTTATCTGTGTGAATACTTCTTTGTGATTTCCTATAACATCTTAACCTCATATTTATGCTGTAGTTAACTATAGAGTTCAAGAAGAAAACAACTGAGCCTGCCATGCCTCGAAGACGACCATTTGATGATGCTGACCTCCATGCTTTCAGAAAATCTATAACAACAGTATCTAAATACCCCCTCCCCTCTAAATTAAGGACCGGAGTACAAGTCATTCAGAATTTCCCTTCTGGTTGTGGAATTCACAAGATTCTATTGGAAACCAAGAGAATTGAGGCCGTTGAAGTGCTTAAATTATGGCTTGTCAGTGGACTTCAAGTATATTCTGGATATAAACATCAAAATGTTTAAACCACCGGAATCCGGTAGAAATACCCCTTTTGGCTCAAGACCAGAGGGTAAAGTTAAATTTAGGGATCCCACCTATTTGAAGAAGGGTGCTCATGCTCGGAAACCAAAAGTCACTACCATTGCTGTAACGCGAAGGATTCCTTTGAAGAAATTGGACAATATAGAATCTAATCATGGGAAGATGACTTCCCGTGGAAAAGACAAGCTAGGTGGTGGGCTTACAGCCTATGGAAATTTTATTATCTTCAGAGTTAACAATGTCATTCCAGAAGAAAACAACTGAGCTTGCACTAACTCAAAAAGAACCAATTAATAAGGCTAATGAATGCGAGTCTGAAACATTTAGAAAAACTACCGGAATGGTGTCTACGAATCCCCTCCCTAAGATTAAGACTGGAGTACAAGTTGTTCAGGATTTCCCTCCTGGTTATGGAATACCACAAGATTCTTTCAGAAGCAATGCACATTTGAATCCATTTAGGAGCTCAAACAACAACATGTTGGTGGACGACCTTAAGTATTTTGTGGATAATTAAAATCAAAAGCTTTAACCCTCCTGAATCTAAGCAAAATAACCCTAATGACTCAAGACCAACAGGTAAAGTTAAATTTTTGGATCCTTCATGTTTAAAGTAGTGTGATGCACGAAAACCAATTGTCACTAAAACTGCTGTAACGCGAAGGATTCCTTTGATGACATTGAATAATATAGACTCGAATCTTAGGTAGACGAGTTCCCAGGAAAAGGGCAAGGACAACGTAGTGGGCTTTCATCCTTTTGAAAATAATCAACTCAAAAGGATTAAAGCTATTGATATGGGAAGCAGAAAGAACCATTCTTTTGGTTCAACGTCAGCTTGTAAAGTCAAGTTTTGGGATCCCACTTGTTCAATGGTGGGTGATGCCCAAAAAGTTAGCGACACCACTACCGTTGTGTCATCGAAGGAATCAGTTAGACGCGTAAAGATCAAACAGACACTACAAAAATCAGGAGGACGGGCGAGTTGTAGTGAGATGATAACCTTGTTTGATGTGGTATATGAAGAGTTATTACATGAAAATAGATTGAAAGATAAGGGAGAAAGGATTGCAAATTGGAGGGTTCCAACGGAGGTCGCAAATATTGTTAAACAAAAACTGAAATTAATGGAGCCCAATAAATTATTAGGCTCTATATGTGGGATTCAAGTGAGCTATACGTTCAGATATAGGTCACTTCAAATAGTTGGACTTCATTGCCAACCCCAAACGGGTATCGATTATACCAAGATTAACAAAAAGAACTTGGCTATAAGCATAGTTGACTCTCATCGTCACTCAAACGAAAGTAGATCTTGTGATATGATGATTTATTATGGTCAAGGTGGACTTAGTTCTTTAGGGTGTAAGTTGCCTCTTGAAGATCAAAAACTTTCAAGAGGTAACCGTGCATTAAAGAACAGTTTAGATGAGAAAACCCCTGTCTGTGTGATCCAGTAAGTTGAATGCGATGGAAAGAATGATGTTTTTGTCTATTATGGATTATACACTGTGAATAATTATACATGAGAAAGAAGTGCAGAAGGCAATATGGTGTTCAAGTTTCAGTTACAAAGGATACATGGGAAGCTTCAACTTCACACCATGTTCAATGCTTGCAGGTGATGTCGTATATACCGCCATCCTAGCACCTTAATCTCATATTCATATGCATGCATATGGATTTGAAATTGAACAACCCTTCGTTGTGATCAAATGCAGTTGGTGTTGTAAAACACTTTGCAAATGTATTTCTATTTGAACTTAAGCACCCCTCCTTCCCTTCCTATTGTTTGTTGAGCTACAATTTAGTATGTTTATTTTTCATATATTAGTTATCCATGACGCCATAATTGAAATGTTTTCATTCATAATGTTATTGATCAAATTTGAATAACCTTATGTTGAAGACATATAGAGTTGGTAAATGTGTTGATCTTTCTTGAAGTGACTAATTAGTGGTCATTTAACGAGCGTCTCTTTTAGCAATAGTACGTTTTGACTTGTACATTGATCTCGATCTTGACCATTTCATATTTTTTGGTATGGTAAACAACTACAAATTCATTCTGATATAATTTCAGTCCTTATGTGCAACATGGTAAAGAGGTACAAGGTAAACGTGCTTTCACTTATGTAATTAAATGAGTATTAAATATACCCGCGATTTGCGGTGGTATACTGTTTGATCAATTAAGTCGCTTAATTATTTTACTTTTTTCGTGCGAAGAATATTTCATATGTATCTATAATTTGATTTCATGCATTTTTTTATAAAAGTTTTTTACACCCGGTTAATATATTACTAATAAAAAAAAAGGTTTAATTATATAGGAAAATGCAATTCTTATTCATTATCTGTTACCATTTATATCATTCAAATATTTGTAATTATTTTGAGCTATGAAAAATAAGAAATTGAATTTAAAATTCTAATTACTATTTCTTTATATAATCGTACGTAATTTAAAGGCATTGCAAAGTTGAGTTAATTTTATTCAAAATTTGAAGACATTTTTATCGTTATATTTTTTATTAGAAAATTTATTAGATACTCCCAACGTCTCATAATTATTGTACACTATTGACTTTTGAAGTATTTAGTTTTCAACTTTAACCTTAAATATTTTTATTTTGTTTATATACTACTTGTTATAAAATATATGAATGGATTGGGTTTTAAATGTATTTTCAATGGTATAATTTTCATCAAGTATTATATAACACAAATAAAATTATTTAAAGTCAAAGTTATAAAATTAAGACTTTAAAAGTCAACACTTGACAATAATTATGGGACGGAGGTAGTATTTGTTAACTCAAGTTTGTTATCTAAAGAAATGTAAGTCTAAGGTAGTTTTCATAACTTGCTATATAGTTTAAGGATGTGTTTTGAAATTTTTTATTCAACTTTTATTTTATATAAATGTAAAAGAATAAAGTTAATGGTAGTTTTTGTAAATTGTTAGATAGTTTACGGGTGTTGTTTAATTCTATATTATTTTTATAAAATACATATATTAAGCTTCTATTTATTTTTAATTTATTTTTATTTATTTTTAATAAAATCGTACGTAAGTAAAAAATATTGCAATATTGGGCTAATTTAGTTCTCTATTTAGAGACCTTTTCATCGGTATAATTTTTTTTTATAATGAAATCGGATATTTGTCAGATCTTTGATAAAAAAAAGTTTTTTATATAAAAAATCGTAAATACCTTAAAGTACAGGGTAATTTTCATAACTCGCCACATAGTTTTAGGGGATGTTTTGTAATTTTTTGTTGCCTAAAGGGTGTCGTCTACGGCCGCTATTATACACATGTATAATTTCCTACTTATAGTGAAAAGTATTCCAGGAGGTAAACATTTGTAATATATCCTAGTTTTCAAAAAAGGAACTGATTTTGTTAATGTAATTAAAAGGGCCGGCAAGGTTCTAGGAGACTACCCTTAACTTTACTCTGTGGTTAGACATTAAAAGACTATTTTGCCCTCACGTGCAAGTCACATGAGGGGTATTTAACAGTCAACTTAATGTCCATTTGGTCAAAGGACTGTGGGTGTTAAGGGTTTCAGAGTTGGTTGCTGTAAGTGCAAAAAAAAAAAAAGTCAAGTGACCAAAAGTGTGAGTCAACGCAAACCACAGGGACCATATTTGTTATTTACTCTAAAGTATTTAAAACCTATTTTAGGGTGTAGCATTTTCTTTGGCCATTTGGTCAATCTTGTTCATCGGAAAGACTTTGTAAGTCAAATAGGACTTTCTCAAACTTATAAGTTATGGATCAAGAGTCGCTTTAGGTATTTTCCGCTATCATGGTGGGAGTGGTAATTGAATCCAAGGAAGATTAATTTATTTTAGTTTCTTGGTGTCTTATGGATTGTTTTGTCTAGTAATCTTTTGTTTTCTTTTTTTCCTGTACACTTCTTTTGGGCTTCTAATTGTAGTCTCCTAGAACCTTGCCGACCTTTTTAATTACATTATTAGGAAAACTAGGATACAAGACAAATGTTTACCTCGTAGATGACGCCGTTTAGGCAACAAAAAATTACATAACATCCCCCAAACTATGTGGTGAGTTACGAAAACTACCCTGTACTTTAGGTATTTACGATTTTATATAACAAACTTTATTTATCAAAGTTCTAACAAATATCTTGCGATTTATTTATAAAAAAATATATTGATAAAAAGGTCTCTAAATGACAAACAAAATGAGCCAAATATTGCAATACTTTTTGCTTACGTACGATTTTATAAATAAATTTGTTGTTTAATATATGTTTTTTATAAAAATAAAATAGATTTCAAACGACACATTTAATTACAAAAACTACGCTTAACTTTATTCTTACATTTATAAAATACTAAAAGTTGAGTAAAAAATTTCAAAACACACCCCTAAACTATGTAACAAGTCTTGAAATTTTGAATAAAATTAACCTAACATTGCAATGCTTTTAACTTACATACGCTTTTATAAAGAAATAGTGATCAGAATATTAAATTCAACTTCTTATTTTTCCGGTAATAGGTCAAAATAATTACAAATATTTGAATGATATAAACGGTAACAGATAAAGAATAGGAATTGCATTATCCTATGTACTTGAACGTTTGTTTGGAGTAATATATTAACATGGTGTAAAAACATTTTACCAAAAAGAATGCATGAAATCAAATTATATTATACATATGCAATAATTTTGGGGCAAAAAAAGTAAAATAATTAAACGATTTAATTGATCAAACAACACATCGCCACAAATCGCTAGTATTTAATACTCGTTTAATTTACATAAGTGAAAGCAGGTTACCTTGTACCACTCTACCATGTTGCACATAAGGGCTAAAATTATATCAAATATGAATTTGAAGTTGTTTACCATACCAAAAAGTATGAAAGGGTCAAGATTGAGATCAATGTTCAAGTCAAAACGTACTATCGCTAAAAGAGACACTGGTTAAATGACGACTAAGTTACTTCGAGAAAGATCAACACATTTACCAACTCGATATGTCCTAAACATAAGGTTATCCAAACTCGATCGATTACATTATGAAGGAAAACATTTCAATTATGGCATCATGGATAACTAATATATGAAAATAGAAATGATAGGCATGCATGCCTATAATTATGTGGCAAAAGTTTATTGGTTTGAAAAGAAGTGGGTACGGCTGTTACAACCAATAAACTCTTGCCAATCACTTTTTGGCATATCATCAGGCATGTTTTTAGTCATGCCTATCATTTCTCATATGAAAAATAAACATACGAAATTGTAGCTCAACAAACAACAGGAAGGGAGGGAGGGGTGCTTAAGTTCAAATAGAAATACATTTGCAAAGTGTTTTACAATACCAATTGCATTTGATCACAAGTTCACAACGAAGGATTCTTCAATTTCAAATCCATATGCATGCATATAAATGTGAGATTAAGGTACTAGGATGGCGGTATATAAGACATCACCTGCAAGCATTTTACATGGTGTGAAGTTGAGGCTTTCCATGTATCCTTTGTAACTGAAACTTTAATACCATATTGCCTTCTGCACTTCTTTCTTGTGTATAATTATTAACTGTGTATAATCCATAATAGACAAAAACATCATTCTTCCCATCCCCTTCAACTTTCCAGATCACACGGACAGGTGTTTTCTCATCTAAATTGTTCTTTAATGCACGATTACCTCTTGAAAGTTTTTGATCTTCAAGAGGCAACTTACACCCTAAAAATCTAAGCCCACCTTGACCACAATAAATCATCATATTACAAGATCCACTTTTGTTTGAGTAACAATGAGAGTCAACTATGCTTATAGCCAAGTTCTTTTTGTTTATCTTAGTATAACCTATACACGTTTGGGGTTGGCAATGAAGTCCAAGTATTTGAAGTTGTGACCTATATCTGAACATATCGCCCACTTAAATCCCATATATAGAGCCCAACAATTTATCGGGCTCCATTAATTTCAGTTTTTGTTTAACAATATTTGCGACCTCTGTTGGAACCCTCCAATTTGCAATCCTTTCTCCTTTATCTTTCAACCTGTTTTCATGTAATAACTTTTCATATACCACATCAAACATGGTTATCATCTGTTTGATCTTTACGGGTTTAACTGATTACTTCTGTGACACACCGGCAGTGGTGTCGCTAACCTTTTGGGCATCACCCTCCAATGAACAAGTAGGATCCTAAAACTTGAGTTTACAAGCTGACGCTGAACCAAAAGAAGGGTTCTTTCTGCTTCCCATATCAATAGCTTTAATCCTTTTGAGTTGATTATTTTCAAAAGGATGAAAGCCCACCACGTTGTCCTTGCCCTTTTCCTGGGAAATGGTCTTCCTAAGATTCGAGTCTATATTATTCAATGTCATCAAAGAAATCTTTCACGCTACAGTAGTCTTAGTGACAATTGGTTTTCGGGCATTACACTTCTTTAAACATGAAGGATTCAAAAATTTGACTTTACCTGCTGGTCTTGAGTCATTAGGGTTATTTCGCCTAGATTCAGGAGGGTTAAAGCTTTTGATTTCATTATCCACAAAATACTTAAGGTCGTCCACCAACATGTCGTTGTTTGAGCTCGTAAATGGATTCAAATGTGCATTGCTTCTGAAAGAATCTTGCGGGATTCCACAACCAGGAGGGAAATCCCGAACAACTTGTACTCTAGTCTTGATCTTAGGGAGGGGATTCGTAGACACCATTCCGGTAGGTTTTCTGAATGCTTCAGACTCGCATTCATTAGCATTATTAATTGGTTCTTTTCGAGTTAGAGCAAGCTCAATTGTTTTCTTCTGGAATGCCATTGTAAACTCTGAAGATTATAAATTTTCCATAGGCTGAAAGCCCACCACCTTGTCCTTGCCATGGGAAGTCATCTTCCCATGATTAGATTCTATATATATTGTCCAATTTCTTCAAAGGAATCCTTTGAGTTATAGCAATGGTAGTGACTTTCGGTTTCCAAGCATGAGCACCCTTCTTCAGATAGGCGGGATCCCAAAATTTTACTTTACTCTCTGGTCTTGAGCCAAAAGGGGTATTTCTATCGGATTATGGGGGTTTAAACATTTTGATTTTTATATCCAGAAATTACATGAAGTCCACCGACAAGGCATCAATTAAGCACTTCAACGGCCTCAAATTCTCTTGGTTTCCAATAGAATCTTGTGAGATTCCACAACAGAAAAATTCCGAATGACTTTACTCCGGTCCTTAATTTATAGGGGGTTATTTAGATACTGTTGTTATAGATTTTCTGAATGCATAGAGGTCATGATAATTAGCATCATCAAATGGTCGTTTTCGGGGTATGGCAAGCTCAGTTGTTTTCTTCTAGAACTCTATAGTTAACTACTGCATCATAAATATGAGGTTAATAAGTTATAGGAAATCATAAAGAAGTAATTTAAACAAAGATTTCTGAGTGTTTGTGTACATTGTTGAGTTCTGATTATTTTTGCTCTGTCAATTGTGTATACAAACTCTCACTACCTGTTTATCTATGTGAATACTTCTTTGGGATTTCCTATAACTTATTAACCTCATATTTATGCTGCAGTTAACTATAGAGTTCCAGAAGAAAACAACTGAGCCTGCCATGCCTCGAAGACGACCATTTGATGATGCTGACCTCTATGCTTTCAGAAAATCTATAACAACAATATCTAAATACCCCCTCCCCTCTAAATTAAGGACCGGAGTACAAGTCGTTCGGAATTTCCCTTCTGGTTCTGGAATCCCACAAGATTCTATTGGAAGCCAAGAGAATTTGAGGCTGTTGTAGTGCTTAAATTATGGCTTGTCAGCGAACTTCAATTATATTCTAGATATAAACATCAAAATGTTTAAACCACCAGAATCCGGTAGAAATACCCCTTTTGGCTCAAGAACAGAGGGTAAAGTTAAATTTAGGGATCCCACCTATTTGAAGAAGGGTGCTCATGCTCGAAAACCAAAAGTCACTGCCATTGCTGTAACGTGAAGGATTCCCTTGAAGAAATTATACAATATAGAATCTAATCATGGGAAGATGACTTCCCGTGGAAAAGACAAGGTGGTGGACTTACAGCCTATGGAAAATTTATTATCTTCAGAGTTAACAATGTCATTCCAGAAGAAAACAACCGAGCTTGCACTAACTCGAAAAGAACCAATTAATAATGCTAATGAATGCGAGTCTGAAACATTCAGAAAACCTACCGGAATGGTGTCTACGAATCCCCTCCCTAATATCAAGACTGGAATACAAGTTGTTCGGGATTTCCCTCTTGGTAATGGAATACCACAAGATTCTTTCAGAAGAAATGCACATTTGAATCCATTTACGAGCTCAAACAACGACATGTTGGTGGACGACCTTAAATATTTTGTGGATAATGAAAATCAAAAGCTTTAACCCTCCTGAATCTAAGCAAAATAACCCTAATGACTCAAGACCAGCAGGTAAAGTCAAATTTTTGGATCCTTCGTGTTTAAAGAAGTGTGATGCCCGAAAACCAATTGTCACTAAGCTGCTGTAACGCGAAGGATTCCTTTGATGACATTGAATAATATAGACTCGAGTCTTAGGAAGACGAGTTCCTAGGAAAAGGGCAAGGACAACATAGTGGGCTTTCATCCTTTTGAAAATAATCAACTCAAAAGGATTAAAGCTATTGATATGGGAAGCATAAAGAACCATTCTTTTGGTTCAACGTCGGCTTGTAAAGTCAAGTTTTGGGATCCCACTTGTTCAATGGAGGGTTATGCCCAAAAAGTTAGCAACACTACTACCGTTGTGTCACAGAAGGAATCAGTTAGACACTTTGACGCGTAAAGATCAAATAGACACTACAACAATTAGGAGGACGGGCGAGTTGTAGTGAGATGATAACCTTGTTTGATGTAGTATATGAAGAGTTATTACATGAAACTAGATTGAAAGATAAGGGAGAAAGGATTGCAAATTGGAGGGTTCCAACGGAGGTCGCAAATATTGTTAAAAAAAATTGAAATTAATGGAGCCCAATAAATTGTTAGGCTCTATATATGGGATTCAAGTGAGCTATCCGTTCAGATATAGGTCACTTCAAATAGTTGGACTTCATTGCCAACCCCAAACGGGTATCCATTATACCAAGATTAACAAAAAGAACTTGGCTATAAGCATAGTTGACTCTCATCATCACTCAAACGAAAGTAGATCTTGTGATATGATGATTTATTGTGGTCAAGGAGGACTTAGTTCTTTAGGGTGTAAGTTGCCTCTTGAAGATCAAAAACTTTCAAGAGGTAACCGTGCATTAAAGAACAGTTTAGATGAGAAACCCCCTGTCTGTGTGATCCAGTAAGTTGAATGGGATGGGAAGAATGATGTTTTTGTCTATTATGGATTATACACAGTGAATAATTATACACGAGAAAGAAGTGCAGAAGGCAATATGGTGTTCAAGTTTCAGTTACAAAGGATACATGGGAGGCTTCAACTTCACACCATGTTCAATGCTTGCAGGTGATGTCGTATATACCGCCATCCTAGCACCTTAATCTCATATTCATATGCATGCATATGGATTTGAAATTGAACATCCCTTCGTTGTGATCAAATGCAGTTGGTGTTGTAAAACACTTTGCAAATGTATTTCTATTTGAACTTAAGCACCCCTCATTCCCTTCCTGTTGTTTGTTGAGCTACAATTTTGTATGTTTATTTTTTATATATTAGTTATCCATGACGCCATAATTGAAATGTTATCCTTCATAATGTTATTGATCGAATTTGAATAACCTTATGTTTAAGATATATAGAGTTGGTAAATGTGTTGATCTTTCTTGAAGTGACTAATTAGTGGTCATTTAACGAGTGTCTCTTTTAGCGATAGTACGTTTTGACTTGTACATTGATCTCGGTCTTGACCTTTTCATATTTTTTGGTATGGTAAACAACTACAAATTCATTCTAATATAATTTCAGTCCTTATGTGAAACATGGTAGAGTGGTACAAGGTAAACATGCTTTCACTTATGTAATTAAATGAGTATTAAATATACCATCGATTTGCGGCGGTGTACTGTTTGATCAATTAAATCGCTTAATTATTTTACTTTTTTCGTACGAAGAATATTTCATATGTATCTAATTTGATTTCATGCATTTTTTTTTGTAAAAGTTTTTTACACCCGGTTAATATATAACTCCAAAAAAAAAAAAAAAAAACGTTTAAGTATATAGGATAGTGCAATTCTTATTCATTATCTGTTACCATTTATATCATTCAAATATTTGTAATTATTTTGACCTATGAAAAATTAGAAATTGAATTTAAAATTCTAATTACTATATTTTTATATAATCGTACGTAAGTTAAAAGCATTGCAATGTTAGGTTAATTTTATTCAAAATTTGAAGACATTTTTATCGTTATTTTTTTAATTAGAAAATTGCCTAACATTTATTAGATACTCCCTACGTCTCATAATTATTGTGAAGTCTTTAGTTTTCGACTTTAACCTTAAATATAAATGGATTTGGTTTTAAATGTATTTTCAATGGTATAATTTTCATCAAGTATTATATAACACAAATAAAATATTTAAAGTCAAAGTTGTAAAATAAAGAATTTAAAAGTCAACACTTGACAATAATTATTAGACGGAGGTAGTATTTGTTAACTCAAGTTTGTTATCTAAAGAAATGTAAGTCAAAGGTACTTTTCATAACTTGTTATATACTTTAAGGATGTGTTTTGAAATTTTTTATTCAACTTTTATTTTATATAAATGTTAAAGAATATAGTTAATGGTAGTTTTTGTAAATTGTTTGATAGTTTAAGGGCGTGGTTTAATTCTATATTATTTTTATAAAAAACATATATTAAGCTTCAATTTTTTATTTTATTTTATTTTATTTTTTATAAAATCGTACGTAAGTAAAAAGTATTGCAATATTGGGCTAATTTTGTTCTCTATTTAAAGGCATTTTCATCGGTATAGTTTTTTTTATAAAGAAATCGGATATTTGTTAGATCTTTGATAAAAAAAAAGTTTTTTATATAAAAAATCGTAAATACTTAAAAGTACAGGGTAATTTTCGTAACTCGCCACATAGTTTTAGGGGATGTTTTTTAATTTTTTGTTTCCTAAAGGGTGTCGTCGACGACCGCTATTATATTCCTGTATAATTTCCTACTTATAGTGAAAAGTATTCCAGGAGGTAAACATTTGTCATATATCCTAGATTTCAAAAAAGGAACTGATTTTGTTAATGTAATTAAAAGGGCCGACAAGGTTCTAGGAGACTACAGTTAAAAGCCCAAAATAAGTGAACATGAAAAAAGAAAACAAAAGATGACTAGACAAAACAATTCAAAAGACACCGATAAACTAAAATAAATTAGTGTGCCTAGGATTGGATGACCACTTCCAACAAAAAAAAATCCCTGAAGCGACTCTTGATCCATAACTCATGAATATGAGAAAGCCCAATTTGGCTTACAAAAATCTTTCCAAAGAACGAAATGCTACTCCCCAAAACCGGGTTTTAAGTATTTTATTACGAAAATGTCATTTTATAAGTTTGACTACAACGTTTATGAGTTCGAAGACTTATTTTGATTGGTTAGTCAATGGGAATTAAGTTATTATTTAAACTAAAAGGTTAATATGTTAAGTAATAAGTGTACAGAAAATGTTATCCGGTAAATATCTTATGAATAGGACTCGAGGGACCAAATATGCCAAATCACCAAACTTGGGCTAGATTTTATCCACCACCTTCCACAAATTTCTTCATTTTCCTATTGTGTCGTGGGTTTGACGTGAGAACCAAAGAGGAGGACTTTCTATAGGATTATGTACACGATATAATGGGAATTAAATATTGCTATTAATATATGATACCATTGGGGTCGCACATAATAATTCGAGATTTTAGTTTTATATATTTATTGTAAATATGCAAATGGCCCATTAAACGAAAGAGAGCTGAGTTTAATTAATTGGATTAATTAAATGTTAAGAGAGGATGGGCCAAGAAGCCCAACAAGGGGCGTGAACCTCTTGTGGGTCCCATGTGAGGCTGGTCACTATGGGTGGACCTGGCCTGTGCTTTTGGTTGTATGAATTGTTTTATGTATCTTTTTAAATTAGGTAATTATCTTCTATTTATTATCGGTAATTATCTTGTTTTGAATTTGATAATTATACAATAAGCCTTATAAATAGAATAATTATTATCAGTAAGGAATTAAGAAATCCTAAAATTCTCTCCCTACCTACCCCCCCCCCCCCCTCTCTTGGTTGTGCGGCCGAACAACCAAAACCACACGAATATTTAAATATTTAGTTGTCACATTTATCAGATTTACATATTATATTTTATTATAAAGTTTTTATTTAGTTATAAAATAATGATTAATACTTACATTAATGATACGAAACAAAACTTTTAAAATATATTATATAGTTTTTATTCATTTGTAAAATAATCATTAATACTTGCATTAATGATATGAGACTAAAATTTATTAATTCTTACATTAATGATATGAAACTCAACTTTTAAATAATTATATTATATATTATATAGGTTTTATTCATTTATAAAATAATCATTAATACTTACATTAATGACACGAAACAAAACTTTCAAATATATTATATAGTTTTTATTCATTAGTAAAATAATCATTAACACTTGCATTAATGATATGAGACTAAAATTTTAAATATATATCAGTTTTTATTCATTTTTAAAATAATCATTAATACTTACATTAATGATACGAAACTCAACTTTTAAATATATATATATACACACGTGTGTTTTGGTGTGCATAGGCTAACCATGGAAAAGATAAATATAGAAGGAAATAGCCTCCGAGGATAGAACGTAAGATGATAACTGCTGTAATAACTTATGATATTCCACTTTGTTGATACAAATCGACTTCCTTTAGTTTAGGAAGAGGGTCAACATTACAATGATGTGATTTTTAATTTTGTTGTGAAGAAAAAAAATATAAACAATATGATATAAATTGCCAAAATATAAACTTAAAACAACTTGTAATTTATAAAATTATAGGGTTGAATGTAAAATAAAGTTATATATAGATTGCTAATATAATTTACATCAAGCCCGAAACATAATAAAAGAATCTTACCCTAAATTTATTTTTAAGAATGTAAGTGTAAAAATCTCATTTTCAATATGTTTTTAAAATGTATAAATTTAATAATGGAGTTAAAGATTTGCTAATGGGTGCCTTTTGGGAACCTTTTACGATGTAAGAAAATATATTTAATAAAAAATAATTAAAATTATAATTTACTATAGTTAAATGTGATTTTCAATTTTATATACTCAAAAAGTTTATATTTAATTGGATCTTAAAAACTGCCCGATGGGCATCTGTTTCTTATTTAATATATATACAACTAAACTTTATATTTGTATTTTAAAAATATGATTTGTTTTTTTTGTTTTATGTTACTCATAAATTATACTATCATGTACCCAAAATTTATGTGTGTACATGATTAAATATAATAGTCAAAATCCGTATATGCCCGAGATTATGAATAATATTATCATTATTAGATTGTACTTTTAAATATTATTTTGTATTTTTTTTTGGTCATTCAATTAATAAAAGTGTTAAGAAAAAAAGAATTAGGTACAATGTCATGTTAAGGAGTAATACAGATTAAACAAGGTAAATAAAAAATGGAAATGTTGTTTTTAAAGGGGTAAATTTATTTGCAACACCCTTATTTTTAATGTTTTATTTCATGAAAAACAATTATTAAATAGACATGTTACCTGATAGATTGGACTATGAAGTTGATAGAACGTAAAGGCAAATTCAGCAAAACCAACACCTTTGGGTAACTGGACTCCATCTGAACAAGGAAACAACCTATGTAAGATTATTAATGAAAAAAAATCTTAAGAAAAAATGTATCATCTGGATTAAATTAAATACACTAAGAATCAAAATGCTATGAACAACGATCGCAATAAAATATGATGTTTTAACTGGAATTAATATATTCTTAACGAAACGACGATCTAAAAAGGCATGTCTTCTTGTCACCGTTCTCTTTTTCATTTTTTTGACTTGTGTAATTGTGTTTAGCCTCATCAACCTTTTATAGTAAAGAGATATCTTAAATTAATTGATTAGATTGATCCAACGGCCATAATTGTTAACACTCGCATTTTTAGGGTTCACGAAATGTCTGCTTAAACCTATCTAGATTGTATGTTCATGGGCCGAGGCCCAAATACTCTGTCGACATAAGACCCTGAAGCACTGTACGTAAAATATATGTGTACAAATAGCGACAACGAGAATTAACCATGAAACAAGAAAATAATGGATACCAACAAAGTGTGAGATATTTAAAATGATAAAAGAGTGGTATTATTGTTGATCAAAAAAGATAACAAAAACTTATATGTATATGGTAATATAATCTTAGTGAACAAGATATTTTATTTTACTTGGAAAATAAATTAAACTAACAAAGATAATAATAAACATAAAATAAGATGGATTGGAATAAATAATGCATCAAAATATTTAACCTTCATGTTTTTAACATGAAGTGAAATTAGAAAAAATGAATCCAAATTAGTTCTTCAAAATATGAATCAATTGATCGTTTAAATTTTATATTTTAAAAGGTTAGGAAACATAGAGGAGAGCTCATTTACACACTAATAAAAATGTTGCATATCAAGAGAGATAAATCCCAACCACATATTTTTTTCTATGGAGAAAAATGAAGAGAACTAATATTTTATTTAAAATTGCAATCAAGTTTGTTCATTTAAAAATAAAATATCTGATAAACCGTTAATCGTTAAGAAAAAACAAAATATACTATTGCGGCGAGTATTTTATTATCTTTTAATAGGCGGGTATTTTCATATATGTTTGACGATTTTTTTTTTTTTTTTTTTTTTTTTTTTTTTTTTTTTTTTTTTTTTTTTTTTTTACGTTTTTTAGTATTGAAATTCGCATTACATATCACATGTGATTTAACACTAATTTGAACGTTCGAACACTGAATAGTTGTACTAAAATGAACATAAGTATTTTTATATAACTCCAAAGGCTTCCTCTTGTTTTGGCAATGCAAAGCACGATTTAATGGCTTTCAAATCTCCACCCTATATAAGAGAGAAGAATTTGCCAAGTCACCAAAGTCACGTCATAAAAAAAAGCTGTTGGGAATGCTTAAAGTAACAATCATTATCGAGTCAATGAGTCTTGTAAAATGGTCATGTAATAGCTCGTTAGAATTGGAAAAATATAGTCTACATGATAGTAGAAGTGTGCCGTCTAGTTTAGTCATAGTATTTACGTTAATGTTGAAATAGTGAAATATGTAAAGACGACAAACTTCCCTATTCTCATATATCGGAAGACTATATAAGGTGTAAACCTCTCATTTGAGAGGTGTAGATTGTGTGTGAAATAAGAAACTCTCACTTATTCTCTGTAGCTCTTTCTCTCTTTAACATCATAATCTTTCTCTTTCTAACATATTACATGTGTGTGATTTGATCTAAAACAAGGTGACCTACAAGTGGTATCAAAGCCAAACAAAGATTTAGGAAAAAAAATTTAGGTTCGTTACTATTCACGTTACTGTTCATCCGTTAGTTTTATCGAGTTTCTAACATTTACCAAGTTTGGTAAAGTTTTACCGAGTTTGTGACACTTACCGAGTTTGGTAAAGTTTTACCGAGTTTCTAACATTTACCGAGTTTGGTAAAGTTTTACCGAGTTTGTGACACTTACCGAGTTTGGTAAAGTTTTACCGAGTTTCTAACATTTACCGAGTTTATGACACTTACCGAGTTTGGTAAAGTTTTACCGAGTTTCTAACATTTACCGAGTTTGGTAAAGTTTTACCAAATTTGTGACACTTACCAAGTTTGGTAAAGTTTTACCGAGTTTCTAACATTTACCGAGTTTGTGACACATACCGAGTTTGGTAAAGTATTACCGAGTTTTTGATAGGTTACCAAGTTTCTGATTGGTTACCGAGTTTCTAATCTGTTACCGAGTTTATGAAATTTTGCCGAGTTTGGTAAAATTTGCTGAGTTTCTGAAATTTTGCCGAGTTTGGTAAAATTTACCGAGTTTCTCTCAAATTACCGAGTTTCTCTCAAATTACCAAGTTTCTCATAATTTACCGAGTTTCTCTCAAATTACCGAGATTCTCATAATTTACCGAGTTTCTCTCAAATTTACCGAGTTTCTCAGTTTGGAACGTTGGCAATACAAGGATTCTTCGACTTTGGATTTTTGTACTTCAACTTTGGAACCGAGTAACAAATTAGAAGTAAGGATTTAAAAAAAAATAGAGTTTTTTGGCGGGAAAATTTGAGTAAAATTTAATTTTTTCGTGTGACTAAACGTTAAATTTTTACGCAAAATTCAAATTTTGGTATAACAGTGAAAATTTTGGCCCAAAATTCAAATTTTTAGGTCAAAATTCGATTTTTTACGGTGAAATTTGGCGTCAAAATTTTTTAAAACTCAAAATTTTCTAATAACCTTAGAATTGCATTTTATAGTGTATTTCAAACTCTGGGAAAGAAATTTTTCAAATTTACTTTTTGGAGGGAAATAAGAAATCACTATTTCGACCTTGTGTGTGCCATATCAACTTTACACATTTTAGTTTGATTCTTCTGATTCCATCGCAACAATCACGGGGGAGAGAAAATGTATCAATGAAGGTCACAAATGAATGAACAGATGTCATAAATATCCAAACCTTAACCAACATCAATCACAACTCCTACTTCTTTGCATCGATCCAAGATCAACTTTATCACACATTGAAATTAAATGGAATCAAGTTTAAAAGAGAGAGATACGCAAGAGCTATTAATGCAAGAAAAAGAGAGAGAATCAAAAGAGAAATGCATGGCATATTTTAGATTACTTCATTCACACCTTAAGGTCCTCTCAAACAAAGACTTAGCACGAACTCGTACCGAGAGTGGATTTAAACGGGCATTTCCATCACTCTTTGGAGAAGACGTTGAGATTTTCACATAAACTATGTTCCTCAACGTGGATCAACTGGAGAAGCAACTTGAAAATGAAGAATTTCACGAGAATGGATCTACGGTCGTCTTTAAAGTGCTCAAGGAACAGTTTCAGAAGTTTATCAATTCGCGGTTCTCTTCGGAATATGACGGTGTAATGGCACGCAAGTATTTTCTAGAATACACTCGAATCGAGGTTCAAACTTTCAAAGACATATTGATTCAACAAATGGATTCTATTGAGAAGTCAATTGCTGAAAGAGTACTTCACAGAAGAGAGTATGACAGAATGATGAATGAAATGAAGTTGCAGACTCAAGAGGAACAGGTTAATGAGGTTAAAGCAATTGGTGCTAGTTTGGTTGTTACGAAAAGCAGTGGGACAGAATCAAAACAACAAGAAGAAAGACGCATATCAGGGAATGATACTGATGCTGAAAGTGCATATATCAGACCCATTTATGACACAGAGCCTATGGCTGAGGTACCAAATTATAGCATTTTTTATGTCAATGATATGATTTCTTCATCTTCTGAAATACAGCATTCTGAGCAACCTAAATTCACTAATGAAGGAGAGGTTGACCAGAATGTTGCACAATTTCACGACAAATTTCCTTCACTTGTTTCATTAATTGAAAACAAAACAACTGAACTGTCAAAACAAACTCTTGAGTCTGAAAAATCTTTGACATCGGTGCTTAAAGGAAAATAAAACGTTTTTGAGGAAAACCATAATAATGTCAAAATCAAGTTTGATTTTGAAAAACTTGAAACAAAAAATATTGAGTTTGAGCATACTGTGGCATCATTACAAAATGAAAATGAGCATTTGAAACAGATTTACAAAAACCAGTTTGATTCAATCAAACGTTCACGAGTTCAGACACAAAACTCAAACAAGAAACAAAAAGAGATTGAAGATTTGAAGTTTAAATTGTCTGAATTCGCTGATAAAAAGTTTGAAAATGTTTAGCAAAAGATTGAATCAATGAAAATGAAAAAGGTTCAGTCTCAAATCACAAAAGTTTCCTTTCCAAATACCCTGTTCAATTCTAGTACTCCAGATTTTGAAAAGGAAATAGGGGAGAAAATGTATCTTTTTGAAAATGAAAATCATGTGCTTCAAACAAAAGTGATTGAGCTTGAAGCGCTTTTAGCTCAACAAACAAATGATTTTGAGGATGACAAAACTGACTTTTTCAACAAAAAGACAAAATTCAAAAATTATTTTGAAAGACTTGAAAAAGAAAATGTTGAGTTCGAACGGAAATTGGCTCGTAAAACGGATGATTCTAAAGCCGAAAAAGATCAACTTTTGAAATAAATTGCCTCTTTAGAATCAAAATTGGCACCCAAGATCATCTTTCTCTTCAAAAAGAATACAGTGATTTGAGAACTTCATACAATGCTTTAAAAGTGAAGTTTGATTCTCTTAACTGATCAAAGGGAAAAGCTCCTATTTCAAAATTTTCAACACCAGAAGTGAGTGTTTTGAAGAAGGTTTACACGGGTGAATCTTCAAAACCATTTTCGAAAAAGGTTTCCCAGTTTACAACCTATTCTTTGCAAAAAGGAAGGAAGTTTTCGAAGAAACCAAGTTTTTCTGAAACACTTACTTCTCAAAAGTTATCAAATCTAAATGCTTCAAAAGTAAAGACTCAAGTTTTTCAAACTCCACACTTTTGTTTTACACCGGTAAAGCAAGTGTGGAGACCAAAGCAAAGTCATTCAAAAACTTTCAAATATTCAATATCAGAATTGCTTTCATTTCAACATAAGTATGACTCTGCTTTGAATATTCCAAATACCGGAAGGTTTCCATTTATCACAAAAACAAATCTTCAAAGAGAACCCATGAGGTTCAACTCCAGATGGAAATCTTCTTCTTTAGATTTTAAAACTCCAAGAGAAACACCGGGTTTCTCAAACAATTTTCAACGGAAAAAGAGTTTTAAATCTCCATTGATTCCACGAGTGTTATTTCAAAATGAAACACCGTTTTTCAATCCTCGTTGGAACTCAACATCTTTAAATTAGATTGACACAACTTACAAATGGATTTCAAAATTTAGTAAACCCGTTAGCGTCGTGCTTAAATGGGTTCCCAAGGTTGTTGTCTAATCTAAACTTTCAATGACTTCTTAGTACTTCAGCTAAGGACTCGGACTTCAACATAACGACTTGTACACACATTACAGTGTACAACTCGGGTTTCAAAGAAAGGAAAGTGCCTTGCTAAACCATTCCTTAAAACCAAGCGTGCACTTATCCTAAAATCTTTTTAATCTTGAGCAAAATTTATTCAAAAATTTTCAAAAGGTTTTTCAAAACTTTTCAAAATTTTGCTCAAGATTTTCAAATCTTTACTCCCCAATTCGCTCCAAAGTTTAAAAAGATGTCAAAACATATGCTAGTTTTGAGGGGGAGTATTTCAGAGTATAACGTTTAAGTTACCTTGAAGCAAAATTCATTCAAGAATTTTTCAAACTGAAATTTCTAAATCTTTCAGAATTTTGCTTCAAGAAGACTCCTTCCCTTAAACTTTAAAAAGTTTAAAATTCTCAAAACAAATGCGAGTTTTGAGGGGGAGTATTTCCAAAACAAAAATGTTCCGTCAAAATCATGCTTAATGGCTTGTGCACACATCTCAGTGCACAAACCGTTCCTATAAAGAAAGGACCCTGAGGTACGCTTCAGTGCCTCAATCCTGATCAAAGGAGCGAAAGCTTCTTACTTATGAGTAGAATTAAACGAGAATTTTTCTAAGTGTTTTTCAAAATTCTGCTCATAAGGACAAGTATTCCCTCGTCAAGGGGGAGTATTTGAAACATAATCTTTGTCACACAAACAAAAACTCATGTGAGCAAGACTCAGAATTGAACCCTCGAATTGACGACATCAAAAGTCAGTAATCGAAAAGACATGTCCTAGACGGGTAATAATTTCAAGCCAGTTTATCTGGTGATGTAAACGTGTCTCGCAAAGGATATGTCTGAGTAGAATGTACCAATTTTGAGAGATTTTTCTTGAATATGGTCTAGACGGGTAATAATTTCAAGCTAGTTCTACTAGTGATGTAAACGTGTCTTGCGACGATCATGTTCGCTGAAAATCAATCAATTCAAAAGTGCTAACTCTACCCGATATGTGCAAATTTTAATTAAACACTTATGAGCACATGTTAAGGGGGAGTATTTCTGAAAATCACAAAACTCTCAAAGTGCTAACAAAATATGTTATCACAATCATAAGCAATTTGAGAGATTTTCAAAAGGTTTGGTTTATGGCAACAATAGGATAGTCATGGTGATATAAGGTGACTAAGGTTAGGAATAATCGTCCTATGATCCGCCAGAGCCGGAGGGATCTACCCAAGGACAATACCAATAGTTTAGAACTAGAAAGTCCTAGGTATGATGAAAAAAAAAAGGAGAAAAGAAATGAAAGGAGAAAGAAGGGGTTGAAGAATGAAAAAGAAAAGTAAAGAAAAGGGTGAAAAGAAATAGCCCTCCATTTGATCAACCTTAGGGCAGACACTGAGTTCAATACATATGCTACTGGTTGTTACTTCGGTAACACCGGTTTTGAAGATTAAGCCGTCATGGACCCAGTGACGCACTGCACTAAACCTTCTAGCCACTCAGGTGTCTCTCAAAAGACACTTGTTTCATTTCACACGGAGAACCCTTCATTATCTATCGACCTCTCACTACGAGATGTGTTGATATTGAAAAGGAGGCACTCTGCTCCATGCCTTCGACGACCAAACAAATAAGCACTAAATCGAGTCTAGAGCCATGAGATACATCAAAGATCTCTTAGGTACACTTCGCATACGCTGGTTGTTCAACAAAAGTAACACCAGTTGTAAATTATAAGAGTGTCCTTCGTAGATCTTAGCAATCTGCCGAGAACATTCATGAGTGAATTCACAAATTGTGATTCTCAGTGATTGAATGGAAATCCTGCCAGGGTCAATGTCAAAAAACCCTGATAGCAGGTCACTTCGGTAATCCCTTGTAGATTACACTTAGTGTTAGCTCCAAAACGGTCTACAGTCGTGAGGTGATCCTCAGCGGCTAACTGAATTGTAGGTGCACTTCGGTGTGTCTGTGTAACCCCTTTCAGGGGTATCCGATTTAGAATGGCCTAGGTTAGGATTAGAGAAAGTATTCACACTATGCTGTTGACGATCTCGAAGTCAGAACCTGTAAGTGCCGGATGATTTATTGCTAACTGTTTACCTGCAACAAATCATGGAGACCTGGAGTTTCATAACCACCATTCCATCATGCTCATATCCTGAAGATACGTTCTCACAAAGAGTAAGAGATAACAAAAGTTCAAAGATGTTAAAGAAAAGTCAAAGTTCAAGCACTACAACCTTTCACAAGTCAAAGATTGAAGAAGTGAGAACTAGTTGAAGAACAAAAGTCAAAAGACATATGAGCATGGTGGAAAAGACGTAAAGACACCATAATTAAAGAACGTTGGTGGAAGGCAGATTATTACCATATCACATTCATCAAGAACAAAAGAACAAAGCTCCAAATGACATCAAAATCCAAAGAAGCAAAGACGACGTCAAGCAACCTCGATGACCAATACTTAGGAGGAGATTGTTGGGAACACGTTTTGTATTAATTCAAGTATTGGACATTTAAGGTTGTATAATCACAACGCATGATTGGAACAAAGAATCCAGCAAAGCTATTACATGAAGACTCAAAGTTCAAGACAACAAGCATCAAAGAAGATAAATGATCATCCATTTCTATTGATGGACCCATAACCCACATGTCACAGAATGAGATCTCAATGATCACCCCTTAGGGGGAGATTGTTGGAAACGCAAAAGTGATGATCATAAATGTAATCAAAGAGAGATCTCAATGATCGTCCCTTAGGGGGAGATTGTTGGAAACTCAAAAGTGATGATCATAAACGTAATCAAAGAGAGATCTCAATGATCATCCCTTAGGGGGAGATTGTTGGGAATGCTTAAAGTGACGATCATTATTGAGTCAATGAGTCTTGTAATATGGTCATGTAATAGCTCATTAGAATTGGAAAAATATAGTCTACATGATAGTAGAAGTGTGCCGTCTAGTTTAGTCATAGTATTTACATTAATGTTGAAATAGTGAAATATGTAAAGACGGCACACTTCCCTATTCTCATATATTGGAAGACTATATAAGGTGTAAACCTCTCATTTGAGAGGTGTGGATTATGTGTGAAATAAGAAACTCTCTCTTATTATCTGTAGCTCCTTCTCTCTCTAACATCATAATCTTTCTCTCTCTAACATATTACATGTGTGTGATTTGATCTAAAACAAGGTGACCTACAAAAGCCACATCAGTGATGACTTCGCATGTCACGTCTACACTATTAGAATTGAAATTTTGCATATACAAACTATACGTCTAACATATACATATAGAAACCATTGGCCATTAGTGAATGAGAAACATGTGTTATGGAGTTGATTTAGGCCATGATCATTTTCCAAAACCCTGGTCAAAATCACAACAAATTATCCTAAAAATATGCAATCAAGAACATCTCCAGAATTGAATGAATTTAACCCTAATACTTTTCAAATTGCTCGATTGGATCATCATATGTTGATTTATTAGGGTTTGGTTAACTTAGGGTTAAAATCTAATCTTTACTTTTAATCATGTATTAATATGATTCATAGTTTTCAGTTCCGGATTTTGAGAAAATGTTGTTTAATTGTCGTAAAACCGTGAATCATTTGGCTAGGTATGTGATGTCCTGATTTGTTATTTTTGAAAGCTATGTCTTTAAACACTTAGTGTTCGATGAAATGCCTATAATGTTATTAAAATATCTGAAGTGATTTATTTCTTATAGTTTTTATATGCCAGTTCAGTGTTTGTTACAATGTCAAGTGACGTATTTATTTCTTATAGTTTTTATATATTTAGGATTTCTCAACTATGAATGCAACGTTCAATATATAGGAGTCAGGGAGGTACACGGTATCATGCAGGTGGGTATGGTAATCCGTGTATGGGTCAAGGCGGTAGGCCGCTACAAGGTGATGGATCTTACACTCGATAAAAGTGAATTGAAGGAGCTTTAATAGTTTGTGGAATTGTAGAGGAGGGGGGTGAATATGGTCTTTTTGGCTTCTTCGAAGTTTATTGACTTCAAGTCTCAAAGATCACCAAGTGGTTTTATAACAATAGTCACAATCCACAATTACAACCAAAGTATATAAAGCATGTAAAGAGACACCACGATATATACTCGTTCGGGATAGGGGTTTATACCATCCGTACGTCCAGTTGCGAATCTACGACACGATACTATTCACAAAGTATAATCCTTTTGGTGGACTACAAACCGTTACAACTTTACTCCACCGATATGCACTAAGATCGGTGCTCACAAAGAAGAGCTACTCCCAACGGTATTCCGCCCTCGGAAACCATCCAAAAGAATATCGTGATTTGACTTTCCACTAAGATCACTAAGACCACAAAGACTTCCCACCGGAAGTATCAAACCCCAACTAGATCCCCAATGATCTAGGCTTGGTCACCTCGACACAAGACTTCCCTTACAACCAAATCGAATTAATAAATGTTTGATTGTTTAATCAAGTCCTAACCTAACCTAGAGACTCGATTATAGTAGAAAGGGTATAGATAAGAAGACCTTTGACACAATTACAATAGTGGATTAGGTTCTTGTGATTCTTCCCTTGCAAGAATATGTGTTCTTTCAAATGATGTTATGTGAAAGATTAGAGAACACAAGATAGAATTAGAGGATTGAGAGAAAATAAATTAGAAAGAAAGACTAATGGCAAGGGGTGAGGAATACAAGAGGCAAGGATGGGTATTCATAGGCCAAAACCCAAAGTGAGAAAAATTTACCGAGGCCGGCGCGCTGCTGGCGTGTCAGAGCGCCAAGCTACCTGGAAGTTTTTCTCATTTGGGTCCTGGTCTTTTAAATACCCATCCTTGCTAAACCCCCAATTGTAATTCACACATTTAGACCTTTACATTATTCATCCTCAAGGTTTACCAACTCAAATAGCCATTTCGTAAAAATGATTTGTGAAGTGTTTAGGTGAAACTAATTATCAAAGAGAGAAGGATAGAAGGGATAATTGGATAAGGGTAGTTTGGGTATTCCTCACATGGAATAGAAAAGAGAGAAAAAATATGCCATGGTATATTCCTTTGCTTGGAAAAGAAGTGTGTATGTTAGAGATAGAGATAGGGAAGAATTTGAATTTGAAATTCAAATGTGTGAGAGGGAAGTGAGAGAGTGAGGTTGAGTTAGGAGAGAACCATGGTTGAGTTAGATGAGTTGTGTGGTTGGGTGAGAAGAGAATATCCCATGCTTGGAGAGAAAGGGGAGATGAAGGGTTTTGGATGAGTTGGAAGTTATGTGATGGAAGGGAGCCTAAGATTGAAATTCAAATTTGAATTTGAATGTTGGAGTTTGAGAGAGAAGAGAATTCCCCATATGATTAATTGAAGGTGTGAGTTGGATTTGATGTGATATGGATGTGATCGAGAGCCTAAGAGAGAATTCAAATTTGAAATGTGAGGAGAGGTAGAGAGTGAGGGAGGTTGTATGTGAGGGAGTGAGTTGTATGTATGTAGGAGTGAGTTGGATAAGGATGGGACGTTGAGGTGATGGGGAATCTTTGGATTGGATTCGAATTTGAAATTTGAATGTTGGAGTAGTAGGAGGTGGTTTGTGGTGAACCAATCATATAGACAGCAAAATGAATATCTGGCCGACTAGCTGTAAGGTACATTAGTGAACCAATCATACTTCGGTATTTTGTAGCATCAACCGGTTTACCATTAATATCTTTATCTAAATTAGGCTTAGTTTGCATAGGTGTACTTATAGGGTCACAGTTTTCCATTTCAAACTTTTTCAATATTTCCATCGTGTATTTGTTTTGGTGAATAAAGATACCACGAGGAGTTTGGTTTATTTGTTGACCCAGAAAGAATTTTAACTCGCCCATCATGCTCATCTCAAATTTCTGTCGCATGATATTTTCAAAGTTTTTGCAATATTTAGTATTCGTAGATCTAAAAATAATATCATCGACATAAATTTGGACTAGCATGATGTCGTCACCTTTTCTTCTGATGCGTGGTTTTGCGACCTTACAACAGGTTTTACCTCTCGAAGGATCTCAAGAGGCTTGCAATCCCCACCAGGCAGTGTACCTGACCGATGTAGTATAGTGTAGTGGCAAGTACCAGGGGATTGATCGTTCTCTAGGGGAATAGTGTCGTTAGGATTGAAAAACTACTCTAATAGGTCTAAGGGTGAGGGAAGATTCTTTTTGTATTTTTATATTTTTTATGAAAGCAAGTAAAATCTCGGGTTTGAAGGAGTGGGCGGAATTAGTTGCTAGTCAACTAACCCAAATAACTACAATTGCAAATAAAATAAAATGACTGAAAATAAAAAGGTTGTGGAACTTATATGGAGAGAAATGTGTTTACTTAGATTTCCTTACTCCCTAACTATCTTTTACCGGTTGATTAGTGTGTATTAATTGCGTGGATGACGGGTGTATTCCTTAATACCAATCGTGGGGTGGCGTACGTACTTCCCCAACTCTATAAGCTCCTACTTCACTCCTATGTCGAGCCGGCTAAGAAGCTCCTAACATGGGATCACTAGAATTCGCTCATGCATTAAATACAACCATAATAACCTTAGTACGCATTGGTTCATGTTTCTTAAGACGTTCAAGCAAGTTACCGTATAGGAGGTTAGCCAGTTTTCTTAAGCCTAACATCGATAAACAATCATCCAATACAATTAATAACACACCAACAACCGATAATCAATAGTTAGGTTTCATTAGATCTAAGCAAACACAAGATAAATCTAACCTAGCATGTTAATTAAAAGACAAGAACAAGATATAATCAAACAACACATATACATATTGAATGATTAAATGATTACTTATCTTCAATTAAACATGGGAGATCCAAGGGTATAAAACCCTTAAAAATGGCAGAAAATTCGTCTTAGGGTTTCTCCTCACAAAGTTTGCACCCTATGAATAAAAATTGCAAAACTATATATAGAATTTAGGGTCTGACGGCGTCACGTTGTAGGAGGTGACGCCGTCACCTCGCCGCGGCTAGGGTTCCCGGATGGTCTTCCTGACGCCGTCCCTTTTTAATCCTCCAAAATCCGCTCTGGCGCGTCAAGGGTTGATGCCGTCAAAATTGTGCTTGACGCCGTCTCTCTTTAACTTAAACCGTGACAGCCTTGATCACCTTAAAGGGTGACGCCGTCAAAATTTCCATTGTAAAACTCTCTGGCGCGTCACGTGTATTTTGTCATATCCACCTCTTTTGCCAAGCCGTGACGCCGTCAGGAGCAATTCTTGACGCCGTCACGTGTACTTTTCCAGCAGCTTTGGAGACTTTGTCTTTTTCTTCACTTTTATGCTCCAAAAACGTCCAAAATGCTTCCTTTTCCAATTTTCTCCTCCAAAGTACCTAAAATGACAAAAGGAACGATTTAGGGCAATATTTGATCAAATAAATACGATTTAGGGCTTAAATGACCCCCTAAAAGCGGTACACTTTTCGCTTCATCAAATACCCTTACACTTGAGATTTGCTTGTCCTCAAGCAAATGTGCTTTTATTCTAATCAAAATACAAGTTAGGGGTCATTTAACGCTAATATAAAAGTAATTACAACAAATAGTCATTCCACTTTAATCATAATAAGCACGGAGATTACAGACTAGCACCTCACAAGTAGTGTTTAGATACTCACATCTCTCAGGTGTCATAAAAGTATATCTCATAAATGAAAATGGATAATATCTCTCACTACCTGTCATAGCAAATAGATTACCATAGGCTTGGGCAAGGGTCAAAAACCTCCTCCACTAGGCGTAAGCACCTAAGATAAACTATCAAAGAGGGCTTTTAAACGGGTTATAATGTTAGGTGTAGGGATATGATAAACACGGTTTTGTTGGATAAGGGATATTTTACTGGTGGCGAGTTAAAGATCTTGGTTAATTACATGTACAATATGGCATTGCTAAGCCAAGAATAGACTCGACTTAAGCTAAAAACAAAATAACAAAAACATAAAATAAACATAAAATGAAACGGGATGGTAGTCCGTATGTTTTTTCTACTTTTCTTTTTCTCATTTTTTTTTGTATTTTTCTTGATTTTTTTGATTTTTTTTTTTTTTTTTTTTTTTTTTTTTTTTTTCATACACTCTTGCCCTACCATCCAAAATAATACATCATAGGGGCCTCGGTTCTCCCCTTACACTTAAACTTTTACATAACTTTACAATTAACTATTCTAATGACTCGAATTAAGATAATCGAAACACTTGGAGTACTTTTAAAATATGTAGCACATATGGGGGTAATAATGTTGTTCTTCCCCATTATTCCATTACACTAGTACTTTACCCAATCGTCCCAATCGTCCCAAAACAATATGTACAAGGATATGACTCGACTTAGCAACCATGTAATCAATTAGATAATTAACTTGGGGTTTAAACAAATGTTGTCACAATAATGCACTAAAAATGAGTGCATACAAGGTAGGCTAAGGCGATTTGGGTGTACATTTAAGTGGGGTGTAATAAATTCTTCCTTTAAGTAAAATGATTAAACTTAGAAACGAAAAGATAGGCTCTGAGGGGTGTACTAGGGGTATCGTGTACTAAAAATGAGTACAACGCAAAGGGTGTGGGAGAATTACTTGACCAATGTAGCCAATGTAATTATAACAAAAACACAGGTGTAAAACAATGGGTTAATCCTAATGCCTCTTATCATGTAGTAAATCTAACTACACGAATGTAGTCTCACTTGTGGCCTCGGAATGGTCCTAACGGAAGTTCTAGAATCTAAGTGCTACCGGTACACACATCATAGCATAAATGCTTTTCCTACCAATTCTAGGGGCGAACCTCACATATTTGGGGGTGGAAAATTTTTTAGTGGTACGGTTTTTTGTGCTAGTCATATAACTTCCTATCCATGAGACGCTCATTAAGACCAAAGTTTCACTCCTATATGTTGTAAAAAATTTTAAATTTGGCACTAAAATTGCCTTAACAGGTATTTCTCTCAGTTTTATTACACACATACTATTGAACAAACAAACTCAAGTGCAATTGCATTCTCTAAAGTATCATCATTTACCCTCCCCTTACACTTAAGATGAACATTGTCCCCAATGTTCAAATAATAAGATGTAAAAGTAAATGAGGTAAAAGAATGAAATCAAATACTCCCCTGATTCGCTCGGTGGATAAAGAGGTGACATGGTTAGATCTTCTTCCAAGAGAATGTAGAAGCTCCAAGACTAAAGCATCGCCAAAAGCTAGATTCCACATACATCTCCTTGTCCAAAATAACCTGTTAAACCTGAGAAAACAAACACGAAAACCTGCATAACAACGGCGGGATAAATCTATATAAGGATATAATACTTGTGGAATGATTATTTTGCAGATTCCTGGAGTTTATAAGTTATAGATTTAAAAAACTTTTTATGATTCTGGTAAAAAAACAAAACTTTCAAAAATTTCAGAAAATTAAAACCTGACGCCGTCAGGTTGTAATGCCTGACGCCGTCAGAAATGATCTGACAGAATTCTCATGTTAAGTTTCCGGAAAATTTCTGGAAAAACCTATACCTTACTTCCTGGAATTCCTGCAAAATATCATTATGACTCGATACAAGCATTTGACTCAAACAATTACTAATATGTATGTTAATTTATTATTGTTATGATTCATGTTCATTTGTTCTAATAAACCGATTTGGATTTCCCTTACACTTATCTTTTGCAAAATACCTTTATATGTAGTTAAGACGAAGTTAAAAACAAGATAAAGCATTTTCACAATTTAGTTTTGAACATGAATTAATAATAATAAAAATTAAACATACATACGGAAGCAAATAAAATCAAACAAACAAATAAATAAACACACAAAGCAAATAAAGCTTGGGTTGCCTCCCAAGAAGCGCTTTTCTTTATTAACGAGTCTTGCAGCTAGACTCAAAGTCCTTCTACCCTATGTAAGTGAGTTCGTCATCGAGGACATCTTTAGGGTTAAGCTTGGATTGAAGTTTCCTATTGGTCCGCTTAGTACAATATATCTTTTCAAACTTCTCTCCATCCGGGTCATACAATGTCATCTTAATATGCCATGACCCATCTCCATCTTTGGGTGGTTTGTCCCAATCCCACTTATGATCATCGTCCTCACAAGTCCACTTATTCATCCCTAGGTTAATTGGCAAAACTCCTAGGAAATCAATCATCTTCCTAAAAACTAGAGGGTCTTCAAATGGATCCAATTCAGTGTCCCTAGCCAAGAGTTGCTCTACCGTATGTGTTCGGTTCACAAAGTCCTCTTTTAGGTAAAATGGGCGTTGGGGTCCTATGAAGTCTCTATCGATCCAAGGTCCATATCTAGATGGTCTCCTATTTAATTCTAACCAATGGGGTGTTGGTTCATCACTAGTATCATAAGCATGTTTCTTCACATCATAGACTGACCAAGTATCACCTTCTCCTACCGCTATCTTAGATTCCTTACAATCAATCATAGCACTAGCGGTCGCCAAAAATCCTCTACCTATCAACAAGGGGCATGTAGGGTCGCTAACCATATCAAGGACGTGGAAATCGGCTAAAATGGTTAGTTTTCCTATGTGTACTAACACGTCCTTGACTACTCCAACTGGGTAAGCAACACTCCCATCCGCTAAGCCTATTATCACCTCGGTTTCTTCAAGTTTTCCTAGTTTTAGAGAGGTGCAGAGAGGTAACGGAAGTAGGTTAAGGCTTGATCCAAGATCGGCTAATGTGTCATAAGCCTCCGAATTACCGATCTTGCAAGGTAGAACAAATAAGCCCGGATCATCTAACTTCTTAGGTAGCTTGTTTTGAACGAAGGCGGTCCCTTTTTCGCCTAACTTGAGCTTCTTCGCATCCAACACATCAATAACCGGACTTTCAAGGTGGAGCTCCTTGAATTCATTATCAAGGTTTTGAGTGGGAGGTGTTTCAACTATGTTGTTGACCAATTTGGATATCATAACTTCTTGGTCATTTTGAACGACTTGGGTTTGTTTGAAACACGAGCTCATGGAATTGACCTAATAATATTGTGGACAAGAACTAGGAGACGAAACCGACGAGATGGCGTTGACGTTTAGTTTCGGGTTCTTGACTCTGTTGCTAGGGAGTGCTCCTATTTCTCGGTCATTGAGGGCTTTCAACAAAGTGTCAATCTTATTGGTCATCTCGCTTTGTTTTTGTTTGAAATCGGCTTCAAACTTGGCCAAACGAGCTTCTTGAGATGCCATAAATTGGGACATCAATCCTTCAAAGTTATTGGTACTACCATTGCTGGAAGGATTGTTGTTGAAAGTACGGTTCGAGTTGGAACCGCTTGATTGGAAACGATTAGGTGGGTTGGAAGAATTGGTTTGTTGTGCGTTTTGGTTTTGTTTCCACCTAAGGTTTGGGTGATTTTTCCATGAGGGGTTGTATGAATCACCATAGGGGTTTGGCTCAGGTTTGAAAGTGTACCACTTGTCTCCCGCTCCATCGGTACGCGAGGATGCGTAGTTCGCAAAAGCTTGTTCGAGGAGTTCCACGCAATCACGAGTGTCGTGGGGACCACTACATAATTCACATGAAGAAGTGATTTTGTTCACTTGGCTTGAAGGTTTAGGAGCCTCGTAGGATTTCATAAGAAACTTGACTTGGTCTTCAAGTTCTATGATCCTACGGTCGGAAGTGCTTGAATTGTTCGAAGGCAAAGATATTGCCTTGACCGTTTTATTCAAATCACGGGGATCACTCCAACTTTCGTTGTCATAAAGAGCAAGATCTTCCAGGAGAGCCCATGATTGTTCCGCACTTAGATCACATAGCTTACCACCGGTCGATTGGTCAATGGTTTGCCTCGTGGAGAGATTGATATGGTCATAGAAGATTTGGACTTGGAGCCAAAGTTCTATGCCATGGTGAGGGACTTTTTGGAGTAAGTCCTTGAGTCGAGTCCATGCCTCGTAGAGGGTTTCGCCTTGACGTTGTTGGAACATCAAGATATCATTCCTTAGCTTGGTAGTTCTTCCTGGTGGGAAAAACTGGGCGAGGAAACGAGTGGTGAGATCATCCCAAGAGGTGATGGATCCTGCGGGTAGACGCTCTAGCCATTGACTAGCTTGGTCTCGCAGAGAGAATTGAAAGAGACGTAGTCGGGTCGTCTCTCGAGTGGCAACATCAAGGTCTATGGAATCAACAATTTTGAGAAAGTCCTTGAGATGTTGATTAGGATCTTCGGAACGAAGTCCATGGAATGCGCATCCGCTTTGCACCAACCGGATGGTGTCGGATCGCAAGGGAGTGACATTGGCTCCTTGAGTAAGCTCAATGGTGTTTCGATAGCCATGGTGGCTAGGACGGGAGTAGTCTCCTAAGGTACGGGCTCTAGGAGGTGGGTGTTGTTGTGGTGGTGGGTTGTTGGGATCGAGGATATTACCACCTTCCATGATGTCGGATGGTAATGGTTACGAACAAAGAAACGAAGAAAAAAGATAGACTAAAGAAAAACCTAGAAAAAAAAATAAAAATCTCACTAGAAAGGAATCTAGTGAGTAGACCTAATAAAATAAAAATTCAACCTAAACAATAACTATTCCCCGGCAGCGGCGCCAAAAACTTGATGCGGGGTTTTGCGACCTTACAACAGGTTTTACCTCTCGAGGGATCTCAAGAGGCTTGCAATCCCCACCAGGCAGTGTACCTGACCGATGTAGTATAGTGTAGTGGCAAGTACCGGGGGATTGATCGTTCTCTAGGGGAATAGTGTCGTTAGGATTGAAAAACTACTCTAATAGGTCTAAGGGTGAGGGAAGATTCTTTTTGTATTTTTATATTTTTTATGAAAGCAAGTAAAATCTCGGGTTTGAAGGAGTGGGCGGAATTAGTTGCTAGTCAACTAACCCAAATAACTACAATTGCAAATAAAATAAAATGACTGAAAATAAAAAGGTTGTGGAACTTATATGGAGAGAAATGTGTTTACTTAGATTTCCTTACTCCCTAACTATCTTTTACCGGTTGATTAGTGTGTATTAATTGCATGGTTGACGGGTGTATTCCTTAATACCAATCGTGGGGTGGCGTACGTACTTCCCCAACTCTATAAGCTCCTACTTCACTCCTATGTCGAGCCGGCTAAGAAGCTCCTAACATGGGATCACTAGAATTCGCTCATGCATTAAATACAACCATAATAACCTTAGTACGCATTGGTTCATGTTTCTTAAGACGTTCAAGCAAGTTACCGTATAGGAGGTTAGCCAGTTTTCTTAAGCCTAACATCGATAAACAATCATCCAATACAATTAATAACACACCAACAACCGATAATCAATAGTTAGGTTTCATTAGATCTAAGCAAACACAAGATAAATCTAGCCTAGCATGTTAATTAAAATACAAGAACAAGATATAATCAAACAACACATAGACATATTGAATGATTAAATGATTACTTATCTTCAATTAAACATGGGAGATCCAAGGGTATAAAACCCTTAAAAATGGCAGAAAATTCGTCTTAGGGTTTCTCCTCACAAAGTTGCACCCTATGAATAAAAATTGCAAAACTATATATAGAATTTAGTGTCTGACGGCGTCACGTTGTAGGAGGTGACGCCGTCACCTCGCCGCGGCTAGGGTTCCCAGATGGTCTTCCTGACGCCGTCCCTCTTTAATCCTCCAAAATCCGCTCTGGCGCGTCAAGGGTTGACGCCGTCAAAATTGTGCTTGACGCCGTCTCTCTTTAACTTAAACCGTGACAGCCTTGATCACCTTAAAGGGTGACGCCGTCAAAATTTCCATTGTAAAACTCTCTGGCGCGTCACGTGTATTTTGTCATATCCACCTCTTTTGCCAAGCCGTGACGCCGTCAGGAGCAATTCTTGATGCCGTCACGTGTACTTTTCCAGCAGCTTTGGAGACTTTGTCGTTTTCTTCACTTTTATGCTCCAAAAACGTCCAAAATGCTTCCTTTTCCAATTTTCTCCTCCAAAGTACCTAAAATGACAAAAGGAACGATTTAGGGCAATATTTGATCAAATAAATACGATTTAGGGCTTAAATGACCCCCTAAAAGCGGTACACTTTTCGCTTCATCGACATAAATTTGGACTAGCATGATGTCGTCACCTTTTCTTCTTATGAACAAAGTTGGATCGATTGAACCTTTGATGAATTTGTGTTTGAGCATATAATCTGACAACACCTTGTACCATGCCCGTGGTGCTTGTTTGAGTCCGTAAACGGCTTTGTCGAGGACATAAACGTCATCTGGGCTGTCTGGATCAACGAATCCTTCTGTTTGACTCACATACACCTCTTCCTCTAACTCCCCATACAAAAAGTGTAGCACCCCCAAAATATCGCAGCGGAAGATTGTGTCACTGGGGTATTACTTCATTGGTTACAGTACAAGTTACAGAAAATGACTCTAAATGAGACGTTTTGAAATAAATTATCATTCGATTAATTTGTAAAGAGGTCCCACAAGTTTACAATACGTACAACATAAAAGTTGTAAAGTTTTTCGAATGATAATATATGCATCGTCTTCAAAATATTTTTCCGTGCGCCTTCCCATGCCAGCTAATTCCTTTCGAACCTGAGATAAACATGCTAAAAAGTCAACACAAAGGTTGAGTGAATTCATAGGTTTGTAAACAGTAGTGGACAATAAAGTTCATAGTATAATTGCAATGTGCGCAATCATCATCCTGATAGTTATTATTGCTCTAAGCTCATGGCACGCACGACTGACTGTATATATATATATCACCGTACGATATATACATCAAATAATTTGCCCCGTGTAGGTACTATGCCAAATACCTAGAAATTCAAATATAGTGCGTTTGTGATATCCGCTGTATGATTTACACAAACGGGATTCGTCAATCCCGATAGCCCTATCCACAATATTTGCGCTCACTTGCACCAACAAGTGATTAGTGGTCCATGATAAGGGGACTTTTGGCATAAACAACTTAGGCATGCAATAATACATTCAGGGCTAGCATTCAGTTTGCTAGTAATTTTCCATAATAATAAAAACAGTAGCATGTATCTCCCCCAAGTAGTTTATAAACCAGTTAAACAAAAGTAGGGGCTATGAACTCACCGTAGTGTTCAGTAGTAGATTATAACAACAGATAGTGTATGGCGAGACCACGATCTTTAACAATGACCTACGAGAGTATAGTGGTCGCGTCTTAGTATAAAGTACGATATGAGTGTACAAGTATATGTAAAGACATTGACTTGATTAAGATGTTGAACATATGTCTTATGTTGTGTAAATGAGTGAAGCATCCTTAAAATGTGGTTTGGCTAATAGCCTTTTATAAATAACTTCGTATTACCTTTCGGGCTATCAGAATCTAGAGGTCATGTAGTGAACGTATGAGGAGCCAGGACACTTTAATTCGTAAATCCACAACTCGTCGATACGACACCCCGAAGAGGCCTCTTATGATTATGAAATTCCCTAGTGTTGTAGTACTTATCATTTATAAGAAAAGTATTTGACGAGACAAATGTTGCATAAAAACATTTGTCGTGTTTCGTCAAAGACTATTGGTTGAACTACTTATTATAATTTCGCGGATCAAGTGAAAGTTGTGACTTTGAGGACATGATATACATATAGCTAATATGTGATATGGTCATTTTTATAGGTTGTCGAAGTCAAGACAATGAGTCAAATAAGTGATCAAGTCTCAATAATAAGTTTCGGGTTATCAAACCCAAGCTAGCCGTGCGGCTAGACATACGACCTTGAGACAACAACCAAGGCCATAGCCATCGCTATGTCTCGACTAGAAGGCCTTGAGACATCACCCTTGGCTGTGTGAAACAACATCCTTGGCTGTGTCTTGGTCTCAAAAGGTCAAAATGTTATAAGGACTATCAAGTCACGGCTATTTTTGGGTCAAAACAGGTCCAGTTGACTTTTAAGGTCTACAGCCTTCGTTTTTCACTTTCAGCTTATGTGCTCTTGAGTTTTTGTATAAAACATCATTCTGAGCAACTTTTGTGTTTTACACTTTCAGTGGTTCGGACCAGAAAAGGGTGAAAATCGCGTTTTAAAATCAGATATGTATGCTATTTGCAGAAATTCAGCATGTAGTGACCCATTTTAAGTGCAGATGGACAGCACTCTGCTGTCCCACGGAAAAGGCCATAACTTGAGTTCTACAACACTTTAGGACACAAGGCCTTTTTATATGTTTAAATTTATGTCTTAGCTTCATATCATAAAACCACGGCGAGTTCCAGAAACGGCCAGAACTGTCCCGTTTTGTCCAATGAAGTCTGTTAGTCAGATTTTGACATGTTTTACCTTTTTAGCTCTAGTTTATTCATCGGGATGAGTTATGAGGTGCGCCACCCGGCGAAACGACCACAAGACAGAGCTCTACCAGCTTATCTTATTGCCTTAACATCAAAGTTTACTGAGATGATCAGCTTAATCATTCTTTGGGGCTGTTCAGAATTTCAGCTTCATAAGTCACATCTAGAGCTTGTTCTAGTTTATTTTTGTGTTTCAAACCTCATGTACAACATCAAATCAAGTCTTAATATCATTTTCAACTTATACAAGGTATATAAATACCAAAATGAAAGAAAATCATAGAACTAGACATAATTCTTACAAATCTTGGGATGGAAACACAAGATAACAAGAAAAACTATTCTAATCTTCTAGTCACCAACTAGTCTTTCAATCTTTTACCCATCTTGCTAACCCTTGCTAGGCTTGATCTAAACTTGTAAGAACCTTGTAATATCCTTAGAACCACAGCCCATTTACACCTTTGTGTATCTCCAAATTCAGCCATGGGATCATCAAAACAATACTTGGACTATGTAGAGCTCATGATGGCCTTCATCTTTACTCTTGAACTTGAAGCTTGAAATCAAGAAATGGATGGTGATGGTGATTTTATTTTGGTACAACAAGGAGAGGGAGACCAAAGAGATATTGCTCTTCTTTCTTTGTGGTGAAGATAGAAGTATTAGCAGGAGGTGTCTAACATAAGATTTAGTAAATCTGAAATATGGTCAAGTGTACATATGATTCATACTAAACGCCCACCTCATGCTTATGAGGTGGTGTAATTTTGTTAAGTTGCTTCATGATGAAGCAAGGCTCCTACGAGGTATAGTTTGGTCCCGGTAATTGCTAACATTAAATCCTTGAGTCACGAAACTTAAAACCAGGCAACACAAAAATGTAATACTTATAAAAATGTAAAAACTTATCAATATACTCCAACTAAGTATATTAGATGTGTGATAAGTTTAATGGAGAGCGTATACGTTGATAAAACCTAATAACGTAGGTTTGAGTTCGCGTATTACGTAAAGAGTATAATGTTCACGTAAAAATGATAAAATGACAATAGTTCATATAAAATATAACTATTGGTGAAATATGGGTATTTTGGACACGTAGACTTATCATAGTCTTGTGTTAGTCGTGAGGAAAGTTTACACGATTAAACTTTCATAATTAATAGAAGTAATAATATTAAATAATAAAAGTAATATTATTTAATATAAAAGTAGTTATAATTAACATTAAATAGTTAAGTATAGATAGAGGTGAACGAAGACGTTCAGAGAGTAATAATTCAAAGAAGAATGAATTATTTAACTTGAAATATTACCGGTTACCGTATTTGCTTTTACGTTACGGTAAAAGTCAAATAGTCAAAAGTCATAAGTCAAAGTTAACTTTAAAAAGTCAAAGGGTAAAATAGTCATTTTTCCTTATGAGAATTTATGGGTTGCTACAAAAAGGCTGTTTTCACGTCCATTTGGTATACGGTGAAAGATTTATGAGCTGTATGAGCCACGAATAAGCGTATTGCTTCGATCCTTGCTACTGGTGCAAATGATACATCAAAGTCAATTCCTTTTTCTTGATTGTAACCTTTTGCAACTAGGCAAGCCTTTGTTGCGGATTACTTCACAGTCTTCATCAAGCTTGTTCTTCAGAATCCATTTCAATCCAATTATGAGTTTTCCGAGAGGCTTAGGAACCCTTTGCCATACGCCATGGCGTTTGAATTGGTTTATTTCTTCTTGTATACCGAGAATCCAGCCGAGATTTGCAAGTGCTGCTTTGACGTTGGCAGGTTCCACACGACTCAGGAAAGAATTGTAGAAACAGTAATCTGCTGAAGCACTTCTTGTTTGGACAGGTTGAGAAGGTGATGATATCAAATAAGTACATATTATTGGCATCATTTATCCTATGTTATTCGCTTGTTTTATGTTATTTTATATGAGAATCGATACTTAATCGCTTACTTTTGTAATTCTTAGTTATAAACAAGCATTTGGTGAAAGTTAGCTATTTTGGACGTAAATTGGAGCAAAATGGATCAAGTTGAAAAAGTCTACTAAACTGAAGGAAGATATGCCATATCATTCTAGAAAGATACACTGTACATCAAGACTTAGACGATTATGAAGACCATTGCCTGACTTTGAAGCATGCGCCGTATGAATTTATCTCATACGCCGCATATGAAACCTTGGTCAACAAGAAGATCCGACTTGTTTTACTCTAGATACGCCGTATGACATTCCAGATATGCGGCGTATCAATCTCAAGACTTCACCAAGATAATCCAAGATACTGAAGAACATGCGCCGCATGAAGAATGAAGGTACGCCGTATCTTATGGCGGTGTACTAATATTCCTGAATATTATAATCTTGGACCCCACGCGAAGTTACCTAGATGCGCCATATCACATTAGTTGATACGCCGAATCGACCTTGCTGACAGAAAGTATATATACCCCATTCGACAGCCACATTCGATGTGACGTGACTTGACGTGACGTAACACAAAACCCTAAGGAAAAGAATACAGACAAATTGGCAGCACAAGACACAACCTAAAGGAAGAATTCAGAGTAGTAAGAAGGTCATGCTAGTACTTTAATTCATAGGAAAACTCGTTTACTTGTATTAGCAATCTGTTAATGGTTGAGTTAGTTTCTTTTTCACTATTTGATCAGACTTAATTGTTTCCAGCTGTTATAAAGAGTATTTGATGTTTATTTGGTTTCTTTATGCATGTGCTTTGATTATATATAAGGATTTATCGCGCCTTGTCAACGTAGGCTCGCACAATTACTTCATGAACATCGTTTGCATAGTTAATGTAAGCCTGTAAAAGGGATAAATAACACATAAACCTAGTAATCATTAAATGTTTACACGCCTGTAACTAAGACTCCACTGAAAGAGAATAGATTTTAGCACTCATCTTATATAGCTAAGCAATTAAACGTGTGACAAGTTTTCCTACTATCGGCTTGACCTCTTATCTGTGCCTATTTTCTATCTGTGTACGTGTTTGCCATTCGCTTATTCACTTCTCTTGTTTTATTTATTGTATACTTAATCTACACAATCGTGCCAGTCTCTCAGGCTGAAAAAACCCCTTGCGTTAGATTAGGGCATTAGAACTAACTTAGGATTAAAATACTGATAGATATCTAGGTGTTAACGTTTCACTCTTAGTGTTCGACACTCTGCTTACCAACTAGCTACATTGATCAGGTACACTGCTCGTTAGTGTGTGTTATAGGATAAGTCGGCTAAATATAAATTTAAAACTTGATAATATAATCTATTCTACAACGATATACGCACGCATCAAGTTTTTGGCGTCGTTGCCGGGGAGTGAATTGTTTAATACTAAAATATCTGTTAATATTTTAATTTAGAATTAACTTAATTAGTTTTTAATTTTTAGTTTTTAATTTAATAACTTTGTTGTGTATTTGTATTAATTGCATTCATTGTATTTTTCTGCATATTTTCTGTTTTCTTGTTTGTTTGTTTTCTGTAATTTTTGTTTGATTTTCGTTTTTCTGTTTTTCTGCATTGTTACTATTTGATGTATTTTGTTGAACTAAAAGATACGGCGCATCTATTTATTTAGATACGTCGTATTGTATTTTTTATTTTATATACAACGTATCTTATTTAATTAATTCGAGTACGACGTATCTATCCCTCTAGATACGGCGTATTTTGTTTTTAATCAGAAAATTTTTCAAAACCATATACGCCATACGGCACATGAGAATTTCTCATATGACGTATCTATTCTTTATTAAAAACAGATTCGAATTCTTTAAACTATTGAGACACGGCGTATCAATTTTTGTCGATACGGCGTATCCACGATATGTGAGATTTAAATCGAATTTCCTGTCTTTTAGAAAGTTTTTACTTTGAAGCCTATTTATTTTGTGTTTCAGGAATCATGATTGACATTTTCCCGAGCTGGTTCGGAGGGCCGCGAATCAAATTGACAATCGACGAGATCATATCAAGGTTTGCCAATGAAAGCGAAAAAGAGCAATATGAGGTCGAAAATTTTATCATGGAATTCAAGACTACCAATGAACCCTTTCTACAAGAACAAAACAATATGATTAAGGAATTGACAATTGAAGTGCACCAATTGTCAAAAGTGGTTAAGGAAGTTTTGTTCCAAAGGCACGACCTCAAATGAATAACGAATAGAGGTGGCAAATCTATCTTTCAAATTGGAGAAACCACTGAGGTTAACAAAGATAGCGATAGGTCCCCTGGGGTTGAGCATGCTGAACCTAATGTACCAAAAGAAGTTGATCGAGAATCTGAAATTAGGAATGAACCCATTATTGAATCAACAAGAGTGTCCCTTCCTTTTCCTAACCATCTAAGGAAAGAGAAAGAAGATGCTTATTGATGGAGCGTTATGTGTCGTTACGGTTTAGCAATATTAATGTCTACTCAAGTTTTAAATTTATATTTAGCCGACTTATCAATAACACACACACTTAACGAGCTGTGTACCCGGTCAGTATGAATATAATGGTAAGTAGAGTGTCGATCACTAAGAGTGAAACGTATTATCTAGTTATTCTAATCAGTATTTTAATATCCTAAGTTAGCTATACAACCTAATCTAACGCAAGGGGGGTTCAGCCTAAGAGACAGGCACGGTTTGGTTATGATTAAATAGAAAACTAAACTAATGAGCATGAATCAACGATTAGCACACACGTACACAGATAGATACTCAAGACAATAAGAAGACCTGTCTTGATAATTAAATAGCTTGTCACTTGTTTTATTGCTAGTTTTATATGAAGTGTATATAATTAAACCTTTCTCGTTGGCTCTAATCTTATCGGCGAGTAAACCCTTAATGATTACTTATGTCTATCCTATTTATTCAAGAGACGCTAAAATAAATAGGCGAGGAAGGGGCATGGCGACCCAAGCAAGACTCAGCTAGACACAGAGGTTATCAATGCACTAATAAAAGTCACCAAAGACATCAACATATAAACTTTAATTAATGGGAAAGCAATATTAAGGGGAGTGCATGATCTTCCGTAGTCACATGACACAAGCCCATAAATCCTGATGAATTAAAGTGTACTAAAACAATAAAACAAAACTACTTAATCATTTGAATACATGCAGGACCTTCTTACAGCTCTTGTATCTTTGTTTGAGGTGTGTCTTGTGCTGCTTGGTCGTCTGAATTCGGCTCTAGGGTTATGTCTAGGTCTAAAGTCTTCGAGAGAGCTCTCAAATTCGTCTGTCCTTGGGGTATTTATAGTTTCTGTCTCAGGGATAGATGCGGCGCATTGTGTTGATAGATGCGGCGCATTGACTTAACTTCGCGTGGGGTCCAAGATTAATATATTCTGGAATATTCGTACACCGTCTTCAGATGCGGCGCAACTTGATCTTTGTATGCGGCGCATGTACTTTAGCTGTCTTGGATTGTAACTGGTGAAATCTTGATAGTGATACGCCGTATGTTAGAAGTATATTGCGGCGTATCTGGAGTAGAACGAGCTTGATCTTCTTCTTTGACCAAAGTTTCATATGTGGCGCATGACATAATTGCATGCGACGCATTCTTCAAAGTCGGGCAATGGTCTTCGAATTCATCTAAGTATGATACTGCGTCGTATCTGTTGAGTGAGATACGGCGCATCTTCTTGATTTCAGTAGATTTTTAACATCTCGCTTGTTTTGCTCCATAATTAGTCCAAAATCGCCAAGTTTCACATAATGCTTGTTTTTACCTGAGAATTACTAAAGTAAACATTAATGTATCGATTCTCATGTATAATATAATAAAAAAAGTCAAATAAATAGGATAAATGATGATAATAAAATGTACTTATTTGAGTTCATCACTTATCAACGAAAATTCCTGGAAAATCTCAAGCAACTTCAACTCAGCATCCCGTTTATCGAAGCTCTTGTACGAATGCCTAAGTATGCCAAATATCTGAAGAGTTTGTTGACTAACAAATCCAAGCTTGAAGTGGCTTGCACAGTAACAATTTGTGAAAGAAGCTCAACCGCCTTGCTCAATAAACTACCATTAAAAGAAAAATACCCAGGGAGTTTCACTATTCTTTGTCAAATTAATGATTTACATATTGGTAATGCTTTAGCTGATCTAGGGGCTAGTATAAGTTTAATTCCATTTGCTATGTATGAGAAACTAGGTCTTGGTGAACCTAAACCTACTAGGATGTGCTTAGAACTAGCCGATAGATCAATACAATACCCTAAGGGAATAGCTGAGAACGTTTTGATAAAAGTTGACAAATTTAATTTACCTATTGACTTTGTTATCCTTGATATGCTTGAAAATGCTAGGACTCCTATAATATTAGGTCGACCCTTTTTAGCCACTGTCCGGGTTATGATAGATGTCTTTAATAAGAAAATAACACTTAAGATAGGAAAAAACGAGGTTGAGTTTAATATGGAGAAATCTATAAAAAACCCTCCTTCCGAGGATGATGAATGTTATAGCGTTGATATTACTAATGATACTATTGACCAATTTACTCAAGTGTTATTAAAAAATGACCTGCTTGATTCTTTCCTGCTTAAAAATTTGGAAGAAACTATTGCTATAGAAGATCAAGTTTATGATAATCCCTTTATTAATGAATTTACTGCTGATTCTGTTATTTGTAACTCGATACGGCGTATCGAGAATATTGATGCGGCGCATCAATCTGAAGAAAATAGTAATTGTGAAAAAGAGCAGGTTTACTCCGCTAGTGCCAATGAAATTGATGAAGTAAAACCTATACTTAAAGACTTACCATCTACTTTAGAATATGCTTATTTGTATGATAATGAGAATTGACCTGTTATCATCGCATCCGGTCTAACAGAAAGGGAAAAAGGTTCACTTTTGCAGGTATTAGGTAAACGCAAAGGAGCACTAGCTTAGAAAATGTCCGACATCAAAGGAATTAGCCCGTCACTCTGTACACATAAGATCCTTATGGAAGATGAATTCAAACCTACTATTCAACCTCAAAGGCGTTTGAATCCAAAAGTCCAAGATGTAGTAAAAAATGAGATTGTTAAACTGCTTGACTCTAGACTTATCTATCCAATTTCAGATAGCTCGTGGGTCAGTCTTATCCATGTTGTACCGAAGAAAGGAGGAATGACGGTAGTATTGAATGATAACAACAAATTAATTCCATCACGAACTGTAACTGGATGGAGAGTTTGTATCAACTATCATAAACTCAATAATGCAACACGAAAAGACAACTTCCCTTTTACATTCATTGACCAAATGTTGGAAAGATTGTCCGGAAATGATTATTATTGTTTTATTGATGGTTTTTGAGGTTTCTTTCAAATACCAATTGCTCTAGAAGACCAAGAGAAGACAACTTTCACATGCCCTTATGTAACTTTCGCCTATAGAAGAATGACGTTTGGATTATGCAATGCCCCTACAACCTTTCAAAGATGTATGACGGCAATCTTCCATGACATGATAGAGTACTTAATGGAAGTCTTCATGGATGACTTCTCGGTGTTCGGTAACTCTTTTGATAACTGTCTTTCTAATCTTGATAAAATGCTTGCTAGATGTGAAAAAACCAATCTTGTTCTTAATTGGGAAAAATGTCATTTTATGGTAAGAGAGGGAATTGCGTTAGGACATAAGATTTCTAGAAAAGGTTTCGAGGTTGATAAAGCTAAAATTGATGTAATCGCTAAATTACCTTACCCCACTAATGTAAAAGGGTTAGAAGTTTCTTAGGGCATGCTGGATTTTATCGTAGATTCATTAAGGACTTTTCCATGATATCTAGGCCTATGACTCAACTACTATTAAAAGATGCAAAATTTGATTTTTCTGATGATTGTAAAAAGGCGTTTAATATACTTAAATAAAAATTAACTACTGCACCTATTATAATTTCTTCAGACTGAAATTTGCCTTTTAAACTAATGTGTGATGCTAGCAACTATGCTGTTGTAGCGGTTCTTCGTCAAAAGATCGATAAAAAGTTCAAACCAATTTATTATGCTAGCAAAACTTTAAATAATGCCCAGGAACACTATACCACCACTGAAAAGGAACTTCTTGCAGTTGTTTTTACATTTGATAAATTTCGCCCATATCTTATCTTGTCAAAAACTGTGGTTTACAATGACCATTTTGCTTTGAAGTATTTGTTTAATAAGCAGGATGCCAAACCTAGGCTCATCAGGTAGGTTTTGTTGCTTCAAGGGTTCAATATTGAAATAAAAGACAAAAAGGGAGGCTGAGAATTTAGCTGCCGGCCATTTGTCTAGACTAGAAAACCCAGCAATGGAAGTACTGGACGAAATGGAAATTGCTAACGAGTTCCCTGATGAACACCTAATGATGATAAAAACAAGGGGTAGCGATGATGAGCCATGGTATGCTGATTTTATCAACTTTATTGTCGGAAAGAAAGTTCCTTCCAAGTTGACATCCGATGAAAAAAGAAGGTTCCTCTCTCAGGTAAATGATTATTTTTGGGATGAACCATATGCCTTTAAGTTATGTCCTGAAAATATTAGAAGGAGATATGTCGTTGGAAGTGATATACCTGCCATATTAGCGCATTGTCACTCGGGACCAACTGGAGGACATCATAGCGCCATCATAAATAGAAGAAAGGTTTTAGACGCAGGATTCTATTGGCCCAGTATTCTTGAAGATGCCAAAAATTATATTAAAGGATGCGATGCATGTCAATGGTCGGGAAATATCACTTCAAGAAATGAGATGCCTCAGAATTATATCCAAGTATGCGAAGGTTTCGATATATGGGGGTTGGATTTTATAGGACCGTTTCCTGAATCGAAAGGTAATAAGTATATTTTGGTAGCCGTTGATTATGTATCAAAATGGGTCGAGGCTCAAGCACTACCAACGAATGATAGCAAGGTGGTACTAAGGTTTTTGCTAGGACTGTTTTCTAGGTTTGGAGTTCCTAAAGCTTTAATTAGTGACAGAGGTACGCACTTTTGTAATCACCACCTAGGAAAAGCTTTGCAACAATATGGAGTGTACCACAGAGTTTCCACCGCATACCACCCTTAATCCAATGGACAGACGAAAGTCACCAATCAGGCTATTAAACGTATTCTTGAAAAATCCGTGGATAAACTGAACGATGCCTTATGGGCATTCCGAACTGCCTATAAAACACCCACGGGATGCACACTTTTCACGCTTGTATATGGAAAGGCATGCCATCTACCAGTTGAAATTGAACACAGCGCATATTAGGCTTTGAAGCAATGCAACATGGATATAGAAGCGTCTGGTAAAAACCATTTCATGCAACTTAATGAGCTTTTCGAGTTACGAGATGAAGCTTATAAGAACGTCAAAATCTATAAGGAAAGAACCAAGCGATGGCATGATTCCTGACTTCGTGGAGACAAAGAATTCTTGGTTGGAGAAAAGGTTCTACTATTCAATTCTAGATTGAAGTTGTATCCTGGAAAACTAAGATCAAGATGGACGGGTCTGTTTGTTGTTAAAACAGTTTATCCTTACGGAACTGTAGAAATAAGTGATAAAAACGGTTATATCTTCAAGGTGAACGGACAAAGCTTAAAGAAATACTTTGAAAACTACATCGACAACGTGGATAACGAAGTTGTTGAATTTGAACCAGAAACATTGGAGTAGAAGCTAAAGATGAGTCTAACTTGAAGACTCTGGAATAAAGAAAAGTGCTCACCGGGAGACAACCTGGATTTATCTTTACTGTTTTTCTGTTATCGAGTCTATCAGACCTACACATCGATGCGGCACATCCCTTCTCATGGATACGGCGTATCGATTGCACAAGTCATATCTATCCTTTATTTTTCTGCATATAATTTTCTGCATTTTGAACATTCTGTCAATTGATTCAATGCGGCGCATCTATGTTTAAGGATGCGTCGTATCAAGTTTTCTGACTCGTATTTTATTCCAGGCTCGATATGGCGTATCTCTTACCATGGATACGGCGTATCGACTGACCTGATGAAATTTCCAAATTTTTAATTTTTAGGTTTATTTTTACTAACCATCGATTAACAAGATATTCACTGGCTGTGATTTTCAAATTAGCACAGGTTGATTACGAGGAAGTGGTGGTATACATATATTATGAATTTTCTGTTGTGAGCTATTCATGGAAGCTTCAACGCCCTTTACACACAGAAAATAAAAAGTTGCTCACAAACGCATAATGGAGGATCATACCGAGCAAATCTTAGGGGAGTTTTCCGTTCTAATTCTTTTTATTTCCTGTTTTTAATTTCAATTTTAAACAACGAAGACGTTGATTATCTTAAGTGGGGGGATGGAGAATTAGAACGTTACTTGACCTTATTTTTCAAAAATTTGATTAATATGTGCTTAATATGCTTAAATTTAAATTTTTTCTAGCATGTTTTTGTTAAATCTAAGTTGCATGACCGCACACATAACCCTTATTTCCATATTGTAAGGATTAAGCCTATTCAGTTTCCCCTATTTTACCCAAATTCCACAAAAATATGAGTGTGCCGGTGACTTGTAATAAACTTTAGAACTTGGCTTGTATACTATTCGAGACCACCATAATGAGTATTATTAATATAATTGGAGTGACTTGTCTAACTAGGTAAATTTCTTGGATTACACCCAAATAGGCTGTATATGCTATGTGTTATTAACTAACTACACTGGTTAGTTAACCCCCGTATAAACCATTTGTTACTCTATTTTTTGAGTAAGATACCCCTAGAAAAACCCTCAGAGCCATTCCTTTCGTTTCTTACACCAATATTTAAAATGTTTCGTTACACCTTTACACCTTAGCCTACCCTATAGATTTAAGTCCGTGGTTAGTCACTTTTGGTAAAATGTGTATTCCTTGCGTTTCCTGTGTTCGTGTGCGTAATTATTATCTTTGGTTAGGTCGGGAATTGCACAATGCAATGGAGTGAAAGTAGATATTGTATTTTTGATTTTCGTGTGTTTACTACTTTTACTATTACTTTTATGTCTGAAGTTATGAAAAGTATGGAGATAAATTATCCAGATTTATTGTGATGGTGATGTGGTGAAATTTACACCATTTAGTATTTGATGTTAAAAAAAAAAAAAAAAAAATCGAAAAAGGAGAAAAGAAAAAGAAAGAAGAAGTTGGTGAGTTTGATAAACCAACAATGTAAAGTTATATACTAGTAGAGATATCGCTACTGCTTTTTGTATTATATCTATGGATTGCAAGGGAGTTGGCCGTTATGGGAACGCCAACTAAGGTTTATTCTCTGAATGAGATATTATTGAGTTTAATTCATGTCTACCTACGAAAGCGTTTCCGTGTTAAAGTGTGAGTTAGTCTATGATTTGTGTCTTATTCATGGGATGGCTGGGAAGTGATTAACCACACTTGTTAGGACTTAATCTATTTGTTTTGTTTATTTTATTTAACACCAATTATTTCCCAATGTTTAATCCCTACCCTTTTCCAAGTTATTGTATTCGTTGTTAGCTTTCGAGCATCCGGATATGGTAATGGCTAAGTGAGAATGTAAAATGCATGAATAAGGTAGTGACCATTTAAGTTTTAGACCTAATCGAATAACGCGCCAGCGATCTAGAGTGTGTCTTGGCGACCATCCGTTATGAAAATTGTTAGGAATTAAGCTTAAGCAGTTAAGACTGTTGGAGGTAACAGTTAGGACTGTTGGAGATTGAAGTTAAGACTGCTGAAGAGTGTTGAAGACATGAGCAGTTAAGACTGCTGAGTGAAGAAGTTAAGACTGTTTATGATTTATGTAAAGTAGATAATTATGGAAAATATATTGTGTATATCGTATAAGAATAGATTGATAGTTATCTTGTACAGGAATCCTTAGTCTATAAAAGGATTGCCTAGCTTAACATACAGAAAGAGAGTTTTATACGTATTAGAAAGATTCAAGGTTGTAAACCCTAGTGATAGGAAGATCACTCGTATTATTTGCTAATAATATTGAATCGTTGGAAGTTATTATTCTGTGTTCTTTGTTTCATTCTAATCTTACAAAACACATAAGATCTTCTAAGTGCTAGCTAGTAAATTCCGCGTGCTAGACTTAGTATAATTCTTCGTATCACATCTAACACAAGGAGTGTGTGTAGATCCGGTCAAGTGGTATCAGAGACAGGTTGCTGATACATAGATTTAGAATATCCGAGAAGAACAAAGATGGACATGGAAACAACACCATCCACAACTAACATTGCTGCTAAGCTTCCTATGCTTAAACCTAATGAGTTCGACATGTGGAGACTTTGTATTGAGCAGTTTTTCCAAGTGCAAGACTATGCACTATGGGAGATCATTGAAGATGGAAACTCGTTTACCCCTGTTGAAACAACAACTGTTGTTGAAGGTAAATCTGAGACTACAGTACAGACAAAACCGACTACTAATGAAGAGAAGGCAAGATACAAGAATGATATTAAGGCTAGAAGTTTGCTTCTGATGACTATTCCCAATGATCAGTTGCTGAATTTTAGTAAGTTCAAGTGTGCTAAATCTCTTTTCGAAGCTATTGTTGCAAGATATGGTGGGAATGAAGCCACCAAGAAAACTCAGAAGACTCTTCTCAAGCATCATTTGGAGAACTTTACTGCAACAAGTAATGAGTCGTTGGATCATATGTTCAATAGGCTTCAAAAGTTGGTGAGTCAACTGGCTGTTTTAGGGATTGAGATGCCTCAGGAAGATCTCAACTCAAAGTTTCTGAGAAGTCTACCTTCTGAATGGGCTATGCATGTGGTAGTATGGAAAAACAAGCCTGATATAGATTCCATAAGCTTAATGGATCTATATAGAAACTTCAAGATAATTGAACATGAGATTAAGAAGTCTGTTGGATCAAGTTCAAGCTCAAGCTCAGGGAATTTGGCCTTTGTATCAACTCCCAGTTCCTCAAATCTAGATGAAGAAGTGGAAGTTGCTGGAGCAGTTGGAACTGCTAGTGCAAATCTTGGTACTGCTAGCACCTCGAGCAGTACTAGTGGACTTTTGAATGAAGATACTTATTGTGCTTTTCTGACTACTCAGCACAATGGAAGTATGTTGACTCATTCAGATCTTCAAGAGATTGATGAAGATGATATTGAAGAGATGGATATTAAGTGGCAGCTCTCTCTTCTCAGTTTGAGAGCTAGAAGATTCTTGAAGAAGACTGGCAAGAAGATTGTCATAAACAGTAATGATGTTGCAGGGTATGACAAGTCCAAGATTGAGTGCTACAACTGCCACAAGAAAGGTCATTACTCAAGGGAGTGCAGATTGCCTAGTCAACAAGATGGAAAGAGCAGAGCATATGGAAACAAGTCAAGAGTTGTGGAGGTTACTGATTCAAGCTCGAAAGCCATGGTTGCTATTGATGGCTTAGGATTTGACTGGAGCTATATTGCAGAGGAGGAAGCAGAAGCATCTACAGAGGTTACTCTCATGGCATTTTCTGATTCTGAGGTACAAGTTTCAAAATGTTCTAAATCTTGTGAATCTTTAAAAGAATTAGAAACACTTAAAACAAGATATGAGAGTCAGTGGAAAGAATTAAAAGAAACTGCTTTTAGCTTAGCAAATCATAAGAGAGCTTTAGCTGTGTTAGAAGAGAAAATTGTTCATTATCAAAACAATGAGTCTAAGTTTTCTGATGATATGATTATTGTTAAGAGGGACTTAATGTTTAGAGAGAATGAGATTACTGTTTTAAAACATGAGCTAGAACAGGTTAAGAAAGCTAAGGAGAATGTAAAGATGAGTGTAGATACACTTGAATACACATCACAAGGTGTTAAAAAGATAATTGAGAGTCAGATTCAGAATAAAGCTAAGTCAGGCCGAGGATATAAGTCAGTTCCACCTCCTTATAGAGGAATACCATCACCCAAAGGTATAGACTTAGAACACACAGGACTCCCTGAATTTCAATTATCTGAACTTAATTATGGTCCTCAACCTAAGAAGGATGTAGTTGATAAACCTGTGTTTGTAAGTGCAAGTGATAAGTCACTATCTGAGGACAAGGTGTATTCTGATAGGTCCTCACCTAAGGACTCAGATGCTCCAACAATTGAGGAATGGACTTCTGATGATGAGGATGATCAGGCTGTGGTTAAGCCTGTTAGTGATAAAGTGGAGGAACCAAAAGTTCCAAAGATGGTTAAACCTGAGACTGTTAGGCCTAGTTCTAATGCCAAACCTTTTAGACCAACAGTTAGGTATGCAGAGATGTATAGAACCACAAACAAGCCAAGAGGTAACCAGAGGAATTGGAATGACCTCAAATCCCACCAATTAGGAAAGGATTTTGTTTGCTATAGGAAAGCTTGTTACTCTTGTGGTAGTTTTGATCATCTTGCAGATTATTGTGATAAATGGGTATCTGGATATACAAATCATAGGTTAAGCATTGCAAGACCTAAAACTCCTCCTAGGAATGACATGATGATACCCAGATCAGTTCTTTTGAGGTCTGGACCTAGAGCAGTTCCAACTGCTAGACCAGCAGTTCCAACTGTCAGACCTATGAGACAGATTCACCCAAGGCAACCAGTTCAAAAGCAAATAAATGTTTTTAAACCATCTTACAAAACTGGTAAAAGAACTTTTTATGAGAAAGCAGTGGTGAAAAACCAAGTTTGGAAACCTAAGGTAACAACTGCCAAGCCAGCAGTTCCAACTGCTAGCAAGGTAATTGGTACTGGTGTGAATAAAAACACTGCTAAGGGAAACATGGGTAATGGGGTGAATGCTTCAGCATGTTGGGTATGGAGACCAATTCAACCTAATGGTGCTAAGACTGTTTTGAAAAGAATGAATTATGTTGATGCTAGAGGAAAGCCTAAGTCTGTTTTGGCTTGGGTTCGACAAGTAAACTAATTTTTCTTGTTATATGCATTGTTAGTCATATGCTTGTATTTGGTTTCTTTGTTTTTGGACTAACAATTGCAGGATTGGAGGAAAAAACACCAAGGGATTATGAATGCTTGATGTTTTGGACTAAATGGTGTTCTGGAGATTAGTATGTGATTCTTGCATACAACAAATGGTAATTGGTTCACCATGTCTTGTCCACATAAGAACCAACTAGTCCAGAGCAAACGGTTTCTGGTAAAGACTAATCAAATCCGTTTATGGTTGACAATTTACCAAAAATTGTATGGTTATCAGCTCACCATATCTAAATGTGAAGAGTTGGCTAGTCCAAAGCAAACGGCTATTGGTAAAGACATATCAAATCCGTTGATAGCTGATAGTTTGCTAAAAACTATGTTTGAGCCATGTTATTTTTAAAATTCTTATTTCAAAAAGTTGGGACGGCTCAATAAAAATTTTAAACAGTTGAGACGGGTAGTACAAAATATTGGTACGGTTCAACTAGCCGTTATGACTGACGTGTCGGTAATTAATTTTGGAGTAAAAACTAGCCGTTGGCGGTTTGTTGCGATTTTTACTGGATGAATTACGGATTTCGAGGGATCCTCTTATAGATATTTTAACTTTTATTTTATTATATTTTTATACTAAAATAAATAGTTACCATATTCTTTAAGTCGGTCAACTTAAAACCCTAACTCTCTCCATAAACTCTCAATTTTACTTTCATCTTCTATCTTTTCACTCACCATTATTACTATTCACGGCTGTTAACTAACATTTTCTACTAAGAATGGCAAGATTGGATTTTGCTAAGCGTCACAACCAGGTTGCGTTTTTAGAGAAAACAGAGCAAGGAGATGGGCCAAAATTTTATGAGGTTGTGGACTTTCTCAACCACTCTCACATAAGGTATGCTCTAACTGTTTCTCCTACTCTTTATGTTTCGCACATCACACAGTTCTGGCAGAATTCATCTATCTTGACACGTGGTGATGGAAACTTAGAAATTCATACTAAAGTAGATGGCATTAAATTTGTTGTTACCGAGTCTATACTTAGGAGACATCTTAAACTAAATGACTCAGATGGTATCGACACTATGCTAAATACTGAAATTTGGGAAGAACTTGAAAAAATGGGGTATAATACATCTGAACATAAGTTGACTTTTCAAAAAGCATGTTTTTCACCCCAATGGAGATTTTTGATACATACTCTTCTATTATGCTTAAGTAATAAAAAGACTGCTTGGGAACAATTCAGTAGCAATATTGCTATTGCTCTCATTTGCTTGTCTACAAACAGAGTTTTAACTGGTCAAAATATATTTTTGAGGGTATGGCATCAAATGTTGATAGTAAAACAAAGTTTTTAATGTATCCCAGGTTTGTTCAAACTATTTTGAATAAAAAGAAAAACCTGCTTACAGAACCAACTGAAATTTTTCCTACGCCTAGTCTACAATCAAAGGTTTTTCAAAATATGACTATGGCTAGTAAACTTTTTCAAGGGGAACCAGTTCCATTATTTCCTCAAATGATTCAAACTGAGTTGGGTGAAGGTTCAGCAGTTCCAACTGATCCCCATCACACATCCACTCAAGTATTTGAAACAACCCAACAACCACCTATCACTTATAGGAGAAGGTCTAAACCTAGTCTAACTAGGGTGGTGACTGAATCCTTGCCCAAAGATTCACCTCTCATAGCAGGTAATACAGCTAGAAGTGATGAGGGTAGTTCTTCACAAACTGAATTGACGGCTTTATGTACCAAGTTACTAAACAAGGTTGACAATTTGGAGAAGGAGCTAAAGCAAACCAAGGAGGATTTTAAAGCTCACAAGGAAACTTTTGCCAAAGTCTATACAAAGCTAACAAAAAGGGTGAAGACACTTGAAGAACAGTTGAAAAAGAAAAGAGCAAGAGTGGTATTGGATGAAGATTCTGATGATGATGATTCAGATGGCTCTGAAGGGGATGATGAAAATTCTTCCAAACAGGGGAGGAAATCTGGTAAAGAGAGGAAATTTGATGATAAAGATAGATCAGCATCTCAGGGGAGGTATGAAGAAGATTCTGAACAAGAAGGTTTTGATATTGGTTCAGGTTCTGGTAATGATCATGAAGAAACAGCTGAGAAATATCAAGCAGTTCCAAATGAAGAAACAGTTCAAACTGCTGAGACAGAGCAAGAGACAGAGCAAGTAACAATTCAAACTGCTGGGTCAGAACAACAAGCAGTTCAGACTGAAGAAATTTCTGATGAACAAGTTTATGAAAGGAGAAGAGCAGATAAAGGAAAGAATCCTATGACATCTGAAGAAGTGGCTGCTGTTCAAGAACTTGAAAGGCTTAAAAGGTTGAAACCAAAAACTCAAGAACAGATTGATCATGATGCAGAGGTTGCAAGGCAAATGTTAGAAGAAGATTTGGCTGATAAGGAAGCTGAAAAGGAAGCTAAACAAGCCCAGATGGATCATGATGAAGAATTTGCAAGGAAATTAGCTGCTGATGATATAAGGAATATAGCTGAATTCATTGGAAGGAAAAGATCAAATGAAGTAGATGAAGAAGAATTCAATGATCAGTTGCAATATTTTCTAGATTCTGATGTGATGGTAAGAGCACAAGCTTCTATGGTTCTTAGAGATCAAGAATTAAATGAAGATGAGAAGACAGAGGAGCTTAAGGAATTTATACTTAAGAAGAATGGAGTTACAAAATGGGATGATCTGATTCATAGAATAAGAGACAGTCAGAAGTCAGGGTACAAGACTAAGTTACCAACAAAGAGGGAACTTGTTGAGGATATGAAGCATTATTTGAAGAACTCAGCAAATTACTCAATGAAAGATTTCAAGGGAAAGTCTTATGCTATTATTGAAAAAGAATTCTGTGAAACTTATGCTATTTTGAATTCTCCAAAAAGAAGTGTCAAAACAGGTAAGAAGAGGGAAGCAGAATCTATGGAATCAGAAGTTGCTAAGAAACAAAAGTCTGATGAAGAAGGATTAACTGATGAGAAGATTAAAAGCATGATGGTGATTATTCCAGAGTATTCTTACATTAAACCTTTGCAGGTCAAACATCCAATTATTGACTGGGAAGTGTTTACTGATGGTAGAATGAAGGATTAGAAATATATATGCTGGTTCAAAATCCACTCAGACCAGGTGTTTTGACTATGCTGGTATTTACTAAACTAGAAGCTAATGAAGAGTCTGAGATGGCTAATATGCTGGTAACGAAGATATTCAACCTTGCACAAGAAGTAAAAGCTAGATCGAAGAGATTTGCTTGATGGGTATTTGAAAGAATTTTCAGCATTAAGAAGAAGAAGCTTAATTTGAAGAAACTTAATGATTGGGAAGAAATCATAAGTTTAGGGGAGGATTGTTAGGAATTAAGCTTAAGCAGTTAAGACTGTTGGAGGTAACAGTTAGGACTGTTGGAGATTGAAGTTAAGACTGCTGAAGAGTGTTGAAGACATGAGCAGTTAAGACTGCTGAGTGAAGAAGTTAAGACTGTTTATGATTTATGTAAAGTAGATAATTATGGAAAATATATTGTGTATATCGTATAAGAATAGATTGATAGTTATCTTGTACAGGAATCCTTAGTCTATAAAAGGATTGCCTAGGTTAACATACAGAAAGAGAGTTTTATACGTATTAGAAAGATTCAAGGTTGTAAACCCTAGTGATAGGAAGATCACTCGTATTATTTGCTAATAATATTGAATCGTTGGAAGTTATTATTCTGTGTTCTTTGTTTCATTCTAATCTTACAAAACACATAAGATCTTCTAAGTGCTAGCTAGTAAATTCCGCGTGCTAGACTTAGTATAATTCTTCGTATCATATCTAACACAAGGAGTGTGTGTAGATCCGGTCAAGTGGTATCAGAGACAGGTTGCTGATACATAGATTTAGAATATCCGAGAAGAACAAAGATGGACATGGAAACAACACCATCCACAACTAACATTGCTGCTAAGCTTCCTATGCTTAAACCTAATGAGTTCGACATGTGGAGACTTTGTATTGAGCAGTTTTTCCAAGTGCAAGACTATGCACTATGGGAGATCATTGAAGATGGAAACTCGTTTACCCCTGTTGAAACAACAACTGTTGTTGAAGGTAAATCTGAGACTACAGTACAGACAAAGCCGACTACTAATGAAGAGAAGGCAAGATACAAGAATGATATTAAGGCTAGAAGTTTGCTTCTGATGACTATTCCCAATGATCAGTTGCTGAATTTTAGTAAGTTCAAGTGTGCTAAATCTCTTTTCGAAGCTATTGTTGCAAGATATGGTGGGAATGAAGCCACCAAGAAAACTCAGAAGACTCTTCTCAAGCATCATTTGGAGAACTTTACTGCAACAAGTAATGAGTCGTTGGATCATATGTTCAATAGGCTTCAAAAGTTGGTGAGTCAACTGGCTGTTTTAGGGATTGAGATGCCTCAGGAAGATCTCAACTCAAAGTTTCTGAGAAGTCTACCTTCTGAATGGGCTATGCATGTGGTAGTATGGAAAAACAAGCCTGATATAGATTCCATGAGCTTAATGGATCTATATAGAAACTTCAAGATAATTGAACATGAGATTAAGAAGTCTGCTGGATCAAGTTCAAGCTCAAGCTCAGGGAATTTGGCCTTTGTATCAACTCCCAGTTCCTCAAATCCAGATGAAGAAGTGGAAGTTGCTGGAGCAGTTGGAACTGCTAGTGCAAATCTTGGTACTGCTAGCACCTCGAGCAGTACTAGTGGACTTTTGAATGAAGATACTTATTGTGCTTTTCTGACTACTCAGCACAATGGAAGTATGTTGACTCATTCAGATCTTCAAGAGATTGATGAAGATGATATTGAAGAGATGGATATTAAGTGGCAGCTCTCTCTTCTCAGTTTGAGAGCTAGAAGATTCTTGAAGAAGACTGGCAAGAAGATTGTCATAAACAGTAATGATGTTGCAGGGTATGACAAGTCCAAGATTGAGTGCTACAACTGCCACAAGAAAGGTCATTACTCAAGGGAGTGCAGATTGCCTAGTCAACAAGATGGAAAGAGCAGAGCATATGGGGGGATATTTGAGGATATCAAATAAGTACATTTTATTGGCATCATTTATCCTATGTTATTCGATTATTTTAAGTTATTTTATATGAGAATCGACACTTAATTACTTACTTTTGTAATTCTCAGTTATAAATAAGCATTTGGTGAAAGTTAGCTATTTTGGACGTAAATTGGAGCAAAATGGATCAAGTTGGAAAAGTCTGATAAACTGAAGGAAGATACGCCGTATCATTCTAGACAGATATGCCGTACATCAAGACTTAGACGATTATGAAGACCATTGCCTGACTTTGAAGCATGCACCATATGAATTTATCTCATACGCCGCAAATGAAACCTTGGTTAACAAGAAGATCTGACTTGTTTTACTCTAGATACACCGCATAACATTCCAGATATGCGGCGTATCAATCATAAGACTTCACCAAGATAATCCAAGATACTGAAGAACATGCGCCGCATGAAGACTGAAGGTACGCCGTATCTTATGGAGGTGTACGAATACTCCTAAATATTATAATCTTGGATCCCACGCGAAGTTACCTAGATGCGTCGTATCAACTTAGTTGATACGCCGTATCGACTCTGCTGACAAAAAGTATCTATACCCCATTCGACAGCCACATTCGGTGTGACGTGACGTGACAAAAAACCCTAAGAAAAAGAATACAGACAAATTGGCAGCACAAGACACAACCTAAAGGAAGAATTCAGAGCAGTAAGAAGGTCCTTCTAGTACTTTAATTCATAGGAAAACTCGTTTACTTGTATTAGCAATCTGTTAATGGTTGAGTTAATTTCTTTTTCACTATTTGATCAGACTTAATTGTTTCCAGCTGTTATAAAGAGTATTTTATGTTTATTTGGTTTCTTTATGCATGTGCTTTGATTACATGTTAGGATTTACCGCGCCTTGTCAATGTAGGCTCGCACAATTACTTCATTAACATCGTTTGCATAGTTAATGTAAGCCTGTAAAAGGGATAAATAATACATAAACCTAGTAATCGTTAAGTGTTTACACGCATGTAACTAAGACTCCACTGAGAGAGAATAGATTTTAGCACTCATCTTATATAGCTAAGCAATTAAACGTGTGACAAGTTTTCCTACTGTCGGCTTGACCTCTCATCTGTGTCTGTTTTCTATTTGTGTACATGTTTGCCATTCACTTATTCACTTCTCTTGTTTTATTTATTGTTTACTTAATCTACACAATCGTGCCAGTCTCTCAGGCTGAAAAACCCCTTTGCATTAGATTAGGGCATTAGAACTAACTCAGGATTAAAATACTGATAGATATCTAGGTGTTAACGTTCCACTCTTAGTGTTTGACACTCTATTTACCAACTAGCTACATTGATCGAGTACACTGCTCGTTAGTGTGTGTTATAGGATAAGTCGGCTAAATATAAATTTAAAACTTGATAATATAATCTATTCTTCAACGATATACGCACGCATCAGAAAGATTTCCAATAATTTGTTGTTAGAGCTGATCTTGAGTCCATCTGCTTCTGTGCGGATGTGGTTGGTAAGATGTATGCATGTTTGAAGGATCAACATATCACGAATGGGTTTGTGAACGGTTCCTTTTTAGACGATGCGTAAGTAATTGCTTGATCATCAACATTTGTATTGGAAGTTGGAGTGGTATTGTTTGGTGAAAGTTCTTGTTGAATCGAAATTAATTGAGGGGTATCTGGTACTGGATCAACATATTCATAAGTAGTTGTTGATGAACCAGATACTGGAGAAGGAATGTATTCTTGATGATTGACTTCTATTAACGGTGTTGCAGCGGATATTGTTGACATCTTCATCCTATTACCTCCACATGATTTATCGTAGAAATTTTCAAACAAACCATCTAACTCTCCCTTTTTGAATATGTTTTGTTTTTTGGTGTTGATGATTTTGGTTTTGTTACGAGTCCTGAACTGCTTTGTCTAGAAGTCATGAGGTGATGACTAATTAAGTTTTCTCCCCCTCAATTAGGCCATCGTATGTAAAGAGCTTCTTCAACGACTTGTGAAGTTTTTGAATCGGCTCCTCCTCAAACTGACCATCCCCTTTTATAGATTCTAATCTTTAAAGTCATGATCACGTTTGAGGGTCTTGTTATTAACTGATTTGTCAATTATAGTCCAAGGAATTGCACAAGAAATATGCAAAACCCGAGTCGTAGTCCCGATGAAGATTGAATGGAATTTAGTGATTCGGGATTTTGTGATTCGTGTAGTGAATGTGAATAAGAGTGATTGATTTTTGATTACACTACTAATATTAAAATAACAATCAAGATTAACAATTAAACTAAGCTAATAGAACAATTAAACTAAACATTTAAACGAAAATTGAATTTTAAAAACTAATGCGACGTAATTTAAAAACTTAAATAAAAAGTGATTTTCTAAAATTCAAAACCTAAAAGTATAAAAATAATTTTCCTATATTAAATCTGATAAAAGAAAATTTTTGGAAAAAGAAAAATATTTTTTTGACTTTTTAATAATTTTTTATGAATTAAAAACTAATTAAAACTATTTAAATGATTTAAAAATAGTAAAACAGCTTGGAAAATTCTGAAAATTTTTGAGTAATTTTGAAATCAAAGAAGTAATCTAGGAAAAATAATTTCAGAAAGCTATTAAGCCTAAATAAGCTGAAACAGTGAATAAGCAGTTGCAAAATAAGCACTAAATAAGCCAAAAAGCACTCAGAATAAGCAAAAGGCTCAAAACAGAAGCTATCAACTACAACAAGCTCAAATCAACTCAAAACAATAAGCTAAGCTCATAGAAAAGTTCAAATAAGCAGTTTGCAAATTTCACTTTAAAGACAACAAATAAGAGCCAAACACCTATCTAGCAAGCCAAATTAAGCAGTCTAATAAGCTGATAAGATGAAAGTGATGGGGGCAAAAGTTGCACAGGCCAGCTAAGAACTCAAAAAGCACAAAAGCCCTATTTCTAACAACTCAATAAAACTTCAATTAGACCTTAGAAAATCTGCTAGTAGGCACATGTTTTGAAAACTCAGGTCTGCACAGGTTTTTGGGGAACTTTGCAGGCCTGAATAAGCTATCCGATAAGCTGATTTGTTCGATACCAGATATTACATCAAAAGACTATCACCTTAATCTATTAGTGAGCCAAAATCTAGGGTCTTATTCTATCCTGATAAGCTAAAAGGAAAGCAAGTTCAGCAGCCTAAAAATCTGTTCTGCACTATTTTGTTCTGTGACAGCAGTTTTAAAAAAAATGGCGCAAACAATTGAAAACTTTGACCAAATGAAACAATCCTTTAACAACTGACTTAGGCCACTAGAATGGACTCAGAAATGCAAGAATTAAGTTTCAAATAAGCTCAGCTTATGCTGAGCTTGTTATGAGCAGTTTTTGGCTTAAAAATGCAAATATAGACCAATAGCTTTTAGTGAGCTAATAACCCCAAACTATCAACTGAACTAGACTTAAATTATCTAATAATGGCTTAATCAACTTCAACAAACTATGCAAATGAACAGTGCAGTTTTACAATTTGATCAACTTTATTGTGACTTAAGATTTTCAAGGATCTAATGAAACCTTTCTAAGATTAACTCTAATCCCCTATTTTAACCAATTTAAACTAGATCTAATTATCTAAAAGACTAATGATGCAGAATATATCCTAAGATCACAAATTGCTCCACTGACCCAAACGCTACTTGACCAACCTGTTTCACTAACTTTTGAAGAATTAAACCTCAAACTACCAAATCAATAATTCTACTGATTACCTAAACTATATTTAAAGCTTAAAGAACAGTAAAGGTTAACTACTAACAGCTAGAACACCAAGTTAGCAAGCCAATAAAACAAAAATAGGCAGTTACATACTTAAAGCTTATAAAAGTTTCAAGACAAACTCATACTAAGTTATAACTAATAGAAACAAGCTGAAATAGGCAAGATTAAGCTACTGAAACAGAAACTAAGCTATAAAAGTTGAGTGAAATGTAAATAAGAAGAAACTCACAAAATAACTCTCCCTCCGCACAAATAGAGGGAGTTCACTAAGCTTGCCTGTCTTTAGACAGGCTAGAGGCTTCCATTTCCCCTCCTAGACTATCACTCCAAGCAGCCATCCAATGATCAATGAAACAGTTGACTTAGTTTGACTTTTTGTGATTTTGAGAGTAAACTGATTAAGTGCCAAAATAGAGTCTCACAAAAGCTATGTGAAGCTTAAATGAAACCTTAGAAACAGAAAATAAGCTTATTGAAGCTTGATTTACTAAACTACTATATATATATATATATATATATATATATATATATATATATATATATATATATATATATATATATATATATATATATATATATATATATATATATATATATATATTTTTTAGAGTATTTTTTGGAATTTTGAACAAAGTATAAAAATAATAATCTAAATAATTCTCATATAAGCTACTGATGAAAATAATAAGCTAGAATTCAGAACATCAACTCAGAATAAGCAGAATCAAAATAAGCTAAAAATAACTTTCATTAATAAAAATTTAAAGATTACAAAGTGACACTACAAATTCGAAGTATGCTTTAAACCTACTACAAACTAGGAGATGAAAACTGAAAACAATAAACAAAACAGAAAAATTACAATATGAAAAACTAACTGCTTCCTTTGAGGAGAGACCCTCCTATTTATAGAGCTCCATTGAACCTTCTAGGTGTGACACCCTGGCAATCCGTGTGCCTCCTAGCCAATCTTCACCCTTGGATCATATCTTGCTCTCCACGCTTGATTCTCACCCGTAGGATTAAAATGGTGAGGTGGCCTCTCCAATCAACAAGCCCCACGTGTCCCTGGCAGTGTCAGGACCTTCCAGAATGACCCAATCATTGGGTAATAATTTGGTACGAGGTTAATTGAAGGCAGTCATTTTTAGGGTTCTTTAAACAGTAATTTTTGGGGAAAAATACTGGCGCGTGTGTGTGAGAGACGGGAGAGTATTTTTTATATTTTTTTTATTTTGAGGAGTGTTGACTGGGTTTGTGTAGTGGTTGACCGGGGTTTAATTTTGGGTCGGGTCAAGGTTAGTGGGCTGGGTTTGGTGATGGATGGGGTTATAGGATATAAAGTGTGGGTTGGGTTAGTTTAGTTGTGGATCCGGATTTTATTGATTTTAAGGATTTAAGGTTTTTAAGTGTAAAGTTTAAGGGACCAAATGTGTATTTTCTGGATTTTTGAGGGACTAATGCTGCCATTATTTAAAAGATGATCCAAGGGCTGAATTTGACAACTTCTGATAGATGGAGGACCTCGGTTGACTTTTTGACCATAATCTCTTTCCCGGTTCCGGTTCTGAGCCGTTTCCGTATCCCGTGCTCGTTTTTCCTGATTTTCCGTGTCTTTTGTCGATTTTTCACGATATCCGTTCCTGCATAGACAAAACACAAAAACACACTATCTATTGGCATTATGGTCGGGTTTTTGGTTATTTTGGTCCGGTTTTGGCCAAGAAAAGGTATGTGTTTAAGCATATACCAAATTTCCCCAGACTAAGCTATTGCAATGTCCTCATGCAATGTTATAAAAACACGTTTTTAAAACCGAAAATTTCCAATCTCTTTTTACTAACTGATGCGTGGGTTTTGCAACCTTACAACAGGTTTTACCTCTCGAGGGATCTCAAGAGGCTTACAACCCCACCAGGCAGTGTACCTGACCGATGTAGTATAGTGTAGTGGTAAGTACGGGGGATTGATCGTTCTCCACAGGGAATAGTGTTCGTTAGGTATGAAAAACTACTCTAATAGGTCTAAGGGTTGAGGAAGATTCTTTTTTTATGTTTTTATATTTTTATGAAAGCAAGTAAAATCTCGGGTTTGAAAGAGTGGGCGGAATTAGTTGCTAATCAACTAACCCAAATAACTACAAATGCAAATAAAATAAATAACTGAAAATAAAATGTGGTGAGAAACTTATGTGTAGAGAAATGTGTTTACTTAGATTTCCTTACTCCCTAACTATCTTTTACCCGTTAATTAGTGTGTATTAGTCGCGTGGATGACGGGTGTATTCCTTAATACCATTCGTGGGGTGGCGTACTTACTTCCCCAACTCTACAAGCTCCTACTTCACTCCTATGTCGAGCCGGCTAGGAAGCTCCTAACATGGGATCACTAGAATTCGCTTGTGCATTAAATACAACCATAAAAACCTTTAGTACGCATTTGGTTCATGTTTCTTAAGACGTTCAAGCAAGTTACCGAATAGGAAGTTAGCCAGTTTTCTTAAGCCTAACATAGATAAACAATCATCCAATACAACTAATAACACACTAATAACCAATAATCAATAGCTAGGTTTCATTAGATCTAAGCAAACACAAGATAAATTTAGCCTAACATGTTAATCAAAAGACAAGAATAAGATAAAATCAAACAACACATAGACATATTGAATGATTAATTGATAACTTATCTTCAATGTAACATGGAAGATCTCAAGGCAAAAAGCCTTGAAAAAGGAGCTAAATTCGTCTTAGGGTTTTCTCCCAAAATTCCACACACTAAGCTCTCCCTAATGACAAAAAATTAGAAAACTATATATAGATTTTTGGATCTGACGGCGTCACCTTATGGAGTGTGACGCCGTCACCTCGCCGCTTCTAGGGTTCCCGGATGACCTTCTTGACGCCGTCCCTCTTTAGCTCTTCAAAATCCATTCTGGCTTATCAAGGCTTGACGCCGTCGAACCTTAAACGTGACGCCGTCCCCTTTTGATTTAAGCCGTGACGCCCTTGATCAGGTTAAAGCGTGACGCCGTCAGAATTCACATGCTATTTTCACTGGCTTATCATGAGTAAATTTCACGTCCACTTTTTCTTGCCAAGGCATGACGCCGTCTGGGGTTAATTGTGACGCCGTCAAAGGTAACTTTCAGCCGATTTTTGAGACTTTGCCGTTTTCTTCACTTTTATGCTCCAAAAACGTCCAAAATGCCTCCTTTTCCAGATTTCTCCTCAAAAGTACCTAAAATGACAAAAGGAACGATTTAGGGCGATATTTGATCAAATAAATACGATTTAGGGCTTAAATGACCCCTTAAAAGCGGTACACTTTTCGCTTCATCAAATACCCTTACACTTGAGATTTGCTTGTCCTCAAGCAAATGCGCTTTTATTCTAATCAAAATACAAGTTAGGGGTCATTTAATGCAAACATAAAAGTAATTACAACAAATATTCGTTCCACTTCAATCATAATAAGCACGGAGATTACATACTAGCACCTCACAAGTAGTGTTTAGATACTCACATCTCTCAAGTGTCATCAAAATAAATCTCATAAATGAAAACGGATAATATCTCTCACTACCTGTTATAGCAAATAGATTACCATAGGCTTGGGAAAGGATCGAAAACCTCCTCCACTAGGCGTAAGCACCAAAGATAAACTATCAAAGAGGGCTTTTAAATGGGTTATAACGTTAGGTGTAGGGAAAAGGAAAACACGGTTTGGTTGGATAAAGGATATTTTACTGGTGGCGAGTTAAAGATCTTGATCAATTACATGTACTATACAATGTTGCTAAGCCAAGACTCGACTCAATCTTAAGCTAATGAAAGAAAATAACAAAAACATAAAATAAAACGGGATGGTAGTCCGTATGTTTTTTCTACTTTTCTTTTTCTCATTTTTTTGTATTTTTCTTGATTTTTTTTTTTTTTTTTTTTTGCATACACTTTTGCCCTACCATCCAAAATAATACATCACAGGGGCGTTGCATTCCCCTTACACTTGAACTTTTACATAACTTTACAATTAACTATTCTAATGACTCGAATTAAGATAATTGAAAAACTTGGAGTACTTTTAAAATATTTAGCACATATGGGGGTAATAAATGATGTTCTTCCCCATTACTCCATTACACTAGTACTTTACCCATGAGTCCCAATCGTCCCAAAACAATATGTACAAGGATATGACTCGACTTAGCAACCATGTAATCAACTAGATAATTAACTTGGGTTTAAACAAATGTTGTAACAATAATGCACAAAAAATGAGTGCATACAAGGTAGGCTAAGGCGATTTGGGTGTACATTTAAGTGGGGTGTAACAAATTCTTCCTTTAAGTAAAATGCTTAAAGGTTGAAACGAAAAGATAGGCTCTGAGGGGTGTACTAGGGGTATCGTGTACTAAAAATGAGTACAACGCAAAGGGTGTGGGAGAATTACTTGACCAATGTAGCCAACGTAATTATAACAAAAACACAGGTGTAAAACAATGGGTTAATCCTAATGCCTCTTATCATGTAGTAAATCTAACTACACGAATGTAGTCTCACTTGTGGCCTCGGAATGGTCCTAACGCAAGTTCTAGAATCTAAGTGCTACCGGTACACACATCATAGCATAATGCTTTTCCTACCAATTCTAGGGGCGAACCTCACATATTTGGGGTGAAAAATTTTTTAGTGGTACGGTTTTTTGTGCTAGTCATATAACTCCTATCCGTGAGACGCTTATTAAGATCAAAGTTTCACTCCTATATGTTGTAAAAATTTTAAATTTGGAACTAAAATTACCCTAACAAGTATTTCTCTCAGTTTTATTACACATCTACCATTAAACAAACAAAAGTCAAGCGCAATTGTATTCTCTAAAATCGTACTTTTACCCCCCCTTACACTTAAGATGAACATTGTCCCCAATGTTCAAATAACAAGATGTAAAAGCATAAAGTAAAGGAATGAAATCAAATACTCCCCTGATTCGCTCGGTGGATAATGAAATTACACGGTTAAATCTTCTTCCAAAGTAATGTTGAAGCTCCATGACTAATGCATCGCCATAAGCTTGATTCCATAAACATCTCATTGTCCAAAATAACCTGTTAAACCTGAGAAAACAAACACGAAAACCTGCATAACATCGGCGGGATAAATCTATATATAAGGATATAATGCTTGTGGAATGATAATTTTGCAGATTCCTGGAGATTATAAGTTGGAGATTTTAATAAAAACTTTTTAAAAACAAAACTTTCAAAAATTTCTGAAAATTAAATTTGACGCCGTCAGGTTATAACCCCTGACGCCGTCAGAAATGACCTGACAAAAATTTTATTTTAAGTTTCCGGAAAATTTCTGGAAAAACCTTTACCTTACTTCCTGGAAATCCTGCAAAACATCATTATGACTCGATACAAGCATTTGACTCAAACAAACACTAATATGTATGTTAATTTAGTATTATTATGATTCATGTTCATTTGTGTTCTAATAAACCGATTTAGATTTCCCTTACACTTATCTTTTGCAAAATACCTTTATATGTAGTTAAGACGAAGTTAAAAACAACATAAAGCATTTTCACAATTTACTTTTGAACATGAATCAATACTAATAAAAATTAAACACACATACGGAAACAAATAAAATCAAACAAACAAATAAATAAGCACACAAAGTAAATAAAACAAATAAAGCTTGGGTTGCCTCCCAAGAAGCGCTTTTCTTTATTAACGAGTCTTGTAGCTAGACTCAAAGTCACGTACATTACGTGACTCCATCATCGGTCACGGTTCCTAGGCCATTCTCCTTCCCGGTTTTATATTCCGGTCCTAATTTCAAACAATCCTTGTAGAAACCGAATATCCTTTCCATAACATAGTCTACTCCTTTACTTCTATCCTCATCATTCCTATAGTAGACCGCTTGCTTGAGCTCCTTCTCAACATTTGACAAGTGTTGGAATTGTTCTATCTTATATGGCATTTGGTAGCTTACTTCATCGGTCTCATCCTTAAATCTAACTATCCATAAGGAAGGTTCATAAGTCATTCTAGAGACCTCAACAAATGGTTTTCCAAAAACCACTTGAGTCAAGGATGCATCGACTATTGGGCGGATATCTTCTACAATTACAAAGTCGGTGACATAGGTGAAGTTTCCTACATAAACCGGTAATCCCTTAACTCTTCCCGTGAAGTTACTCATCCAACCCTTGTCAGGGAACATCCTATACCCAAGTTGATTCTTCATTATCAAGTTGTAGTGGGCTCTAGTCATGATGTTTATGGGTGATCTAAGGTCGATGTAGGCTTTCCACACATGCAAATGTCCGATGTTGCATGGTATGTTGAGATTAGAAGGGTCGCCTATTTCTATGATTGGTCTACCTAGGAAGTATGGTGCCTCGGGGTCATCGAATAAGTTTGTATGATATGCGCGCTCTTCCTTAGTGGGTAGCCTATTGAAGTAGTCCTCATCATCATCTACTTCTTCAATCTCACTTGTCCTAACTTCCTTATCAACCTCGACTTTCTTAACCTCATCCTCAGGTTCACTATTATCCTCATTCCTATCAATTGGTTTGATAGTGACAATGTTGACGAAGTGGACGTGTTTGGATGAAGAGGGGTCTTTTACTTGGGGTCCGCTATTTGTGTTCCTAGCGTCCTTATGTGGAGGTGATAACACTTGGTTATGGAGAGCTTTCAACAAGTTGTCAATTTTATTGGTCATCTCCGTTTGTTGTTGATTGAATTCGGTCTCGAATCTAGCTATCCGAGCTTCTTGAGATGCCATAAATTGGGAAATCAATCCTTCAAAGTTATTGGTACTACCATTGCCGGAAGGATTGTTGTTGAAAGTACGGTTCGAGTTGGAACCGCTTGATTGGAAACGATTAGGTGGGTTGGAAGAATTGGTTTGTTGTGTGTTTTGGTTTTGTTTCCACCTAAGGTTCGGGTGATTTTTCCATGAGGGGTTGTATGTATCACCGTAATGGTTTGGCTCGGGTTTGAAAGTGTACCACTTGTCTCCCGCTCCGTCGGTACGCGAGGATGCGTAGTCAACAAAAGCTTGTTCGGGGAGTTCCATGCAATCACGAGTGTCGTGGGGACCACAACATAATTCACATGAAGAAGTGATTTTGTTCACTTGGCTTGAAGGTTTAGGAGCCTCGTAAGATTTCATGAGAAACTTGACTTGGTCTTCAAGTTCTATGATCCTACGGTCGGAAGTGCTTGAATTGTTCGAAGGCAAAGATATTGCCTTGACCGTTTTATTCAAATCACGGGGATCACTCCAACTTTCGTTGTCATAAAGAGCAAGATCCTCTAGGAGAGCCCATGATTGTTCCGCACTTAGATCACGTAGCTTGCCACCGGCCGATTGGTCAATGGTTTGCCTCGTGGAGAGATTGATATGGTCATAGAAGATTTGGACTTGGAGCCAAAGTTCTATGCCATGGTGGGGGACTTTTTGGAGTAAGTCCTTGAATCGAGTCCATGCCTCGTAGAGAGTTTCGCCTTGACGTTGTCGGAACATCAAGATATCATTCCTTAGCTTGGTAGTTCTTCCCGGTGGGAAAAACTGAGCAAGGAAACGAGTGGTGAGATCATCCCAAGAGGTGATGGATCCTGCGGGTTGACGTTCTAGCCACTGACTAGCTTGATCCCGCAGAGAGAATTGGAAGAGACGCAATCGGGTCGTCTCTCGAGTGGCAACATCAAGGTCTATAGAATCAACGATTTTAAGAAAGTCCTTGAGATGTTGATTAGGATCTTCAGAACGAAGTCCATGGAATGCGCATCCGCTTTGCACCAACCGGATGGTGTCGGATCGCAAGGGTGTGATATTGGCTCCTTGAGTGAGCTCAATGGTGTTTCGATAGCCATGGTGGCTAGGACGGGAGTACTCTCCTAAAGTACGGGCTCTAGGAGGTGGTGGTGGTTGTTGTGGTGGTGGGTTGTGTGGGTTAAGGATATTACCATCTTCCATGATGTCAAATGGTAATGGTTACGAACAAAGACACGAAGAAAATAGATAGACTAAAGAAAACCTAGAAAAATAAAAAAAAATCTCACTAGAAAGGAATCTAGTGAGTAGACCTAATAGAAATAAAAATTCAACCTAAACAATAACTATTCCCCGGCAGCGGCGCCAAAAACTTGATGCGTGGGTTTTGCAACCTTACAACAGGTTTTACCTCTCGAGGGATCTCAAGAGGCTTACAACCCCACCAGGCAGTGTACCTGACCGATGTAGTATAGTGTAGTGGTAAGTACGGGGGATTGATCGTTCTCCACAGGGAATAGTGTTCGTTAGGTATGAAAAACTACTCTAATAGGTCTAAGGGTTGAGGAAGATTCTTTTTTTATGTTTTTATATTTTTATGAAAGCAAGTAAAATCTCGGGTTTGAAAGAGTGGGCGGAATTAGTTGCTAATCAACTAACCCAAATAACTACAAATGCAAATAAAATAAATAACTGAAAATAAAATGTGGTGAGAAACTTATGTGTAGAGAAATGTGTTTACTTAGATTTCCTTACTCCCTAACTATCTTTTACCGGTTAATTAGTGTGTATTAGTCGCGTGGATGACGGGTGTATTCCTTAATACCATTCGTGGGGTGGCGTACTTACTTCCCCAACTCTACAAGCTCCTACTTCACTCCTATGTCGAGCCGGCTAGGAAGCTCCTAACATGGGATCACTAGAATTCGCTTGTGCATTAAATACAACCATAAAAACCTTTAGTACGCATTTGGTTCATGTTTCTTAAGACGTTCAAGCAAGTTACCGAATAGGAAGTTAGCCAGTTTTCTTAAGCCTAACATAGATAAACAATCATCCAATACAACTAATAACACACTAATAACCAATAATCAATAGCTAGGTTTCATTAGATCTAAGCAAACACAAGATAAATTTAGCCTAACATGTTAATCAAAAGACAAGAATAAGATAAAATCAAACAACACATAGACATATTGAATGATTAATTGATAACTTATCTTCAATGTAACATGGAAGATCTCAAGGCAAAAAGCCTTGAAAAAGGAGCTAAATTCGTCTTAGGGTTTTCTCCCAAAATTCCACACACTAAGCTCTCCCTAATGACAAAAAATTAGAAAACTATATATAGATTTTTGGATCTGACGGCGTCACCTTATGGAGTGTGACGCCGTCACCTCGCCGCTTCTAGGGTTCCCGGATGACCTTCTTGACGCCGTCCCTCTTTAGCTCTTCAAAATCCATTCTGGCTTATCAAGGCTTGACGCCGTCGAACCTTAAACGTGACGCCGTCCCCTTTTGATTTAAGCCGTGACGCCCTTGATCAGGTTAAAGCGTGACGCCGTCAGAATTCACATGCTATTTTCACTGGCTTATCATGAGTAAATTTCACGTCCACTTTTTCTTGCCAAGGCATGACGCCGTCAAAGGTAACTTTCAGCCGATTTTTGAGACTTTGCCGTTTTCTTCACTTTTATGCTCCAAAAACGTCCAAAATGCCTCCTTTTCCAGATTTCTCCTCAAAAGTACCTAAAATGACAAAAGGAACGATTTAGGGCAATATTTGATCAAATAAATACGATTTAGGGCTTAAATGACCCCTTAAAAGCGGTACACTTTTCGCTTCATCACTAACTTTGAGAAGTAGCAAAATTTTCAAAAGAGATTAAGAAATCTTAAGTTCTAAAAACTCCCCGATTTTCCTTTTATTCTATTTTTGTATTTTTCTTATTATTCATGTGACGGCTTTTGTAGACTATCATTATCTTTCGATAACTTTTAGGATCTTCGAGCGGGAAACACGACTCATAAAGAAGTGACCATACGGTTAAAATTCGTCGTTCCTGATTTTTCACGAGTCCCCAAACTAAGCTTAAAAACGAAATCATTGTCATTTACAAGTTAGATTGCCAATACTACCCAGAAAGCTAATTGTGGACTCTTTGTTCCCAAATTCCTATTTTCCTCTATTTATTTTATTTTTGGCCAGAAATGAATTTTTTCAAGTTCTCGTTTCGATAGTTTTTAAGCCGATAAAGATATCTTAGTTTAGATGTTAAGTAGTTTCCAAACCTTCCCTCGAAAACCGTTGCATACAAAAATGAGGTCCACATCAAGGTCTCTGATTTAACACGATTTTGAGGATATCCCTTTTATTTGCAACCGAAACAACTCATCTACGATTCTAGAGATAGAAGCCTTTATTAGGATACCTCGGAGTCGAAATTTGGCATTTTTAACATTATTAAGCACATATTATTAATCCTTGGCCTTTTATAACAATCACAACATCGGCTGCGAACCGGCAAGATATGATAGTCTATTATGACCTTGGAATTTTTCCTCTGCCTTTATTAGAAGTCTACAACATCGGCTGCGAACCGGCAAGATGTAGAAAACTTTTTATGGCTTTGGATTATTAATATTATTCATTATTCATTATATATTTTGCCAAATCCCGAGTCCTACGGCTTTTATAACAATCCCAACATCGGTTGCGAGCCGGCAAGATGGAATAGTCTATTACACCGTAACACTGGCAGTACCTTGATGTGTACCCAACTTTCATAAGCAAGGATTCTCTAGGGAAGAAATAAAAACTAATTATTGTCAAAACTAAAATAGCTTTAATTATTACTAGATTTCTATTTTTAGGGTGAAACAAGCTTATGGGAACAAAAAGCCACAAGTAACTTTGATGAGCTTTAAAGAGATCCAACTACTCCACGTTTAGCAATCTAACTTATAAACAACTCTATCATTTCTCGTTCTTCGCAAATTTAAAATCTTAAATAATAAGATCCGCGAATGCTTAGCCAAATAATCAAGCCATGCATATATAAAGTCAATTATGGGAACTTGCAAACTCTTAAAAAGAATTCGCGTTTTCTAGCTCCTTGTATAAAAGACTAGTACGAGCTTATAGATTATAAAAGGTTAAGGGGACAAGCTAGGGCTCAACACGCCCAGTCAAGTCAGAATTTTATTCCTACTCTCACCAGCGGGAAGTCAACAAAAATTGTCAAAATTTATTATATTTTTGCAAAAATTTTAAAAATTTTCTCATTTTTTTGGATTTTTCAATTTTTGGAGGAAAAATGGGGTTGCATGAGAAAATGGCCAAAAATGCAAGGCAAAAATCAAATCGACAGATTACCCCCCCAGACTAAAACGAGACATTGTCCTCAATGTCTTAAAGGTAAGGGTTCTCCTACATAAATCTAAGGCCGTTTATTAATTATGCCAAAAGATAGATGTAGAACGATAAGATTTTAGGATATTGATAAGCAGCGAATGATGAAACTCGAGTAGCGTGAAGGAAACTACGAGCACGAGAGTCTTCATCAATCGGGCATTCCTGGACATACCACAGAAAACACGAAACACAAGATATGGAAGAGGGAATCCTCCTCATGTTTTATTAGAAAATAGATAGAAGGATAAGCATGGGGTGCCTCCCACGAAGCGCTTGTTTTTGTTAACCGAGTCACATGAGCTTGACTCGACCCCGAATTTAATTGTCCTTGGGGGAGCATGTGGAAGAAATAATCTCAATCGGACTTTCGTTCAAGATGTTTGGATAAACATTGAAGCACACGAAAGTTCCACTCCGATTGAGATACCCACGGCTTTAGAAGATGAAAGCGGTGATGCCGGGGTCAAAAACTTTGTCTTCGTTTCCGGCTGGAAACGATAGTAAAGTTTCAAGCAGAGATGACTCCGGACAGAATGGGAGTTTTTGAACAGAAAGAGGCAGAGAGGAATCACTTTTCTCTAGAATTAAAAGTTCCATAGATGAGGCAGGAAACTTTAAATTTGTATCAAGAATCAATTTCATCAAAGGATGAATTTCACCATCATTGAGTAAGCCTGGCTTAAATACTTTGTCCTCACAAGAAAACTCAGCAGGGTACTCGATGGAGGACTCAATAGAGAAATCATCCTCGGGAGAATGAGGAGCTAAGTCATGAGAAACAATTGAAGCATCCTTAATTATGATTTCAATTTTAGGGCCTTTTTCAGTAGGTTTGCCATATAAAAGATTTCTCCATTCGGTTTGATCGGCCCTAAAATCAAAGAGATCATCATCATCTTGTAAATCATTAAGCTCGATGTAAGAATCAGATGATGGAGCATGGTACAAAAGATCTTCAACTTCTTTAAAATCAGCATGAACGTCAAAGAGATCATCATCATATGATAGAAGTGGATTGTCGTGAGCGAGTTCATCGGTGAACTCCTCGGGATGAGAATCATATTTAGACGGATCATGGTTCAGCAAAGATTCCAATTCTCTTAAGTCAGATTCAAAATCAAAGTCATCGTCCTCATCCCCCGGTGGGATTGGATCGATATGAGCGAGTTCATCGGCGAACTCCTCAAGAAGAGAATCAATATAAGAAGTGGTACTGCCACTACTTTGCTCTTCTGATTTTGAATCAACAACTGGAATGGATTTAGGTGTCTTTTCTTTAACATCTTCCAGGGGAAACAATGGTTCATCAAATTTCAAAACATCTTCCCCTGGATTACTATCGGTCTCAACAATTTCCGGTGAAATTGGAGGAGGATCAGAGAACACTTCGAGCTCTTCCCTCGAGATTTCACTTCCCTCAATCGGAGGAGAAGGATGGGAAGAGTCGGAAAGGATAGAATCTACACGATAAACCGGCTCCGGAGGTGGGACAAGAGGTGTGCTCTTAGAGCTAGCAATTTCCACCTCTTCCGTTGTGATCTCCGAATCAGATTCATCATCATCGTCAAGAACACTCTTAGTATTTGCAGCACAACACTCAAACCATTTGCTCGATCCAGGATTGATTTTCATGGCCTTGAGCTCAGCACGTTTTTCTGACATACTCTTGACCGTGAATTTTGAAAGGTTTGGATCAATTCTTTTAGGAGCAATTACGGGATCGGACTTTTGATCAACCGTAGCGACATTGCATTTGTCGGTTTGAGGTTTCGAGTTCGGATTAATATTGAACGTGACTTTATCCTTATCAACCCGCAAAGTAATCTCTTCACCATAGACGTCAATCAAAGCACGCCCGGTCCTCAAGAATGATCTTCCGAGAATGAGAGGAACCCGGGGGTCGGCGTCAAAATTAACAACCACAAAATCTGCAGGAAAATGGAACTTCCCCACTTTAACGAAGACATCCTCGGCTATACCTTCGGGACGGGTTACGGAACGATCCGCAAGCTTGATGGTCATGCAAGTGGGGGTAAGTTCGGGCAAAGAAAGTTTCTTCCAGACGGTTAACGGCATTAGGTTGATGCTCGCACCAAGATCGGCCAAGGCGTGGCATTCAACCATTCCCGGAAATTCACATGGTATGAGAAATTTTCCGGGATCTCCAAGCTTTTCCGGAAGCTTTTTGAGAATTGCCGCTGAGCAGTTTTTGTTCACTGGAGTTTTTGCTAGTTCCGATAATTTTTCTTTATTGCTCAACACACTTTTGAGGGTAGAAATGAATTTAGGCATCAAAAGCAAAGCATCCGCGAAGCTTATGTCGAAATGTAACTCTTGAAAAATTTGGAAAAATTTCTCCATTTGAGTTGAAGCTTTCTCACGGAGCTTTTGATCACTTAATCTCGAAGGATACGGAAGGTTTTCTTTGACGAGAATTTCTTTTGGTTTAACATTCTTCGGTTCAGATGGATGGATGACCGGAGGTTGGACGTCTTCGGTTCCTCCGTTGTTAGTAGGAGGTTCCGTGTCCTTGGTCACCTCGGTCTCACGGTCGACTACCTTGGGAGGTAGAGAAGAAGAGGTAGCCGGAGCCGTGGGTCCATCATATGAAACACCGCTCCTTGTAGTGATCGCCTTAGCATCGCCCCTCGGGTTAGCGATCGTGTTGCTTGGGAGAGAAGTAGTCCCTGAACCCGAGGGTCGATCATTTAAACGTTTGTTCAATTCGGTTATTTGATTAATCATCATTCTATTCATTTCCTCTTGTTTCTTTTGTTGTTGTTGGTTTTGAAGAATGAATTGTTTTAATAACTCATCCGAGGGCGATGGGTTTTGCACAAATCCTTGATTTTGATTGTTTGGAAGATTTGGCCCTCGGTTGTTTTGAACAAAACCTTGATTATAATTCCCATGATTTTGGTTGTAGCTTTGATTTTGATTGTAACCTTGATTGGTTTGAGGTAAACGGTTTTGGTTGTTTTGAACGGGTGTAAAACCGGGTGGTCCCATTTGGTTGCTAACTCGGTAGTTAACTTCACCTTGAGGACGGAATCCTTGATTTTGATTGTAGTTTGCAGCTGCTGCAGTAGCATTGCAAACTTGGCTATCGGTAGCTTGACAATCATAATACGGATGGGGACCACCACAAATAACACAATTTTCTTGCACCGCTTTCACTTGAGCGGGTGGAGAAGATTGTTTCTTTTGTGAGAGAAGGAAAGCTTCGAACATATCTGCAAGCTTGTCGATCTTAGCATCACTGCTAGAAGCTTGGGTACTTACCTTAGAAACAACCGGTTTGTTCCTTGAGGTGGGTACCTTGGATTTGTTCTCAATAATTGAAAGAATTTCTCTCGGCATTCGACTCAAGATATTGCCACCGGCGGCTGCGTTGAGTGAATCCTGATCTGATTGAGTTAAAGCATTGTAGAACGTATCGATTTGATGCAATTCCGAGAAACCGTGATGTGGGCATTTCCGTAGGAGATCCTTGAATCGTTCCCATGCCTCACCGAAATTCTCATCAAATCGTTGCTGGAAATTTGTGATTTCATTTCTAGCATTGGTCATTTTAGATGGAGGAAAGAAATAATTCACGAATTTATGGACGAGATCTTCCCAAGTATGGATTGATTGAGGGGGTTCTTTCTCGAGCCAAATTCGGGCCGCCCCCTCGATCGAAAATGGGAATAACATCAATTTGATAGTGTCGTGAGGGACATCCTTATGGTAGTGTGTTGAGGTCAATTTGTTGAACCATCGGATGTGATTGTGAGGATCTTCCCGATCAAAACCATGAAATTGATTTCCCGTGACAAGTTGAATTAAACCGGTCTCGAGTTTAAAATTTGTATTTCGAATCGGGGGTATGACAATAGCATCTCCGTATCCCACGGTGGGACACTGGAGTAACTATTGCATAGTGCGGAGATTGGGAGCTTGCCCTTGGTTGTGATTATCTCCACCCATCGGCGGGTGTTGATCGTGTTGGTTGTTGGCCATTTCCTCAACGGTTGAGAAATGAACACGGTTGTTTTGACGGATAATCCTCTCGGGATTTGAAAGTGGTGAAAGAAGAGGATTAGAAGAAGAAGAACGGGTGTGCATACACCAAAATGAAATCAAAAAGAAAAATCAAAAACAAAAGTTGAAAATGAAAATATTTTTGGATTTTTATTTTTATAAGGAAAAAAAAATAAAATAAATTTATATTCTTTTTGGTGATCGTTGATCAACCGTACTCGTTTCTTTCAAAACTACGCGCAGCGTGGCGGGAGAGAAGAATGGATCTCTCTTCGGTCTGCAATTTAATGTCAAGACCTCCTTAAACCCCGTGTATAGGTTGTAGTAAAGAAATAATCCGAGAAACGTTTAACTTCACGATCTCTTTTGTTGTTTATTCGGAATGGTTTACAACGCCCTCTCGAGAGCGAGGATATATTATTTTTGGTTTATTTTTGAAAACACTTTAGGAAAAGTGTTTTATTTATTTTCTTTTTGTATTTTTATTTTTATAAAACGATAACTTCCGAGGAAGGGTCTTCAAAACACGTATCGAAAAACAAAATCACAAATTCGCGTCAACCTTCCCCGGCAACGGCGCCAAAAATTGATTTATCAATTATAGTCCAAGGAATTGCACAAGAAATATGCAAAACCCGAGTCGTAGTCCCGATGAAGATTGAATGGAATTTAGTGATTCGGGATTTTGTGATTCGTGTAGTGAATGTGAATAAGAGTGATTGATTTTTGATTACACTACTAATATTAAAATAACAATCAAGATTAACAATTAAACTAAGCTAATAGAACAATTAAACTAAACATTTAAACGAAAATTGAATTTTAAAAACTAATGCGACGTAATTTAAAAACTTAAATAAAAAGTGATTTTCTAAAATTCAAAACCTAAAAGTATAAAAATAATTTTCCTATATTAAATCTGATAAAAGAAAATTTTTGGAAAAAGAAAAATATTTTTTTGACTTTTTAATATTTTTTTATGAATTAAAAACTAATTAAAACTATTTAAATGATTTAAAAATAGTAAAACAGCTTGGAAAATTCTAAAATTTTTTGAGTAATTTTGAAATCAAAGAAGTAATCTAGGAAAAATAATTTCAGAAAGCTATTAAGCCTAAATAAGCTGAAACAGTGAATAAGCAGTTGCAAAATAAGCACTAAATAAGCCAAAAAGCACTCAGAATAAGCAAAAGGCTCAAAACAGAAGCTATCAACTACAACAAGCTCAAATCAACTCAAAAAAATAAGCTAAGCTCACAGAAAAGTTCAAATAAGCAGTTTGCAAATTTCACTTTAAAGACAACAAATAAGAGCCAAACACCTATCTAGCAAGCCAAATTAAGCAGTCTAATAAGCTGATAAGATGAAAGTGATGGGGCAAAAGTTGCACAGGCCAGCTAAGAACTCAAAAAGCACAAAAGCCCTATTTCTAACAACTCAATTGAACTTCAATTAGACCTTAGAAAATCTGCTAGTAGGCACATGTTTTGAAAACTCAGGTCTGCACAGGTTTTTTGGGGAACTTTGCAGGCCTGAATAAGCTATCCGATAAGCTGATTTGTTCGATACCAGATATTACATCAAAAGACTATCACCTTAATCTATTAGTGAGCCAAAATCTAGGGTCTTATTCTATCCTGATAAGCTAAAAGGAAAGCAAGTTCAGCAGCCTAAAAATCTGTTCTGCACTATTTTGTTCTGTGACAGCAGTTTTAAAAAAAATGGCGCAAACAATTGAAAACTTTGACCAAATGAAACAATCCTTTAACAACTGACTTAGGCCACTAGAATGGACTCAGAAATGCAAGAATTAAGTTTCAAATAAGCTCAGCTTATGCTGAGCTTGTTATGAGCAGTTTTTGGCTTAAAAATGCAAATATAGACCAATAGCTTCTAGAGAGCTAATAACCCCAAACTATCAACTGAACTAGGCTTAAATTATCTAATAATGGCTTAATCAACTTCAACAAACTATGCAAATGAACAGTGCAGCTTTACAATTTGATCAACTTTATTGTGACTTAAGATTTTCAAGGATCTAATGAAACCTGTCTAAGATTAACTCTAATCCCCTATTTTAACCAATTTAAACTAGATCTAATTGATGCGTGGTTTTGCAACCTTACAACAGGTTTTACCTCTCGAGGGATCTCAAGAGGCTTACAAACCCACCAGGCAGTGTACCTGACTGATGTAGTATAGTGTTGTGGTAAGTACGGGGGATTGATCGTTCTCCACAGGGAATAGTGTTCGTTAGGTATGAAAAACTACTCTAATAGGTCTAAGGGTGAGAGAAGATTCTTTTTTATGTTTTTATAATTTTATGAAAGCAAGTAAAATCTCGGGTTTGAAGGAGTGGGCGGAATTAGTTGCTAGTCAACTAACCCAAATAACTACAAATGCAAATAAAATAAATAACTGAAAATAAAAAGTTTGGTGAAAACTTATGTGTAGAGAAATGTGTTCACTTAGATTTCCTTACTCCCTAACTATCTTTTACCGGTTGATTAGTGTGTATTAATTGCGTGGATGACGGGTATATTCCTTAATACCAATCGTGGGGTGGCGTACGTACTTCCCCAACTCTACAAGCTCCTACTTCACTCCTATGTCGAGCCGGCTAGGAAGCTCCTAACATGGGATCACTAGAATTCGCTTGTGCATTAAATACAACCATAAAAACCTTTAGTACGCATTGGTTCATGTTTCTTAAGACGTTCAAGCAAGTTACCGAATAGGAAGTTAGCCAGTTTTCTTAAGCCTAACATAGATAAACAATCATCCAATACAACTAATAACACACTAATAACCAATAATCAATAGCTAGGTTTCATTAGATCTAAGCAAACACAAGATAAATCTAGCCTAGCATGTTAAATAAAAGACAAGAACAAGATAGAATCAAACAACACATAGACATATTGAATGATTAATTGATAACTTATCTTCAATTTAACATGGAAGATCTCAAGGCAAAAAGCCTTGAAAAAGCTGCTAAAATCGTCTTAGGGTTTTCACACACAAAGTTCCCCAATAAGTTCCACACTAATGACAAAAAATTGCAAAACTATATATAGACTTTCAGATCTGACGGCGTCACGTTATGGAGTGTGACGCCGTCACCTCGCCGCTTTTAGGGTTCCCGGATGGCCTTCTTGACGCCGTCCCTCTTTAGCTCTCCAAAATCCGTTCTGGCTTATCAAGGCTTGACGTCGTCGGAATTAGGCGTGACGCCGTCCCTCTTTAAATTAAGTCGTGACGACCTTGATCACTCCAAAGTGTGACGCCATCAGAATTCCCATGCAAATTTCTCTGGCTTATCATGAGTAATTTTCATATCCACCACTTTTGCCAAGCCATGACGCCGTCAAGAACAAATCCTGACGCCGTCCAAGGTACTTTTCAGCCGGTTTTTGAGACTTTGTCGTTTTCTTCACTTTTATGCTCCAAAAACGTCCAAAATGCTTCCTTTTCCAGATTTCTTCTCAAAAGTACCTAAAATGACAAAAGGAACGATTTAGGGCAATATTTGATCAAAAAAATACGATTTAGGGCTTAAATGACCCCTTAAAAGCGGTACACTTTTCGCTTCATCAAATACCCTTACACTTGAGATTTGCTTGTCCTCAAGCAAATGCGCTTTTATTCTAATCAAAATACAAGTTAGGGGTCATTTAATGTTAACATAAAAGTAGTTACAACAAATATTCGTTCCACTTTAATCATAATAAGCACGGAGATTACAAACTAGCACCTCACAAGTAGTGTTTAGATACTCACATCTCTCAAGTGTCATCAAAATAAATCTCATAAATGAAAACGGATAATATCTCTCACTACCTGTCATAGCAAATAGATTACCATAGGCTTGGGAAAGGATCGAAAACCTCCTCCACTAGGCGTAAGCACCTAAGATAAACTATCAAAGAGGGCTTTTACATGGGTTATAACGTTAGGTGTAAGGATATGATAAACACGGTTTTGTTGGATAAGGGATATTTTACTGGTGGCGAGTTAAAGATCTTGATTAATTACATGTACTATACAATGTTGCTAAGCCAAGACTCGACTCAATCTTAAGCTAAAAACAAAATAACAAAAACATAAAATAAACATAAAATGAAACGGGATGGTAGTCCGTATGTTTTTTCTATTTTTCTTTTTCTCATTTTTTTGTATTTTTCTTGATTTTTTTTTTTTTTTTTTTTTTTTTTTTTTTTTTTTTTTTTTTTTTTTTTTTTTTTTTTTTTTTTTGCATACACTCTTGCCCTACCATCCAAAATAATACATCATAGGGGCGTTGCATTCCCCTTACACTTGAACTTTTACGTACTTTACAAATAACTATTCTAATGACTCGAATTAAGATAATCAAAACACTTGGAGTACTTTTAAAATATTTAGCACATATGGGGGTAATAAATGACGTTCTTCCCCATTACTCCATTACACTAGTACTTTACCCATGAGTCCCAATTGTCCCAAAACAATATGTACAAGGATATGACTTGACTTAGCAACCATGTAATCAACTAGATAATTAACTTGGGTTTAAACAAATGTTGTCACAATAATGCACTAAAAATGAGTGCACACAAGGTAGGCTAAGGCGATTTGGGTGTACATTTAAGTGGGGCGTAACAAATTCTTCCTTTAAGTAAAATGCTTAAAGGTCAAAACGAAAAGATAGGCTCTGAGGGGTATACTAGGGGTATCGTGTACTAAAAATGAGTGCAACGCAAAGGGTGTGGGAGAATTACTTGACCAATGTAGCCAAAGTAATTATAACAAAAACACAGGTGTAAAACAATGGGTTAATCCTAATGCCTCTTATCATGTAGTAAATCTAACTACACGAATGTAGTCTCGCTTGTGACCTCGGAATGGTCCTAACGCAAGTTCTAGAATCTAAGTGCTACCGGTACACACATCATAGCAAAATGCTTTTCCTACCAATTCTAGGGGCGAACCTCACATATTTGGGGGTGAAAATTTTTTTAGTGGTACGGTTTTTTGTGCTAGTCATATAACTCCTATCCGTGAGACGCTCATTAGAACTAAAGTTTCACTCCTAAATGTTGTAAAAAATTTTAAATTTGGCACTAAAATTACCCTAACAGGTATTTATCTCAGTTTTATTACACATCTATTATTAAACAAACAAAAATCAAGCGTAAAAGCATTCTCTGAAGTATCGTACTTTTACCCCCCCTTACACTTAAGATGAACATTGTCCCCAATGTTCAAATAACAAGATGTAAAAGAAAAAAGTAAAAGAATGAAATCAAATACTCCCCTGATTCGTTCGGTGGATAATGAAGTAACATGGTTAAATCTTCTTCCAAGAGAATGTAAAAGCTCCAAGACTAATGCATCACCAAAAGCTTGATCCAACAAACATTTCCTTGTCCAAAATAACCTGTTAAACCTGAGAAAACAAACACGAAAACCTGCATAACATCGGCGGGATAAACTCTATATATAAGGATATAATGCTTGTGGAATGATAATTTTGCAGATTCCTGGAGATTATAAGTTAGAGATTTAATAAAAACTTTTATGAAAACAAAACTTTCAAAAATTTTCAGAAAATTAAACCTGACGCCGTCAGGTTGTAAAGCCTGACGCCGTCAGAAATAATCTGACAGAATTCTCATGTTAAGTTTCCAGAAAAATTTTGGAAAAACCTATACCTTACTTCCTGGAAATCCTGCAAAACATCATTATGACTCGATACAAGCATTTGACTCAAACAAACACTAATATGTATGTTCATTTATTATTATTACGATTCATGTTCATTTGTGTTCTAAATAAACCGATTTAGATTTCCCTTACACTTAACTTTCGCAAAATACCTTTATATGTAGTTAAGACGAAGTTAAAAACAAAATAAAGCATTTTCACAATTTAGTTTTTGAACATGAATCAATAATAATAAAACTTAAACACACATACGGAAACAAATAAAATCAAACAAACAAATAAATAAACACACAAAGCAAATAAAACTTGGGTTGCCTCCCAAGAAGCGCTTTTCTTTATTAACGAGTCTTGTAGCTAGACTCAAAGTCACGTACATTACGTGACTCCATCATTGGTCACGGTTCCTAGGCCATTTTCATTTCCGGTTTTATATTCCGGTCCTAATTTCAAACAATCCTTGTAGAAACCGGATATCCTTTCCATAACATAGTCTACTCCTTTATTTCTATCCTCATCATTCCTATAGTAGACCGCTTGCTTAAGCTCCTTCTCAACATTTGACAAGTGTTGGAATTGCTCTATCTTAAATGGCATTTGGTAGTTTACCTCATCGGTCTCATCCTTAAATTTGACTATCCCTAAGGACGGTTCATAAGTCATTCTAGAGACCTCAACAAATGGTTTTCCAAAAACCACTTGAGTTAAGGATGCATCAACTATTGGGCGGATATCTTCTACAATTATAAAGTCGGTGACATAGGTGAAGTTTCCTACATAAACCGGTAATCCCTTAATTCTTCCCGTGAAGTTACTCATCCAACCCTTGTCAGGGAACATCCTATACCCAAGTTGATTTTTCATTATCAAGTTGTAGTGGGCTCTAGTCATGATGTTTATGGGTGATCTAAGGTCGATGTAGGCTTTCCACACATGCAAATGTCCGATGTTGCATGGTATGTTGATATTAGAAGGGTCGCCTATTTCTATGATTGGTCTACCTAGGAAGTATGGTGTCTTGGGGTCATCGAATAAGTTTGTATGATATGCGCGCTCTTCCTTAGTGGGTAGCCTATTGAAGTAGTCCTCATCATCATCTACTTCTTCAATCTCACTTGTCCTAACTTCCTTATCAACCTCGACTTTCTTAACCTCATCCTCAGGTTCACTATTATCCTCATTCCTATCAATTGGTTTGATAGTGACAATGTTGACGAAGTGGACGTGTTTGGATGAAGAGGGGTCTTTTACTTGGGGTCCGCTATTTGTGTTCCTAGCGTCCTTATGTGGAGGTGATAGCACTTGGTTATTGAGGGCTTTCAATAAGTTGTCAATTTAATTGGTCATCTTCATTTGTTGTTGATTGAATTCGGATTCAAACTTAGCTATACGCGCTTCTTGAGATGCCATAAATTGGGACATCAATCCTTCAAAGTTATTGGTACTACCATAATTGTTGGAAGGATTGTTATTGAAAGTACGGTTCGAGTTGGAACCGCTTGATTGGAAACGATTAGGTGGGTTGGAAGAATTGGTTTGTTGTGTGTTTTGGTTTTGTTTCCACCTAAGGTTCGGGTGATTTTTCCATGAGGGGTTGTATGTATCACCGTAGGGGTTTGGCTCGGGTTTGAATGTGTACCACTTGTCTCCCGCTCCGTCGGTACGCGAGGATGCGTAGTCCGCAAAAGCTTGTTCGGGGAGTTCCATGCAATCACGAGTGTCGTGGGGACCACTACATAATTCACATGAAGAAGTGATTTTGTTCACTTGGCTTGAAGGTTTAGGTGCCTCGTAGGATTTCATGAGAAACTTGACTTGGTCTTCAAGTTCTATGATCCTACGGTCGGAAGTGCTTGAATTGTTCGAAGGCAAAGATATTGCCTTGACCGTTTTATTCTGTTAGGAATATAAATATTCATATGAAGGCTCGGTCACCCCGAGCATCTAATTAGCATTTATATAGCTCGTAGGCTTATATATATTTGTTTAGTATTATTAGTAATATTAGTATTAGCTTAGTCGTATTTATATTTGTGGAGTGGGTCGGGGCTTTCCCCACTGTCAGCTCACTCCACAGCCCACTAGGGGCACCAAATAGTAGTAAGTATATAAACCCCTTCCCACACTTGGGAAGGGTTGGAACTCTTCACACACTTAATTCAATTATACAGATTTTCACAAAGAGTCTCCCACCTCTCTCTAAACTTCTCTCTACAAACTAACTCAAATGGGTTTCTTGATCTTTCAAGATCCAAGACCACCCGAATAGATCCACACAATCAAGAAGGTTATTTCCTACAATTGGTATCAGAGCCATGGTTAGATCCGGTTTGATTGTGTGTCGATTTTTATATTTTTTCTTGTGGTCCGAATTTTTTTTTCTCAAACTGTTTGAATCTATTTCTTTATTTTGGTTGGTTCGAATAACATTGCATAATCTGTTATTTGTCTCCAGTTTGATTCCTTTGGGTTCGTACAATATTTCATGCAAGATTGGGCTTTAAGTGCTTAACTATTAGGAAGTCTTTACTGTTATAAATGTGGATCTAGCCCAGTTATTGAGTACAGCTTTGTTGTCCATTCTTTTGTGAACATTAATTTGTTGCTGCTTTTGTTCGAACGTATTAAGAGTCTTGGAAAGTCGTGGCTTTGGTTGAGAGTAACACCACAAGATTGATTTTTGCAGTTCTCTTTGTGGCTCGGTTGAGAGTAAAAGTGCAGTTTTTTTTAAGGTTGTTCTTGGCCGCGGCTTATTTAAAGATTAAAGTTTGGCTGCAGTTTCTGACCCTTATGGTGGGTTAAGTTTTGATTTGGATGGTGTAATGTGAAACAGATCTGGGTTTAAAGAATTGGTGTTCTTGGATGCGGTTTGTGTCAAATGTAGTGTTCTATGACTCGGTTTGTGTCCAATGGGATTGGTGTTTGGCTGTTTGCCAAAAATAGATAATGGGGACAAAAGGGTGAGAGTGACAGCATTGACTGGTCAAACATGCGGTTTGTCCTGGACTCGGTTTGTCCATACAGTCAAGAACTCGGTTTGTCCATACTATCATGAACGCGGTTTGTCTATTGGCTCACAGACTCGGTTTGTCTGTTTAACCCTGGACTCGGTTTGTCCATACAGTCACGAACTCGGTTTGTCCATACTATCACGAACTCGGTTTGTCCATTTTGTCATGAACTCGGTTTGTCTGTCACTAGATAAAACGATCAAACAACAACAACCTAAGCTAAATAAGTCAACAAACATGAAGCTGACCAAGATGAAGCAACAAAACAATGATTATTCAAAACAATCAAAATCAAACCGAAACTGATACAAACAACAACAACTTCTTATCACAACTTCAAAAGAAAGATATCTAAATCATAATCACAGTCTCTTATTCACAACAACTCTTAAACAACTAAGCTGCCAACAACAGATTCACTCTCCTAACCTCATCAACAAATTGGACTCAAAAGACTTGATGTTATTAACATAATCTCAGATTGCTCTTTCTTTCGTGGTTATCAAACTAAATAGAGCTTTTCAAAAGGCCAAGCATACGAAAGAGAAGATATCATCATCGATCATTTTCGAAGCATACACTTCGATTTAACTATCCGAAAATCATAATGAAAGAAAAAGACAATAACAACAATGTTATTATCTTCCTTTAGATTCGGTTATAAAAACGCATGAACTAAAACTAAATACGCAACCTACCAGTGACCCCTCAAGGATCTTGAAATTTTTTTTAAAAGTCTTCTGGATTTTTGATGATGATGCAAATAACGAGTAATGAAAAGGTGGGTCTGTGTTGTGCTCGTCTTCGTGATTTTCACAAAAATGATCATGTGATAATATTTGGTGTGTGGGGTTTGAGTTGTGAGTGTGATGAGGCACGTCGCTTGTAAAGGGGGCGGTTAAATTTTTTTTTGATTAGGGTTTGTGAGGTTGGAGGAGCAGTTATGATGAAGGAGAGAAAAGGGGCGGATTATATTAATAAGGGATTAGGGTTTGAGTTAGGTATAAAGTGGAAGTTAAATACCCACATGATTAGGGTAAAGGATTGGAACGGATTTTGTGTTGGTGGGCCGAATGAATTTGGTTGTGTCTATCCGGAGTGGGCCGAGTGAATTGTGATCCTAAATAGAGACCGGGCTTTTGTATCTGGTATCCAATATTTTTGTACTTGTGTATTTTGAACACAAATAGATTGGAAACTAGGAATGAAGTCATGACTCCAATTATTTTGAGTACCAAACTGAGTTTTGGCTGATGTTGGATGCGAACTCTTGGAATACAACAAGCCTTTATGACGAATGTTTGAGTTAATTATGGTTGGGGTGCTTATAATTTTGGTACTTTGGTTGCAACGAAGTCTTACAAGGATTCACACGTCACGGCTAGTATTTGGGTTTATGAATGTCATCGGGATTACAGAGTTGCAGATTTGGCTGCGTAGTACAAATAGAGCCTACCACTTGAGCAAGCATGCAATTTGATATTTATGATTTGAGTCATAGTTGTCGAATTACAATTTGTTTAATTGCTATTTGTCAAGTTGCGCTTTGACTTGTTGCGACTTGACGGATTGCGATTTAACCAGTTACGATATGACGTTGCGAGTTGACACTTACGATTTGACTTATTGTGACTTGGTTGATTGCAATCTGACTTGTTGCAATTTGACAATCTGTGACTCGACTTGTTGCGATTTGATCAAGTTGTGATTTGACTTCTGTGACTTGAATTTCGAAGATTGGTATTGCACCTCACTCTTGGGTATTCAGGTTGATTTCACGGTTTCTCCTGTAGATTTTAGAAAATCCCGCGAAAGATTCGATTTCTCAGTTTAAATCTCAAGAGCTGTAAAATCCCGTGAAATTAATTTTGGACAAATTGGCTGGACTTGGATTTAGACATAATGAAATTTACGGGGTGTGACTAATTTTTCGGGATAAGTTTGTGCTTCAAGATCAGCAGGAATTGGGAAATTATGGTAACTTGGTTGGTTTGTTAATTCACGGGTTGGTGTACTTAGTGTCACAAACATCTCGGGGTGGATGGATGCACGATGTTTGTTGACCCTTGCTAGAGCGTATTTAAGGTGGTTAGACCTGAATGTTCAAGAAGTGGATATATACAATAAAGGATGGAAGGTTGGGTATATATCACTACCTATATTTAAAGGAGTTACGTTGTTGTGCTCAATATAGGTTCTAAATCACAATTTGCAATTTAAGGTGATTAGACTTGGATGTTCATGAAGTGGATATATACAATTAAGGATGGAAGGATGGGTATATATCACTACCTATATTTAAAGGAGTTACGTTGTTGTGCTCAATATAGGTTCTAATTCATAATTTAGTGCAAGTTTAAGTCGCGGACTTGTTCTTTATCAAGCTTCATCAGGTGATTGTTGTTTCTCAAGCTTCTAATGGGATTGTTGTTCAAGATCTTCTCAAGAGGTAGTCAGGCTTAAAGACAAGAGGTGATTTGTTTGGAGACATGTTTTAACCTTTTACTCACTTTAAAGTCATATGCATTTCATCAAGCGGTTTTGGCATATTACGAGCTTCAATGAATTGTTAATCTACTAAACCATTGATGATGAGGAAAGCAAGGGGTTACTACAAGAGAATCTTAATCACCATCTTCGTTGCAGTAGTTTCATTTGTCTCTTTCCATGTTTTGTGCCTGACAAATTCACAAACGTCACGGACTCTCAGCTTTGGCAAAAAGGTCATTTCATGTCCTTTTTGAGGGGGAGAATTATCGCAAGTTTCCTAGTTCCGGTTACAGCGGGTCAGATCGTATCGGTTCAGTCTCCAGCGGTTTGAATCTTAGCAGTTTCGGTTACAGCGGGTCAGATCGTAGCGATTCAGGATTCAGTGGTTCAGTCTACAGCAGTTTGATACTTACTGTTGTGCAGTTAGTTCTTGAATTTATTTCTCAGATAAATCTCAAGAACGGTAAAATCCTGTACACAGTACAACAACTATTCCACATCCAAGTAGCTGGGTCAGACAGCTTTATTTGATAGGACTGACTATGAGTCATGGGCACTTCTAAGAACTTGCGCATGTTTCTTCTCTTTTTGGCTAGTCAACAGCACAAGATGATCACGAAGTTAATCTGGTATTCTTTATTTGTGATTGAAGTTGAATTTCACGAAGGCGTCTACTTATTTTATCTTGAAGTCGGGGTTGGTTGGATGCATGACCTTCATTGATAACTTGTTCGTTCAAATCTTAAGTTGAAGACTTGGGTTATCTAGTTACCAGCAGTCGGGGTAACTATCACTTAAGAGTCATGGGAGTACTCAGTGTCACACGTCAATGACGTTGTCGATAATCGCAAGAGGTGTTAATGTCTCATACTTTGGTTGGGTATGGAGCTCTTAGAGATTTGCTTGGAGCATTAATTCTCTACACCGTTCTTCCAACATTAGTGCAAGCTTAAGTAACAAATTCGGGGTCCTCTACTTCAGTTTTCAGTATTGGTATATCGGGTTCTCTTCATCGAGTGGTCACTAATCTATGTTCAAGGTTGGTTAGTTGGCCAAAGGTTTTAAAAGTTGTGATGTGATCTGTAATCCTCACAAGATATTCTTTACCCAAACTGATGTTCACCAAAATCTAAATCAGTCATGCCACATTCAATCTGTTACTGCCTCACGGTTTCTTCTTGATTTTGTAAAATCCCGAGAAAGAACTTATTTTTCGGTTTAAATCATAGATTTGTAAAATCCCGTGATGATGGACTATGCGCTCTTAACCATGATCGGGTTAAAACCATTATCAAAGTTCAGTTAAAGCATCATGAAGGGCTAGATTTGGGCATTAACCACAAGACGTGACTACGGCGTTGATTCATTATTATTTATTTGAGGCTGAAGTGAAATTTCATGGGTGCGTGTACTTAGCATCTGAAGATATCGGGGAGGTTGGATGAAGATTCTTCGAGATCCTTGTTCGAGCTTTCAATACAATGACAAGGACTTGGATATCTAGTTATTTTTTTCTTTCTCCCTACTACAAAATAACTATCACTTTAAGGAGTCACGTTGTAGTGCTCAGTGTCACACGCAGTTGTGGATATCCAAGAGGTGATGTACGTCTTATACTTGATGGTTGGTTGGTTGAAGAGTATAGAGTACTTAGGGATTCGATGTTGCACGAAGTCTCTACACCGCTCTTTGTCACGCATTAGTACAAGTTTAAGTCACAAGTTCGGGTTATTTTACTTCAGTATCAAGTTCATCATATTGGGTTTTCTCCATCAGTGGTCACGACATCAAGCCGATAGAATGATAATGGGGTTGGTGACGAGTTAGATGAGAGAAGAAGTAAAGAGAGAGATTATGACGTCTGTACACATCAGTGCAGGCCTCGCTCTTCAACATAATGACGTCTGTACACCTCAGTGCAGGCCTCGCTCTTAATCATAATGACGTCTGTACAAGTCAGTGCAGGCCTCGCTCTTCAACATAATGACGTCTGAATACATCAGTTCAGGCCTCGTTTTTCAAAGAAAAGAAAAGTGTACGCTTGAGTGCACTTTATCTTTAAAAGAAGAGGAGTCTTCTTATTAATGGCCATTCTCATCAACAAGATTCATGCTCTTTCCGTGCTTATTCAATCGTCAAGTGGATTGGCGCACATTGGAGTATATTCTTATTCACTTGTTCAACCAAAAATTGCAGTTGACAGGCATATGCAATTTTTGAGGGGGGGAAAGGGTGAATAAACAACATGTCAGTCGTCAAGAACCGTCAAGTGGAGCTACTTACCGTTGATGGTATTCATATTCACTAGTTCAATCATCAAAAATTGCAGTTGGAAGGCATATGCAATTTTTGAGGGGGGGAAAGGGTGAATATTAATCTACATGTTGGTTGATGATTGAGAAATGGTCATACGACTCCTGAATACGTCAGTTCAGGAGTCGTGCAAACCATGGTTCTCCAACACTACTTCTTCCTCCGTCTATCAAGGTGTTGAAGAACATGGTCATGGAATGCTAATCTACATCGTCTCACGGGCTGGTACAATCAGTATCAAAGGGTTTCTAGTCAATGCTTCATGTACACTTCATTAGGCTGCATGTACACATCATGATGATGATTCCGATTAATCGTAACCATCATGGGGGAGAGAAATGTGTACACCAAGGACGCACAACAGGTTCACGTGATCGGGCTTAATCATATATTCTGGTGTTGAGAACCGCAGAGATGATCAGTGGTTCAACTTGTTACCTTGGTATTTACGTTTCACTGTTACGTCATGGGCTGATTAATCGTAACCATCAGGGGAGAGAGAATGTGTACATCAAGGACGCACAACAGGTTCACGTGATCAGGGCTTAATATCCAAGGATGGATACATACTATAGATGATCAGTGGTTCAACTTGTTACTTTGGTGTTATACTAAAGACTGAAGAAGGTCGAGTCGTCAGTCTACTCTACATTCTCTGTTGGGAGTTATCTTCTCATGTGTATGCTGCGGGCTGATGGGTTACATGTAAGGTTACTGGAAGGCATTTGGTGAGATAAAGATGATTGGTATTCTGTTCCTCCACATTGGGCAATCTTGAAGAAGGTCGAGTCTACAGTCTTCTCCACAGTCAAAAAATGTTGAGCTCTTTTCTTACAACTTGATTTTTAACTTAATCCCATGACAGTTCTTGTTTGATGAGTTGTGGAGTTAAGTTAGGGTCAAGTTGTTCTGTAGTTTAAGGTTTGGTTCAACTTGATTTTAACCTAATCTCATGACAGTTCTTGTTTGATGAGTTGTGAGGTTAAGCTGAAATCAAGTTGTTTCTGGGCTTAAATTTGTGGTTTAACTTAACCTCATGACAGTTCTTGTTTGATGAGTTGTGAGGTTAAGCTAGATTTCAGTTGAGGCTCAACTTAAACTACCGAAAAGTTGCCTAAGGTTTTTGACAGAGTCACTCTAGGACGGGAGTGTTAGAAGATTTAAGACGGCATGCATTTGGTTATCAAAAGAATTCTTCATATTTCGGGCGTTCATCCAAAGTCTACTTCCTATTATGGGTGATCGTCAGAGGTTGTCAGATTGGGGGAGAGCACTAATTAGGGGAGAGTGAAAAGCCAGAATCATTCCCTGATTGAAAGTGCTCACATTGCTCTTCAGCAAGTCAAGTGATGAATGCGGTGAAGATTCAGAATGCTGAGGAGTAATGGTTTCTGGCTCGTATCCTTGTACATATATACTTATTCATATTTTATACCTGCTTGTAAATAGTTATATAGAAATCTTGCTAATTATAAATAGAGAAACGTAAAACCAGAAAAACCATAAAAATTTAAAAATAGAAAATACCAAAAATAGTTTCACCTAGGCATGTCTTCTGTTTATCGATAACATTTACGGACTTAGAAATGTCATTCAATAATGGCACGGGTCTTTAAATGAAGCTCGAGCAGAAGTTAAAATGGATTGTTAAAACATGTCTAAATGGCTTGCTATTACTTTAGATAGCAACCCGCGCTTCATATTGGGGAAAGCACGTCGCCAAAAAGACGGCTGTTCCTCCAACTGGGTGATGTTCACCTGGGCATGGATTACTTCATATCCATGTTTCCTGATTTGATGTACGTTTCAGTGCATCATTTCTTGTAAAAGAAGAGAAGTCTTCTTTGTATACAAATAGTTTTCATTCTATGATTCTTCTGAAAATTATTTGTAAGACACTTGGTGATTATGTGTAGCATGAAATTTGTTTATACTTGGAATATGCATAAAATTTGTCACTCAATCAACGACTACAAAACCTCATGACAGTTCTTGTTTGATGAGTTGTGGGGTTAAGCGTGATTTTAGTTGAGGTTCAACTAGAATACGGGTCATTGATTGAGGGGGAGAGTGAATTCAAATTTTATATCATCAAACGGATTTATTGGTTAAATCATACTTGTTAGAAATGGTTTTGTAGTTAATGGGGAATTAGCTGAAGAGGATCTAGCTTAAATATAACAAATGACCAAGTGTGTTAGTTGCTAGAAAGTTTAGGACATTATGTGCAATTTGCTTATAGTTTCCTAGCTTTATGTATCTAGAAGGTTCATTTGTGTTACTTTGGAATCCTTGTTTAATCCCCTAAACACCTTAAGACTCAAAACCTAAAAGAAGTAAGAAAACCAGTTGTGTTTGATGTTCTTGAATACTCCTATGACATTTGTATGAACTAAGTGAATGAGTTTCAAATGTTGTTTGTCTCTGCTGCTTAATTGTTGTTGATATTGTGCATATGTTCTCAGGATTCGCTTAGGTAGATTGCTATTATGTTAGAATCATGTTCCTAAGATCCTGAATGAAATATTGAAATCTGTGTGAATTGCCATGTTCATGATTGCTATTTGCTCTTCATGCTAGATAGTGGTTTGACGTAGTTCCTGATTGGGGTTTGATTATAAGATGAACTTGGTATTATAATGTGGCATGCTGCTGAAGGGTAGCTATCTAGGAATAGTGTATCTGTATGTATGTATATCTGTGTTGATATTCTTATGCAGATTCCATAGCCAAAATGAATGTACCAGTTCCCATTCTAACCATTTGATCAAACGTTCAAACTCTATTGATTGGCTCGGAATTCACCTCAACAACAATGTCGGCAACAACAACAACAACAACACTTTCACCACCATCACCACCATTCATCTATTTTGGTCTCGCTAAGTGGGGATCGACAATACTTGAGAAGATTTGTTGGTGGATGGATAATCGATGTTGACCACTGACTCACTCAGAAAAGCGAGTGATTACATCATCTGCGCAAAAAGGTCAATATCATTTGTGTCATAATAATCAATCTGTGCTAAATAAGCAGTGAATCTCCCTCTTAGATTAAGGGGGAGCAAAGTATGTTTCATCATCAGAACATGTTAAACCTGACCACATTTTCTCCCATGTTTTTCTAAATTATTTAAATCAATTGGGATCACAAATCTCAAAAGGTTTGAAATTTTTGATCGGGGGAGAGAATGTGATTTAAATATGAAACCTGATGAAAATGTGATGTTTTGGATTTAAGTGTAAGCTCTCCCATATGTGCTAAACTCTTTTGTATACCAAGGCACATATTGAGGGGGAGCAAAATGTTTTGGATGTAAAAGTAAGCTCTCCAGTAAGTGCTAAACTCTTTTGTATACCAATGCACTTATTGAGGGGGAGCAAAGGATTTGGCATGCATCTTATGTGAGCAAGGCTCAGACTTCACCAATGAATTGACGATAGCTAAAGTCAGTAGTCGAAAGGACATGTCCTGGACGGGTAATAATTTCAAGCCAGTTTATCTGGTGATGTAAGCGTGTCTCGCAAAGGACGTGTCTGAGTAGAATGTACCGATTTCGAGCGACTTTCCTTGAATGTGATCTGGACGGGTAATAATTTCAAGCTAGTTTACTAGTGATGTAAGCGTGTCTCGCGATGATCATGTTCTTGGAAAATCAATCAATTCAAAAAGTGCGAGCTCTGCCTAACATGTGCAAATTTATAAAACAATCAACCGAGCACATGTTGAGGGGGAGCATTTGAAAAATATAAAACTCTCAAGTGTTTGAAAAAAATGTGTTTCAGAATCATGAACACTTTGAGAGATTTTTCAAAGATTTGGTTTGGCAATCGTGGATGAATACCAAAGACCGACCATCTTAATTAATGTATGGAGTTATAAGGATGGTTAGGTTAGGCTCAAGTTCCCACGATCCCACCAGAGCCGGAGGGATCTACCCAGGGACAATCCACTAGTTAGTGTAGAAGTCCTTAGGTATGATTAAAAAGGAGAAAAGTGTGATTAAGGGAAGAGTGCCGACTGAGATGGAGCTAACACTGGAACAAACCCAACAAGGTGTTAGTTATGAAGTCTTGGTATGCACTGAAGGGGTTGAAGAATGAAAAAGAATTGTAAAGATAAAGGGTGAAAAGAAATAGCCCTCCTTACAACTTAGGCAGAAACCGGGTCAATACATATGCTGTCAGAATCACTTAGATGATTGCTGGCATTGAAGACTAAGTATCATGGACCCAGTGATACGCTGCACAACCCTCCCTAGCCACTCAAGGTCCCTCAAAGGATTCTTGTTTCAATTGTCACGGAGTTCAATACATTCCTATCGTCTCTCTCACTCCGAGTTAGATGATATTGAAAAGGTGGCAGTTCTCTCCAGCCTCCGCTCACTAAATCAAAACGCACTATAGAGTCTAGAGCCACGAGATGCATAATAAGATCTCATAGGGACACTAGTTATTTCTACACTGGTTGTTCAACATTAAGGACACCAGTTGTAAACTTAAGAGTCCTACGCAGATCTTAGCAATCTGCCAGAACATTTATGAGAGAATTTACGAATGTAATTCTCAATGATTGAATGGAAATTCCTGCCAGGGTCAACATCAAGCAGCCCTGCAAGCAGGTCACTTCGGTAATTCCTCGAGGATTACGCTTAGTGATCACGGCGGTTTCTAACGGTCTACAGTCGTGGAGTGATCTCCAGCGACTCACCTAATCATTGATGTGCTACGGTTCGATCTTAAAAAGCCCTCTGTGGGTTTTCGATTAGGAACGGTCTTGGTAAGGATTAGAGAGAGTTTTCACACTATGCTGTTAACAATCTCGAAGTCCGAACCTGTAAGTACCGGACGTTTTATTGCTAACTGTCGTATGCAGGAACTTCTGGCGATTGTAGCTGATTGCTGTTGCAGCTGTTGGCGGTTGTAGCTGTGGAATGCTGTAGCTGGTTGCAGTTGTAGCTGGTTGCTGAAAAGATGCCAATCCTCTACCACATGTTCACACTACATCATCTTAATCAAAGAAGTCATGATCAACCTAAAGACCATTAACACAGCTTCTGCAAAACTCTGATGCTGAAGATCATGACACCAAATAGTGTGAGCATGTCGGCTCGAAGAATATCACATCACATGGAAACATACTCCTAAAAGATGACTTGGAAACAAATGTTGGATGATAAAGTCGAAGAATACTCAAAGATCATCCAAGACAAAGAAAGGTCATCTAACATACACTGCTGAATGCACAAAGTTTCAAGACAATGAAGAATCAAAGACTACGAGCTATGACGACAACTTCAGAAGATAAAATGCTAGAATTCAAGTTATTATTTCCGGGGTGACCTCCCTTAGGGGGAGATTGTTAGGAATATAAATATTCATATGAAGGCTCGGTCACCCCGAGCATCTAATTAGCATTTATATAGCTCGTAGGCTTATATATATTTGTTTAGTATTATTAGTAATATTAGTATTAGCTTAGTCGTATTTATATTTGTGGAGTGGGTCGGGGCTTTCCCCACTGTCAGCTCACTCCACAGCCCACTAGGGGCACCAAATAGTAGTAAGTATATAAACCCCTTCCCACCCTTGGGAAGGGTTGGAACTCTTCACACACTTAATTCAATTATACAGATTTTCACAAAGAGTCTCCCACCTCTCTCTAAACTTCTCTCTACAAACTAACTCAAATGGGTTTCTTGATCTTTCAAGATCCAAGACCACCCGAATAGATCCACACAATCAAGAAGGTTATTTCCTACATATTCAAATCACGGGGGTCACTCCAACTTTCGTTGTCATAAAGAGCAAGATCTTCTAGGAGAGCCCATGATTGTTCCGCACTTAGATCACGTAGCTTACCACCGGCCGATTGGTCAATGGTTTGCCTCGTGGAGAGATTGATATGGTCATAGAAGATTTGGACTTGGAGCCAAAGTTCTATGCCATGGTGAGGGACTTTTTGGAGTAAGTCCTTGAATCGAGTCAATGCCTCGTAGAGGGTTTCGCCTTGACGTTGTTGGAACATCAAGATATCATTCCTTAGCTTGGTAGTTCTTCCCGGTGGGAAAAACTGAGCAAGGAAACGAGTGGTGAGATCATCCCAAGAGGTGATGGATCCTGCGGGTTGACGCTCTAGCCATTGACTAGCTTGGTCCCGCAAAGAGAATTGAAAGAGACGCAGTCAGGTCGTCTCTCGTGTGGCAACATCAAGGTCTGTAGAATCAACGATTTTGAGAAAGTCCTTGAGATGTTGATTAGGATCTTCAGAACGAAGTCCATGGAATGCGCATCCGCTTTGCACCAACCGGATGGTGTCGGATCGCAAGGGAGTGACATTGGCTCCTTGAGTGAGCTCAATGGTGTTTCGATAGCCATGGTGGCTAGGACGGGAGTAGTCTCCTAAGGTACGGGCTCTAGGAGGTTGTGGTGGTGGGTTGTTGGGATCAAGGATATTACCACCTTCCATGATGTCGGATGGTAATGGTTACGAACAAAGAAACGAAGAAAAAAAGATAGACTAAAGAAAACCAAGAAAAATAAAATAAAAATCTCACTAGAAAGGAATCTAGTGAGTAGACCTATAAAATAAAAAATTCAACCTAAACAATAACTATTCCCCGGCAGCGGCGCCAAAAACTTGATGCGTGGTTTTGCAACCTTACAACAGGTTTTACCTCTCGAGGGATCTCAAGAGGCTTACAACCCCACCAGGCAGTGTACCTGACCGATGTAGTATAGTGTAGTGGTAAGTACGGGGGATTGATCGTTCTCCACAGGGAATAGTGTTCCTTAGGTATGCAAAACTACTCTAATAGGTCTAAGGGTGAGAGAAGATTCTTTTTTATGTTTTTATAATTTTATGAAAGCAAGTAAAATCTCGGGTTTGAAAGAGTGGGCGGAATTAGTTGCTAGTCAACTAACCCAAGTTACTACGAATGCAAATAAAATAAAATAACAGAAAATGAAAAGGTGGTAAAACTTATGTGGAGAGAAATGTGTTTACTTAGATTTCCTTACTCCCTAACTATCTTTTACCGGTTGATTAGTGTGTATTAATTGCGTGGATGACGGGTGTATTCCTTAATACCAATCGTGGGGTGGCGTACGTACTTCCCCAACTCTACAAGCTCCTACTTCACTCCTATGTCGAGCCGGCTAGGAAGCTCCTAACATGGGATCACTAGAATTCGCTTGTGCATTAAATACAACCATAAAAACCTTTAGTACGCATTGGTTCATGTTTCTTAAGACGTTCAAGCAAGTTACCGAATAGGAAGTTAGCCAGTTTTCTTAAGCCTAACATAGATAAACAATCATCCAATACAACTAATAACACACTAATAACCAATAATCAATAGCTAGGTTTCATTAGATCTAAGCAAACACAAGATAAATCTAGCCTAGCATGTTAAACAAAAGACAAGAACAAGATAGAATCAAACAACACATAGACATATTGAATGATTAATTGATAACTTATCTTCAATGTAACATGGAAGATCTCAAGGCAAAAAGCCTTGAAAAAGCTGCTTAAATCGTCTTAGGGTTTTCACACACAAAGTTCCCCAATAAGTTCCACACTAATGACAAAAAATTGCAAAACTATATATAGACTTTCAGATCTGACGGCGTCACGTTATGGAGTGTGACGCCGTCACCTCGCCGCTTTTAGGGTTCCTGGATGGCCTTCTTGACGCCGTCCCTCTTTAGCTCTCCAAAATCCGTTCTGGCTTATCAAGGCTTGACGTCGTCGGAATTAGGCGTGACGCCGTCCCTCTTTAAATTAAGTCGTGACGACCTTGATCACTCCAAAGTGTGACGCCGTCAGAATTCCCATGCAAATTTCTCTGGCTTATCATGAGTAATTTTCATATCCACCACTTTTGCCAAGCCATGACGCCGTCAAGAACAAATCCTGACGCCGTCCAAGGTACTTTTCAGCCGGTTTTTGAGACTTTGTCGTTTTCTTCACTTTTATGCTCCAAAAACGTCCAAAATGCTTCCTTTTCCAGATTTCTTCTCAAAAGTACCTAAAATGACAAAAGGAACGATTTAGGGAAATATTTGATCAAATAAATACGATTTAGGGCTTAAATGACCCCTTAAAAGCGGTACACTTTTCGCTTCATCACTAATTATCTAAAAGACTAATGATGCAGAATATATCCTAAGATCACAAATTGCTCCACTGACCCAAACGCTACTTGACCAACCTGTTATACTAACTTTTGAAGAATTAAACCTCAAACTACCAAATCAATAATTCTACTGATTACCTAAACTATATTTAAAGCTTAAAGAACAGTAAAGGTTAACTACTAACAGCTAGAACACCAAGAAGCCAATAAAACAAAAACAGGCAGTTACATACTTAAAGCTTATAAAAGTTTCAAGACAAACTCATACTAAGCTATAACTAATAGAAACAAGCTGAAATAGGCAAGATTAAGCTACTGAAACAGAAACTAAGCTATAAAAGTTGAGTGAAATGTAAATATGAAGAAACTCATAAAATAACTCTCCCTCAGCACAAATAGAGGGAGTTCACTAAGCTTGCCTGTCTTTAGACAGGCTAGAGGCTTCCATTTCCCCTCCTAGACTATCACTCCAAGCAGCCATCCAATGATCAATGAAACAGTTGACTTAGTTTGACTTTTTGTGATTTTGAGAGTAAACTGATTAAGTGCCAAAATAGAGTCTCACAAAAGCTATGTGAAGCTTAAATGAAACCTTAGAAACAGAAAATAAGCTTATTGAAGCTTGATTTACTAAACTACTATATATATATCTACATATTATATATAACAGGATGCGTACGACGTCATCAAATGCAGGATTGATGAATAAGCGTTGGATTGATGAGTAATCATGCTCTTATTCCACCTAAGCATGCCACATAAACAAGATTTGACCAAAATTCGCATGTTTGACCTTTATATCCGAAATTTTAAAAAATGACCATAGTGAGATTCGAACATGCATCTTTAGGTTAACATGAAAGCGTCTCAACCAATGGAACCAAGCCATTGATTGTGATGAAGCACCTAAAACAAAAAAGATATACTAGATAAAAGGGCAATTTAAATTAATCTTTTCCTTAATTATAGTTCTACAATATTAATTTGTTTTAATTAATGTCCGGCCGTTTATTCATTCATCACACAAAACCCTAATATCATTCATATCACAAATTGTATTGCTTTAATTTTAACCTATATTGCTTATTTTTTTTTATTCTCATTCACTCCTCATTATCTTTTTAACAAGTTCCTGATGCAGGTTTGAATTTATGTTTGGAGTCTTGATTTGTTGTGGTACAGTTTTCCATTTTATTATTTGCTCATCAACTATCATACCATCTTGGCACAGGGGACTCAATTGTATGATCCAAAGGTTGGTGGATGGCGAGATATGGGTATGTTTGATGTTATGCATGTACCAGGGACTTCCTGCAAGTATGGGTTGGTGATCTATTTGTAAACTCTCTTTGTCAGGCAAGCAACATATTCAAGTGTTGGTTGATGATGTTGCTAATATCTCGAGCATCAAATAGGTTCAAAGCGTTGTTCAAATTTTTTCGTTACAATTGGGGTTGGCGCGTGATATAATTGTAATAATGCTCCTACAGTAGAAAAAAGGCCACAGTGGCACCTCCTTGATCATTTTCTGGCTTCTATATACGAGTCAGGTTTTGGGTTGGCTCTCTCATACCTCAACGAGTAAGTATGTAGGATGTTATATGAGTTCGAAGTTCAAGTCAAAGCCTACCACTTTCATAGGCTTTTAGTAGCCTTCAATAGTGAGTTGGTTTGTAATATGTCCAGCTTTTATTATCTTGCAATTGTTCAGGGTGATGGGGAACTATGCTGTAACAGGAGATGGCGGCAGCAATGGTACTTTCTTCCGGGCAGTCCAGTTAGTTCGGAGGGGAAAGGTACTAGGCCATTATTCGAAACAGGTTCTTGGGTACTCCTCTCCTTATTTGGATTATTGTTATTTATTTGTTTCATTAACACTGCTGGCTCAAGAAAGTTAATATTGTTAGCTTTATCGGATATATTGTTAGTACTGCCAGCTTTGTCAGATATCGGACAAAGTGCATATTTGGATGTAATGGAGTATGTTTTTCGTTTTAATTTTTATAATCATTTAAAACACGATTTATGTTTTTTCTCTTAATAACAGTTCAAAAAAAAGTTGTCACCCTATAGCTGTATTTGAGGTTGTGCACGGTGAATCAGGTTGTGTAGGTTGACATTGAAAAAGAAAATGAGTTGCTTATAGGAAGGCCAACTGATCGCAAATCTTTGTTGTTATATACAGGTATGAGATCCAACTCCCTATATGTTATTAAATCTTATGTGGTCATTTGTCTCCTGACATTTTCTTTTTGTTTGTATTAACAGCCATGGGAGAGCGAGTTCATTGATTCACAACGTGTTTGGGCTAAATATGCTTTGAAGAGGCAGGGTCCAGGTCTCTTGGATTGATGACATCAGTCTTGGTTTGTCATGATGGGAAGACCATTGAAGCTGAAGCTCATGGGACTATAACCCGTCATTACAAGGTGCATCAAAAAGGAGGGGAAACCAGCATGCTCGCTCACAGGTTAACATGTATTAATTTGTTATATTTTGATCGTAACCCACTATTTGAACGACATGAGGAATATAAATTGTTTAATTCAAGGCAAAGCAGCAAGAAGCTTATAGTAGCTGCTGATATGGAAGAGAAGCAGGAGTCCGTTCGGAATACCAATAAAGTTATGAATGTACTGTCTTTTACAGAGAACCAACTGCAGGAATGTATTCCGTTTTAGCATACACCTGTTCTCAGGTGTCTAATCTTTATCTGGAATGCGATTATTTACTAATGCGGTTGGAATGAAACTACCATACCTTAGCACACCAGCCAGCCCACATGTCATCGTACCTGCCAATAGGTTGACCGTCACCCATGAGCCCAAAATACATGTCGGGTCCAATGACTTCCCTGGGTAAACAAATGTTCATTCCACACATAGGAAAAAGGGTCCCTTTTTGGATGGTGAAGAAACCATCCACATACCTGCAAGATGGAATACAAGTTTAACATAAATTCAATATGGAATATCCTTGGAAGGAATGGATTGTGAAGCTATTTGAGAACAATATCTGTTGAGGTAATCCTATACGCATTATTGGTAGATGAAGGAAATGGTTCTGGAGTTTTTTGGCATGAAGAAGGGCACATTGTGACAAATTGCCATGGTAAGGAGATGTTATATTTATGTTTTATCATGATTGATGCGTGGTTTTGCAACCTTACAACAGGTTTTACCTCTCGAGGGATCTCAAGAGGCTTACAACCCCACCAGGCAGTGTACCTGACCGATGTAGTATAGTGTAGTGGTAAGTACGGGGGATTGATCGTTCTCTACAGGGAATAGTGTTCGTTAGGTATGAAAGACTACTCTAATAGGTCTAAGGGTTGAGGAAGATTCTTTTTTATGTTTTTATATTTTTATGAAAGCAAGTAAAATCTCGGGTTTGAAGGAGTGGGCGGAATTAGTTGCTAGTCAACTAACCCAAATAACTACAAATGCAAATAAAATAAATAACTGAAAATAAAAAGTTTGGTGAAAACTTATGTGTAGAGAAATGTGTTCACTTAGATTTCCTTACTCCCTAACTATCTTTTACCGGTTGATTAGTGTGTATTAGTCGCGTGGATGACGGGTGTATTCCTTAATACCAATCGTGGGGTGGCGTACGTACTTCCCCAACTCTACAAGCTCCTACTTCACTCCTATGTCGAGCCGGCTAGGAAGCTCCTAACATGGGATCACTAGAATTCGCTTGTGCATTAAATACAACCATAAAAACCTTTAGTACGCATTTGGTTCATGTTTCTTAAGACGTTCAAGCAAGTTACCGAATAGGAAGTTAGCCAGTTTTCTTAAGCCTAACATAGATAAACAATCATCCAATACAACTAATAACACACTAATAACCAATAATCAATAGCTAGGTTTCATTAGATCTAAGCAAACACAAGATAAATCTAGCCTAACATATTAATCAAAAGACAAGAACAAGATAGAATCAAACAACACATAGACATATTGAATGATTAATTGATAACTTATCTTCAATGTAACATGGAAGATCTCAAGGCAAAAAGCCTTGAAAAAGATGCTAAAATCGTCTTAGGGTTTTCTCCCAAAAATTCCACACTAAGTTCCACACTAATGACAAAAAATTAGAAAACTATATATAGACTTTTGGATCTGACGGCGTCACGTTATGGAGTGTGACGCCGTCACCTCGCCGCTTCTAGGGTTCCCGGATGACCTTCTTGACGCCGTCCCTCTTTAGATCTCCAAAATCCGTTCTGGCTTATCAAGGCTTGACACCGTCAGACCTTGAACGTGACGCCGTCCCTCTTTGAATTAAGCCGTGACGCCCTTGATCAGGTTAAAGCGTGACACCGTCAGAATTCACATGCAATTTTCACTGGCTTATCATGAGTAAATTTCACATCCACCTTTTCTTGCCAAGCCATGACGCCGTCTGGAGTAAATCCTGACGCCGTCAAAGGTAACTTCCAGCACAATTTTGAGACTTTGTCGTTTTCTTCACTTTTATGCTCCAAAAACGTCCAAAATGCCTCCTTTTCCAGATTTCTCCTCAAAAGTACCTAAAATGACAAAAGGAACGATTTATGGCAATATTTGATCAAATAAATACGATTTAGGGTTTAAATGACCCCTTAAAAGCGGTACACTTTTCGCTTCATCAAATACCCTTACACTTGAGATTTGCTTGTCCTCAAGCAAATGCGCTTTTATTCTAATCAAAATACAAGTTAGGGGTCATTTAACGCTAATATAAAAGTAATTACAACAAATAATCGGTCCACTTTAATCATAATAAGCACGGAGATTATAAACTAGCACCTCACAAGTAGTGTTTAGATACTCACATCTCTCAAGTGTCATCAAAATAAATCTCATAAATGGAAACGGATAATATCTCTCACTACCTGTCATAGCAAATAGATTACCATAGGCTTGGGCAAGGATCGAAAACCTCCTCCACTAGGCGTAAGCACCTAAGATAAACTATCAAAAAGGGCTTTTAAATGGGTTATAACGTTAGGTGTAGGGAAAAGGAAAACACGGTTTTGTTGGATAAGGGATATTTTACTGGTGGCGAGTTAAAGATCTTGATCAATTACATGTACTATACAATGTTGCTAAGCCAAGACTCGACTCAATTTAAGCTAATGAAAGAAAATAACAAAAACATAAAATAAACATAAAATGAAACGGGATGGTAGTCCGTATGTTTTTTCTCTTTTTCTTTTTCTCATTTTTTTGTATTTTTCTTTATTTTTTAGATTTTTTTTTTTTTTTTTTTTTTTTTTTCATACACTCTTGCCCTACCATCCAAAATAATACATCATAGGGGCATTGCATCCCCTTACACTTGAACTTTTACATAACTTTACAAATAACTATTCTAATGACTCGAATTAAGATAATCGAAAAACTTGGAGTACTTTTTAAAATATTTAGCACATATGGGGGTAATAAATGATGTTCTTCCCCATTACTCCATTATACTAGTACTTTACCCATGAGTCCCAATCGTCCCAAAACAATATGTACAAGGATATGACTCGACTTAGCAACCATGTAATCAACTAGATAATTAACTTGGGTTTAAACAAATGTTGTCACAAAAATGCACTAAAAATGAGTGCATACAAGGTAGGCTAAGGCGATTTGGGTGTACATTTAAGTGGGGTGTAAACAAATTCTTCCTTTAAGTAAAATGCTTAAAGGTCAAAACGAAAAGATAGGTTCTGAGGGGTGTACTAGGGGTATCGTGTACTAAAAATGAGTACAACGCAAAGGGTGTGGGAGAATTACTTGACCAATGTAGCCAAAGTAATTATAACAAAAACACAGGTGTAAAACAATGGGTTAATCCTAATGCCTCTTATCATGTAGTAAATCTAACTACACGAATGTAGTCTCACTTGTGGCCTTGGAATGGTCCTAACGCAAGTTCTAGAATCTAAGTGCTACCGGTACACACATCATAGCATAAATGCTTTTCCTACCAATTCTAGGGGCGAACCTCACATATTTGGGGGTGGAAAGTTTTTTAGTGGTACGGTTTTTGTGCTAGTCATATAACTCCTATCCGTGAGACGCTCATTAAGATCAAAGTTTCACTCCAATATGTTGTAAAAAATTTTAAATTTGGCACTAAAATTACCCTAACAGGTATTTCTCTCAGTTTTATTACACATCTACTATCAAACAAACAAAAATCAAGCGTAATAGTATTCTCTAAAATCGTACTTTTACCCCCCCTTACACTTAAGATGAACATTGTCCCCAATGTTCAAATAACAAATGTAAAAGCATAAAGTAAAAGAATGAAATCAAATACTCCCCTGATTCGCTCGGTGGATAATGAAATAATACGGTTAAATCTTCTTCCAAGGTAATGTAGAAGCTCCATGACTAATGCATCGCCATAAGCTTGATTCCATATACATCTCCTTGTCCAAAATAACCTGTTAAACCTGAGAAAACAAACACGAAACCTGCATAACATCGGCGGGATAAATCTATATATAAAGATATAATGCTTGTGGAATGATAATTTTTGCAGATTCCTGGAGATTATAAGTTATAGATTTAATAAAAACTTTTTATGAAAACAAAACTTTCAAAAATTTCTGAAAATTAAATCTGACGCTGTCAGGTTATAAACCCTGACGCCGTCAGAAATGACCTGACAAAAATTCTCATGTTAAGTTTCCGGAAAATTTCTGTAAAAACCTTTACCTTACTTCCTGGAAATCCTGCAAAACATCAATATGACTCGATACAAGCATTTGACTCAAACAAATACTAATATGTATGTTAATTTATTATTATTACGATTCATGTTAATTTGTGTTCTAATAAACCGATTTAGATTTCCCTTACACTTACCTTTTGCAAAATACCTTTATATGTAGTTAAGACGAAGTTAAAAACAAAATAAAGCATTTTCACAAATTAGTTTTGAACATGAATCAATAAGAATAAAAGTTAAACACACATATGGAAACAAATAAAATCAAACAAACAAATAAATAAACACAAAAAGCAAATAAAGATTGGGTTGCCTCCTAAGAAGCGCTTTTCTTTATTAACGAGTCTTGTAGCTAGACTCAAAGTCACGTACATTACGTGATTCCATCATTAGTCACGGTTCCTAGGCCATTTTCATTCCCGGTTTTATATTCCGGTCCCAATTTCAAACAATCCTTGTAGAAACCGAATATCCTTTCCATAACATAGTCTACTCCTTTATTTCTATCCTCATCATTCCTATAGTAAACCGCTTGCTTGATCTCCTTCTCAACATTTGACAAGTGTTGGAATTGTTCTATCTTATATGGCATTTGGTAGTTTACCTCATCGGTCTCATCCTTAAATCTAACTATCCCTAAGGAAGGTTCATAAGTCATTCTAGAGACCTCAACAAATGGTTTTCCAAAAACCACTTGAGTTAAGGATGCATCGACTATTGGGCGGATATCTTCTACAATTACAAATTCGGTGACATAGGTGAAGTTTCCTACATAAACCGGTAATCCCCTAACTCTTCCCGTGAAGTTACTCATCCATCCCTTGTCAGGGAACATCCTATACCCAAGTTGATTTTTCATTATCAAGTTGTAGTGGGCTCTAGTCATGATGTTTATGGGTGATCTAAGGTCGATGTAGGCTTTCCACACATGAAAATGTCCGATGTTGCATGGTATGTTGAGATTAGAAGGGTCGCCTATTTCTATAATTGGTCTACCTAGGAAGTATGGTGTCTCGGGGTCATCGAATAAGTTTGTATGATATGCGCGCTCTTCCTTAGTGGGTAGCCTATTGAAGTAGTCCTTATCATCATCTACTTCTTCAATCTCACTTGTCCTAACTTCCTTATCAACCTCGACTTTCTTATCCTCATCCTTAGGTTCACTATTATCCTCATTCCTTTCAATTGGTTTAATAGTGACAATGTTGACAAAGTGGACGTGTTTGGATGAAGAGGGGTCTTTTACTTGGGGTCCGCTATTTGTGTTCCTAGCGTCCTTGTGTGGAGGTGATAACACTTGGTTATTGAGAGCTTTCAACAAGTTGTCAATTTTATTGGTCATCTCCGTTTGTTGTTGATTGAATTCGGATTCGAATCTAGCTATCCGAGCTTCTTGAGATGCCATAAATTGGGACATCAATCCTTCAAAGTTATTGGTACTACCATTGCCGGAAGGATTGTTGTTGAAAGTACGGTTCGAGTTGGAACCGCTTGATTGAAAACGATTAGGTGGGTTGGAAGAATTGGTTTGTTGTGCGTTTTGGTTCTGTTTCCACCTAAGGTTCGGGTGATTTTTCCATGAGGGATTGTATGAATCACCGTAATGGTTTGGCTCGGGTTTGAAAGTGTACCACTTGTCTCCCGCTCCGTCGGTACGCGAGGATGCGTAGTCCACAAAAGCTTGTTCGGGGAGTTCCATGCAATCACGAGTGTCGTGGGGACCGCTACATAATTCACATGAAGAAGTGATTTTGTTCACTTGGCTTGAAGGTTTAGGAGCCTCGTAGGATTTCATAAGAAACTTGACTTGGTATTCAAGTTCTATGATCCTACGGTCGGAAGTGCTTGAATTGTTCGAAGGCAAAGATATTGCCTTGACCGTTTTATTCAAATCACGGGGATCACTCCAACTTTCGTTGTCATAAAGAGCAAGATCCTCTAGGAGAGCCCATGATTGTTCCGCACTTAGATCACGTAGCTTACCACCGGCTGATTGGTCAATGGTTTGCCTTGTGTAGAGATTGATATGGTCATAGAAGATTTGGACTTGGAGCCAAAGTTCTATGCCATGGTGAGGGACTTTTTGGAGTAAGTCCTTGAATCGAGTCCATGCCTCGTAGAGAGTTTCGCCTTGACGTTGTTGGAACATCAAGATATCATTCCTTAGCTTGGTAGTTCTTCCCGGTGGGAAAAACTGAGCAAGGAAACGAGTAGTGAGATCATCCCAAGAGGTGATGGATCCTGCGGGTTGACGTTCTAGCCACTGACTAGCTTGGTCCCGCAGAAAAGAATTGGAAGAGACGCAATCGGGTCATCTCTCGAGTGGCAACATCAAGGTCTATAGAATCAACGATTTTAAGAAAGTCCTTGAGATGTTGATTAGGATCTTCAGAACGAAGTCCATGGAATGCGCATCCGCTTTGCACCAACCGGATGATGTCGGATCGCAAGGGAGTGACATTGGCTCCTTGAGTGAGCTCAATGGTGTTTCGATAGCCATGGTGGCTAGGACGGGAGTACTCTCCTAAAGTACGGGCTCTAGGAGGTGGTGGTTGTTGTTGTGGTGGTGGGTTGTTGGGATTAAGGATATTACCATCTTCCATGATGTCGAATGGTAATGGTTACGAACAAAGAAACGAAGAAAATAGATAGACTAAAGAAATCCAAGAAAAATAAAATAAAAATCTCACTAGAAAGGAATCTAGCGAGTAGACCTATAAAATAAAAATTCAACCTAAACAATAACTATTCCCCGGCAGCGGCGCCAAAAACTTGATGCGTGGTTTTGCAACCTTACAACAGGTTTTACCTCTCGAGGGATCTCAAGAGGCTTACAACCCCACCAGGCAGTGTACCTGACCGATGTAGTATAGTGTAGTGGTAAGTACGGGGGATTGATCGTTCTCCACAGGGAATAGTGTTCGTTAGGTATGAAAGACTACTCTAATAGGTCTAAGGGTTGAGGAAGATTCTTTTTTATGTTTTTATATTTTTATGAAAGCAAGTAAAATCTCGGGTTTGAAGGAGTGGGCGGAATTAGTTGCTAGTCAACTAACCCAAATAACTACAAATGCAAATAAAATAAATAACTGAAAATAAAAAGTTTGGTGAAAACTTATGTGTAGAGAAATGTGTTCACTTAGATTTCCTTACTCCCTAACTATCTTTTACCGGTTGATTAGTGTGTATTAGTCGCGTGGATGACGGGTGTATTCCTTAATACCAATCGTGGGGTGGCGTACGTACTTCCCCAACTCTACAAGCTCCTACTTCACTCCTATGTCGAGCCGGCTAGGAAGCTCCTAACATGGGATCACTAGAATTCGCTTGTGCATTAAATACAACCATAAAAACCTTTAGTACGCATTTGGTTCATGTTTCTTAAGACGTTCAAGCAAGTTACCGAATAGGAAGTTAGCCAGTTTTCTTAAGCCTAACATAGATAAACAATCATCCAATACAACTAATAACACACTAATAACCAATAATCAATAGCTAGGTTTCATTAGATCTAAGCAAACACAAGATAAATCTAGCCTAACATATTAATCAAAAGACAAGAACAAGATAGAATCAAACAACACATAGACATATTGAATGATTAATTGATAACTTATCTTCAATGTAACATGGAAGATCTCAAGGCAAAAAGCCTTGAAAAAGATGCTAAAATCGTCTTAGGGTTTTCTCCCAAAAATTCCACACTAAGTTCCACACTAATGACAAAAAATTAGAAAACTATATATAGACTTTTGGATCTGACGGCGTCACGTTATGGAGTGTGACGCCGTCACCTCGCCGCTTCTAGGGTTCCCGGATGACCTTCTTGACGCCGTCCCTCTTTAGCTCTCCAAAATCTGTTCTGGCTTATCAAGGCTTGACGCCGTCAGACCTTGAACGTGACGCCGTCCCTCTTTGAATTAAGCCGTGACGCCCTTGATCAGGTTAAAGCGTGACGCCGTCAGAATTCACATGCAATTTTCACTGGCTTATCATGAGTAAATTTCACATCCACCTTTTCTTGCCAAGCCATGACGCCGTCTGGAGTAAATCCTGACGCCGTCAAAGGTAACTTCCAGCACAATTTTGAGACTTTGTCGTTTTCTTCACTTTTATGCTCCAAAAATGTCCAAAATGCCTCCTTTTCCAGATTTCTCCTCAAAAGTACCTAAAATGACAAAAGGAACGATTTAGGGCAATATTTGATCAAATAAATACGATTTAGGGTTTAAATGACCCCTTAAAAGCGGTACACTTTTCGCTTCATCAATGATCTTCAATGTTATGATGAGATATCTGTTTGATTTATCTGTTGTTGTGTTTGAAAGAAAAGGAGGCAAAGGATTCGTGCATGTTAATGGGAAGACTATTAATTGCTCTTAACATGCACTAATAACTTTCCCACTATTATGCAGACTAGGGTGTCGAAATTTGGTTCTACTGAGTCACTTCTATACCTTGATCCTTCTCTTAAGTAAGCCCAAATTTCATTTTCTCTACATCCTATACATGAACAAATGCATGGATAGTTGGATTGTTAAGTAACTTTTTAGCCTTTTGGGCATGTGGCAAAAGGGGTTTTGAAAGACAAAAGCACACGTACACTCTATTTCTAAACTACTCTTTAGTCTATACCTATTAAATCCACAAATAGTCCACATTTATGCACTGTCTTTGTTTGACAATTTGGTTGAGCTATTTGTTGGTTTTTTATTTATACATCTGTTACCAGTATAACTTTAATTTGATTTGTGGATTAGCAATAAAAGGTAACTAATTGAACTTGATCTGATTTAATTAAAATATATCAATACGAACACATTTCTGCTGAATATTTTCATTGTGTATTGTCATTGTATTCGTTTTGTACAAATACATTTCTGCTGTAATATTTGGGGTTGTGCATTTGTCATTTTGCTAAGTATATAATGAGTTTTAATAGAAGAATTACACAATTTAATAGAAGAATGAACGCCTCTTGCAGAGCTTGGTTTTGTTATAAATCTGGTCTAGAAGGGGTTCGCGTCGGATCCATTGTCTTGATCTTACCTTATATTAATCTCTATTCCTTTTTGTCATCTTCAAGTCGTATGTGATTATAAACTACTGTCATGTAAATATCATTGGTTAGATTTTATGGTTGTAATATTTTTTGGTTCTAGAACTATTTTTTTCCCTGGCCGTGGATGTTGTTTGTTGCTGCACAGTTATAATAATTTATCTTGCCAATGTTATATTTGATTCATGACACAATTTATAACATTCATGTGTGTTAACTAAACCACAATATTATAAGGATATAATAATTTAGATATTTGTAATATGATAATAAAAGATATGTCCTTTTTAAATGAAGTATATATAAAGGATATATACCACTAGCTGTAAACATATGTTGTGTTATTGATTTTACAATATAGACTTAAAACAATATATTTGAAGTCTATAAAATAACGAAAATAGAAGATATATAAACAACACACATGGGATAATACTGTTTATTAAACTGTATGATGATACGGCTGAATATTTTACAGAAAATTTCAGCAAAAAGCTTGCTCAAAGGGGGTTTGGATCAGTTTTTGAAGGGACACTTGAAGATGGCTCAAAGATTTCAGTAAAATGTGTTGAAGGTCTTGGCCAGGTTAACAAATCATGCTTAGCCGAGGTTGAATCCATTGGAAGTATTCACCATGTTCTTAAATAGGTATATACATATCCAGGTAACAAACTGCAAGTTATAAAAATACTATGATTATCTTCTTTGTACCATGTTACAGTAACAGGTGGCCTGCAACTTTCATACACTCCCGCCACTTACTACAACTTAAATCCTAACGTTCCATAAACAAGGCAGATATTGGATGTGTAAGTCGTCACATTCTTATCAAAATAGTTAATTATCAAATGTATATAAACCATAAAAACTTGATGTACATTTGTTCAGGTACAATGAGCTATTAGGACCTGAACCATTATTGGCAATTCAACCAGCTACCAGCTCATATTTGTTGTAATACTTCATATTTTATGTTCATATAGTGTGATCGGGTTCGGACTAATGTTTGTGGAGCCCAATAATATCCTCTAAAGGTATGTTTTTATTTGCTTATGGCATTCATCTTGATTGATCGTGGTTGTTTTTTAATCAATTATGTTGATTCTGTACCAATAAAGATGGAATACAAGTTTAACATAAATTCAATATGGAATATCCTTGGAAGGAATGGATTGTGAAGCTATTTGAGAACAATATCTGTTGAGGTAATCCTATACACATTATTGGTAGATGAAGGAAATGGTTCTGGAGTTTTTTGGCATGAAGAAGGGCACATTGTGACAAATTGCCATGGTAAGGAGATGTTATATTTATGTTTTATCATGATCTTCAATGTTATGATGAGATATCTGTTTGATTTATCTGTTGTTGTGTTTGAAAGAAAAGGAGGCAAAGGATTCGTGCATGTTAATGGGAAGACTATTAATTGCTCTTAACATGCACTAATAACTTTCCCACTATTTTGCAGACTAGGGTGTCGAAATTTGGTTCTACTGAGTCACTTCTATACCTTGATCCTTCGCTTAAGTAAGCCCAAATTTCATTTTCTCTACATCCTATACATGAACAAATGCATGGATAGTTGGATTGTTAAGTAACTTTTTAGCCTTTTGGGCATGTGGCAAAAGGGGTTTTGAAAGACAAAAGCACACGTACACTCTATTTCTAAACTACTCTTTAGTCTATACCTATTAAATCCACCAATAGTCCACATTTATGCACTGTCTTTGTTTGACAATTTGGTTGAGCTATTTGTTGGTTTTTTATTTATACATCTGTTACCAGTATAACTTTAATTTGATTTGTGGATTAGCAATAAAAGGTAACTAATTGAACTTGACCTGATTTAATTAAAATATATCAATACGAACACATTTCTGCTGAATATTTTCATTGTGTATTGTCATTGTATTCGTTTTGTACAAACACATTTCTGCTGTAATATTTGGGGGTGTGCATTTGTCATTTTGCTAAGTATATAGTGCGTTTTAATAGGAGAATTACACAATTTAATAGAAGAATGAGCGCCTCTTGCAGAGCTTGGTTTTGCTATAAATCTGGTCTAGAAGGGGTTCGCGTCGGATCCATTGTCTTGATCTTACTTTATATTAATCTTTATTCCTTTTTGTCATCTTCAAGTCGTATGTGATTATAAACTACTGTCATGTAAATATCATTGGTTAAATTTTATGTGTAATATTTTTTGGTTCCAGAACTATTTTTTTTCCTGGCCGTGGATGTTGTTTGTTGCTGCACAGTTATAATAATTTATCTTGCCAATGTTATATTTGATTCATGACACAGTTTATAACATTCATGTGTGTTGACTAAACCACAATATTATAAGGATATAATAATTTAGATATTTGTAATATGATAATATAAGATATGTCCTTTTTAAATGAAGTATATATAAAGGATATATTACCACTAGCTGTAAACATATGTTGTGATATTGATTTTACAATATAGACTTAAAACAATATATTTGAAGTCTATAAAATAACGAAAATAGAAGATATATAAACAACACACATGGGATAATACTGTTTATTAAAATGTATGATGATACGGCTCAAAATTTTACAGAAAATTTCAGCAAAAAGCTTGCTAAAGGGGGGTTTGGATCAGTTTTTGAAGGGACACTTGAAGATGGCTCAAAGATTGCAGTAAAATGTGTTGAAGGTCTTGGCCAGGTTAACAAATCATGCTTAGCCGAGGTTGAATCCATTGGAAGTATTCACCATGTTCTTAAATAGGTATATACATATCCAGATAACAAACTGCAAGTTATAAAAATACTATGCTTATCTTCTTTGTACCATTTTACAGTAACAGGTAGCCTGCAACTTTCATACACTTCCGCCACTTACTACAACTTAAATCCTAACGTTCCATAAACAAGGCAGATATTGGATGTGTAAGTCGTCACATTCTTATCAAAATAGTTAATTATCAAATGTATATAAACCATAAAAACTTGATGTACATTTGTTCAGGTACAATGAGCTATTAGAACCTGAACCATTATTGGCAATTCAACCAGCTACCAGCTCATATTTGCTGTAATACTTCATATTTTATGTTCATATGGTGTGATCGGGTTCGGACTAATGTTTGTGTAGCCCAATAATATCCTCTAAAGGTATGTTTTTATGTGGTTCAGCTGATTCAATGTCTCATTACAATGATTTTGCGAATATGTTGTATGCAGTCACAGTGGATGTTATCCATACGGTAACGAATCATAGATATTTACTTGTCTTTTTTGTGCCGGACAAGATGCTACGATGGTGATCCTGTTCATCTTAGCTATCAATTGTGTTAGACCCGTTCCCCGGGTAGTGGGACCCCACCCTAGATGAAAGTTGACCCGAACCTAAGTATGTTTGACTAAGGATATGTGGTTTTCTGATGAGGCCTGGATGCGGCGCATCTAGGAAGTGACATGCGGCGTATGGTAAGAAGGGAAAGTAGAACCGACCTACTATTGTCCATGCGCCGTATTGGGGGAAAGAGATACGGCGTATCAAGGATGCGGCGCATCTATGAAGATAGATGCGGCGCATCGACCTTAAATAAGCAGAATGGACAAAATTGCCCTTGTAGCTAGAAACTTCCCTAATATTCTATAAGATACCACACTCTCCTGTAAAAGAGAGTGTGTTTCTGTGGGTGTTGAACCAAAGGGGAAAAAATGGAGAAGATGATGAGATGATGATGGTTTAATGGTGATAATTCAAGAATGAAGTCTATAGCTTGTCCTAGCATAATTATCAAGTAAGTATTGATGTTTAATTAGTGTTTAATTGATGATTAAGAATCTAGGGTTTGTGAACCCTAATTTGGGATTAAAGGGTAAATGGTGTTTTAAGAAGTAATGATGATTATGTGATGAGTTTTTAATGGGTTAAGTGGGTAAATGATGGGATTGATTATCATATAATCAATCTATGATTATATGATAATTAGAAGTGTTTAGAGGTTAGTTATGGTGGTGTTAACCATGATTATGGCTAATGAGTATGTATTATATATTTTGATGATAATGGTTTAGGATGTAATGATGATGATGATGATAAAGATGAAGATGTGAAGATGATGTTAGTGATAGTTTTGGCTTGGACTCAAGGTAAGTAAACCGGCTATAAAATGATGTTATGATGACTTCTATGCATTATGTGTCTAGATGATCATTTGTGCTAAGATTAATGAATGTTTGTGTGATGTTGTTATGTGTTAGTAAGTGTAAGATAGTGATGGATTAGGCAAGGTTGGATTAAGGTATGTGTTTATGTTCGATGTATTGAAGAATTATAGGTTATGATGTGTAATGTGAGAATGAATTATAATGTTATGTTATACCCGCTTTACTTACTAAGCATTCGTGCTTACGGTTTAAGTGTTTTATGTTTTGTAGGCGGAAGTATTGAGACGAAGGCTTGGATAAGGATTAGTGATGGATATGCGATTGGTAGAAGGAATTGGTAAGAAAAAGTAGAGCTAGGTAGAATACCGAGCTCAATGTCGAGTTTGTACCCCCGTTGGTCTTTTAATGATTTGTAATGTGTATTTAAGTGTCAAAGTGTATGTCAAGTATTGTGCAACGAATTGGAAGTCATTTGACGAGTCTAAGTATGTTTTATGTGAAATGAAGTAAAGTTAAAGGAGTGTTTGGATTAGGGTCTATTTGTACCATTTTGGAGTCAAACGGGTTAATTGTCGTGTATTCTAGTTTGATATGTTAAATGAATGATTTATGGGAAGTTTGGTGTTAAACGAAAGTGGTTTGTGGCGTAAATGGGTGTGTTAAGCTTCTGCAGGTTTTCCTGCTGATGTTCTGTGTAATTTAGTAGATGCGGCGTATCTAATATATAGATGCGGCGCATCAGAAGTTTAGGGTAGATACGGCGTATCTACTACATCAGTTGCAGCGTATCATAAGTTCTTGGTAATGCGGCGTATCATTTTAGGTGGATACGGCGCATGGGCTGATACGGCGTATCCCTCAAAGGGATGCGGCGTATCGTCAGTCAGAAGGATTGTCAGGTTGTGTTATAAAGTTTTATGTGAAATGTTTTTGAAAGGTGTTCGAGTATATGTTCTTGCAAATGTTTTAAAAGAGTTAAATGTTATAGACTATGATATTTAAATGAAAAATTTGTATAAGTCCGGTAAGGTCAAGCGTTTCCGCGTCAAAAGTTCAAAGTTTTTGGTCTAAGCGGGCACGGGGTGTAACAAATTGGTATCAGAGCTTCGGTTTAAGTGAATTAGGTTTCCTTTAGGTTGCCTAGACTTAAACCATTCGTAGAAATGTTGGACGTAGGTGTAAGAAATGCGTAAGGTAAGCGTTTAAGTTATAAGAAGGAATGTGTGATAGGTTAAGTGGATCAAAGTTGATGAATAATAAATATGCCTTAGGTGCTAATGTGTATGTGATGTAAGTCCAAGGAGGACTTGAAATGTTAAAGTGATTAGTTAGCCGTGCACCTTGGTCGGTGCCGGTGATTGGTTGTGATTTCATAAATGTATGTTAGCCTAGCGGTAATGAAATGAGAATAGGAATGGTATGCGGTATTAGAGACGGGCAAATAAGTAAATCTAAATGTCGATGTTTAAAGTATGGAATATTATAAATGTGCTAAACTATAACGTGAAAAGCTAAGACAAGTTAAGGAACTAATGAAGTAGGGTTGGATGGTACGAAAGGTAAAGAATGAAATTAATAAATGGCAGCATGTAATGATTTGGACCCGTAAGATGTTAACAGCCAATATATGGTCTTGTTATACCTATACGTGCCTAATGAATGACGTTAAGGTAGTATAGAGACGGGCTAAGGGTACGCAAGATAATGAGGATGAATGATATGATAGAACGTAATTGATGAAATCAAATGATATTGCTTAAATGCATAAATAACTAAAATAAGATAAGTCAAGGCATAAGAACAAGAACGAAATGAGTATGCATAAGGTCAAAGTGTTGACTTAAAATCATTATATTATGGCTAAGGCGATTAGCGGTAATTATTATAATGAAAGCATGTGTTGCAGAAAATGATATGTGTAAAGGCTTGTGAATATACTAACATGTAAAGTAAAAGACGGAAATGGCTAGCTCGGGGTAAAGAATGTAAGCTAGAGTGAAAAATGTAACGATGTAGATAATGTGTGAGTAACTAAAACGCGAAAGAAGAACGAATGATACTAAATAACGAACGAAAGTTAACCTATGCAAGGTTTAAAAATGGAAAGAGCCGGGTGGACTAAAGGATAAAGTGAAAGGGTGAAAATGACTAAAGCAAATTTAGAATGTAAGACGATAAACACATAGAAGTGTGTAATTATAATAAGCAAGTTCATACGCACTATGAGTTGCGTTTATAAAATAAAATGAATGGAATAGTATGTGTGTGTAAAATGATTTATAGCTTGGATCCAATGTGATAAGGTGAAAGTGATAAAGTTGGAATGATAATGATCCTTCGGGATGGATGTTAAAGGTGGTATCCTTCGGGATGACCAGGTCAAAGAATGTAAAGGAAATCCTTCGGGATGTGTTAAAGATCCTCCGGGATAAAATGTATTGCCTTCACCGGCAAAGATTGCCTACATCCTTGGCATGTGTAATATTCCCTCCGGGGAAAATGTTAAATTAAAGCGGATCCAAGCTAGGAAATGAAAAGTTTAAATGTGAAAATGAAAATGAAAATGAAAAGTTAAAACGTGAAATAAAAATGCGAGTGTTGTGTCGGAAGTGTATAAGTAGGATGGTTTATGGTTTCTTTATTTAAATGGATTGGGACGCCTTTTCATTTAAATAAAGAAGTCGTAAATCACCGAACCATGAGTTTGTATTTCTTGATTTACATCGTTTGGGACGCCTCTCCATGTAAATGAGGAAGTACGAATGAGTGGGCTTATGTGTTCCCGACATGGCATGAGTAGAGTGGAAGGGTAGAAGAAGTAGTCTAGGGCGATTAGAAGTCATAAGGAGCTAAGATAGGTGGATAGACAATGAGTTGAATGACGACCCTTGGTGGGGAACGTCAAGTGAAGTATAGGACTTAGGTGTTGTAAGTATGAGCTGAAACGATTAAGGTTTGAAATGATATGCTTGTTGCAATATGAATTGGAGAAAATGTGAGATAATGAATGCTAATAAACGCTAATATGGATAAAAAAAAAAAAAAAAAAAAAAAAAAAAAAAAAAAAAACTCTATAAACTTCGAGAAGAAAAGTAAAGGCGAATGTAACGTATAGTAAAATGTCAATGAGTTAGTGGTAAGGTTGCGATAAAAGTAGAAAGTTAACGAATATTCGGCTTATGAAAAGTTAAAAAAGGGGTAGGTAATGTTCGAATGACAAATAGTCCTTGACGAAAAAGTTTAATGGAACCGATTAGAAGGGTATGTGATAAAAGTAGGGATGCTAAATGGTATGCATTCGTGGCTAGGATTATGCATCGAACGGCATAGTGATTGAAAAAGAAATGAAAGAATTGGGAAGTTAAGCTAGACACGAGTTGAGTTAAGAGTATGAAGTGCGAATAGTGGATTTAGAATTGTAATACCGCTTAGATCGAGCAATCAAAAAGGGGATAAGAATGGAAAGTGCTAAGCGTGAGATAAGGTGAATTAGTTTCGGGATAGTAATGAACGAGAGATTTCGGGGACGAAATCTAAATAAGGGGGGTAGAATTGTTAGACCCGTTCCCCGGGTAGTGGGACCCCACCCTAGATGAAAGTTGACCCGAACCTAAGTATGTTTGACTAAGGATATGTGGTTTTCTGATGAGGCCTGGATGCGGCGCATCTAGGAAGTGACATGCGGCGTATGGTAAGAAGGGAAAGTAGAACCGACCTATTATTGTCCATGCGCCGTATTGGGGGAAAGAGATACGGCGTATCAAGGATGCGGCGCATCTATGAAGATAGATGCGGCGCATCGACCTTAAATAAGCAGAATGGACAAAATTGCCCTTGTAGCTAGAAACTTCCCTAATATTCTATAAGATACCACACTCTCCTGTAAAAGAGAGTGTGTTTCTGTGGGTGTCGAACCAAAGGGGAAAAAATGGAGAAGATGATGAGATGATGATGGTTTAATGGTGATAATTCAAGAATGAAGTCTATAGCTTGTCCTAGCATAATTATCAAGTAAGTATTGATGTTTAATTAGTGTTTAATTGATGATTAAGAATCTAGGGTTTGTGAACCCTAATTTGGGATTAAAGGGTAAATGGTGTTTTAAGAAGTAATGATGATTATGTGATGAGTTTTTAATGGGTTAAGTGGGTAAATGATGGGATTGATTATCATATAATCAATCTATGATTATATGATAATTAGAAGTGTTTAGAGGTTAGTTATGGTGGTGTTAACCATGATTATGGCTAATGAGTATGTATTATATATTTTGATGATAATGGTTTAGGATGTAATGATGATGATGATGATAAAGATGAAGATGTGAAGATAATGTTAGTGATAGTTTTGGCTTGGACTCAAGGTAAGTAAACCGGCTATAAAATGATGTTATGATGACTTCTATGCATTATGTGTCTAGATGATCATTTGTGCTAAGATTAATGAATGTTTGTGTGATGTTGTTATGTGTTAGTAAGTGTAAGATAGTGATGGATTAGGCAAGGTTGGATTAAGGTATGTGTTTATGTTCGATGTATTGAAGGATTATAGGTTATGATGTGTAATGTGAGAATGAATTATAATGTTATGTTATACCCGCTTTACTTACTAAGCATTCGTGCTTACGGTTTAAGTGTTTAATGTTTTGTAGGCGGAAGTATTGAGACGAAGGCTTGGATAAGGATTAGTGATGGATATGCGATTGGTAGAAGGAATTGGTAAGAAAAAGTAGAGCTAGGTAGAATACCGAGCTCAATGTCGAGTTTGTACCCCCGTTGGTCTTTTAATGATTTGTAATGTGTATTTAAGTGTCAAAGTGTATGTCAAGTATTGTGCAACGAATTGGAAGTCATTTGACGAGTCTAAGTATGTTTTATGTGAAATGAAGTAAAGTTAAAGGAGTGTTTGGATTAGGGTCCATTTGTACCATTTTGGAGTCAAACGGGTTAATTGTCGTGTATTCTAGTTTGATATGTTAAATGAATGATTTATGGGAAGTTTGGTGTTAAACGAAAGTGGTTTGTGGCGTAAATGGGTGTGTTAAGCTTCTGCAGGTTTTCCTGCTGATGTTCTGTGTAATTTAGTAGATGCGGCGTATCTAATATATAGATGCGGCGCATCAGAAGTTTAGGGTAGATACGGCGTATCTACTACATCAGTTGCAGCGTATCATAAGTTCTTGGTAATGCGGCGTATCATTTTAGGTGGATACGGCGCATGGGCTGATACGGCGTATCCCTCTAAGGGATGCGGCGTATCGTCAGTCAGAAGGATTGTCAGGTTGTGTTATAAAGTTTTATGTGAAATGTTTTTGAAAGGTGTTCGAGTATATGTTCTTGCAAATGTTTTAAAAGAGTTAAATGTTATAGACTCTGATATTTAAATGAAAAATTTGTATAAGTCCGGTAAGGTCAAGCGTTTCCGCGTCAAAAGTTCAAAGTTTTTGGTCTAAGCGGGCACGGGGTGTAACAAATTGTTTGTTTCCAAGTGTATGGCATGACCTTTTTAAGGTATATTAAATGCAAACCATTCTTTTAAGTACCAGTAACTCTGATGATCAAGCTATATGATTTCATATTTTCTTATACCATTCAGGTTCTTGTAATAATTGGATGTTAGAAGAACATGAACAGCAAAGCCAAACAAGGTAATTACAGGTTTAGATATTTTCTCTTAGGAGGTTCCAAGGTAATTATGCATATGCGTTCACACTTTAGTAATTAATAATGGAGCAACTTTTTTGTGTTATAGTCTTTGCTTCCACATGGATAGAATCAAACTGGAACTGCACTACATGAGGTGCCGTGCATTCGTGACAGTAACAATTGGTGCAGTACATGAGGTCCACTACACCCCCTTGACAAGCTTTTATACTTATGGTTAATTATCTGATTGTTAAGTTCTTGGGTTAACTTGACGAGGCTATTGGCGTTAGGCTCATAGCTTAGAATATAATTATTGTGAATTGAAGTGTTTCGGAAAATAACTATGCTACTGAGAGGAGAATAATGCTCATTTAAAATATGTCGAATGAGCTCATTAAAAGCACAAACTATAAGGATAAGATTCATTACCCTAAAATTAGAGTGTGCCATGTTTTTTACCAACTAATAGGGTGGGATTTAGGCTCAGGATACTTTGGTTTAGGTTCTCACTCCGGTGGGACTCTATTCTAGGCAACTCAAAGGAAACTTAGCCTCACCAAAACAAAATCACATCCCCTTTAGTTTTGTGAATCATCAATTACAAGAGCTGTAGTGCGTGATCTGCATGATCACTTATTGATTGGTAAGTAACTAAATTTCCACTATCCAGTTTGTAAATTCACTGATTATTTGATCAGCTTATCATTCTCTATCCTTCCCTATAATTTATGATCTTAGTCTTTATTTTGCATTGATGTAAATGATATCATTTTCAAGGATCATATATTCAATGTGCAGAGGAATATACAGTTTAATACCATTAGCAATAAGTGCTTGCATTTTATATATTGAAACTCATCTGAAAATTTTGCATTATCTGCTTTTGCATGTGTAATAGGTGAGTTTCCTGGGGAGGTCTTTTGGAGTACCCGGATATCATCTTGCACAACAAAACATGATGATGTTTATGTTATGGCCTATTTAGGAAGGTGTTTTATGAAGTAGTCTAACGTGTTTATTGAACCTTTTATTGCAGTTTGGACATGGAAGACTCAAGAGTTGATGTAATGCTTGACTTCCTCAAAAGGAATGACTTCGCCTGGGCTGTGGTGGCTTTTCCAAGTGAGATTAATAAACTGTGTGCCCTATAAATTTTTCCCCTTTCCTTTTCAGTTAAGAATGATTCTATTTGTTATATTAACTCTAACCCATGCTACATGAACAGCAAAGCCAACCAAGGTAATTACAGGTTTAGATATTTTCTCTTAGAAGGTTCCAAGGTAATTATGCATATGCGTTCACACTTTAGTAATTAATAATGGAGCAACTTTTTTGTGTTATAGTCTTTGCTTCCACATGGATAGAATCGAACTTGAACTGCACTACATGAGGTGTTGTGCATTCGTGACAGTAATAGTTGGTGCAGTACATGAGGTCCATTGCACCCCCTTGACAAGCTTTTATACTTATGGTTAATTATCTGATTGTTAAGTTCTTGGGATAACTTGACGAGGCTATTGGCGTTGGGCTCATAGCTTAGAATTATTGTGAATTCTAAGCTATGATTGGTAAGTAACTAAATTTCCATTATCCAGTTTGTAAATTCACTGATTATCTAATTAGCTTATCATTGGCTCACAGTACATATCATGCTGCATTATCAAACACTTCGGGAAAGGTAGTCCAAAACCAGAAAAGCCATGGAGGTTAGTCAAATGTGAGCATATAACCTTTTTCCTTTCATTTTGGTATAAACCAGAAAAGCCACCAGATTCCTTCTCACGGATAAAGTCAATCCTGCTTTGCACAATGCTACAATGCGCAGTTACAATGTACTATTAGAACAGGTGACCACCTCTTGGCAACAAATTATCACAATTATGATAGTTCAGTTTGATAAACAAAAAAACACTAAATTATAGAAACTCAACTTTAATAGTAATGATATATTGAATTACGTTAAGGAGTCGAATGTGATAGGAACGGGACCCACGGGTGTCGTTTACAAAGCTGAGATCGAACGAAACAACACCGTTGTAGCTGTTAAAAAGCTATGGAGCACGAAGAATGACATTGAGTTAGGCAGCAGTGCAGGGGATTTAGTTGGGGAGGTTAATGTACTAGGGAAACTTCGACACCGGAACATTGTAAGATTACTTGGATATCTTCACAATGACACGAATGCAATGATCGTCTACGAGTACATGAAAAATGGAAGTCTAGGTGAAGCGTTACATGGTCAAGCACGGTTACTGGTGGATTGGGTTACAAGATATAATATTGCAGTTGGTGTTGCTCAAGGGCTGGCTCATCTGCATCACGATTGTCACCCTCCCGTGATCCACCGTGATGTGAAGCCAAATAACATTTTGCTCGACGGGAATCTGGAGGCTCGGAATCTGGAGGCTCGGATTGCAGATTTTGGGTTGGCAAAGATGATGAAGAAAAATGAGACAGTTTCGATGGTTGCTGGATCTTACGGTTACATCGCCCCTGGTGAGTTTTATAACGTCTTTTCACATCTTTTGTTTTACTTATCGGGTTAATTAACGAGTAATTTTTATTTATTGCAGAATACGGGTACACATTAAAGGTCGATGAGAAGAGTGACATATACAGCTACGGGGTAGTTCTAATGGAACTGATAACGGGAAAAAAACCAATATAGCCAGAATTTGGGGATTCAGTCGATATTGTCGAATGGGTCAGGAGGAAAATACGGGATAAAAAACCGTTAAGAGAAGTAGTAGATGAGAATGTAGGAAACTGCAAACATGTAGAAGAGATGTTGTTATAGCCCTAATTGGTACTGCAAAGCTTCCCAAGGATCGACCATCCATGAGAGATGTGATAAGTATGCTTGAGGAAGCAAGACCTCATAGAAAGAATGGTAGTAACACCAACAATGGCGGATCTAATAAAGCAACTAATGATAAAGACAGACCTGTGTTTAGCACATCGCCTGTAAACGACCTTTTGTAGAACAACTTCAAATGGGTCAGAAACACAAGACCAATAGCAATTTTCTGTTAATTATGTGTAGAGATTATTCACTTTCTGTAACTTTTTGAGTAAGTTAATTATGTGTAGAAGTATGTTAATTCTTACTGAAAATAATGTAAACACAACACTCATTCTTATTGTTATATGAGTTCATATTTTAGTTCCAAAGCAAGAAAGTGTTAGAGATCTAGACATAGAAAAAAGAAAATATCAGATAATTACAATGAAAGTACTCTTAAACTAACGATTTAAATGTAAGTAGATGCTTTTCCGGAAATGGGATAATCGGTTTAAGTTTGTTTTTTGCCATCCGCGGTATGTTTTTTTTCACGGCCATGAGATCGGCGTCCTTAAAAATAATTTTACGTTAACTAACTTATAATTACGAATAGAGGCTCGGGTCAGACGGGTCACTTTAAGATGGGCCACTGAAGTTAAAAGGCATGGGTCAGACGAGTTTTTTTGTTATCAGGTGATGCATTTCATTCTATGGTTTTTGTACTCGGTTTAAGTTTGTTTTTTGCCATCTGTGGTATGCTTTTTTTCACGTCCATGAAATCGGCGTCCTTAATAATAATTTTACGTTAACTAACACCATCAAAATTATAATTACAAGTCATGCCCGCCCATCGGGCAGGCTTTGAATATTTTATTGTATTTAATATAACAAACTTAAAACATAATTTTAAGTTAACTAAAACCATCCAAATTATAATTAAAAGTCATGCCCGCCCATTGGGCGGGCTTTGAAGTCTAGTGTATATATATATATATATATATATATATATATATATATATATTTAGAGTATTTTTTGGAATTTTGAACAAAGTATAAAAATAATAATCTAAATAATTCTCATATAAGCTATTGATGAAAATAATAAGCTAGAATTCAGAACATCAACTCAGAATAAGCAGAATCAAAATACGCTAAAAATAACTTTCATTAATAAAAATTTAAAGATTACAAAGTGACACTACAAATTCGAAGTATGCTTTAAACCTACTACAAACTAGGAGATGAAAACTGAAAACAATAAACAAAACAGAAAAATTACAATATGAAAAACTAACTGCTTCCTTTGAGGAGAGACCCTCCTATTTATAGAGCTCCATTGAACCTTCTAGGTGTGACACCCTGGCAATCCGTGTGCCTCCTAGCCAATCTTCACCCTTGGATCATATCTTGCTCTCCACGCTTGATTCTCACCCGTAGGATTAAAATGGTGAGGTGGCCTCTCCAATCAACAAGCCCCACGTGTCCCTGGCAGTGTCAGGACCTTCCAGAATGACCCAATCATTGGGTAATAATTTGGTACGAGGTTAATTGAAGGCAGTCATTTTTAGGGTTCTTTAAACAGTAATTTTTGGGGAAAAATACTGGCGCGTGTGTGTGAGAGACGGGAGAGTATTTTTTATATTTTTTTTGATTTTGAGGAGTGTTGACTGGGTTTGTGTAGTGGTTGACCGGGGTTTAATTTTGGGTCGGGTCAAGGTTAGTGGGCTGGGTTTGGTGATGGATGGGGTTATAGGATATAAAGTGTGGGTTGGGTTAGTTTAGTTGTGGATCCGGATTTTATTGATTTTAAGGATTTAAGGTTTTTAAGTGTAAAGTTTAAGGGACCAAATGTGTATTTTCTGGATTTTTGAGGGACTAATGCTGCCATTATTTAAAAGATGATCCAAGGGCTGAATTTGACAACTTCTGATAGATGGAGGACCTCGGTTGACTTTTTGACCATAATCTCTTTCCCGGTTCCGGTTCTGAGCCGTTTCCGTATCCCGTGCTCGTTTTTCCTGATTTTCCGTGTCTTTTGTCGATTTTTCACGATATCCGTTCCTGCATAGACAAAACACAAAAACACACTATCTATTGGCATTATGGTCGGGTTTTTGGTCGTTTTGGTCCGGTTTTGGTCAAGAAAAGGTATGTGTTTAAGCATATACCATTAACCATCTTCTTCTTCATCCGTATCAATCAATCAACTGGAGTACTAAATGATAACACCAAGTTCGAATCCCAGAGGTGGCTATAGAACTCGAACAAAGTAACAAACCACGGAATATTTTGGCACGGTAGACACCAATCTCCCTGAGACGAATAATTAAGCTCGATACATCGTGATTCATAACCCCAACATACACATTTCTCCTCCCACAAAAGAAGAGAAGGCACATACGCTATTCTCCCCCTCAAAAGTGGCATGCAAATGACATTTTTGCCATATTCGGAAAAAGTGAAGGACATACGCCTATTCTCTTAATGATTGTGATGACCTTGGCAAGTTAAACAAAAAAGAGAAGGACATACGCCTATTCTCCCCTCAAAAGTGGCATGCAAATGACATTTTTCCCATAGTTGAGATTTCGTTATGATTGTGATTTGTCAGGTGCAACATGAATATGTGTCTAGGCCCAAAAACTACTGCGAAGAAGATGGTGATTAAAACTCTCTTGAAGCAATCCCTTTTTTGTCTCCACATCAATGGTTTAGCAAATGAAGAATTCAATGAAGCTCGTAATATGCCTAAACCACTTGATGAAATGTGTTCAACGTTTGAGGGAGTAAAAGTTGAGACACGTCTCTAAACATTTCCACCTCGTGTTTTTAAGTATGACCACCTCTTGAGAAGATTTTGTACTACAATCCCGTTAGAAGCTCGAGAAACAACGATCTCTTGATGAAGCTTGATAAAAGACAAATCCACGACTTAAGCTTGCACTAAATTTGTGATTAAGAACCTATATTGAGCACAACAACGTAACTCCTTAAAATGTAGGTAGTAGTATATACCCAACCTTTCATCCTTTATTGTATATATCCTCCTCTTGAACTATCCACATCTCATGTGATACTGAGCACTACAATGTAACTCCTTTAAGTGATAGCTATATACTGTGTGACTACAACGTAACTCCGTTGATAGATATAATTAGATAGCCAAGTCTAATCACTAAGAATACGCTTGAACAAGGATCATCTTCTGCAACTAACCCATATTTCTCCAGCTCCTGCAACTAACCCATCTTTCTCCAGCTCCTGCTCTGTCTTTATTCCCCCTTCTTGTAACTTTGCCTAATACACTTCAGCTGCTACACTTTCATCTTCTTGCACAACATCTTCAAAAACATTTTTCGGAATTAACTCTGTGGAGTGTTCTTTGACATCTTCAACAGGTTTTGATGAGCATGAGATTTTTTGTGATTTTTCGTGAGATGATGTAGATTGTTCCATGATTGCAGTACCAGCAGCTGCTGAAGATCTCAATCTCGTATGCCGTTTCTCCCCCTCAGGATTATCCTGACAGGGAGTATCCTGACGGAGGCTTCGAGATTAAGGTCGGCAAGTTTGTTTGTTCGTGATTCTTATGGGGTTTTTAATAGGGTTCTAATACAAAAAAAACCTTCAATGATACGAAAAGGTTCTCTGTATTTCTTCCTTGGAGCAGTTGGAATGAGTGTTGTTGTTGTTGCAGATGTGATAATACAAGAGGAGATTTTCCGGTAGTCTTCACTGTGGATGTTGATGATGTATGAGTGTTTTCAGTTGATGGTGCCTGTGATGTAGGGATTGTTGTAATTGTTGTTTTTGTTGTTGCTTTTTGTGTTGATACTAGTGATGATGATGGTGATGGGGCCTTATCTTCCTTGGTAATCGGTAACTAACCGGGTTCACATAGAGTACCCATTAGCGAACTTGTCGATGTAACAATGAATGATACATGACTTGTTCGACCGGATTTCAGAGCTGGCGTGATGTTAACTCTGGCCGGATTCCCGGGTGATCCTCGTGAAGATTCTTTAGAAGAATCCACTACGCCCATTCCGAAATCCATAGAAGGATTTATAGAAGCATCATAATTTATGAGTTGGTTTAACTCAAAGGTCCTAGTAGAACTACTGTTGTCAAACTTCTTCTACGTCCTAGGCTTCTTTCTAAGTATTTAAGCTCAGACCTCCTTATCATCTCCATCATTGTCATCTATACATTCACTTCTATTCCTCTCCAACAAATTATCCTAATCCTCCTTAAAAGGTTCACATTTCACTTGATCCACCCCCTTATCCTGCCATAAGGCATCCATTTTTGTGCCTACATTTGTTTTCTCAAGATGTTCTACTCACGTAGCAACATTCATCCATAAGTTCCTCCAACTCCGCAGATTCACTTGACACTTTCTTTTTGGCACTTTTATTTTAGTCATTGCATGACTTCTATTTGTATGATGCCTCCAATATATGCTTACTTTTTAAAACTACCCTTCTTAACACCTATTTTGGCGCTAGACACAACTTTCCTATGCATTTCCTAGGTATGTCCGCTCGGTTTTGAGCTTTCCATAGAAACGCTGGCTACTCGTACAAACTCCTTTTCTACCTTTGTGGGTTGAGCAGCAAGATCCAATAATTCTCTTATAATAGATAATGCATTATGTGTTGTAGCATTAGGTCTTTGCTGAGATGTGGTATATGTTCATCAAGTCTGCAAAGATGAGCTTGATGACCCTCACGGAAGGTATAAATGGTTCTTCCTTCTTCTTCGACTCCTTTTACAACGATGCTGTGAATTCAAAGACATAGGTGTCCACCTTTGTTGTAAGAGTTGCAGGTTTGGTGTCCTCTACGAGTTGGATGTGGTGCCAGAATTGTTAAAGGTATATGATAATGTTGGAAACAGTTTCAATGATTGCGGGAAATATGTAATGATTCTTGAGAAGTTCAACGATTTGTGAAGTGATCACAGTGAAAGAATTCTGGGATAAATTGATGGTTAAGAAACTCCAATCCCGAGGAATTCATTTTCTGGAAGAAGTTTTTCATTTGTCGGAATGGAAACTTCATGTACTTCTTCCTGAATGTTTTGTGGTTTTTCTTGTTCTTGAGCCATTTTTGTGATGTGATTCTGAAATGATATGAGAGATGTTAAGTATATGGATAAATTTAAATTTATTTCACTCTTTCTGTTTTTGTATGCTCTGGCATTTCTTTTTCGAGCATATTTCTTTTTATTTTTCTTTTCTTATGCTTTCTTGCTTTTATAGCATAAGCGTATGCTCTTTTCTTTTCACATGCGATTTAATTCTCTCTGTCTGTTTTTGTTTTCCTCACCAAAAGTTTGTTTTGTATGATACTTTTTCAAAAGATTTTGAGGTTTAGATTGAACGCTGTTTTATATTGCTCATGCTTTAAAATATACATTCATCTAACCTTTTTGAAGTTTTGGGAAAAAGTATCTACTTTTTTTATTCAAACTTAAATAATCTAGTAAATACTAGATAACTTGTGTAGAAAAACATTTGCAAAGATAATTTAACTGCACGAGCGTGAGATTTCTTGAACAAATGATGAAGCTTAAAACTCTCTATTACGTTGCCTAGTTAAAGGAGTCCATTATCAGCTTTTAGGTGATAACTATTCCTAATAACTATCTTGAAGATGAGAAGTTTTAGGTTAAGTCAAATAGAAGTCGTCTCAAAAGAGCTTTTGTTGCATAAGAGTGAGATTTCTCTAAACTTATCCAAACCTTGAATACTCTATTACGTTGCGTAGCTAAAGGGATACATTATCAGTTTTTAATTGATAACTAGCCCTAATAACCACCTTAAAGATGAGATACTCTTAGTTAAGACAGTGTCGAGTAGTCTCAAAACCATTTTGGAAACAGATTGAGTGAAAAATGATTCAAGGTTGCATGAATTGTTTTAAATGAGTATTCATAGCATTGTCAACCGAGAAACAATTTAAATTTGAATCCGTCAAAATCATTCATCCACATCGACATATTAAATGTCATACACAAAGTGTATATATAACAAAGTGCAATCATAAAAAAGTCTAATTATTTTAATTAAACATATGCATCTTAAATTACTTAAAGGCAATATCGGGATACAATCTTAGTTTAATTAATACTAAACTAATCGTATGCAATTTGTCTTCACAAATTTACAATCTTCTTTTTAGAAAAAGTTTGATATTTCTCATTTAAAATATGATTTATGAATTTGAGAAATACACTTCTATGTTAAAAAAAATGTGCTTAATTGTGAAACTTTAAGTTTTTGAAAAATAAATTTGACAAAAATTTAAGTTTCTGAACAAGTAATGACTTTTTGGAAGATGTTTTGACCAAATATTTACTTTCTCAAAATTAAGAAAAATAATTATAAGAGTTTTTATAAAGTATGATACTCTAAAAAATCTCGTAAATATTTTTGAAATTTTTTGGTAAGTAACATTTATAGATGAGTGGGTAACAAAGTTTCGCAAGAGTGCTCTCGCAATGATTTGGTATCTCAACAAAGTCAATTGTCGCAACATGGTCAAACATGGATCTCGCAAAATAAAGTTGTGATTGTTGGGAATTAAAGCTTCCAAGGTGTTAATACTGCTCAAGATAGTTAAGGCTGATCTAAGGAATTACAACTGCTCAGGTATTACAAAGAAAATGCTCCAAGTCATTACTGATGCTGGTACATATATTAAGACTGATGGTTGAAGTTAAGACTGCTTGTGTATATTATTACTGCTGAGAACTTCAAAGAAAATACACCAAGTAGTTAATGCTGCTAGAAGAAAAGTTAGTGCTGCTAGTACTAACTTACTACTGCTGAAGAGTTAATGCTGCCAGAGTTAAAGGTTACTGCTGCTGATTATATATTAGTGCTGCTGCTATGTTATAGTCGGTTAGATATGTATAATATGTTTAGATAATTATAGAAAAGATATATCTTGTAGAGAAAGTTATTGTAAGCCGACTAGGACTCCTTAGCCTATAAAAGGAGGTCCTAGGGCATTGAGTTAGATACACATTTTTCATATAGCTTCAAGGTTGTAAACCCTAATACTAGGAGAGTATTCGTATTATTCATTAATAATATTGAAGTTGTTTTGTTTGTTAAAATTGTGTTCTTAGTTTACTGTTTCATTAATACAAAGTTCTTCTTAAGATCAAATACTAGATTCCGCATAGTGTTTGATATTCTCAAAGACAGTTTCTACACTTAGTTGTGTTGAATTTATTCAAGATAACTAAACCTTTTACAAGCTAAGGGATTCGATCAAGTACATAACTGGGATCAACAAGTGGTATCAGAGCTTGTGATCTAGAAGCTGTGATCAAGAAGAACCTGTTTAAGCTCGAGATTGTTTAGATCTTACTGAAGACATGGATTCAGACTCTGCATATATGGTTATTGCATCAAAGGTTCCAATGCTCAAGGCTAATGAGTATGAGATTTGGAGAATGAGAATATAGCAGTACATTCAGATGATTGATTTCCAACTCTGGGATATCATTGAGAATGGAAACGAAAAACCAAAAACAACAAAATCTGTAGAAGGTGTTGTTACAGTTGTGACTCTTACAACTGCTGTGGAAAAAGCTCAAAGAAGACTTGAAGTTAAGGCAAGAAGTATGTTGATGATGGTCATTCCTAATGAGCATCAGTTGAAGTTCAACTCCATTAAAGATGCTAAGTCTCTAATGAAAGCTATTGAAAAGAGGTTTGAAGGTAATGCTGCTACTAAGAAGACAAAGAAAAATCTTTTGAAACAGCAATATGAAAACTTTTCTGCTCAAGGTTCTGAGATGCTGGATCAAACCTTTGATCAACTTCAAAAGCTTATAAGTCAATTAGAGATGTTGGGTGAAGTGATCTCTCTGGAAGATATGAATCAAAAAAATTTAAAAAGCATGTCCTCTGAATGGAGCACACATGTTGTTGTGTGGAGAAACAAGGATGATTTAGACACAATGAGCTTGGATGATCTTTACAACAACCTCAAATTTTATGAACCAGATGTCAAAGGGACTAGCTCAAGTGCTAATACACAAAACATGGCTTTTGTCTCCTCCTTAAACAACTCTAGCAGTACCAATGAAGCAGTTACTACTGCTCATGGGGTTACTACTGCTAGCACTCAGGTTAATGCTGCTAGTTCTACAAACATTGAGAACTTGAGTGATGTTGTTATCTACGCATTCCTGTCTAGTCAATCTAATAATTCTCAGATTGTACATGAGGACTTAGAACAGATTCATCCAGATGATCTTGAAGAGATGGATCTAAAGTGGCAGATGGCTATGTTAAAAATGAGCGCAAAGAGATTCTTGAAGAATATTGGAAGACAGCTCAAGGTCAATGGGAAAGACAACTTGGGGTTCGATAAGTCCAAGGTTAAATGCTACAACTGTCACAAAAAGAGACACTTTGCCAGAGAATGCAGGGCACCTAGGAGCCAAGACTAAAAGAATGGATGTTGATCCCAGTTATGCACTTGATCGAATCCATTAGCTTGTAAAGGTTTAGCTATGCTAGATAAATCTAACACAACTAGGTATAGAAACTGTCTTGGAATATATTAAAGTTTATGCGGAATCTAAACTTTAATCTTAAGAAGAACTTAATATTGAATAATCAGTAAAACAATAAATATCAAACAAAACACTTCAATATTATTAATATAATACGAATACTCAAAAGTATTAGGGTTTACAACCTTGAAGTTTTCTAAAGAATCGTGTGTAGAGCTCTATGCCCTAGGACCTCCTTTTATAGACTAAGGAGTTCTAGTCGGCTTACAATTACTTTCTATTCAAGATAAATCTCTAAAGAATCTTTTCTATATTTATCTAACCGACTATACAAGTTTATCTCATAAGCAGTACAAACTAAACACTCTAGCGGTTGTATCTTTAACTCTAGCAGCTTTAACTCTTCAGCAGTAGTAAGTTAGTACTAGCAGTACTAACTTTTCTTCTAGCAGCACTAACTACTTAGAGTATTTTCCTTCAAGTTCAGTAGCAGTTGTAACTCTGAACTGGCAGCAGTAACATTTAGTCTAGCAGTAGTAACCACTTAGTGTATTTTCTTGAACATCATCAGCAACACTAGCAGTAGTAAAATACACAAGCAATTGTAATCTTTGTAACTAGCAGCAGTAATGACTGAGAGCATTTCTTATGAAAACCATTAGCAGTCTTAACCATGTTTTAAGTACAGAGTCTAACAATTTTGCAGGTTCAAAACCCAACAATCCTCCCCTAAACTTGATATTTTCCCCTAAAATCATCAAGTTTCAATCATAGCTTAAACAAACACTAGGAGAATCCTTCCAAACAATTAATTCTGTTTCTTTTCCTTGGGTGCTAGAATCTTTTCCATCTTTTTGAGCAGTTGATATGTTGTTTCATCATAAGGATACTGAAGTTGGAGTCTTCTATTTCCATGTAGCATTTGATGTACAATAGCCTTCTGATATTGTAGAGGATAATCATTTTCTACAAGCATGCAAATTGTCATACCATGTACATCCAAAGCATGAACTCCACAAGACTGAAAAATTTTCCACAATTCAGAACTATGTTGTGCTTTAGAGTTCTCCACTCCTCATCCTCATGATGTGGTTCAAACATCACTTTCAAATATCTCCATATGACTCTATCATAAATTTGTTCTAGCCTTTTATAACCAAACTTTTCTTTATACAACTTCCATAGAGTCACCATATCTTCTCTATCAAAATGATGAACCATCTGTAGAAAACTAACAAACCTCACAGATTTTCCATCAGCCCTCTTGATATCCCAATATGCTGTCTTACCATGTATTCCTGAAGTAAAAGCAATAATTGGAAGCTTGACATTGAGAGGAACAGCATCCATGACTTCTTCTTCATTGACTAATGCAAGTTCTGTATGAGCTTGCATTTGTACTTTATCACTTTCATTTTCTACATTAGCTTTCTGTTCAACTTTTTGCTCACTTTGCTCTTGCTCTGCCTTATGCTCTGTTTCTACCTGCACTTTTTGTTCAGATTTATGCTTTTTGCTTCTTTGCTTAACCAGCTCTTCTCCTGTTCTTTTAAAACTCCTCCCCACTTCTTCAGTCTCCAAAGGTACAAACCTCTCAGTCTTTCTCTGGGCAATGTTGTACGGTTCTTCAATTTTGCCATCATCAAACTGTGTGTGGAGTTTGTTAAAACTCCTTGGACCGTTTAGAGCACTAGGGTTAAACAATAACAAAGACAACAATCATGCACAGCGGAATAAGTAAAACATCTTTATTATTGAACAAGGTTTTTACTTTGTGATCTCTAATACTAATGGTATGTGCTAAAACACATACCTTTTCTTGACCAAAACCGGACCAAAATAACCAAAAACCCGACCAAAATGCCAAAAGATATTGTGTTTTTGTGTTTTTGTATGTGCAGGGATGGATATCGTGAAAATTAACAAAAGACACAAGAAATCCGGGAAAACGAGCACGAGATACGGAAAGGCTCAGAACCGGAACCGAGAACAAGGAAAGTGGTCAAAAAGTCATCCAAGGTCCTCCCACTATCAAAGATTGTCAACTCCAACCCTTAGATTATCTTTTAAAAAAATGGCAAGATCAGTCCTTGAAGAATCCAGAAATTACATAAATAGTCCCTAAGATTAAAACTTTAAACTCTTTTAAAAACCTTACACCCGGATCCTACACAAATTAAACTAACCCACACCTTAAACACAAGCCCAATCCACATCATAAAACCCATCCCACCTTATCATACTATCCGGCCCATCTTTACTAAAACCACAACCCGATCCACCAAAACCTTATCTTCGGTCAAACATTTCACTCGGTCAAAGAAAGATAAAAAAAATAAATAAACACTCACTTTACCCTTTCTTTATCCCTCACACTTCCAAATCCGATCCCCAATTCACCCCTTTCCCCCATTTCCACTATCCCTCAAAACCCTAGAATTACCGTACATGATTTTACGGCAATTAAGGGTACAATAGTCAATGATTGGATCTTCTAGAAGGCCCTGACAGAGAGAATGATACATGGCAGGCTCTCATTGGTCCGAACACGCGTATTTGTGATCGTACGGTTAGCTAAGGAGGATTGATGCTCAAGATGATCTAAGGGTGGATATGGAGCTAAGAAGCACGAGGATCGCCAACGTGGCATAGCCCAGAAGGTTCGGTTTAGCCTATAAATAGAGGAGGGTTATTCCCCATTTTCGTATGTAATTTTTTTTTAGCAACGTTATGCTGTCAAAGTAATTTTAGAATTTTAGTCTTTTAATTCGAATTGTAATTTTCTGTTTATGTTAATTTGTTTTGATCATTGTAATTTTTAAGTTTTAATGAAAGTTTAAATTTGAGGTTATGTTGAATCCGAATTCTCATTTAGATTATTATTGATTTCAGTTTTTTGTTTATTCATTTTGTTTTAACATCTGATCATCACAAAAGAAAAAAAAAAAAAAAAAAAAAATCAAAATGTCAGTTCAGTTAATCAAGCTTCAATAAGCTTAGTTCGTTTTTTCTCAAGTTTCATTTTAGCTTAATATAGCTTTTGTGAAGCTTAACTTGGCACCCTAAACAGTCTCACTCAAATTCACACAAAAGTCAAAGAAAGTCGAATGTTACTTGAACCATGGTAAATCAAAAATGGAGTGATGGTCTAGGGGGTGGAATGGAAGCCCTTAGCCTGTCTAAAGACAGGCTAGCATAGTGAGATCCCCTCTGTTTGAGCTGAGGGGAATTAGCTTTGTAAGTTTTTTTTACATTAATCTCAATATTGCATCAGTAGCTTATAAGTAGTGTAGATGTGATTTTGTTAACTTTTATTTGATCATAGTTGCTTATATTTTCTTATTATTACTTGATCTCAGTAGTTTGCATTCATCAAATGCAGCTTAGTTTAGTTTTTACTTGGTGATTTGGTTAGAAATAGTTAAAGCTGCTTGTCAATTTAGTGTCTGATGTGATCTGTTTTTTTTAGAGGGCTGTTTTGATTGAATTAGTTGGAAAATTAGTTTAAGTTTGTTAGATATTCATTAAAGTAGTTTAATAACAAGTAGATTGATAGATTTGAGAAGCTTAAATTCAAATTAGTCAATCTTAGGTAGTAATTAATTGGTCAAAAGTTTTTTTAAATCTGCTGCAATATATGTTCTGAGTGACTGATTTCATGAATCCATCTGGTTGATCATCAGTGTTTGTTTTGGTTTGATTTTGAGTTACTGAGTAGTGTTCTTGTTGTAGTTTTGGAGTTTTAATTTTTGAGTAGTAGCAATAATATCTGGTCACTAAATTTTGCTCTCAAAACTTGTTCTTCATCTGCTGTTTTAAACATTGCTGCATGTTCAAGATTTGGTCAACTGTTTTTGCTTCGAATTGGATTAGAAATTGAAAGTTTGTAATAGGGCTTTTGTAATCTTGGTAATCTCAGCTGGGCAAGCTTTCCAAAACATTTTACGGTTTCAAAATTGGTTAAGTTTTGAGCGATTTACAAGCATTTGAAAATTGCTAGTTGAGGTGATTTTCTGTTTTAAGATAAGTGTTCTTGAGTTTCGGATAATATCACTTTTGGTCCCTATAATTTCTGTTAAGTTAAAATCGGGGCTGGAAATTTTAGTAATAAAATAGTTTGTTTTTTTTTTGCACTCTTAGTCCTTGTCTTTGTTTTAAAAGCTTTAGTTTAAATATAAGTTTCAAAAATTACTTTTTCAGTCCCTTAACTTTTATTAAACTTTTTATTTCCTTTATTTCTTTAAAAATTAGTTTTGTTTAATTGCAGTCTTAGTCCCTTAGCTTTTAATCTTTGCATTTTAGCTTTATAATTTCATTATTAGTTTTATAAATCTCGGGATTAGCCCAGGATTTGCATTATTTGCTTTCTTTTTTGTGTGCATTTATTTTAATAGCATAGATTGTTGATTTTAATTTTCCTTATTTTAGTGTAATCAATACTAAAAAAAAAAAATCTTTCACGTCACTTATTCACTTCACATATTCACGACTCCGATTCGACTTATTCGCCGTCAAACCTTCGTTGGGAGAACGACCCGGGGGAATTGTATTCGTTACAATTTCTTTGGAATCAAAGAAAAAAAACAAAAATAAAAATAAAATATAAATATAAACTACATCAAATAAAATGGCGCCGCTGCCGGGGAAGGCTTGAAACGAGTGCGTCGATTTCGTCCGTTGTTTTTGTGATTTGAAGATCCTTCCTTGGAAGTTATTGTTTTTTATAAAAAAATAAAAAATACAAAAATATAATAAATAAAACACTTTTCCAAAAGTGTTTTCATTAATACATCTTAATAAACATCCTCGGTCTTCCGTTGAAGGAGGGCGGTTGTAAACCATTCCAAATAACAACAAAATAAATCGTGAAATTGATCGTTATCGGATTACTTTATTACTACAACCTAATTACGGGGTTTAAGGAAGCTTGACATTAAATTGTCGAGCTGAAGAAGGCGGGTTTTTAAGCATCTTCGGAGCTACCTTTGCCTTCCCGCCACGCTGCGCGTAGTTTTAAAGGAAACGGTTACGGTTAACGTAACGGTTACCAAAAAGAAACTAAAATCTTTTGTTTTTCAATATATTAAAAAAGCCAAAAATAATTCCCAACCAAAAATACAAAAAGATTTTTGATTTTCATTTTTGTTTTCTTTTTGGTGTATGAACACCCGCTCATCTTCTCAAAATCTTATTTCTCCACTATCAAATCCCGAAAGGGTAATTCGACACACACACCGTATTCATTTCCCAAACGTTGAGGAAATGAACGACAATCAAGCTCCTCCGGTGGAGCCTAATCAAGGAGCACAACCGGGCCCCGACCTCCGTCCGATGGAGGAACAACTTCAAACACCATTTAATGGTGTGCGAAGGGCCATTGTGATTCCCGACATACTTGCTAATCAATTTGAAATCAATCACGGGTTATTGAACCTCATCACTGGTATCTCTTACCACGGGTTCGAGAGTGAAGATCCTCATATTCACATCAGGAACTTCACGGATATAGTTGAGACCATTAAGCTTAATCAAGTATCATATGATGCGATCAAGATGAAGTTATTTCCTTTCTCCCTTAAGGGAGCGGCTCGAACTTGGCTTGAGAAGGAACCCCCGAACTCGATCTATACTTGGGGTGACCTAGCTTCAAAGTTCGTGAACCATTTCTATCCTCCTTCTAAGATTTCTAATCTCCGCGCTCAAATCTTACGTTTCCAACAAGCCTTTGATGAATCGTTCAGCGAGGCTTGGGATCGGTTTAAGGAGTTGATTGAGAAATGTCCGAACCACGGTTTTTCGGAGCTTCATCAAATCGATACCTTTTATAATGGTTTGAGTCTTGCCGATCAAGATTCACTCAATTCGGCGGCCGGTGGAAACTTATTGGCTCGTAATACTCGAGAGGCGTTCGGAATAATTGAAAACAAAGCCCGTGTGAGAAATTCAAGGAGCAAGCTTCAAACGTCTAGTGCTAGTAGCAAGAACAATGAAGAAGTTATGAATGCTCTCGCCGCGCTTAATAAGAGATTCGATTCATTTGTTATTGAGAAAACACCCAACCAAGTCAATGTTATTAACCATGGTTGTGAAATATGTGGTGGTCCTCATTCTTATTTCGAGTGTCCGGCCACCGGGGCTTATGGACACGAGAATGTGTATGCTACTAATTCGGGTGGTAATGGTTACCAACCCCAAGGTGATCGAAATCTCCTTAGCTACCGTTCAAACAATTCACTTGGACCACCACCGGGATTCAATAATCAAAGTCAAAATCAAGGTCAAAACCGTAATCAAGTGAACAATAATCAAAATCGTGCAAATAATGGTTTTCAAAACAATGGTTTTAATCAAAATCAAAACCGGGGTTTTCAAGGAAATCAAAATCAAGGGAATTTTTATGGGAATTTCAATGCTAATCAAGGAAATATGCATCAAAATCAAGGAAATTTCCCTAATCAAGGTTTCAATAACAATAACCGAGGGCAAACTTTTAATCAAAATCAAAATGTTGTTCCAAATCCGCCACCCTCGGATGAGATTCTTCGACAATTAATGCTTCAAAATCAAAATATGATGAGAACTCAAGAGTTGTTAACTAAGGAAATGAGTGAGATTAAGAAACGTTTAAATGATCAACCCTCGGGTTCGGGTACTACTTCTCTTCCCAGCAACACGATCGCAAACCCGAGGGGAGACGTTAAAGCGATCACAACACGTAGTGGTGTTTGTTATGATGGACCTACGGCTCCGACTACCTCTTCTTCTCTTCCTCCCAAGGTAGTCGCCCGTGAAACCGAGGTGACAACGGATACGGCACTTCCTGCTAATAACGGAAGGACCGAAGACATCCAACCTCCGGTTGTCCAATCGTCAAAAGGAAAAGGGAAAGTTGATTTTGAACAAGAGGTTCCCGTTAAGATAAAACTTCCGTATCCGTCGCGACTTGATGAACAAAAGCACCATGATAAGAATACGCATCAGATGGAGAAATTCTATCAAATCTTTCAAGATATGAGCTTCGAAATTAGCTTTGCGGATGCTGCTCTCTTAATGCCGAAGTTTTCATCGATGGTGAAGAATTTGCTGAGCAACAAAGATAAATTGTTTGAGATGGCAAAAACAACCCCGTTGAATGAACAATGTTCCGCGGTTCTCCTTAAAAAGCTTCCGGAAAAGCTAGGAGATCCCGGAAAGTTCCTTATTCCGTGCAATTTTCCAGGGATGGTTCAATGTTTCGCCTTGGCCGATCTTGGCGCTAGCATTAACCTAATGCCTAAGTCCGTCTGGGAAAAATTATCTCTCCCCGCTCTCACTCCGACCCGCATGACTCTCGAGCTCGCAGATCGATCAATTACTCGACCAATTGGAATAGCCGAAGATGTCTACGTTAATGTGGGAAAGTTCCATTTTCCGGCAGACTTTGTGATTGTCGAATTTGATGCCGATCCCCGAGTTCCTCTCATTCTCGGGAGAGGATTCTTAAGAACCGGGCGTGCGTTGATTGATGTTTATGATGAAGAGATTACCTTGCGAGTTGGTAATGAAGCCGTGACTTTCGATTTGGATCAAACCGCGAGATACTCCTCCAACGATAATTGCATGTCCGTGAACCGTATTGATATTATTGACGTCACTACGGAGGAGTATGCTCAAGAGATTCTCGGTTTTTCTAGTGGCAATCCCACTTTGGATTCTTCTTCTACCTCTATTGATGATTCTTCTTCGTCTACTATTTCTTCACCGATCATCTCCGACTCTTCCCCGTCCCTCACTCCGTTTGAGGGAGGTGATTTCTTTTTGGAAGAGGTCAATGAGTTTCTTGCTACCGACACATCTTCTTCACCAGAAGATGATGATTCTTATTATGATCCGAAGGGGGATATTCTCATGCTCGAACAACTTTTGAATGAAGACCCTACCCCTTTTTCCCCTCCGATGGACCTTAAAATGGCCGACGTTAAGGAAATTAAGCCGTCTATTGAAAGTCCTCCGGAGCTTGAGCTCAAGGATTTACCTCCTCATCTTGAATATGCTTTCTTGGGAGATTCTGATACATTTCCCGTCATCATTTCAAAAGCTCTCAAAGATGAGGAGAAGACAAAACTCTTAGACGTGCTTAAAAAGCATAAAAGTGCCATTGCTTGGCAGATCTCTGATATAAAGGGTATTGACCCTAAATTCTGCACCCATAAGATCTTATTGGAAGATAATTTCAAACCCGCTGTCCAGCAACAGAGACGGGTTAACCCAAAAATCCATGATGTCATCAAAAAGGAAGTTATTAAACTCCTCGACGCAGGGATGATTTATCCAATCTCCGATAGCTCATGGGTTAGTCCCGTCCACTGTGTGCCTAAAAAGGGTGGAATGACCGTGATAACAAACAAAGAAAATGAGTTAATTCCCACACGTCTTGTCACCGGATGGAGAGTGTGTATTGATTACCGAAAACTCAACGATGCTACCCGTAAAGACCATTTCCCTCTACCGTTTATGGACCAAATGCTTGAGCGTTTGGCGGGAAATGAGTTCTATTGTTTTCTCGATGGCTTTTCCGGGTATTTTCAAATACCAATTGATCCCCAAGATCAGGAAAAGACCACCTTCACGTGTCCTTATGGAACATTTGCCTACCGACGCATGCCTTTCGGCTTGTGCAATGCTCCGGGCACGTTTCAAAGGTGCATGATGGCAATATTCCATGACATGATCGAGACAACGATGGAGGTCTTTATGGATGACTTCTCGGTTTATGGAAATTCTTTCTCCTCGTGCCTCTCCCATTTAGAGAAAATGCTTGAACGATGTGAAAACACCAATCTCGTTCTAAATTGGGAGAAGTGCCATTTCATGGTTAAAGAGGGCATAGTCCTCGGCCATAAGATTTCCAAATCTGGGATTGAGGTCGATCGAGCTAAAGTCGATGTTATCGCTAAGCTACCTCATCCCACTACCGTTAAAGGAATCCGTAGTTTCCTTGGTCATGCCGGTTTCTACAGACGATTTATTCAAGACTTCTCAAAAATTGCCCGGCCTCTGACCCATCTTCTTGAAAAAGATGCTCCGTTCATCTTCTCTTCCGAATGCATCGAAGCATTCGAGGTTCTCAAACAGAAGTTAACCGAAGCACCGATTTTGGTTGCCCCCGACTGGGACTTGCCCTTTGAGCTAATGTGTGATGCAAGTGATTATGCTATCGGTGCAGTCCTGGGGCAACGCAAGTCCAAATACTTCCAACCGATACACTATGCTAGCAAGACAATGACCAATGCTCAATCTCATTACACTACTACTGAGAAAGAGTTGTTAGCCGTTGTCTACGCTTTTGAGAAATTTAGACCTTATCTTGTCTTATCAAAAAGCATAGTGTATACGGACCATTCTGCTCTAAAGTATCTCTTAGCAAAACAAGATGCTAAACCGAGATTACTTCGGTGGATTCTTCTGCTCCAGGAATTTGACATTATCATTCGTGATAAAAAAGGAGCAGAGAATCTAGCCGCTGATCATTTGTCCAGACTGGAAAATCCTCATCAAAGTGTTCTCGAGAATAAGGAAATCACCGAGACATTTCCTCTCGAGACACTTGGGAAAATATCTTCAAAAAATGATCCGAGTACCCCATGGTTTGCTGATTACGCAAATTACCATGCGGGGAATTTTGTGGTGAAAGGGATGTCGTCCCAGCAGAAAAAGAAGTTTTTCAAAGATGTTAAACATTATTTCTGGGACGATCCTTACTTATTCCGGATATGTGCCGATCAAGTGATAAGACGGTGTGTGCATGGCCAAGAAGCCGTTGACATCCTCAACGCTTGCCATAATGGACCCACGGGGGGACATCATGGTGCCAGCTACACCGCTAAAAAAATCTTTGATTCTGGATTCTATTGGCCGACAATCTACCGTGATGCCCACGACTTGGTGAAGTCTTGTGACTCTTGCCAACGTCAAGGAAAAATCTCGCAAAAAGACGAAATGCCTCAAAATGCAATTCAAGTCTGTGAGATTTTTGACGTGTGGGGCATCGATTTCATGGGGCCATTCCCGTCTTCACGAGAGAATAAGTATATCCTCGTGGCCGTCGACTACTTGTCAAAATGGGTTGAAGCTAAAGCGCTCCCCACTAATGACGCCCGAGTGGTTGTTAAGTTCTTGAAAAATCTCTTCTCCCGATTCGGAACTCCTCGTGCTATAATCAGTGATCGTGGTACTCACTTCTGCAATGATCAATTTGCAAAAGTTATGCTCAAGTATGGTGTCACTCACCGACTTTCTACCGCGTATCACCCGTAAACAAGCGGACAAGTCGAGGTTTCGAATCGTGGATTGAAACGTATCCTTGAAAGAACCATTGGTGAAAATCGAGCCTTGTGGGCCGACAAATTGGATGATGCTTTATGGGCTTTCCGAACCGCTTTCAAGACACCCATCGGGTGTACTCCTTACAAGCTGGTTTACGGAAAGGCCTGCCATCTACCCATCGAGCTCGAACATAAGGCATATTGGGCCTTGAAACATACCAATTTTGACCTTAAGACCGCGGGTGATCACCGTAAGCTTCAATTAAATGAATTAAATGAGCTTCGGGATCAAGCCTACGAGAACTCTTTGATCTACAAAGAGAAAACAAAGAGGATTCATGACTCTAAGATTAAAAACCGCATTTTCAATGTTGGTGATCGAGTCCTCCTTTTCAATTCTCGGCTAAAGATTTTCTCGGGCAAACTCAAAACCCGCTGGTCTGGGCCATTTACCATCACTCAAGTTTTTCCATATGGAACCGTCGAGTTAGCTCAAAATGACGGTCCAAACTTTAAGGTGAATGGTCATAGGTTGAAGCACTATTTTGGAGGGGACGTACCATCCATGGTTGTCCCGGATCTCCAAACTTTCCCCATGGACAACTAAATGCGGGGTCGAGTCAAGCTCATGTGACTCGGTTAACAAAAACAAGCGCTTCGTGGGAGGCACCCCATGCTTATCCATCTATCTTCTTTCTATTTTCTTAATAAAGAGGAGGGGATCCTCTTCCATATCTTGTGTTTCGTTGTTTTCTGTGATGTGTCCAGGAATGCCCGATGATGAAGACTCTCGTGCTCGTAGTTTCCTTCACGCTACTCGAGTTTCATCATCCGCTGCTTATCCAATATCCAAAATCTTATCGTTTTACATTTATCTTTTGGCATAATTAATAAACGGCCTTAGATTTTTGTAGGGATACCCGTACCTTTAAGACATTGAGGACAATGTCTCGTTCTAGTCTGGGGGGGTGATCTTGCGATTTGATTTTTGCCTTGCATTTTTGCTATTTTCTCATGCAACCCCGTTTTTCCTCAAAAATTGAAAAAAGTCCAAGAAAAATGAGAAAATTTAAAAATTTTGTGCAAAAATATAATAAGTTTTGACATTTTTGTTGACTTTCCGCTGGGTAGAGTAGGAATAAAATTTTGACTTGACCGGGCATGTTGAGCCCTAGCTTGTTCTCTTAACCAATGATAATCATATAAGCTTGTGCTAGTCTTGTACACAAGGAGCTGCTCTTTTGCAAGTTCCCGTACTTGACTTTATACATGCATGGCTTTAAAGCTTTCGCTAGTCTTTTACATAAGGAGCTAGAAAACGCGAATTCTTTTCAAGAATTTGCAAGTTTCTGTAACTGACTTTATATATGCGTGGCTGATTATCGGCTAAGTATTCGCGAATTTCATTATTTGAGATTTTTAAATATGCGAAGAGCGAGAAATGATAGAATTTATTTAGAAGTTAGATGCCAAACGTGGAGTAGTTGGTTCTCTTTAGAGCTCGTCGTAGGTACTTGTGGTCTTTTGCTCCCGTAAAATTGTTTCACCCCATATATTGTATAAATAATTAAAGATATTTAGGTTTATAACGAAATTTAGTTCTCCATCTTCTTAAAAGAATTTTTGCTCTAAAGATTGGGTACACATCAAGGTCCCGTATTGAGTAAATAAGTTGTATAGTGCTCTTAGATTTCGGAGTGAGATCGGACCTTGGATCCTTACTTCTAAAGGCGGTAAGGTCTTGGATTTAAACCGTGAAGGTTCGTTTTCTAAGGGTTACTATTGAATGTTTGATGTTTTGGAAACACCCGGTAATCCCGTGGTATTAAGTTATTGAGTGAAGAAAAGTTTAAATTCAAAAAAAAAAAAAAAAAAAAAAAAAAAAATGTATGTTGAGATGTATGGATTTTGTGCTTAATATGTTAGACAAGTTGATGGCACGTGAGGTGCATGTGAATGACCCTAGATCAGGCACATGAGGTGCACGTGATGTTTCTCCACAACTTATGTCTACATGTTTGTATGAGTTCTTTAGTCTTGGACGTATGTAATAACCTTGATTTGGACCTCATTTTTAAGGCAAACTTTCTTGCAAGAAGATGGAAAACTACTTAGCGTTTTAAACTTGGTATCTTTATCGGACTAATAATTATGAAAATGAGAAGCTTATGAAGAAATTCATTTCTCTCACAAAAATAAAAATAAGTAGAAACAAAAATAAGAAGATGGGAGCGAGAGGTTCTTACACAAGTAACTTCCATGAGTAGTGTTGGCATCTAATTTCTAAGTAGGTTGTGATCTCGTTTATAAGCTTAGTTTGGGAGCATGTGAAAAATCAAGGACGAAGAATTTTATCCTTATGGTCACTCCTCTATGAGTTGTGTTTCTACTCTATGACCCTAAAAATTATCGACAGATAATGATTGTCATCAAAAGCCGTCACTTGAATAATAAGAAAAATACAAAAATAGAATAAAAGGAAAATCGGGGAGTTTTATGACATTGCATGAGGACATTGCAATAGCTTAGTCTGGGGGAATTTTGGTATGTGCTTAAACACATACCTTTTCTTGACCAAAACCGGACCAAAATAACCAAAAACCCGACCAAAATGCCAAAAGATATTGTGTTTTTGTATGTGCAGGGATGGATATCGTGAAAATTGACAAAAGACACAAGAAATCCGGGAAAACGAGCACGAGATACGGAAAGGCTCAGAACCGGAACCGAGAACAAGGAAAATGGTCAAAAAGTCATTCGAGGTCCTCCCACTATCAAAGATTGTCAACTCCAACCCTTAGATTATCTTTTAAAAAAATGGCAAGATCAGTCCTTGAAGAATCCAGAAATTACATAAATAGTCCCTAAGATTAAAACCTTAAACTCTTTTAAAAACCTTACACCCGGATCCTACACAAATTAAACTAACCCACACCTTAAACACAAGCCCAATCCACATCATAAAACCCATCCCACCTTATCATACTATCCGGCCCATCTTTACTAAAACCACAACCCGATCCACCAAAACCTTATCTTTGGTCAAACATTTCACTCGGTCAAAGAAAGATAAAAAAAAATAAATAAACACTCACTTTACCCTTTCTTTATCCCTCACACTTCCAAATCCGATCCCCAATTCACCCCTTTCCCCCATTTCCACTATCCCTCAAAACCCTAGAATTATCGTACATGATTTTACGGCAATTAAGGGTACAATAGTCAATGATTGGATCTTCTAGAAGGCCCTGACAGAGAGAATGACACATGGCAGGCTCTCATTGGTCCGAACACGCGTATTTGTGATCGTACGGTTAGCTAAGGAGGATTGATGCTCAAGATGATCTAAGGGTGGATATGGAGCTAAGAAGCACGAGGATCGCCAACGTGGCATAGCCCAGAAGGTTCGGTTTAGCCTATAAATAGAGGAGGGTTATTCCCCATTTTCGTATGTAATTTTTTTTTAGCAACGTTATGCTGTCAAAGTAATTTTAGAATTTTAGTCTTTTAATTCGAATTGTAATTTTCTGTTTATGTTAATTTGTTTTGATCATTGTAATTTTTAAGTTTTAATGAAAGTTTAAATTTGAGGTTATGTTGAATCCGAATTCTCATTTAGATTATTATTGATTTCAGTTTTTTTTTTGTTTATTCATTTTGTTTTAACATCTGATCATCACAAAAGAAAAAAAAAAGAAAAAAAAATAAATCAAAATGTCAGTTCAGTTAATCAAGCTTCAATAAGCTTAGTTCGTTTTTTCTCAAGTTTCATTTTAGCTTAATATAGCTTTTGTGAAGCTTAACTTGGCACCTTAAACAGTCTCATTCAAATTCACACAAAAGTCAAAGAAAGTCGAATGTTACTTGAACCATGGTAAATCAAAAATGGAGTGATGGTCTAGGGGGTGAAATGGAAGCCCTTAGCCTGTCTAAAGACAGGCTAGCATAGTGAGATCCCCTCTGTTTGAGCTGAGGGGAATTAGCTTTGTAAGTTTTTTTTTACATTAATCTCAATATTGCATCAGTAGCTTATAAGTAGTGTAGATGTGATTTTGTTAACTTTTATTTGATCATAGTTGCTTATATTTTCTTATTATTACTTGATCTCAGTAGTTTGCATTCATCAAATGCAGCTTAGTTTAGTTTTTACTTGGTGATTTGGTTAGAAATAGTTAAAGCTGCTTGTCAATTTAGTGTCTGATGTGATCTGTTTTTTTTAGAGGGCTGTTTTGATTGAATTAGTTGGAAAATTAGTTTAAGTTTGTTAGATATTCATTAAAGTAGTTTAATAACAAGTAGATTGATAGATTTGAGAAGCTTAAATTCAAATTAGTCAATCTTAGGTAGTAATTAATTGGTCAAAAGTTTTTTTAAATCTGCTGCAATATATGTTCTGAGTGACTGATTTCATGAATCCATCTGGTTGATCATCAGTGTTTGTTTTGGTTTGATTTTGAGTTACTGAGTAGTGTTCTTGTTGTAGTTTTGGAGTTTTAATTTTTGAGTAGTAGCAATAATATCTGGTCACTAAATTTTGCTCTCAAAACTTGTTCTTCATCTGCTGTTTTAAACATTGCTGCATGTTCAAGATTTGGTCAACTGTTTTTGCTTCGAATTGGATTAGAAATTGAAAGTTTGTAATAGGGCTTTTGTAATCTTGGTAATCTCAGCTGGGCAAGCTTTCCAAAACATTTTACGGTTTCAAAATTGGTTAAGTTTTGAGCGATTTACAAGCATTTGAAAATTGCTAGTTGAGGTGATTTTCTGTTTTAAGATAAGTGTTCTTGAGTTTCGGATAATATCACTTTTGGTCCCTATAATTTCTGTTAAGTTAAAATCGGGGCTGGAAATTTTAGTAATAAAATAGTTTGTTTTTTTTTGCACTCTTAGTCCTTGTCTTTGTTTTAAAAGCTTTAGTTTAAATATAAGTTTCAAAAATTACTTTTTCAGTCCCTTAACTTTTATTAAACTTTTTATTTCCTTTATTTCTTTAAAAATTAGTTTTGTTTAATTGCAGTCTTAGTCCCTTAGCTTTTAATCTTTGCATTTTAGCTTTATAATTTCATTATTAGTTTTATAAATCTCGGGATTAGCCCGGGATTTGCATTATTTGCTTTCTTTTTTGTGTGCATTTATTTTAATAGCATAGATTGTTGATTTTAATTTTCCTTATTTTAGTGTAATCAATACTAAAAAAAAAAAATCTTTCACGTCACTTATTCACTTCACATATTCACGACTCCGATTCGACTTATTCGCCGTCAAACCTTCGTTGGGAGAACGACCCGGGGGAATTGTATTCGTTACAATTTCTTTGGAATCAAAGAAAAAAAAATAAAATAAAATAAAATATAAATAATACACAACATCAACTAACACTAATAATCATCTACAGCCCCAATTCTACTTGATCAAGGTAGAACATGTTACACGCCTTGTAACAGGGATCAAGGACTCGACCTTGAGGCTGAACTAACTAACTAACTAACTAACTAAAACCCTAGACGTTTATAACTTACGTCTTGGTTACACACACACACCTTTTAGACGACTACATTATGGAAGACCTTACTTCATGAAACCTTACACCCTTGATCTCTTTATATAGAGAGATATTAGGGTTTACAAAATACTACGAGGGACTAATAAATAAATATTCTTTAACAAGCAAGTCCCTTGTCTTTTATTCTTCATTAATTGAAGAATTCTTCCTTGTCACTTCAGGTCCTTCTTGTTTTCACTCTTCTTGTTTTGTCTCATCAAATCTATAAGACCCAACAATCTTCCCCTATTTGATGATGACAAAACATACACGTTCTTGTACGAACTTCCCTAGACGAAGTAGAGAAGTTGAGATAATTAAATCTCGCCATGAATGAAACAAGTCTTGTCTTCCCCTTAAGTCATGCCATACCACTCCAAATCTCTTCTAACATCTCTTCCCCTTTTTGTTATCAACAAATAGGGAACGTATGCAAATACGATCTTGACCACCATTAACCAGTACCACACTTCTAATCAAAGCCTTCCAATGTTTCAAATTGCCCTCCATGAAGAACACCAAAATGCTTACTAAAAATGAATCCAAAACAGTAGAAAACTCCAACTAGCAGTAGTAATAATGAACAACGGTAGTAAGAATCAAACACTTCCCCTTGAGTGGTGCATGTAGATGGTTAAACAATTAAACAATAAGCTTCCCCTGAAACTAATATGTTTACCATCTCTTGAATCTTCAATTCTGTAAGCTCCTTGTAATGATTACTGATGAAGAAAACCAAATATGACAAACTTGATGAAGAAGTTGAATTTCCCAAACTTTCGTCTTATATCTTGCACTATCCACGTCTCTTTGTGACTCCAAACTTATCTTAGAAGTAGGCTACTAGGACCTCTTGATAAATCCTCAACTAATATGAGACACTGAGCACTACAATGTAACTCCTTTAAGTGATAGCAAATGTGAGCATTACGCACCATAATTTGTAGATCACACATCCTTGCTAGATTTACCAAGTCTTTGTCACCGCAATAACACAAACATAAGAACGCGCACCTGTGAAACTCAACTACAACATCAAATAAATGATATTCAATCGTCTTCTTCAAATAATCCCCAACGAGCCTTTAATCTTTTAAGAACAAAAACCAACTTGTGTGTGTGAAACTAATAACCTGTGTGTGTAATACCATCTCAATCATATGTACTTCCCCTCACTGCTCGTAAATCATGCATATATATTGAACCATAAAACTCTTTACGTGTCTCCATAAATCATTCAAACACAGCAGTACGTTGAATATAACAGTACCTTGGAGCAGTACGTTGGAGAGAGCAGTACTTTGAAAGAATACTACTTTGGAGCAGTACGTTGGACGAGCAGTACCTTGGACAAACAGTACTTTGCATTCATAAGCCAAATCTTCTATTTAATATATCACTGTTCGATCAGACCAAACACCACTTTAATTCACTAATCGACAAACAATTTGACTGACCCACGCATGCTACCAATTCCACTTACCAATCAATACTTAATATATCACAAATCTGTTTGGCCACGTGATAATATCAGATCCTCAATCGAATAGCAAGAAACGACAAAGCATCTTTGACCAACACCAATTCCCAATTCTCCTCATATAATTCTCGATAGAACAATATTAAACAATTCGTCCCATAAGCGACCCATGTGTAATCAAATCAAATAACTGATTAAATATAGCAATAGATATACAGATTGATATACCGACCCCACTATCATCAATCTTTAATCAATATGAGAATTAACCACCAATCATCATTCGATCAGTACGAGGTAAGTAGAATAAATAATGTTTCCATATAGTATCTCGTCGTACACAGAAACAAATCAAAAATCGATACCTTTAAGAACCAGTCTGATCCTTCTTCAAATCTGCTTCTATTCGACAACAAAACCTTGTAATCCCTAGGTAACGAGCTCCCCAGGCTCTGATACCACATGTGGAGTTTGTTAAAACTCCTTGGACCGTTTAGAGCACTAGGGTTAAACAATAACAAAGACAACAATCATGCACAGCGGAATAAGTAAAACATCTTTATTATTGAACAAGGTTTTTACTTTGTGATCTCTAATACTAACACTAATAATCATCTACAGCCCCAATTCTACTTGATCAAGGTAGAACATGTTACACGCCTTGTAACAGGGATCAAGGACTCGACCTTGAGGCTGAACTAACTAACTAACTAAAACCCTAGACGTTTATAACTTACGTCTAGGTTACACACACACACCTTTTAGACGACTACATTATGGAAGACCTTACTTCATGAAACCTTACACCCTTGATCTCTTTATATAGAGAGATATTAGGGTTTACAAAATACTACGAGGGACTAATAAATAAATATTCTTTAACAAGCAAGTCCCTTGTCTTTTATTCTTCATTAATTGAAGAATTCTTCCTTGTCACTTCAGGTCCTTCTTGTTTTCACTCTTCTTGTTTTGTCTCATCAAATCTATAAGACCCAACAATCTTCCCCTATTTGATGATGACAAAACATACACGTTCTTGTACGAACTTCCCTAGACGAAGTAGAGAAGTTGAGATAATTAAATCTCGCCATGAATGAAACAAGTCTTGTCTTCCCCTTAAGTCATGCCATACCACTCCAGCATCTCTTCTAACATCTTCTAATACGAACATTCTAGATTCACTAACAAACCCTTAAAACCGAATTATCAACAAACCCTCAACAATGTCGACTGAAGCTGCACCTATTCCATCCATCACCTCACTCAGAATTCCCATCATCAAGAAGGGAGAATATGATCTCTGGAGTATGAAGATGAGGCAGTACCTTGCTATTACTGATCATGCTTTATGGGATGTAATTGTCAATGGTAATGTTGTTCTTGATGAACCTCTACAAGTTGAAGGACAACCCAAACCACCTCAACCAACCTTACCAGCAGCTACAAAGAGAAATCAAGATAAGGCTCTCAACATACTGCTGTCTGCTATTCCTGATGGTCACCTACTGAAGTTCCATGATGCTAAGGATGCAAAACAATTATGGGCTGCGATCAAGACAAGATTTGGAGGTAATGATGCTTCAAAGAAGATGCATAGAAACTTATTGAAGCAGCAGTTTGAAACCTTCACTGTTGGTGAAAGAGAAAGTCTTGATGCTGCCTATGACAGATTCCAAAATCTACTTAGTATGCTAGAACTGTATGGAGCAGAGGTATCTGTTGAAGATGCAAATTTGAAGTTCTTAAGGAGTTTGCCATCTGTCTGGCATGTGGTTGCTACTATGATTAGAGGACAACCTGGATTGGAGTCTATGGACTTTGATGATCTCTATAACAATTTGAAAGTGTACGAGCAAGAGATGAATGGTCACAGTTCTCAGAAAACTCACAACATAGCTTTTGTGTCTTCTGAAAACAGAAGCAGTACTTCCACTAAAAGTACTGCTTATCCTTCTCAAAGTACTGTTGGTGATTCACATCATGTTTGCACAACCACAACTACTCCCAACCTATCACCAACAAACAATACCAATTCTGATGAAGTTGTATGTTCCTTCTTTGCACAACAAGCCACTTTACCTGTCACCTATCAAGAAGACTTGTTACAGATTGAATAAGATGCTTTAGAAGAGATTGACATAAGATGGCAAGTAGCTATGATCACTGCTAGGATCAAGAAGTTCATGAACAAGACAGGAAGGGGAATTGATTTCAAAGCCAAACAAGGTATAACTTTTGACAAATCCAAGATTGAATGTTTCAATTGTCAAAAGCTTGGACACTTTGCAAGGGAATGCAAGTTTGCAAAATATCAGGCAAACAGGATGATTTAACAACCCAAGGTTGAAAGAAAGGAGGTTCCTATTACTGAATCACAACCAAAAGCTTTGGTGGCTCAAGAAAATTTAGCAGAGATTGACTGGAGTGCTGAATTTGATGATGAACCTGTAACCTATTCTATGGTTGCAATGGAAGAGTTTGATTGGGGCACAGCTTTTGATGAGGAACCTAGATATGCTGCTTTGGAATCAAGAGATGGTCTTGGAAGCTTTGACTGGAGCATGGAGGATGAAGATGAACCTGTTCAGATTGCTATGGTAGCCACTTCACCAAGTTCATCTAATGTCTCTGAGGTATGCTCTAAGTGTAATGATGTCTATCAAAAGTTGCTTAAAGAATATGTGACTGAAAGAGATAATTGTAGAACAGCTAGGTCTGAGGTAGCTGGTTATCAATTAACTTTAGAGTCAATGGAAGCCAAAATATTAACACATGAAAATAATGAAATGGCTTGGGCAGAAAAATATGAGCAACAAGATTACCAATTGAAATTAAGTGAATGGAAGTTAGGATGTAAGGTGTCTGAATTAGAAAAGATTACTAAGGAAAGAGATACTTTGTTAGAAAAACTTGGTAGTATTAAACAAGCTGGTCTATCACATGTTCAATTTGTTGAAAAACAAAGAGTCATAAACAGTAGAGCTGGACTAGGTTATGGTGAAGATAGTAGTTCAGATGAGACCTCACCTAGTGATAAGGAAGAGACCCCACCTAGTGCTAAGAAAGAGATTCCACCTAGTGATGATGACCTTACAAGCTCAGAAGAAAACACATCTAGGAATGAGGAACCACTTAGTGAATCACCTCCTAAGTTTAAGAAAGATAAGGAGTACCACTCAGTTCCTCCACCCACTGGTCAGTTTCAACCTCTTAGGACAGATGTTTCTCGTTATGGTGTAGACAACCTAGAGTTTAGGAAGAAGCTTAATAGTCGAATTAGTTCTGAGAAACCTAAGAATGATTTTCAAAGGGGTAATGATCAAAAGTTTCCTACAGCTTTTCAAAAACAAGCAGTACCTCCAAAAACTTTTCAAAGTACTGCTGGACATTCATCAGTACCTCCAAGAGAAACTTTTCAAAATACTGCTCACTATAGGAAATCTTTTAATCATAGAAGAGGATTTGGGAATATGGAGAGAAAGTTATGTTATGTATGTTATAGTCCTGATCACTTGATTAAGCACTGTGACTTACACTCAGAATACTTAAGTCAGTTTCCAAAGAATAGATCTACCACCCATAAGCCAAGAGAGACTAGACCAGTTTGGAATCACTCAAATAGGGTCAACCATAGTAACTTCTCAAAAGACTATAGGTACCCTCACCAGAAAAGAATGTTTTCCAAATCACCAGTACTTTCACACACTGATAAGTCTCAAGAAGTACCTTCTCAAAGGACTGATAAGTTTTCACCCACTCATGGTACTGCTAACACTTTTTCACATAGAAGACCTAAGAGATTCAATTCATATAAAAGGTCTTACAACTCAAACAGAGTACCTAAATCAGAAAAACCTAAGGTCAAATGAAATTGGGTTAAGAAAGGAAGTACTGATGGGGAACAAGAAGTACTTTCATCAAATAAGGGTGAAACAGGGAGTGTTGTTGATATTACAACACAGGACATGGAACCAACTCAAATAATCATTGACCATGCCTTTAAAACTAGTGGAGATTACATACTGAAGGAATTCAAGTATGTCACTCCACAAGGGGAACACAAGTCAGTAATGGCTTGGGTTCCTAAAAGAAACTAACCCTTTTCTTTAATGTGCAGGGCAACCCAGAGGAGGAGCTTAAAGATCATATTATTGTTGATAGTGGTTGCTCTGGCAGCATGACATGGGACAAGGAGATCCTGTCAGATTTTAAGGCATATTATGGAGGAAGAGTTGCATTTGGTAATGATCCTGATGGAGGAAGAATCACTGGCAAAGGAACAATCAAGGCTGGATGTATTGATTTTGAGAATGTTAGATATGTGAAGGAGCTCAAGTTCAATCTTTTGTCAGTATCTCAAATTTGTGACAAGAAGTACCCAATTCTGTTCACTGATACAGAATGTCTCATTCTCTCCCCTGAGTTCAAATTTGTTGATGATCACTTGGTAACATTGAGAGTACCAAGAACCAATGATGTATACAGTTTAGACTTAAAGAGTCTTAATTCTGCTGGAAGAGCAACATGTTTAGTAGCAAAGGCATCATTGGAAGAAGCACATCTGTGGCACAGAAGACTAGGTCATGTTAATTTTAAGAACATCAACAAGCTGGTCAAAGGAAATTTAGTTAGAGGTTTACCTTCCAAAACATTCAAGACTGATCATTCATGTTTGGCTTGCAAGAAGGGTAAACAACATAAAGCTTCATGTAAGAAGCTTGGGGAAAGAGATATTAGAGAACCTTTGGAGTTGCTACACATGGATCTGTTTGGACCAGTTTCAGTAGAAAGTTTAAACAAGAAGAAGTACTGCTTGGTTGTAACAGATGATTGTAGCAGATTTAGTTGGGTCTTTTTCTTGGGATTCAAAGATGAAACTTTTGATGCTATCCATGACCTGATAGTAGCCCTTGAAAATCAATTAAGACTCAAAGTAAGAGGTATTAGATGTGACAATGGAACAGAATTCAAGAACAAGCATATGGATGAATTCTGTGCCAAGAAAGGGATCAAGAGAGAGTTTAGCATTGCTAGAACACCACAGCAGAATGGTGTTGCAGAAAGAAAGAACAAGACTTTGATAGAAGCAGCTAGAACAATGCTTGCAGATTCCCAATTACCTATTCTCTTTTGGGCTGAAGCCATAAGTACTGCTTGCTATGTGTTAAATAGAGTTTCAGTAACTAAACCTCAGATGAAGACACCTTATGAGTTACTAATGGGAAAGAAACCAAACATTCGTTTTCTAAAACCTTTTGGCTGCTCTCTGACTATTCTAAATACCATTGACTCTCTGGGAAAATTTGATGGTAAGTCAGATGAAGGATATTTATTGGGTTATTGTACAAATAGCAAAGGATTTAGAGTCTATAACAGGAATACCAAAAAGGTACAAGATTGTCTTCATGTTGAATTTTTGGAAGATAAGGAAACTCAGAAAGGTAAAGGTCCTGATTGGATGTTTGATCTTGATCTCAAGTTCACACCATCTATGAATTATGTTCCTGTTAGAGAAGAGAATCAGGCTAATTACAAAGAAGATGATTCACAGTACATTGTTCATGGAGTCAATGTTACACCAGAAGATGTTCCTGACAAAGAACCTGAAGTTACTGTTGAGGAACAAAGTACTGCTCAACCAACTAATACAGTATCTGATGAAGATCAAGCCATACAAGATGAACTTAATAGGATGCTTTTTCAAGAAACTATAGCACAATCCTATGAAGATGAACAAAGGAAGGCTTATGAGGCTGCAAAGAAACAGGATAAATTTCAAGATACTGCCCACAGTACTTTAGATCAAAATACTGCTGATCCTTTTGACAGCACTTCTGGTGTGTTAGAGCAATCAAATTGGAACAATGCTGATGATTCCAATGTTGATGATGATGATTTGGTTAATGCTAACATTCCTGGATTAGAAGAAGTTGATGATGAGCTTAATCTAGAAGGTATTTTCTCCAATGAAGGCATTGATTTTACTAACTTGGAGTCTGATCTTCCAGTACCACCAACTCCTACATTGAGAGTTCATAAAGCTCATCCTCAAAGTAACATTATTGGATCACCCTCTTCCGGAGTGGTTACAAGAAACAAAGTTAAAGGACTTTCTAAGCAACATACTGCTTTACTTAGCTTTTTTTACAAACAAAACAGGATGAATCACAAGGATCAACAAACATGCCTGTTTGCTTGCTTTTTATCTCAAGAAGAACCTAAGAAGGTAGCTCAAGCTTTAGCTGATGAAAGTTGGGTTGAAGCCATGCAAGAAGAGCTTCTACAATTCAAGCTTCAAGAAGTCTGGGTATTATGTGATTTACCAGATGGCAAAAGAGTCATTGGTACAAGATGGGTTTTCAGAATCAAAAGAGATGAAAGAGGGAATGTTATCAAAAATAAAGCTAGATTGGTTGCACAAGGATATCGCCAAGAAGAAGGAGTGGATTATGATGAAGTGTTTGCTCCTGTTGCAAGGATAGAGGCAATAAGGTTATTTCTTGCCTTTGCATCATACATGGGATTTCCTGTCTACCAAATGGATGTGAAAAGTGCTTTCCTTTATGGCACAATTTCTGAGGAAGTTTATGTTAAACAACCTCCTGGTTTTGAAGATCCTGCTCATCCAAACAAAGTCTACAAAGTGATCAAGGCACTGTATGGCCTTCATCAAGCTCCCAGAGCTTGGTATGAGAGACTCTCAAATTTTCTATTACAACATGGTTATAGGAGAGGAGCAATTGATAAGACTTTGTTCATCAAGAGAGGATAAGAAAGACATTATGTTAGTCCCAGTATATGTGGATGATATTATATTTGGAGCCACAAAGAAGTCTATGGTGAAAGAATTTGAAGATCTTATGCAGAAGGAGTTTCAAATGAGTTCTATGGGAGAATTAACTTTCTTTTTGGGTCTTCAAGTTAGACAAACAAGAGATGGAATCTTCATTAACCAAGAAAAGTATGTTGCAGACATACTTAAAAGATTTGACCTTCCAAATCTCAGGCCTGCCACCACACCCATTGATAAAAATAAACCCTTAGGCAAGGATGAAGATGGACAAGCTGTGGATGTCAAGCTTTACAGATCTATGATTGGTTGTCTTATGTACTTAACTGCATCAAGACCTGACATCATGTTTGCTGTTTGCTTGTGTGCAAGATTTCAGGTTACACTAAAGGTTTCCCATATGTATGCAGTCAAGAGGATTTTTAGATATCTCAAGCATCAACCAAAGTTAGGATTATGGTATCCTAAGGAGTCACCTTTTCACTTTGAAGCCTTTTCAGATAGTGACTATGCAGGGGATAACTATGATAGAAGATCAACCTCAGGAGGATGTCAATATCTTGGTAGAAGATTAGTCTCCTGGCAATGTAAGAAGCAAACCATTGCTGCAACCTCCTCTACTGAAGCAGAATATGTTGCTGCTGCTAGCTGTTGTGGACAAGTTTTGTGGATGCAAAATTAACTCTTGGATTATGGATTCAACTTCAAAAATACTCCTATCAATATTGATAATGAGAGTACCATCTGCATTGTGAAGAATCCAGTTTATCACTCCAAGACCAAGCATATTCAGATTAGGCATCACTTCATTCGAGATTGTTATGAGCACAGGCTTATAAATGTGGTCAAGGTTCACACAGATGATAATGTAGCTGATCTACTCACTAAGGGATTTGATGTTTCAAGATTCAACCACTTAGTTGTGAGCATTGGGATGATTAACTACTAGGCTACATTTGAGGGGAGGCTTTAGTATTAGTTAGTATACTTTCTATTAATTCTTAATGAAAGTATTGGTTTTTAGTAGTTTAGTTTAGCCTATATGTTGTATTTGAGGGGAGGCAACATAAGCTATTAGTTAAAACTTAAGCATGAACCATTTACAAGTTCTTGGTTTTAGTTTGGAGTATTGATTATGGATAAAAAGATGGAACGTACTGCTTTGTTGCTTAAAGTACTGCCTCAGCAACGTACTGCTTCAACGTACTGCTTACGTGGACGTACTGTTCCAACGGTCAAAAAAAATTGTGGGGCTACGGTTAATTAATTCCTTACGGCGGAGATAATAAGTTAATCCAAACGGTAACTTTATTATTATGAGTTTGATTTATTTCCATCCTATTTAAAGAAACTCACACCTATTTCCCCACCTTTTACCGTATTTGAGATCCCTCATTCGCTTTTACACCACAATCTTTTTATCGAAACACAACCTCAAAGCGAATTCTTCTCTACCACTCATCATGGCTAATCGACTCACTGTTAGCAAACACAATATGATCGCTAACTTGGACAAGACAAGGGATAATGTTGATTTTCACGCGATCATTGATTTTTTAACTGGGTCTTCCATCAACTACTCTATTTTAGTTGACCCTGATGTTATTGGTCCCTGGATGCAAGAATTTTGGGCTACTGCAACGATTGAAGATGATTCGTTGATTAGGGCTACGGTTGCTGGACGAACTATTCGGATTTCTGAGGCCACGATTAGGGATGTTTTGATGTTTAATGATGAAGGGGGGGCTGTTCGTTTTGAAAAACAAGTGCTTTGGGACACTTTAAGTGATATAGGTTATGAAGGCGATCTGACGAAACTTACTTTTCAAAAGCCATTGTTTTGTTCTCATTGGAAGTACCTCATTCATGTCTTACTTCATTGTTTAAGTCCCAAAAGTACTTCTTTTGATCAATTTGGTCAAAATATTGCATCTGCATTAGTGGGTTTGGCTACCGATCGAAGATTCAATTTTTCACGACTCATTCTTGATGGTATGCTTACACATATTGCTAATGGATCACCATTCTTGATGTATCCAAGGTTTGTTCAGTTATTCTTGAACAATCAACTTGAGGATGTCCCTAAACCTCAAAGTTTTTTACCCACTGTCAAACTTCCACCAAAGGTGTTTACTTTTCTCTCTAAACAAAGTGTCAAGTTTTCTGGAACCAACACACCTTTGACTGCTCATATATTGGGAGTTGCACAAGTTGTTAGAGATGCAGAGCAAGAGCAAGAGCAAGAAGCAAATTCTGAATCAGCAAGCCAAGAGTCTCCAGTTTCAAGAGAAGTTAGTATTCCTCAACCTACTGCTTCTCAACATACTGCTTCTCCACATTCTGCTACTAGGGAAGATACTGCTCCTATGGACATTCCTACTCATGAGGAGTCAGACCAATGTATGAATCAACCACCATCTCCTAATGATTATTCTTCCACAAATATGTCTAAGCACTTTGAAGAAGAAGAGGCAGAATTGGATAACTATGCTTTAACAAGGGAGTTAAAGAGGCTGAAAAAGGAGAGTGAGGCTCAAGCTGCTAAGATAGTCAAATTAAAGACTAAGTTTCAAAGATTAAAGAGGTATGTTTGGCCACTAGTTCAACACCATAGATTATGGGTAAAGTCTCAGAAGCAGAGTTGTCGGATACCTACGAAGTCTTCTAAGTCAAAGAAGAAAAAGTCAAATAAGCAATCTTCATTCCAATTGGGGAGGAATTTAGAAAATTTGAATGAAGATGCTGGTTTTGAACAAGGTTTTGAACAAGATGCTGGATTTATGGATGATACTCAGAGGACACCACCTGAAAATATTCCTCAAGATACTGCTGAGAGGAAGAGTGATGAAACAGAGCAAATCAATTTGGAAGAAGCTACTGTTGAAGTAAGAAGTGGTGATACTGAGGAAGTAAACTTGGAAGGAGCTGAAGCTGAAAGTACTGCTCAACAAGGTACTGAGAGGCAATTCACTATTACACCTAGAACCTTAGATTTTGAAGAAGATATTGGTCCTTCAATTCAAGTTCAAGAGGAAGTTGGCCCTTCTAAACCAGCTCAGGAAGAAGATGTTATAGCTCATACTAACAGTGATGATGAAACAATTGCTGACATTATGCTTAATATGTCAAGTCAAAGAGGCATCAGTATTCATGAGGTTGAACAACAACATCATACTTCTTCTCAACCTGCACAAGAGATAGATCCAAAAGATAAAGGCAAAGGGATCTTGGTAGAAAAGAAGAAGAAGAAGATGACATTGGCACAGTTAAGACAAATTCAGATTGCCAAAAATGAGGAAGCAGCTAGAATATTGCAAGCAGAGATAGATGCTGAAGAATCAAGGAAGAGTGTTCAATCAAAAAGGCCAATTAGTAAAACTAGAGAAAGGAATGATATGATGGCTTATCTGAAAGGTCAAGGATATACAGGTTTAGTTAGATTGACATATACAGAGATGAAGGATCTGTATGATGCTGTTAGAGAAGCTATTCAAAAGGATCTTGCAAGCATTATTTCTTTTGAAGATAAGGAGCTTGAAGATAAAAGAAAGGAAAGAGCTGTTACAATAAGCTCAAAGAGGAAAAGAACTACTGATGAACAGCCATCAAAGAAGTTCAAGGAAACTGTTGAATTGAGAACAGACACAGTTGATGAGCTAAGGAATTATCTTAGAGTTGTTGACTTTGAAAATCTAAAATTGAAAGAAGATACTGATAAGAAGTCCAAGATATCTACTTTTTCAGTTGTAGAATCTAAAGAAGGAGATTATCTGATCTTTCATAGACAAGATGGAAGTTTTAGAGTGTTCAATTCATTATGGGATATACTACATCTGATTGATAGAGATGATATGCTTCAGTTATATCTTCAAGTACAAACTTATTTTGAGCATATTCCACCACAAGGAGTAGGTTTGATATTGTTAGGAGATCTCACAACAATCTGAGAGACAGAGGAAACAAAGGACAGTACTTTGTGGGAAAATCAAGACAACTGGGAGATTAACAGATGGAGATTCTTTGAATCAGTTGGAATACATGTTTTGGAATTAGAAGATGGCACTATGATTCATATGCTAGCAGAACAGAGATATCCACTCACAAGAGATCTGATGATCAGGATGCTAGAGCATGGAATGGAAGTGGAACAAGAAGATGAAGTAGCATTGATGGTCATAAAATTATTCATCAAGTGGACAACAGAATCTGAAGATTAATGCATAACTACTGGTATGGTTTAATTATTATATAAATCTTTTGAAAAATAAGTACTTTCTTCAAAGTACTACTGGTCAGACAGTACTTTCTCAAAGTACTGCTTGCAGCATAAAACCAGTAAAGTCTTTTGATAAAATTAGTAATTTTTGATAAGTGCAAAAACATTTTGAAGCACAAAGATTAAACAGCAACAAATGGTTTTGAAAGCAACAGCATGGTGTTAATACTTGTACTACACAACAAATGGTAATCAACTCACCATGTTTAATAAACAAGAAAGAGTTTGACTCATCATGAGGGTACGGCTCTGATGTGATTATCAAATCCGTTTTTAGTTGGCAATTTACTAAAAATTGTATGGTTTTCAACTCACCATATCTATATTAGTGAAGAGTTGGCTAGCCCACAAGATAATGGCTTTGTGGTAAAGGCTGTGGAAAACCATTATATGGTAATTAGTTCACCATGGTAGTGATTGTACTAAAAGAACTAGCTAGTCCAAAAGCAAACGACTATTTGGTAAAGACTACTCAAATCCGTTGATAGCTGATGATTTGCTAAAAATCATATGGTTATCAATGTACCATGGTTTTTCCTAAATCTAAACATTGGCTACTCCAGAGTTAATGGCTTTGGTAAAGAGACATCAAAATCCATTAAGTTTTCAATGATTCACCTCTCACAGGAGTTAACACACCTGGAAGTGATGAGAATAGTATGAAACTTTTAAGATCTGATGTACATATTGCCAATATGATGCTGTGTTGCTGAAAAGATATGATGCTGAAAAGAGTTGTTGCTGATGAAGATTGAAGATACTGATTGCATTGATGATGACAAAACAACAACGAGTCAGATTTCAAAGAAACAACCTTTCCTTGAAGATAAAGTGTTGAAGTTAAAGACATACAAAGGAACTTGAAATCAAGCAAGTAGAATTCAAGTTAGGGGAGGATTGTTGGGCTATGAAATATCAAAGTACTGCTGAAAGTCAAAGTACTGCTACTCAAGTCAAAGTACTGCTATTCGATTAAAGTACTGCTGCTCGTTGAAGGACTGCTATGCAAATAGTTTAAGGACTAATGTGTAATTCTAGAATGTTCGTATTAGATTAGAGTTATAATTAGAATTACTTGTCGTTCAAGTATTGTAAACCGACTAGGGTTCTCCTTGTGTCTATAAAAGGATCCCTAGGTTGGCATTAGAGATATGCGATTAGAGATACGATTATAAGAGATTAGAGAGAAGTATTAGTCGATTATTAGAAGTATTAGAGTTTAGAGTTTGTTAGTGAATCTGTGTAAGAAAGCAGGTTCAAGGTTTTAATAATATTCAAAGTCGTTTATTAATTCTTCTTAGCTTTGTTGAAGTAGATTCCGCATACTTAGCAAAGTATATCAGTGTTTCATTATTAATAGTTTTGAATTCATTCAAAGTTGTTAAACCGTAGACAAGCTACAAGTTAGTTTGGTCAGAGTATATCGATCCAACACTGTGCTAACACTTTTTGTTGCCAATTATCCATGTTTTTAAGGTATGCACACATGACAGATCTTCTTTGTGCTTTAGTGGGTGGCTTGTTCTTCTTTGCTGCTAACCTTTATGCTACATAAAACTTCCTCCTTTCTTCAATAAGCTCTTTCAACATTGTAGCTCTTTGATCAATTGAATACTGATCTTGTTCTTCTTGTGTGAGCTTTTGGGCAAGTTCCTAATCAGCATCACACTGGGCTCTTTCTTCATCCCATACAGCAATTAATGCTAAAGTTTTATCTTCCTTCTCAGCAGCAATTCTCCTTTGTTCCAAAACCTTCTGGTTTTCCTCAGCAAACTCTGCAGCTAATTTTTCTGCAACCTCAGCATCAAGTTGCATTTGTTTTGATTTTGAAAGTGGTTTCTCCACAGGCTCTTCACTAAGTATAGCTTTGCCTTTGCCTTTGTCTTATGGAGGTGGTTGTGTAGCTTTTGGTGTAGAAGATGGCTCTCTTATAACAACACCTTTGACTGATGATTTGCATGTCTTCAATTCTATCATTGCATGAGCCAAAATACTTTCATCATTGTCAAAATGATCTTACTTATGCCTACGTGTTTGCCCTCATGCAACCCCATTTTGACCAAACTTTTGTTTTATTTGCGTTATTACTATCTTATATATATATATATATATATATATATATATATATATATATATATATATATATATATATATATATATATATATATAGGCACTAACTCGACTCAACTAACGCAAATCCTTACACCAATTCCCCGAAAACGGCGCCATTTTGAAAGAGGTCGTTTTACCCGTTCAAAAATAATTTATAAAAATGGAAAGATTATACAAACCTTAATACTAAAGTATCTTGGCAAGTATTGATCTTCCGAGTATCGTTTCAAAGGAGTGGTGAATTGAAATACGTCAGTCAAGTTTTGTTTGATGCTTAGTAGTCATAAAAGGTTTTTTGGGTTTAAACCATAAAAAATAAACTAATGCAACTAAGTATCTAAGTAAGGCTAAAAACTAAACTAATACTAAGGGATATGTTTGCCTAGAAATTGGTGGTAAATAGTTAGGATTAAAATTGGCGAACTAAAACTCGAACAAGGGTTAATTTATTCATACAGTTGCGTACTTCAATCTTAACTCCTATTCTCGCACATTAAGCCACTTAGTTTATAATCTAGGTTAAAATATTGACTACTAGAGAATATTTATCCTTTCAAACAGCTTTTGCCCGTCAAATTAGATAAAAACATTCTAAGTATACCATAAGTTGGATGTCTCCCGTTAATGGTGTACTAGAATAGATTAGGCGTTTATGATAAACGGATAGTCGAGTTCATTTAAAGGCGTCTTACTAACCTTATCTTGAGCTAAAGTTGTCTAGTCAAAATAAGGTCCTAAAACCGAAAAGGCCGGAGCGTTCACAATTTTAGTCAAGTTCCGCTTAAATCCGCAAGAGTTATCCGTTTACTATAAACGACTACCCTACCCTCTAGTCAATAAACTAACATAAACTAACAACTAATATCACCATCAACAACTTCCAACCGCAATCCTAACTACCTAACCACCCATTTCTAAACAAACATAAACAAACTACACTAACATAATAATAAGCAAATAATAAGCAACGATAATGAAATATAAGCTAAACATAATAAAAAAAAATTAAAAAGAGATAACCGAAAAGGGATTAGAGGTGACCAAGTATGAAGACAACGGATAAAATGAACTCCAAACATATTATAATCAATACCCAATCTACAAGCTTATATACCCAAATGCTCCCTTGACTGCTCCAAATCACTCTTTAATTACCAGCAACTATTTTTGAAATTTTACATGTTTTTATAAAGTTAAAAAAATAAAAATTATAAGACTGATGCAAAAATGATTTTTAAAGATGTGAACTAACTACAAGTTAAAAAGTAATAATTCTTAAACTAGTTTGTTTCTAAAAAATGCATAAAGTCTAATACGTTCTAAACTTAAAAATGATGACTACGAGATTTTTAAGTAAAAAAAAAATAGTAAATAGATTGAAGTAGAGATTTAAGCTAAATGACTTGACGTGAAAATAAAATATGACTTCTAGAACTAGATTAATTAAACGATATGTAAATAATAGTAAAATAAGTGAATTGAGATCATTTAGTTTACTGCTAAAAACAAAACAATAGCTAAAGACTAAACTAATACTAACTGAAAGAAATGAACTGTATGCATGATTTAATTTGTGGTGAGCTCTTGGTCCGAAGACCTGCAGCTCTCCTGTTTTGTGGTTCTATCAAGCTTTTTATAATAGATTCCCTGAACCCTACTTTGTCACATGTGTTGTATCTTAACATTTGATGGGCCTTGTATATTTAGTTGGACTGAGCTAGGCCAAAGGATCATAAATATCAAGTTGGCTGGGCTGCTGCATATTAACTTGGTTTCTTGAACATTAATCTTCAATATCTTCAATATCTTAAATAATCTATCATAAATGCTAGAAATCTCATATTTTTGCTCCAATGTCCTTGTCTCATACCTACAATAATAAATAACAGCTTTAAACAATATATGCACTTAAATTACACATTTTTGTTATTTATTTAGCCGTAAATGAGAGAATATTAGCACTAAAAATATGAATAATTACACATTTATCAATCATCCATAACCTCAGTAGTAGAAACTTGTTGTTCAGTAGTAGAAGCTATTTCTTTATCAGAAGTAGTAACTTCTGGTGTAGCAGAAACTTTTGCACTAGCAGCAGTAATTTGCTTACTAGCAGCACTAACATCTTTACCAGCAGCACTATCCACCTTAGCAACACTATCCAACACCACTTCATTTCCCTGAGTATCAGCAACCACAAACTCATTTTCTTCACTCTCTACACCAATACTTATGTCCATAACACCCTCATTATCCTTAGCCTCCCCTGAAGCTTGGCTTTCATTCCTTCCCTGTTTGGGAGCATCCTCCCCCAAACTGATAGCCTCAGAAGAACTAATCATTTGAGTTGTGCCCACCTTATGTACTCTTTTAAGTTTTGGAGTTCTTGACCTCTTAATACCTTCTAAGAATCTAACCCTTCTCTTCAAAGATTTGATTTCACCACCTTGAGAAGCAGTCAGTTGTTGTAGATCAAGAACTTGTGCAGACAGTTTGGTACAAGTTACCATCAATTCATTTATTAGTTCAATTCTATCCTCACCACTTCGGCTTGTGTTACCTAGCCAGAGAGGTGGATCACTAGATGTGTTAAGCTCAACCTCAACCCTAGGTTGAGCATCTGAACCCCCCATATTAGCCATTTGATTTGGTCCTTCACCTGAATCAGTTCCATGGGAACCAGACTCATTAGAAGTTGTCTTGGTTTGGGTCTTATCGATGGTACCTGATGCGTGCGATGTGTCATTGCGGTTTAGCAGTATTAATGCCTACTCAAGTTTTAAATTTATATTTAGCCGACTTATCAATAACACACACACTTAACGAGCAGTGTACCCGGTCAGTATGAATATAATGGTAAGTAGAGTGTCGATCACTAAGAGTGGAACGTATTATCTAGTTATTCTAATTAGTATTTTAATATATTAAGTTAGCTATACAATCTAATCTAACGCAAGGGGGTTTCAGCCTGAGAGACTGGCACGATTTGGTTGCAATTAAATAATAAACTAAACCAATAGGCACGAATCAGCGAATAGCATACACGTACACAGATAAATACTTTAGACAATAAGAGGGTTGTCCTTATGATAAGTAGTTTGTCACTTGTTTTATTGCTAGTGTTATATGAAGAGTATAGTTCGATGCAACGCACCGAGATTAAGTCCTTTCTCGTTGGTTCTAATCTTATCGGTGAGTAAACCCTTAATGATTACTTATGACTATCCTATTTATCTTTCTCCTACTTTTCTACAGACCATAGAATGCATAGGCGATCTAATAAATAGGCGAGGGCAGAGGCATGGCGACCCGATCAACGCTCAGCTAGACACAGAGGTTATCAATGCACTAATAAAAGTCACCAATGACATCAACATATAAACTTTAATTAATGAGAAAGCAGTTTTAAGGGAGTGCAATCTTTCCGTTGTCACATTACACAAGCCACCAATCTTGATGAATTAAAGTTTACTAACACAATAAAACAAAACTACTTAATGAATTAAACACATGCAGCACCTTCTTACAGCTCTTGTATCTTTGATTTGAGTATGTCTTGTGCTCGCTATTCGACTGAATTCGTCCTTGGTTTCTGTACTTCGGTCTTCGTATATATTATATGCCTCCCGAAATTCGTCTGGTCTTGGGGTATTTATAGTTTCTGTCTGAGGGTAAGATGCGGCGCATCTAGTAAGTAGATGCGGCGCATTTACTTAACTTCGCGTGGGGTCCAAGATTATAATATTCAGGAATATTCGTACACCGCCAGAAGATGCGGCGTATCTTTATCTTTGGATGCGGCGCATGTCCTCTTGTATCTTGGATCGTATCTGGTGAAATATTGATAGTGATGCGCCGTATGTGATAAGTGAGATGCGGCGCATCTGGAGCAGATTAGTCTTGATCTTGTACATTTCAGTAGACTCTTAACTTCTTGCATGTTTTGCCCCATAATTAGTCCAAAATCGCCAAGTTTCACCAAATGCTTGTTTTCAACTGAGAATTACAAAAGTAAACGATTAAGTATCAATCCTCATACATAATATAATAAAACAAGTCAAATTAATAGGATAAATGATAGTAATAAAATGTACTTATTTGAGTTCATCAGTACCACTAGCCTGTGCTGCTTCTAAGCTAGACACAGTAGTGGCAGCCCTTACAAACATGTCATTCTCCACACCAATGACAGCCTCATCTGCAACAATGTGAGTAGAACCACTAGCCTGAGGTAGCTCAGTGTTCTATGAATGAGTCCTACGTTTGTATGTCTTTTGAGGTTGTTGTGATGATGATGCCAAAAGTGTGGGTGTGTGATGGGTAACAGCTGGGATTGCTGAACCTTCACCCTGATTTTGTCTAGCAAGTTCCAACATTGTAGCAAACAATGGCGTAACTGTGCCTCAAAAATATTTTTCATCCCTCCTCATATTAGTGAAAACCTTTTTAGTAAAAGAGGGAGTGGGATAAAATCTTTTATGACTTTTCTTGTTAACAAATTGATTGTCCAAAAAGAGTTGTAAAAACCTTGGATAGATAAAATATTTGCTTGAAGAAATATCCAAGTTCTTAACCATACTATCAAAAATTAATTTAGAAAAATTAAATCTTTTATCATTATCAGCCAAACAAATTATAGCAGATGCCAAATTGCTACTGAATTCATTCCAACCAGTGGTCTTTGGACTAAGACACACTAAGACAATATGGATTAAGAATTTT